>CM077466.1:7729641-8333130 GCA_039654755.1 Calcarius lapponicus
TTTTTCATTGCTCTGGAGAATGGACAAACCTATGGGTGTAATCCTCTTTGCCTCAATATCTGAATGTCACTGAAGGCTTATACCTTTGTGCCACTCCTCTGGCCAGGGCCACCAAGTACTGTCCCACAGCTGGGGAGCTGAGTCAGCAGCCGTGGAGCCAGTCACAGAATCATGGACTGGTTTGTGTTGGAAGGGACAATTAACAACTACCTCCTGCAATGACCTTCCAGGGACATCTACAGGTTGCTCAGGTCCCCATCCAGCCTGACCTTGAAGGTTTCCAAGGATGCAGCAGCCACAGCTCCTCTGGGCAACCTTTTACAGTGTTCCACCACACTCAGAATAAAATTTTCTTTATATTTGTTCTGAATCTAGCTTTCTTTATTATAAAACCACTATCCTTTGACCTATCACAACAGGCCTTCATGAAAGGTCTGACCCCATCTTTCTTATAGGCCCCGAAGGTGCTCCAAGGTCTCTCTGGAGCTTTCTCCTCTCCAGGTGGAACACCCCCAGCTCTCCCAGCCTGTCTCCATAGCAGAGGGGGCCCAGCCCTGTAAGCATCTTTGTGTCCCTCCTCTGGACTTGCTCCAGCAGATCCGTGTCCTTCGTGTGCGGGGGAGCCCAGACCTGGAGGCAGCTCTGCAGGTGGGGTCTCACCAGGGCAGAGGGGCAGGATCCCCTCCCTCACTGCCCACATTGCTGGGATGCACCCAGAGCACGTTTGGTGTTCCAGGCTCTGAGCACAAACATGTAAAAGCAGAAAGCAGTCCCAGCTCCACCCTTCGGGGCTGCCCTTTCTCCATACTCTGCTCTACTTGATCACCCAGTGATCAGTACCCAGTATCAGGAGTGTGGGGAACGCTCAGGGAACGGGGAACCTGCACAGAGTGATCCAAGCTTTTGAAGTAAAAGGATGCAGATTCCCAAATGTTCAGGCTACTTATGGAGGGCATGCAAAGATTTGACGTTGTAGCTCATGTTTTAGGAATCACCTTGGATTCTGAACTGAATGAAGCCCAAATTAAAAGGAAAAAAAAAGAAATCTTCCATGCATGAGTTAGAGAGGAAACAACACAAATGTCATTTAATTTACATGACAAAGTGCTGCCATTATTTCAGTATGACAGAATGCCACTAAGGGCAATTTCTGAAAATTATTTAAACAACGTAATGAGTTAAATGTCAACATCAGCTAATTATGTTTATGCTAATTGTTAATTAGCCCCATAATGGAGACAGTCTTAATTAACAATAGTTATGGGTGTGTATATGTGTGTGTGAAAAGGAGTGTGTGTTGAGAGTGAGGCTGTGAAAAAAATGTTGCAAGTAATTTTATTTCCTGTAATCATAAGTATTTCATTTCAGACATTAACAAGAATTTTTCAATATACTTTGGAAAAGATATGATTAACTTACAATGTATCTGTAAGCAATCCTTTCTATACAGCATCTGTCCTGTCACAATAACAGAATTTTTTTTACTTTTTTTTTTTCACCATGAATTGTGGAAAGCTGGTTGTGTTTCTGTGCTACAGATTTCTCCTGTGACAGGGGAAAGCATACACTTTGGAAATATAGTCAGGGTTATGACAGGGAGGTCAGCATAAGTGAACCTCAGGACAAAGAAGCTCACTAATTTCCAAGATAGTGAGAAATTCCTCTTATATTTGTCAGAGAAAAAGTCATAAACAGATTGATGTTCTTATCTCTATAAAGAGTTGACACTTTTATAACAAAACGAAACTACCTACAAGGGCATCTGTTCTAATAACAATGATCTAAATTTAAAAACCAGTAATTTTTTCTTATAAAACATTGGAAAAAAAATGCATCATGACACAGCCTGTACACTCACAGTCCATGGGTTTAGAGCACAGGCTGGTGGAGTATTTAAATGCAGGTTTTGGCTTAAAGAGGATACTTCAAGCTATCCCTACCCTGCCAAGCAATTTGGAGGATTTTAAAGGCTTTGCTGAGCTGAGACTTTCATCCCCAAGTTCTCACTCCAGTTTCAGCTGGGGAAGATCACATCCACATCTTCTAGAATTCTGTGTGTTTATGATGCTTAGACAACCCCCAGTATGTCTTGGAGACACCTTATAGGCAAAGCATATACAGGAAAACTGGAAATATCCCTTCTGGAGTTTCCCAGCCCCACTTGGAAGCGGCTCTCCACCTCCACAGCGACTCTGCCTGACCTTGGACAGGACTTTTGGAAAGGAATCACTTTGAACTGGAGAAGGTTGGACTAAACTAGGGGAGAGAGGCACCTGCTAGCTTGAGAGAACTTGCAAAAGAAAATTAACACATTAAACAGTCATTGAACAGCCCAGGCTGGAAGGGACCTTGAAAGATCATGTGGTTCAAATCCAGCCTTTTGTGGGAGAAGAAGCCTAGATGTAACCCCAGCTGTCCTTTGGGATTGGTGTGAGTTACAGGCTTTCTAGCGCTGAGAGGAGGTCATTGAAATGATGGAGCCAGATGCTTTATAAAATTTTATGGTGGGAGGGCAAGAGATAAGAGGCACAAGAGAAGACAAGATAGACTGGAAATTATCAGGAACTTTTTAACACTCAAGCAGGGGAACAGATGCCCTGTTAGAGAGGATGTGCCTCCATCCTTGGAAGTTTTCAAAACAAGACTGGATGAAGCTGTGAGCAAACTGGCCAGATGTGACTCTGATTAGGAGGTAGGACTAGAGAGTTCACCAGGTCCCTTCTAACCTGAATTACTCTACAAGCCTATGTTTTGAATGCACAGCTCTACTCCAGTTCCCACTCCTCTCCCCCAAATTAAACCCAACAGTGCATTTTTAAAATCTGAGTTTACGTGGACCTGAATGACAAAACTCATCTGTGAAAAATACAAGACAAACCCCTCTGTCCTGGCAGAGCTGCCCATGTGTAACTGAGAAGAGAGGCTGGCCCTGAGTGTGTTTCTTAAATCCAATTAAATGTCCACGATGGTGTTAATAACGTCAGGGCTTTGATTTAAGTTACACCACCACTAAATATAGACAGAGCCAGCAGTTCAGCGCCTCGCCAAAAAATAACAGTGGCCTATTAGTGACATTCCAGTTCCTCAGGGCTGGGAGAGCCTCTGGGAACAGGACACCAGCACCTTCAGCTACCCTCACTGTGCACTGCAAATCTGTGGCTTCAATGGACTTGCAACATCAGCAGCTCTTGTCTATGTAGGGCTCCCCAAAAGGAGACTTAAAACATTTCTTCAAATTTTTAGTGGCTTTTGTAGGGGAAAGTATTCTCATCCAGCCATGAGGGTGAGGTAAGGGTGCCTGGAAGAAGCACAGGACTCAAAGGGTCTGTGGAGCTGAGGGAAGCTTGTAAAGCCAAGGTCATCTACACAGCTGATCCACTGCTACAGCCGTGGCTCTCTGTGCCCCTCCTCAAATTCATCATGCCCAGTCCCAGGAGAATCTCATTGAATTTGGCCCTGAGTAGTTCAAGAAGACATATTTGCAAATGCATGACATAAAACTGTGAAAAAAATTAGTAATTTCCCATCCAACGTGCCAAATTGCTGCTTTGATGCCTTTATTCTGTGAATGTGAGTGTGAGAAGATCAGTACTTTTAATGGGCTTAATTAGTGTCTGAAAAAATTACTGTTGCCTTAGAAATACAATTCTGCCCTTCAGTTCTGCCATATGTATGCAGTAATGAGTATAAATGCTTAAACATAGGAGCCTGCAAAATTACCTTTGTAGCTACTTGTATATAACATAAAAGCAGCTTTCAGTCTCTGAGATATCAGTTTATAATTACATTCATAAAAATAAATTAAAAACATCAATTAATTCTACAATAGTTACATAAAAGAAACCAGACTTCCCTTTCCCAATCACATTCTCCACTTTTTAGCCTGTACTCGAATAGAGGAAGTTTTAAGTTTGTACTTGAGCTTTTCTAACAGCAAACTCTCAGCCTGACCCCCTGGCAAGGAAATCAATGAGAAAATTCTCTAGTTCTGGGTGAGGTCAAGGCTGAAATTAAGAAGTGAAGATGGGAACTATGTATTATTAACTGATTAACACACATATTGTGAGTTACACCTCACAAGTGCTTTGGTTCAAATTGAACATTTCATTGTATTTCCCCCTGTTTCTATTGTATATACCATGATACTTCTCAAAATAAATAATCATTTCAAAAGTAAACTTACAAATTAAAAATTCTGTGCAGGGATGCTACATTTCACCATTGCCAGGATATGGCTATCAGGAGATATCTCATACTGCTGCTGTTTTGAAAAGCAGTTCAGTGGCAGTCAGCAACCTCCATCAACAGAAGGATGGATGTTTCCTTACCTGTACACTATTTGCCCTTCACACACCCATTAACCTATGGATCAGCCTATGGATCTACTCCCAAATGAGTAACATGGTCCTCAGCTGGCTTTTTGAAGCTTCACTTCTGCAGTTCTTGAGCATTTTTCCAGTGCAGACCCAGGCACCACTGACAGCCCAGGGAGTTTGCTTCAAGGGCAGCAGAGATGCAGCTGCAGTACCTACACTGAGCCAGGGCAAGGAAAAGCCCAGGATACAAGTGCCAGGGATGGGGACCCTGTCACACATCACCCAGCATGACCCACTGGCCACAGTCTGTTCAGATCACAGACAGGCAGATCCTCATCCCAGACCGTGGCACTGAAAAAGCTCCAAAATCTCCCTTTCTAATCCAAGGCCATGCCTGAGCATCAAATACGTGCAGCTGTGTGCTGCTGGACAACTGAGTCACATCTGTATTTACACATCCCCTGTGTGCTGTGGCTGCTGCTGGGGGAGCACAGCAAGCACGGGCCTGGGCTGTCCACAGAGGATATTTGCCACCACACCATTCCCAAAGGAAAAGAGAGACTCTTCCACATGTGCACACACAATCCAAGTGGCCTTTTCTATTCCAACTCAGAGATTTAGTCACAAATTAAGGTACCTGGGGCAGAGAGGAGAAATTGGTCCTAATTAGCTAAACACACTCTGTGTGCTATTGCTCCACATTGATGTGGTTTAAGGGAACATATGTCCAAGGAAACAATTTTGTTGTCTCTTCCTCTGTGTGTTGGTTTCTAAACAAGTGAGTTATTGTTTTATTAAGGCAGCGAATTCCCTGATTGATGGCTGCATTCAGAGGATGACCTTGTCATTGTTTTCTCAAGTACTTGTAATTGTTACAGTGGAGAACATTGGGCTTTAATTATCTGTGCAAAAAAATTCATACACTCTGGTTACACTCTGCTGATTGTATTGGATTCACCACGATATTTATTTGCCTGAGAGGGAAAAATGGCAACGGCAAGTCAGTCTAAGGACTTTCACAAGAGAAAGTAATGGTGGATATTACAGGTTCCTAAAATACTGTAATAGCAAATAGTAATTCAGGCAAGCCTGGTAATCAGTTGACTCTCAGGTTCAGTACAGATTACCTGCTATTATATCAGGCAGTCTCTCAATCTTGAGAAAATATCTGTTAAGGTATAAACATTTAAGCCAAAGAGGTACCGAATGTAAATACTGTGGATTGGCAAACGGTGCCTGCTGCACAAACATCACCACTTCTTCCCCTTTTTTGAATATAATGTATTCATTTCACACCCCCAGCCAGTGGTTAGCATTACCTAATTGCCAGGCATGCTCATTATATTAATTTCATTCAGATAGCCCTTCAACGAAGTTCAGTCCCCTTGAGGGCTTCCCACCAGCAGCCTGAGACCAAACTTCTGAACCAAAGTGTGTCAGCAGCTACAGTGAGGACAAGACAAAGAGCAGGGCTATGAATCTGGGCTCAAAGACACTCAAAACTTAGAAATATACATGAAAAAACCATCATATTGTCAGAAAGACTTTGAAGAAATAAAAATCTATATGTGTATATAAGTGTAAATTGGAGAGGTCTATGCCATGCCAGATCCCCATTATTATAGCAGTACTAAAGCATCAGGGTTTCTGTCACCAACTAACTGTAGAAAACAGGCAGATAGTATTCAGAAACAATAATTCCATATAAAATGTGCCGTGAAAGTAAAGCTGAAGGAAAGTTCTCAGATGCTAGAGATCTGTTTAGTCTAATGGAGAAAAACAAAACCTGGGCCAGTAGCTGGAACTGAGGCCAAAAAAAAATCAGTTCAGAAATAAGGTTGACATTCCCTGCTCTTCTTCTAACAGAGGGTTGGTAACCCTTGGAAGGAGCTGCTACTCTAAGGAAGGACTCAGATGCCATTCTCAGAGACAGGCTTTAATCAAGCCCTAAAATCTCTTGTTTGTTCAGGACCATTTTTCACAGAAAGTGCCATACAAAAGACTAAAAATTTAAAAGTCTTCTAATGACTGTCTTGCTTTCATTGCTTTGAAGCAATAAAGAGGATGAGTTTTTAAAGAATGTGGCTGAGAGCTGGTGGGTCTCTTTTAGAAAACCACATTCATGTGTATTTGTAACACCAGAACATAGCTTTTTTTCTGTAAATCCAAAGCAATATAACCCATAAATCCAAAGAAATGTAACAGCCAGAACCAGCCAAGAAACACAGAGTTGTTATTACTGAATTGGGATGAAGTACCAAAATATTTCCACACAGAGAATATGGAAAGATTTGGAGTGTGTTAAAAGATACACCAGCTCACAGTCAAGCTCCGAAGAAGCTACAGTAAAACATCTCATGAAGGTGAGTCTCTACATAAAAAGACAAATTCTACAGCTGCATGTTCCCTCCCCAATGACTCATCACAGGGATATTCACTACCATAATATTATTGATGCTCTTTGCTATTTTAATATAACTTTGAAGCCCATTTTTGTAATTTTCTGCTGCTTTTCATTACATGTGGTAGTGTTTTGAGCAATGGGATGGTTTGGGTTGGAAGGGACATTTAATGACCACCTAGTTCCAGCTCCTTGCCAGGGGCAGGGACACCTTCCACTATCCCAGGTTGCTCCAAGACCCATCCAGCCTGTCCTTGAACACTGCCAGGGATGAGGTATCCACAACTTCTCTGAGCCACCAGTTCCTGTGCCTCACCACCCTCAAGGTAAGAATTTCTCCTAATCTCTAATTTAACCTAGCTCTGCAGGTGGGACCTCACAAAAGGGACGTAGGAGGGCAGAATTCCCCCCTTGCCCTGCTGCTGGGGATTTCAGGGCTGCCAGTGCACCTGGCTGATTTAACAGGAAGTGCCACAGGGGTGTCATATGTGAGCAGGAAACACATAGCATGCTTTGGAGGAACCTAACTCCTGTTTGGATTTTATTATTGAGTTCATTTCTATCCTAATTCCTACATGTCTCCTATGACTGGGCCTTTTTTTTTTTCAAGTTCATCTCCCAAATACATGTATTAAATAAAAGCTTAGTATTGTTTATGGTGTAAACATCATATTTTTTATTTAAAATTATTTCACAAGCCAATTTTAAAGTTGCTTCGATCTTCAGCTAATCCAGCTAAACTTGCATATATCTGCTAGGGATGACTTAAAAGCCATCATGTCAGCATTGTGGTAGAGAGAGAAATGTTTGACATACAAAAACACTGATGCAAAGTGACTTCATAGTTAATTCATTTCAGTCCTCAAAACACACATTCAATAGTGAGAAGTGATTTGGGAATAATTGGGTTTGTTATTAGGTTTAACATATTGTGGCAGCATTAAATAAAGCACATCTATTCAAGCTAATTCTTTTCATTTTAATTCCCTCAATTAAACTGAGAATGTATTACAGTGGGAACTGAGCAAAGCCACTTGTGCCAAATTCTCACCCAAAGCCCACGAAAAGATGCTGCTTTTATTTTGCACCCCTTCCTATACCAGCCTGCCACCTCCAACTGTGGAGAGGAAAAAATAGCTGAAAGTTATTTAAAATGAAAAATGGGCATAGTCACTGCCAGTGTACACACTTCAGAGTGATCTGTATTTTTCTACTAATGTGACAGACACTTAAATGAAAGAAGTGAATTCACGGCTACAATAAAACAGTAGCCAAATCTCCCTTACCCTTATTTTATTTCTAGCAACAGTAATAAAATGGCTGTTTATTGAGCTTTTCTTCACTCTTTTTTTTCTCTGTGTTTCACAACCATTTCACAAAATGTTATTTTTGAGAAAATAAAGTAACTTATTTTATTAAATTATTTTTCTTGTGGCTCCACAGTAAGTGATGGCAAGATTTTTATGTATTAACTGGTGCTGATAACAACATTTTCTGCTTTGAGAAATGCTTGGATTCACCTAGGGGACTGAGGTTTTGCTCAAGCATTTAGGATGAAAAGAAACACTGCAGAAGCACCATAATCACTGAGCGCATGTTAATGATGACAAGGCTATGCTAGTTAGTTTAAAATACCCATGAAATCTGAAACACTTACCAAATAAATAAAGCATGTGCCTATGCATGGAGTATGAGTTTAGCAGTGTTTCTCCATCCTTGTGAAGCCATGCAAACAGCTTCAAATGCAAGACCAATACAGTTCTTGCATACAGAATATATCTGTACACATCTGACTCCCCAGGGGCTGCCAGAATTTGGGTATCACTGAGAACCTACAAGCCCTCCCCAAATTCAGTGATGGAGACTGATGATCAAGACTCTGAAAGCCAGCCCAGGGCAGGCAGAGCCCCTCAGCCACAGCAAACTCACAGGGACAGCCCCTCAGTGCAGCTGGTGGAGTCATTCAAGGACAAGGGGAGAAAAAGTGTCCTCAGCAGTGTCATTCCAGGAACACCCTGGTCCCTCAGACCTCTGTGTGTGTGTGTGTGTGTGTGTGTTCTTTGGCTGGACTGCACAGCTTTGTGGTCCTGATGCTCGACCAAACTGCTTGCCTCTCTGCTTCCCTCCCTCAGGTGTGAATTCCCATCAGCCTGACTGAATTCCTACAGCATCAGCCAAGCACAACCTGACCCATTTCCACCAGAGCCCTTTCGTTTAATCCTTCTGCAGAAAGTGTCGGCTCGGATATTTGTTTCAATAAAGTTATTGATTTCATATCTTCACCACTTTTGCTACAGTATTTTGGGTCAGTAGGCCATGTGGCCCTGCCTCATCCAATAGCTGTCTGGTCAATAACTTAAAAAACCTCAGTATTGACTGCTGGAAGAATGATCATGCACAGAAATGGACCTGACATCAGTCAAACAGATTGTGTTTGGCAACCCAAGGGGGTACAAAGTGAACCTGTACTGATAACTGGGGCAGTCTAATAAAGATACATGTGTCATCAGCTTTACAGCAATTGATTCACTTAAAAATTAAATGGAGATGTGAGGGAAAGAGTCTTTGAACTGAGCCTGTGTCCACTAACACCAAGATTCCCCTTGGTTTCAGTGAGGCTTAAAATTAGGGGGTAAGACAGAAGTGATGGCTCACTAAGAGGGACATGTATCTGGTACAAACCCATCTTCTTCACAGTCTGGAAATAAAAGTAGGACTAAGGCAAAAAGAACATGTCAGAAACATCAATTTCAAAAATACTTCTGCCCTTCACTCAAAACACTTGGGAAATTGTTGTGTGTACCTGTGTGTTAAAACAGCAAACTGCAACCAGGAACCTGAAGTGGATTATCTCCTGAAAAGGCAGAGAATGGTGCTTGTTAGCACCTGCATGACTTTTCTCTGTGCCTTGGATCCTAAGGAATCCAAGACAGGTGGAATGAAATGCCCCATGGAAACATTTTCTTCTATGCAATAATTAAGGTGCCAGCCTAGACAACTAATGTGGAATAGACAATTAAGTTTCGGACAGCAGAATTGAAAGACAAAACTTGTAATTTTGGGAATCTTCCCCAGCCCTATCTATCCTGATGTATTTTCCATGCTAAGTTTATTATCAGAATCTGAGAGCTGGGAATTTTGTTCCCATTCCTTGTTCAACTCCAGGTACAGATTATTCCTCTTGTCTGTGTCTGCAGTTGTTTCAATAGCCAGAAAAATAGGAGTTACATCATTTATGGAAAAGAACCATTGTTCCAGACAAACTTCTAGATCTGTTTATGATTTCTTCTCCTTCAATGTGTGATATGCTTATCAAAGCAATGTTATATATACAGCTGTAGTTATATTCCCAACATCCAGTGATGAAAAGAGGAGTAAGTGCTGCTTTCCCGGAGCAGATGTTAAACTGGAGCAGGGACCCCAGGTCTGACACACAGCTCTGCTTAGTGGAGAGTGATATCATTTACAGAATGATACTATTTTCTAAGCTAAGCCCAGTGCAGTTCAGTTACAAATAGCTGAGGGTATAGTTCTGTCTGTTATTTCTGTAACTGCAATTACTGTACTGGCTGACACTTGTTTTTAGTGTTCTGGGGATTGTTGATTCACTACAAAGTACAATAAATATTACTCTTTTAAGTACTCTCTTTTTTTTTTTTTACATGTAGGGACAGGACAGGATTATTTGCTACTTTGAACTTCAAGCTGTTAGTTTTACATCTTTTCTGCAAATAATTTCCCTGATTTTCCCTAATCTTTACAAACTGATGTTCCGCTGATATCAAAAAGGGTACATTCCAAATATCATATTATTATCAGTCACTGACTTACCATACTTTATGATGGTTTTTCCTCCCATTTAGGATTCCTGGCCAATGGATTCCACAAATTTTTCATCCTGTAGGATTGACAATGCAGATACCATGTGTCAAGTGTCCAGTAATTTTCCCAGCACATACACATCAGCCAACATTGTTTGGATCTTCTCCAGCAATCAATCCAACTGCTTGATGAACATTACAGTTTTTAATTTAAATAATTAATTTTAAATTAGTTTTTAATTTAAATAATTAATAAACTATAAATCAATCTGATTCAGACTCTAAGGTTCCTGGCTGAGAGTTCAGGTCCAAATTTCCATGTAGAATAAACAGCTAAAATGTGGGTCCTAACTTGCATTTGGCATCCAAATGCCTAAATTAAGAAACATTTCTGTGTAGCACAGCAATTCTATTACTTCTTACCTAATGCAGTTTTTTTGCATCTGTTCTAAATGCAGAGAAAATGGTTGCAAAATGCTTCAATATACCCACTTGGTTTGGCTATAAATAAGAGAACATGATTTCAATCTGCATTTAGGCAGCCTAAAAAATTTCCTTCCCTCCTCCCCAGTATGGAACTGAATAGTGGATTACCACCACTCAGCTGGGACCACGGTATTGAGAGAGGAGTAACTGCATGCCAGGCATGCTTTAAACCACTCCAACCCAGTTACAAAAGCTCTTTGGGTAGTGCCTTCCACACTCTTACTTGAATATACAGGAAGTTTCTCAGTACTGACAGGAGCAGGATTTCAAGTATCAACAAGGTCTCACAATAAAAGCATCAGGCAATTTTGCATTCAGCCCCCTCCTGTGTAAATCAGCTGACACAGCCAGCCTAATTTGCACCAGTTTATAGAGCTGCCCCTTGACTTAACTTTCCAGATTAGATCTAAAAGGATAATCTTTTTATTCTCAGTGTGTCTCATATCTTTATCACCTGCATTTCTAAATGCTTTAATAACAAAATCACGGGAGATGAGTGCTGCTCACCCATCTGAGGTTGTCTTTGAGAAGAGGGATCCAATCCAAAACTGTGTGAACAACCTGTGGGCCTGCTGTGTCCCTCCCAAAACTAATCTCACCACAAGCAGTGTTTTGGGGACATCAGTGAAGTTCTGCAGCAGATGAGAGAATCCTGGGCTGTTGCAGAACTTGGTCAGAAAACTGGGACCTGACTGTGTAAAGACCCTGGCACCATTTTCTGTAGCTCAGAGTATTGGCAACACAAGCAAACACAAGCAACCTGTCAATATGGGCAAATTAGGGATGTGGCAGCTGTCATTGAATTCACCAGGTTTATCCTGCTGAGCAATTGAGTTGTTAGGCTGCTGTTTTGGCTTCTTGCTCTGCTCCTGACCTCAAACACTTGGGGACTCAGTGCCAGCTCCCTCTGACTGCCCCATGCACACTCACACTTCCCAGCCTCTGGCAGTGTTAGAAAACTCTGAAAATCACACAGCCACTGGCAAGAGCTGCAGACATTTCCACAAACCCATCACAACTGCCAGGTCCTGGCAGCATTGCCAACCTCTTCTATAAACATTAGGAGTAAACCATTAAGGTCTTCTTGTTAGTTTACTCCTATACATATGAATAATGAAGGAATCAGAAGGATCTCTTTTTTTCCCTTCCTCATCTGCTGGGTGAGGACCTTCATCTGCCCTCAGGGCTGCTCCTGCCTGCAGAAGTTGTTTCCCATGTCCATCTAGCAGCTTCTCAGTTTTGCCTTTGATTGGCACCTCATCCTGCTATAACAGCCTTGGTTAGGCACTGTCTGAGGAAAAAGAGGGAAATATCCATGTTGGGTGCAAAGGAGACATGGGGCAGGGCATCTTATTCAGATTTGGGTTTGAGTTTCAAACAACAACAGAGATAACTGAGGAAGGAACAAATCCTGTATCAAACAGCTGTCTCAGAAAGATGTCTGCCATTGCAAGAGGTTTTTTTAATACTTCCGTGGTTTCCAGTCCAAAGTACAACCAAGAGAGGCCTATTGAAAATTATGGAATTGAGATGTTACTTCGGAAAAGAAAGGATTAGTACCCTGGCTAATCTAAGCATAACTAGAAAATGTGGTTTTCATCATTCTGTACAAAAGGATGTTGTTCAACACATCCTCCTGTAACTAATAAGGGTAGAACTAATATGAAAAATAATACAGCCCTAGAAAAAGGATTATGGTAGCAGCAGAAGGAGCAATTTTTATAATCGATGTAAAATAGGTAAAGCCATGAGTGTCACACCTGGAATATTGGTTAGTAACGCTGAGCAAGGAGTGAGTTTATAATGGACAGGGTCTGCCTTGAAGTTCATTTGCAGTGAAGGGAATAAAGCCATTTTATATCCCTGATGCCTGCAACACACATTAACACTTTGAAATAGAAAAATAGTTGCATTTAGAAATGTGTATTACAATTCAGTCCATTTTTACTCCTCCTCATGTTTATTTTGTGTACATTCCTATATAAATACCTGTATCTATAGAAAAAAATCCATACATTATATTAGATTATATATCCCTACATAATATATTCTCAGACATTGATGTTTACACACACATGCATGTGCCGTTAGTGCCATTGGGATGTAGAGATACATCTGAAGCCACTGCTTGAAGGCTGTTTAGATGCCAGGGACAATGTCAGACCCTACCTGTGAGCAGGGGGAAGAGAAGTATTTGAAAGGAGGGTTGAACTTCATTAACTGCCTGAAGTGTCTCCACATCCCAACAATAAGAGGAATTTGCTGCTAGGGCCAGGGGCAGGATGGATACAGATGACTTATTTGGTTTGGTTTTTTTTTTCCTTTTTCTAGCATTAATTCCTTAATACACATCCAATCTTTTCCCTTCTCTGCCTTCCCAGGGACTGTAGCATCCCAGAGAGAGCCAGGCCTCTTCCAGGAGCAATGGGTACCTGCATAAAGGAGCAGGGGGAGATGCTATCAGGGGCAGCACCCCTGGCTGGAGATGAGCAGAGCAGAGGTGTGTGCACTGAGTCTGCAATAGCCCTTCTCCTTCCCTCTCCCTCTATCTGAAGTCTGTTGTATATTTGTTACTTCACGGCTCCTCGTCCTTAGATTAGATTTCTCCTTTCTCATTACCAACCTTAATAGACCCTTCAGACCTCATTCCAGCCCCAGATATTATCTGACCTGTATAATTAATTAATTATAGCCCAAATATTATAGATTATTAAAAATAGCATAACTAATAGTGTAATATCTCAAGCTGTCGACTTTAATAGTCAACATTGTCTTGGTCTCTCTTATCAGGCTGGGACACCCGGTGAGAATATTGATTTCTGGTAATTTTAACCATCATCTGCCATCCTGATGGGTAATTGTCAGATTTTCACCAGAGTCAGAGCTCATTTGAAATCGTTAAACCGTCGGCAAGGCTCACAGTTGATCTTAATGTTTCCTTTTTCTCCCCCTTCAATATGTTTCAGCAACAGAGAGGAAAATAAATAGAAAGAGAAAGAGAGAGCAAGAGAGAGCTGCGTGTGTGCCGGCCATCTGATTTCTCTTTTATTTTATTTTTCCCTTTACATGTACGGCCCCCACGATGCAGAGGGGCTGTGTGTGCCCCCTCCACCACTGCTTCTCCCCCTTTTTCAATTTTCCCTTAGAAACAGTAGTAGTAATAACAACAATAATAATAATAAATAATACTAATGAAAATCGAGCCGCTTATCCTCGCAGCCCGTGTGTCCTGGTGCTGCAGCGCCCGGCTCGGGAGATGGGGGCAGGATCGGGGGCGCTCCCCCAGCCGGGAAAAGCAGCTCCATCCTCGGCTGCTCCCCACGCGTGTCACGGCCGCGCCAGGGGCTGGAGCCGCGGGGCTGGGACCTGGGCTTGGTGCCGGGAGCTGGGCTTGGTACCAGGAGCTGGGCTTGGTACCGGGAGCTGGGCTTGGTACCGGGGACCTGGGCTTGGTACCGGGGACCTGGGCTTGGTACCGGGAGCTGGGCTTGGTACCGGGGAGCTGGGCTTGGTACCGGGGCAAGAACGGGGCGATCCCCCCGCCCGTGCCCCCTCCGTGCCCCGCATCCCGGGGATGCTCTCGGCGGCACCTCCAGCCTCCTGCCAGCAAAACGGATCGGCTCCCGCGAGGTGTGTGAAAAAGCCCCTGCAGAGCCGATCCCAGCCGCGATAAGCGACAACAAGGCACTTTATTAGTATTTTATATAAACTCCCGGGCGCTGGAAGATAAGCGCCCAAATTAGGAGGCGGGGGGCGGGGAGGAGCGGCTGGTTAAACGGGGACCCAGCGGGCTGAGGCTTGAAGGGCGAGGAGGGGCCGTGAGGGCTCTGCCCCTCTCTCTGTGCCCGCGGTGACACTCGGGGCCATCTCCCCCCTGTCCCCTCCATCCTCAGCCGCCCCCGGGGCTGCCCCCGGGCCCCGCGGAGCGGGGAGGGAGCCGCAGAGAGGAAGAGAACTGTTTAATAGATCCTCCGAGGATTCCCCTAGAGCATTATTTAAACTTCTAATTATGATTCATGTGTGTGATAATATTAATTTAATAATCAAGGAGCTGTGCAGGAAGCATTAACCTCAATTAAGCTCATTACTACTCTAACCTGGAATCCCCAGGGCTTTTAAATCTTCTACTATGAGGACCTGACACCGCATTGATAGAGGGCGAGATCTGCTTCAGAATCTTTTTTTCTCCCTAAATCATTTGCCTCCGTGGGTAGAGTTAATTAATTCCCTGATTTTAGCCGGGGGGTGTGTGTGGATGGATCCCCCACTTTTCCGAGGAGAATCGGGCATCCCGAGGTGACCGCTGGTCCTGCACGGGGGGCACAAAATCGGGATGAGACCAAGAGCCACGTGTGGGGCTCAGGGGCTGATCCCGCGCCTGCTTGCGGCCCCTGAACCAAGGGGAGTAGTATATACTAGTACTGGTAATAATAATAATAATAATAATAATAATAATAATAATAATACGAGAGTAACCCGTTCAAAGCAAGATGAATCTTGGAGCCCGGTTGCATTTGGAAACAACATGGGCAAGTCAAGGAGTCCAAGGGAGGTCCTGCCCCCCCATCAGACCCCTCTGCACTGGGGCTGCGGGCAGCGCCGAGCGCGCAGGGACGCGGAGCCTCCGCGCCTGGCGCAGCCCCCGGAGTGACCTTCCCGGCGCACTGAGAGCTGCTAAATTGTTTTACCGCGGCGATAAATGCCCTTAATTACCCGAAGCTCCAAACCCCAAGAGACGGGGAGAGGGATGGCTGGAGAACAGTCAAAAAGAAAAAAAAAAATTTGAAAAAGATTGTTAGTTGATCTGGAGGTTGCTGAAATATAATTTGAAAAATTTGAAAATAGGTATTAATGAATAAAGTTAAAACCACGGGCACTCCGGAACCCGCGGAGTGGCCGGCCTGGCTCTCTCCTGGCGGGAAGGGTGACCGGGCACCAAGGGCAGCAGGGACAGAGCCCTCGGCGGGGTCTCACCTGCCCTGCCCTGCCCGAACCAAGGCATCAGCCCCGTCCTAAACGCGACACCCCGGGGGCACACGGGGCTCGGGGGTGGCCGAGGGGCTGGCGGCTCCCGGGAGATGCTCTGGCCATTTCCCGGTGCCTTCAGGCTCTGGAAATATCACCTCCCCGCAGGTATAATTCAGCCTAACTACACAGATAACCATCGCTGCGGCGGGGAGGCTCGTAAAAACGCGAGGGTGTTCCGTGCGATTCCCTATTTATTTCGGAGAAGGAAACGTTTCCGTGGGAGCTCTCCTCAGCAGGGCAAGGCATCCGGGCCCAAAATGCGCGGACCTGGCTCTGCACGGGGTCGATGCCGCCGGTCTGGGGGTGCCCTGCAGCCCCTCACCCCCGGCACCCTCTGAGCTGGTCCCGCAGGACAGCAGCGCTCGGACGAGCAGCTCAGGAGAGGCTGCTGCTCGTCCATCCTGCAAGGAAAATGGAAAGAGAGGGAGATGGGACCGGTCACCCGGCCCGACCACTGGCGAGATATTACATGTCACAACTCATCTGGGGCCCCATAATCAGCGCTAACTTTCTGGTGAACAGATAACCAGAGATGGCAGATGGATGGAGATTGCACAAATGAGGCTCTAATTGACAATCAATTGTGATTAGGAGCAATAGAACATCTTTATAACACTCTCTTTAAACCGCCGGCGAACAAAGCGCCGTGCGGGCCGGGGGTCCCGGCGGGCAGTGCCTGCCCAGCATCGCTGCGCGCCCCCGGCTCCGGAGGGGGGATCGGCTCTGCCGGTGCCCGCTGGCACCTGAGAGGCATCGGGGCGAACAGGAGGCTCCGCTGTTCGGGGCTGGTCCCCAGGGACGTGGGTCCTTCTGCTCACCCAGCGCTAACCCGTGAATTTGTGCTGATGTCGCCGCTCTGGGTTCCGCACGCCTGGGAGCGGTCCCTGCCCGGGCACAGGCGTCAATTACAATTTGGATTTTTTTTTTTTTCTAAGAGGAATATAAAAAATATTCCTACCACCCCTGCTCCCCAAATAACCCCATTCTCTCCCTACCCCACCCTCCAAAAAAAAAAAAAAAAAAAAAAAAAAAGGTACAAATAATACAAATACAGTCGAGTACGACAGCGAATCTGATACAGCCGAGTCACTGGCATCTACCTAAACCACGGTCTATTTTTCATAAATAATATCCCAGCGCTGCGGGCAGGAGTGATGTGAGTGAGGAAAATTTATCCGAAAGAAAAGATGGGATCAGGGGCACGGCCGGAGGAGGAGGAGGAAGGAAAGAGGAGCTGTTAACAAACAAACAAACCAACCAACAAACCCCGGGGTGTGGGCTCGTGTGAGTGCGTGCACACTCAGATTAAAACTTCTCTCTCGCTGTGTGTTCGTGGCAGCCCCGTCGGTGAGGTCAGGACAAGGGGGAGAGGTAATTACCTACACATGATCGGAGATTATACATACCATTTCAACCCAGGAGGTGATTTATAATTTAAAGATAAAGCATAATAAAGTCATAAAAGAGAAAGGACACTGTTGTGGTGTCTGATTAAAATCTAAGGGCTGGTGTATAATATATGAGCGGGGGCTGTTGTGGGCTCCGGCTTAGCGGGACTCCCCTGGGCCCAGCCCGCTGATGGACTAATCATGTCCAAGACCTACCAAAATTACAAGCTGATTGTTTTACCCATTATTTCTCCCAACTTTTAATTTCTGCTTTCTAAAGGATCATTGCCCGCGGTAATTGCAAAGGACCTGTCCTTGTATGTGTCACCAGCCTCAAAGACAAAAAAAAATCTAATTTTCCTTTTATGCTTTCTCTATTTTCCTACCGCCCCCCCCCCTTTTTTTTTTTTTCTCCTGGCAGCTAATTCAAACTGAGTAGCGACTGGAGCGTCCAAAACAAGAATGAAATTGATATGATCAAAGAACACACAAGTGTACACGAAAGGGAAGGAAATTAGGTAGGGGGTGGGAAAACGTGTTGTATAATTCACTGACAATTTTATTCCTATGTCTTAATTTCCTACAATTAAAACCGTTTATAGTAAGAGTATTTTTCGAAAGTGGAACTTAGGTCTGGTTATACCTTTACTCCTTGCATGGGAAGGAATAGACCTTTTCTCCCAGCTCCTCAGGATTTATTTATCGTCGTGTTTTGTCTTGTGCCGTTTAAACGTATTAATTTTCTTCTGGCACTTTCCTGGCACTTACATTTGAGATTTAATTTTAATTAATTAGCTAAGGAGGAGAAAGAAGCGTGTGTGTGTGTCCGCGGACACAAGCTTCGCTCCAACTGCTAAACCTCCGTCCATAATTTTCTCCTTTTGTTCTAATTTAATAAACCCAGCAGGGAAGAGAAACAGGTGCTGGGGGCTGACACCTCCGAGCCCCCCCCCCCCCCCCCCACACACACACACATAATCCCCTTTTGATCATCTAACTCCACTATTAGGGATGGAAGACCTTAAGTTCCCATTTTCTGTGTATAATATCTTCTTTATATTGATCCCGCAATTATTTAAAAGAAAGCGTCATCTCCTCCCACTTCTCCAAATAAGGCTATTTAGATGCTTTCCAGATGAGTGGAGGTGTGCTGAAACAGAGCTGACAGCCAAGTATATCACAGCCAACACCATCCTTCATTCGCTCTCTCCCTCTCTGCCCCCCTCCCCCCGGCACACACTTTCACCGTGTCTCTCTCCCAGTGATGAAGATTACAGACTATTATGGGCAAGGGATTAATTTGTAGCCAATTACAATCCAGTGCTAAATATGAATGCATAAATAAGATACAGCCTTGCCTCCGTGTGTGTGCGGGTGAGAGAGAAGGGAGGGGGGGCAGGAGCGCCTGGGCAGCCTGGCGAGGATGATGAGAAGGAAGAAGGAGCAGCTGAGTGGAGGCTCTGAGCCGAGCATCACTTTGTGACTCCGTGCCTCCCCCGGAGGCTCCCGGCGGCCGGACCCGGCGCAGCCCCGGGCAGCTGAAGGCAGCGACTCGTCCTGAGCCGGAGCGGAGCCGGGGAGGAGTTTCCAGATCAACTTCGCCGGAGGAAGGAGGGGGAGAGCAAGAGGGGAGGGCAGGGGGGAGAAGTTGCAACCGAGAGGGGCTCTGCAAAGAGTCATGAATGTGAGCAGAGACAAGGTCGGTGACATCTCCATCCCGGCGGCGGCGGCGGCGGCGGTGACAGCCCCCGCGGGCGGCATCGGCGGCGAGCCCCGGGGCTGCCACGGGGAAGGCATGGACGGCCGCGGGGAGCAGCGGCTCTCGGGCGGCGGCGAGCTGCCGCTCTACTGCCCTGCCGGCCGGGACAGGCAAGGGGACAGCCAGAGCAACACCCCCGGACAAGAGGGGGCAGTGGCCGCGCTGCCCATGGTGCACAGAACCACCTCCTTCTCCGTGCTCGACATCCTGGACCCTAACAAGTTCAACAGCAAGCGGCGGCAGTGCGCGGGCTTGTACAAATCGGCGGGCACCGAGTTCACGCTGGGGGCGGAGGATAAGCCCGAGGACTCAGGGACGGAGCTGGCCGAGCAAAAGGCTCTCGCCGAAGACTTCGACGCGTGTAAGAAGTCCGCAGAGCTGATCAGTAAGTAGGTCCGGGGGCTCGGAGCCTCCTCCGAGCCGGGGGCTGCCCCGGGTTCCCCCCGCATGCTTTGACATCTCATCCTTCTCCTTCCCCCGCCGGCAGCCTCGGGAGCCGGGACGCTGCCGCAGCCGGCCCCGGGAGGGACAAACGCGCCCTGCGCTGCCGCTGCTGGATGTAGGGAGGTGGGATTCTGAGCCGGGACGCGAGGGGGGAGCGGGATTGTGAGTCGGGATGCAGCGGGGGAGCCGGGCGCATCCTGCCGGGACAGGCCGGAGGTGGCGGCGGGCGCCGGGGCTCGGCACTGCCCGGGCTCCGCTCCCCGCACCCCGGGACGCCCGGAGCTGTTCGTGCCGGGCAGCCCCGGGAGCGGCAGGATCAACCCCAGGGATGCCGGCCTGGCTGGGCTGCGGAGGAACCCCGCCATCCTCCTCCTCCTCCTCGCCGGGACGGGCAGCGCTGCCCGTGAGCTCCGGCTCGGGCAAACTTGGAAGCGGCTCCTCCGGTTTGGGAGGGCCGGATCCCGGCCCCGAGGGTGCGAAACGCCTCCCTGGGTACCCCCACGCCGCCTGGGCCCCCCCCCGGCGTTTATGACTTTGTGTCTCCTCTCCCCAGCCTCGGACCCTCTCCCGCCCTCCCCCCGCCGCTGCCGCCCGTTGCTCTGGGCGACAGATTCAATTTTCTCTCTCCCCTTGGCTTTTTTAGGACAAATCAGACTAATTGTGACAAAATGCTGGTTATCTCTGGAAAAACAATTAAATTCCTTCGATTACATTTAAGGTAAAATGTGCTTAGCAGCGTAAAGAGGCTGGATAATGGGGAAAATCGCCCCAGAGTGGCATGTAGGACTGCTTGGATCGATATCCTATTATCGAATTGTGCATATCTCTTTCAAGCACCTTGCAAACTCTTCCCTAACATCTAAATTATAGGGTCAAAATTCGGATAATTACTCGATTAAAACCTATTACACTTATTAGGGCTCGCTATTGATCGGGAATTGCATTCGACCCAAGCTCTAGATTGCTTTTTCTTCCTGGGCCCGAATATCCCAACTTTCTCACCTCTAAACACCGCGACTCTGGGGATCACGGAGGGTTTCCGGGGAAGGGCTGTCGTTGTGGAAAATATCTATAGTTATTCCAGGTCCAGAGAGGGGAAAGAAGCAGCACCGAGCTACAGGGGATAAACTTCTCGGTTTAGGAAAAATAGTTTGTGTGTCTGGAGCGAGAGAGGAGGACTCGGAGGTTTCCAACCCTGCCACAGCGAGACTCTGTCAAGTAAAATTAGGCAGCGAAAGAGCTCTGGAATCTGCTCCAGTCCGAGCCATGACGTATTTTTCATCTGTAAAGCAAAAGCAGGAATGGGGCGCTAATAGAATTCAAAAGAGATTTTTTAAAAGCAGTGCGGAGCTGGAGTAATTATTCGTCTAAACTCATCTGACTTTCGTCATATTAAATAGATCAGAAAGACTGACGAGGCTAACCTTTCGCTAATCTCACACTTTTATCTCCAGACAAGGAGAGAAATGTAACTCCATCTCTTCTCTCAAAATAAATATGTTTGGAGGCATCGCGGCGCAGTGCGCTTCGCCCGCTGACAAGTTCCCCAGGCACTCCACACATGGACTCCTTCGGTCACATCGCCAAATGTGATGGCAGTGGCCAGAAATAGACCTGGGACTGCTCGAAACCCACGAAATTTAATTATTCTCTTTCCCCATCGTAATTAATATTAGTTCAAGTGGGGGCTTAATCTAAGAGAAGTGTTCTGAAAAGTAGCTCTGTCCAGAAAAGTACCAACCCCTCCGAAAAATGCAAAGGATTTCTGGCCAAAGGAGAGGGAAAACAGCGCTCGTCAATTGCCGCTGGTAAAACTATTTTAATGTTAAAAATAACAGTTTAAATTCCCCATTAAATTACAATTTAACCTATTCCCGAAAAATAACAAAAAAAAAAAAAAAACCTAAAAACCAACAAGCTCGGCGTCCATCTCCGTCGCCAATTCTATTCGCGATGCATTTTTTTTTGTCTTAAAAAATTTTAGGTGACCAACGGCTGGGATTCCCTAGACGGAAAATTAAACTCTGAAACTGGCAGCTCTGCAGGTTCCCGGTCCGGTCCGTGTGTGGGTGCTGCGGCTGCGCTCAGCCCCCGAGTCTGCCCCGCACTTTTTGTAAATCGTTGCTGTAAAAAATTACGCCCCGCAATTTCCAGCAGGTCCTACAGGTTGCAGGACGCTCGTCTGCACTCGCTGGGTCAGGCTGGGAGAAAAGTGACCCGGTTCTCTTCTGCTCGGCGGCGATCGCCCGCGTTTTCCATGCTCCGAGCTGAACAGAAAGCTGGAAAGGGTTCTTAATGAACCCTGAGTTGTTAAGGGATATTTTCGGAGTGACAAGGACAACAATAATCTGCCCTTATTTCCCCTACTGAACCAGCCATATCTGAAATCAGCGCGTTGAACAAAACGCACTTCTAAAACCACCCAATTTTACATGCGGGAGTTAGGGGATCCTGAGTGAGGATACAGAGCAAATTTGAGGCGTGTTCAGGTTTGGGAGCGATTAAAAACAACTAAACTGAGGACGGGATGAGGGTGACAGACCGGCGATTCATTTCCTATTTGCGTATCTCGGTTAACCAAGTTAAAGGAGTCCTTGATTAGGGGTTCCCGGAGCTACAGCCCCGTTGCAGAAGTGAGAGGAGGGAAGTTTAGGAGTGTCTGAAAGCACCGGCGAGAAAGGACGGTACTCACGGGCCCCCATCTGTCCGCGGGGCTCCCCAGCCCCGTCCCGCGGAGAAGGATTCGCCTCTCGCTCCCCCGAGGGGCCCGGCCCGGCCAGGATGAGGAGGAGCCGGTTCTCCGGAAAACGCGATCTGCTTTCAGGCTTCATAATGACAGAATCGTCAGCAGAAGTCCAATAGCCTTAAATATCGGATAATTACCCTGTTCTCCGATGGAGACCCGTTAATTGGAGCGTAATATAAACCCAAATAAATTAAATGACCGTTAACTAGTTTGTACATTGCACAAAATGAGTTTAATTAAGTTTGTATCTGCTCTGCTAATCAATACAAGTATTTACTCTACTTTAATACTTCCATCTCGGGAAGTGACAAGAGGTCAAACCAGACGCAGGAAGGGTTAAAAATGCCAGAGCAAAACCCAGCAAATCGCCCATCGATTCGGAGATTTCCGTCACTAGAATTGTTAGAGGCTCTTTGACATCCCTGCTGCCCGCTCCCCAGGCACGGCCGGCTCGGCCCGGGCAGGGGCCTCTCCCCGGCCGCTGCCAGCGCCCCGCTGCCCCTCCGGGCACCCCGGGGATGCTCGAGTATGCGGGGATCCGCGCCCTGCTGCCCCCCCTAAGGCCTTTCCAGCCGCCGGCTGGTCGGTGGGCGCGCTGGCGGCCGTGGGAAGGGGGTACATCCCCTCTCCCGGCCGTGGGAAGGGGGGTACATCCCCTATCCCGGCCGTGGGAAGGGGGTACATCCCCTGTCCCGGCCGTGGGAAGGGGGTACATCCCCTATCCCGGCCGCGTCCCGGCCCTTGCCGGAGGTGGCTGGCTCGGAAGGGGCAGCGCTGGCACAGCCTCCCCGGGCCGGACAGCCCCTTCCCGGCCCCGGAGCTGCAGCTCCGAGCCCCATCGCCACCGCTGCTGCCCGTCCTGTCCACCAGCCCAGCTCCGGCTCAGGGCGGCCGGAGCAGCCCCGTACCCAGGGCCAGACCGGCTCAGGAGCAGCCCCGCACCCAGGGCCGGACCGGCCGCATCCCCACGACGGGCGGAGGGGCCGAGGGGCCGGCGGGCAGCCCTGTCCCGGGAGCAGCGGGGACACCGGGTGGGGGAAGCCTCAGGACAGCCCGGGGGCCGCACCGGGGGCTGGGGCGGGCGGGGCGGGGGCCGGGCCGGGCGGCGAGCCCTAACAGCGGCTGTGGCTTGTCCGCAGAGGACGGGGAGCTCTACAAGGCCGAGGAGTGCGACCTGGACTACAGCAGCCGGCCGAGCCGCAGCCCCGACAGCGAGCTGCAGGACGACGAGGAGCTGTGCAGCGAGGAGAGCGGCAGCACCAGCGGCAGCAGCGGCGGCTCCGGCCCCGCGGCGCCCGGGGAGGCCGAGCCGGGCCCGCTCCGAGCCGAGGCGGCCGAGGCGGGGCTCGTCCAGGCCCCGGCGCCCGCTCCGCCGCCCCCGCCGCCGGCGCCCGTCGGGGCCCAGCCCGGCCCGCAGGCCAAGCCCAAGAGGAAGCGGACGGGCTCGGACTCCAAGTCGGGCAAGCCCCGGCGGGCGCGGACAGCCTTCACCTACGAGCAGCTGGTGGCGCTGGAAAACAAGTTCAAATCCACGCGGTACCTGTCGGTGTGCGAGCGCCTCAACCTGGCGCTGTCGCTCAGCCTCACCGAGACGCAGGTGAAGATCTGGTTCCAGAACCGCCGCACCAAGTGGAAGAAGCAGAACCCGGGCGCCGACACCAGCGCGCCCACGGGCGGCGGCGGCGGCGGCGGGGCGGGGGCCGGGCTGGGCGGCGCGGCCCTGCCGGGCGGGCTCAGCCCCCTCAGCCACTCGCCGCCCATGGGCGCCCCGCTCTCCATGCACGGCCCCGGCAGCTACGCCGGGCACCCGGCCGGAGGGCTGGTCTGCGCCGCCCAGCTGCCCTTCCTGCCCAGCCCCGCCGTCCTCTCGCCCTTCGTGCTGGGCTCCCAGACTTACGGCGCTCCGGCGTTCTACACCCCGCACCTATAAGCCCGACGCTCCTTCCTCCTCCTCCTCCTCCCTGCCGGCTCCTTCCCGCTGCGCCCGCCGCCCCTCCGAGGATCACCGGGCCGGGCTCACCGCACGAACCCCGCACCCGAGAGGGGACACCGAGAAGCGAGCGGCAGCGACAGCGGGGGAAAGGGGCAGCCCCGTGCTCCTGGACCCAGCCGGGGCATCAAGGGAGCGGCCAGAGGCTCCCGGGAACCCTCGGGAGGCCCCGCCGCCCTCGGGCCTTTCCACGACCCTTTTTGTACGCGATGTGTCCGGACTGCGCTGCTGAGGGAAGGAGGAGGAGAAACCTCCCTCCCCCATGTACATACAAGTAGATGTAAATCATCGTTACCTGTATTTTTATTTTCGCCGTCCCTCGTTGCTATGTGGGTTTAATTAATTTAATAATTATTATTAATATTATTTACCTTTGTTTTTATTCTGGTCTGGCCACTAGCGAAAGACTTTAAAAGAAAAAAAAAAGATTATGTACCCATTTGACTCTCAGGGTAAAACGGAGAACTATCGGTCCTGTCCCTCGACATCGCAGAAGCCCAGAGGCGCCGCTCCCTCCGTGACCTCGCGGTGACGAGGGGACATTTTTTACAAACGTCGCTGTCCATCGAGCCCGAGCGGGGCCGGGGGTCCCGCCCGGGGAGGGGCGGCCAGGGCGGCTCCAGGGGTGCAGGGCTGGTTTTTTACGTTAAACATTTCTGTATATTTCTGGTTGTTACGAAATAAAAGAAAAAAAAAAAGTTTTAACTTTATAATTAATGTATAAGACGAGGGGGTAAGAGCAAGAGGTGATAAAGAGAGCACTTTGTTTGCTAAACACTTTAAATCAATCAATAAACTCTAAAGAAACGGCGCTTTCCGTGGTGGCGAGTCCCTGGTTTTCGGGTGAATCTTTGAAAGAAAGTTTCCTCTGGAAAACGCCTGCTTCATGAGACGCTCGGATGGATGTCTTGCATCATCCTTTTTCTTTTCGTTTACTCTGAGAGCGTATTTCTGATACGCAAATAAACTTTATTCTTCTTGTACGAGGGAGGGGATTTCCCTTCTTAGTTTCCTTGTTTGCATTTTCTTGATTGGCTCTGCCGATTTGCGCAATATTACGGACAAAGTAAATGTCATATATAGAGGGAATCCGACATCTCTGCCATGTTTCCCCCGATGGGAAGTCCGATATTTTGGATTTATGTAAATTTAATAAATCGGCTCCTTCATTCAGATTGCACAACTTCAAAAATAAAATAATCTTTTCATCACCGTTCCTCTGATTAAAGTCGTATCAAAGTTGGTCTTTTATAATACTTTCTTTTCTACTTTCAAAGAAGAAGTCTCTAAGCGCCGTGAGCGCCCCGGGGTGGCTCCGCCGGCCCAGCAGCTCCCAGCCCGCTGGTACCGCGTTCCCCACTCCCTGCGCGCCTCCAAAGCTCACGCCGGGGAAGAGCTTTCATTTTCCACTCATTTTAGGTGTGTGTGTAGTGGAGTTGTTGTTTTGGTTTGGTTTTTTGGAGGGATTTTTTTGTTTATTTTTTTTCTTTTTTTCCCACTCCGGGGCAATTCTAAGAACCCGGTATTTTCCGGAGGAATTTTTGGGTAGCAGAGCATCCTCCTCCTCTCGGCACTCGCCGAGGGGTCCCCCTGGGTGTCCGGGCTCCGCTCCCCGCTCAGCTCCTTTCCCTGCTCCCTCCCGTTCCCCTCAACCCGGCTCCAATCTGGCATCAGCCGGGAGCTCCACAGCCGCATCCCACTCCCTCGCGCCCGCTCTGGAAGGGAATCAAATGGAATTAAATGCTTGAGCCCTCCCGTGGAAACAAAATCTGCCGCGACCGCCGGTGTTGGAGACAGAGGGAGCGGGAGAGGAGCCGCTGCGCGCTGCGGACCCTGCAGGGCTGAGGCTTCCTCCGGCAGCTGCGGGAGCCGCGGGCAGGGCGAGGGATGCTCCAGCTAACGCGGGATGCTCCAGGTAACACAGGATGCTCCAGGTAACGCGGGATGCTCCAGGTGACACGGGATGCTCCAGGTAACACGGGATGCTCCAGATAACACGGGATGCTCCAGGTAACACGGGATGCTCCAGGTAACACAGGGATGCTCCAGGTAACATGGGATGCTCCAGGTAATGCAGGATGCTCCAGGTAACACGGGAGGCTCCAGGTAATGCAGGATGCTCCAGGTAACACAGGAGGCTCCAGGTAACACAGGGATGCTCCAGGTAACACAGGGATGCTCCAGGTGACACAGGATGCTCCAGGTAACACAGGGATGCTCCAGGTAATGCAGGATGCTCCAGGTAACATGGGATGCTCCAGGTAACACAGGATGCTCCAGGTGACACAGGGATGCTCCAGGTAACACAGGAGGCTCCAGGTAACACAGGAGGCTCCAGGTAATGCAGCATGCTCCAGGTAATGCAGGATGCTCCAGGTAACACAGGAGGCTCCAGGTAACACAGGGATGCTCCAGGTAACACAGGGATGCTCCAGGTAACACAGGAGGCTCCAGGTAACACAGGAGGCTCCAGGTAATGCAGCATGCTCCAGGTAATGCAGGATGCTCCAGGTAACACAGGATGCTCCAGGTAACACGGGATGCTCCAGGTAACGTGGGATGCTCCAGGTAACACAGGAGGTTCCAGGTAACACAGGAAGCTCCAGGTAACGTGGGATGCTCCAGGTAACACAGAATGCTCCAGGTAACACAGGAGGCTCCAGGTAACGCAGGATGCTCCAGGTAACACAGGGATGCTCCAGGTAACATGGGATGCTCCAGGTAACACAGGGATGCTCCAGGTAACACAGGGAATCTCCGGGCTCTCACTTCCCCGCCTGCAGAAGCGTACAAGCACCAGGACTCTGACCAGACCCATTTGCATTTGTGAAAATAAGATCTGTTACGATGAAAGGTGCTCTGAAGTAAATTTTTCAGGAAAAAACATGACAAGTAGTAATGCTTGGAGTATGTAAGACCGTGTACTGCTCTGCACAGTTCTTACTGGTGGAAGAAAAGCAGCCAAACTGGGAAACAGGCACTGGAGAGATGCTCTCACACTACACCGTTGTGCACCAGGTTTGAGTAAGTGCCACCAGCAGCCAAACTGTTAGCTCAGGTGAGGCATGACACAGCTGAATAAAGAGATAATTCAACCCCTGCCTGCACTCCAGGAGCTCCAAGCAGTTCCCTGCCAGTGGGGAATAATTTGGTTCCAACAGGAGCTGCCCAGAGCTTCAGAATGCAGGATTGCCCTCCTCCAGGCTGGTTACTGTCCTGCCAGTGAAACCTGCTCATGTGAGTATTATTACTCACAGCTGCTGGATGAAGGAGTCAGTTAGCCTAAGATTCCCAGTCATTAAATGCAATTTAACAAGGCTTCTCACATTTTATGGCAGTGCTGAAAAGAGAGCTGCAGTATCTTTCTCAGCATAGTTTAGGAAGTTATTGATAACCCTTGCTCCAGTGCCTCATCTAGAGGTCTGAGATCATAAAATTCTAGAGCAGAGCTGCACAGCCTCAACTCTAGTGTGTGTCTTCCCCAGCAGTGGTGTAGGACGTGTTTTACACTCTGCTCACAGGTACTGTCTGTGTCCAGAGGGCATTTGGAGCACCAACACCAAAGAACCAACTCCAATAATCCTCCCCGGACCAAAACTCTGCAGCTGGCTCATGGTGCTGGATCAGAGCGTGTGGGTGTAAACTTGACAGTGAGAAGAATGATGGTATTGACACAGGGCAGCTGTTGAGGAACGTCTCAGGAGTGAGTGCTCAGCCCCTGGTGTGCTGAAGCAAAATGCTCTCACCTGCCTGAACCTCCCAGCTCCATCCCCTGTTCCCGCCCGCTGACACTC
Organism: Calcarius lapponicus; assembly: GCA_039654755.1. NCBI lineage: Eukaryota > Metazoa > Chordata > Aves > Passeriformes > Fringillidae > Calcarius > Calcarius lapponicus. Next base: position 7,757,815 of record CM077466.1, read on the forward strand.
CGGCTCCGCAGGACAGTCAAACAGAGCTCGATGCAGCGTTTGAGGTTGTCCCATTAGGTGGTCACAGAAAGCCCCCAAAGCTGCCACAGTGACCCCCCAGCAAGGCCCAAAAGCCAATAAAGCCAATTCCCACGTGGTGCCTGTCTGGTGTCCCTGCTGCCCTGCACACCACGCCTGGTGCTCCTGCACAGGGCTCTGGAGCTCTTTTTCCATGAATCATCAATGGAGCAGAGCAAGTGGAACATTCTGACTGAGGGGATGAGGGCTGTGACACCAGCAGGAGGTGTTTGCTCTGGTCCACTCTGTCAGTCAAATTGTCTTTTTAATTACTTTATGATTCATTCATAAAATGTAAAGTGTTGGGGGATTCAGGACAGGGAACACGTCCAAGGGGACATTGAGCAGAGCATTTGCCAGAGGGCAGAGTCTCAGCTCTGACAGACTGAGCAGCAAATTCAAACCCCAATTCAATGTGTTCAAGCGATGTCTTTGGCAGATACCAGAGATGATCTGGGGCATCAGCATATGTTTGGACTAATTCCCATGAAATCAATGCTAAATCCAAGGGTGCAAACCTGTATTAGTAAGAAAAGATGCAGATATTAATTGTATCTTGCTGTTGTTCACTCTGTGAATCAATGAGGTTAAAAAAGAAAAGTGCTCTATTTTACTTCGTATACTTCAGCTTATACTGAACAAATTTCAGTTGTTCAGTAAAATGTCTTATAATCAAAACAACAGAAAGAAGCACATAAATACAGACAGGTACATTCCAAACAATTGCGAGAGAACTGAAAAATATTTCAAAATATTTTCTGTCATTGATTTTACTCAGCAGTCAATGATTCACAACGTCTTTGCAAACCAGTTCTGTACCATCACCTGGAAAAATTCCTTGTTTCCACCTGAGCAGGGTGCAGTGAATTACTTTTTTTTAATTACTTCTTTTTTAATTCTCTTTTTTTTAATTCTTAGAGATTTTTGACATGCATTTCACAGCTTCTGTTTCAGACTGAACTCAGTCATATTACTCATTTCTAGACTTATACTATACAAGTGAAATGTTAAAAATAAAGCTTTGTCCGTATAAACTTAAATCCATTTTCCAAAAATACACCATGATGTCTGCTTGTAGTCTGCTACATTAACAAATATTAATTCCTGTGTTACCTGACAAAATAATTCTGCTCAAACAGTTGAATTTAAATACTCAAATTATTTTACAATGTTTGGGCATTTCTGGTCGTCAGGTTCTGTCTCAAAGATAACCAAGTAAATATGGTTGTTGTAGAGCCTTTCTTAAGAGCAAATAAAATAAAGGTTTTTTCTGATATTGGAAGATTTTCCAGACTCTGGGTAGTAAACCAAGGCAGGGACCAGAGGGACACTGGGGATGAAGGGGAAAGGCAAACTTTGTTGCTCAAAGTGGGCTTACATAAATGGTTCACATAAATCACATTCTTCTCTGTCTGGTGGGTTTTTACTTCTTTCCCCCTTGCTACACACTCATATTCTGTGCCACATACTCACATTAAACAGACATCTCAGGTAGACAGAATGGGGGCTGTCACAGTGAAAATAACCCTGAAAGGAAGAGCTCTTTCTCCTTTCCTGATGCTGTCTGGCACAGATGGGAGTTCACGATACAGAATAAGCTTTAAAACAGGTGATCAAAGCCTTGGAAAGCTACAGCTCTGTGCCCACTCAGGAGAAATCCTGTTGATGCTGGAAATCCTATGGATGAGCCTTGTATTGATAAAGAAGCAGCCAGAAACCAGAGCATGGCCAGAACATAAAAGTCTGGACATGCAGGGTCAGGCAATATCTGCACATGACTTACTAATTTATTCTTATGATGTGACACAGGTTCAGGTAGCTAAAACTAGCCAGGCTCACCCAAAGTGATAGACTTTATTTTAGAATACATCTTCTAGATTTTCTTTTCTGTAATGACACAGAAACATTTTCAGTGACAATGAAGGAGAGATGACACCAGAGCAAAGAACTGAAATATTGTCACAGTAACATTTATGCAGGTGATGGTTTACACTGTATATATTCACCCCTTCAGTAAACTGCTGCTTTTTCAAGAGAAGAAAAATAATCCTAGTAGACTTAGAACAAATAAATGAATTATTACTATTTTTCTAATTTTTTTTCTCTGTTACCACACACATACATTACAAGAACTCATCCTGCTCATAGAGGGACTCTTTCCTGCCTGTTCATTGTAACACAGGTAGAGTGACAAGTTTTTTTCCCGTTCCTTGGTTCCCAAAGTCTGCAGGAGGGGAGGAGAAGTGCAGGAAGAGAGCATCTGAATGAGCTGCTGGTTGAGCTCCTCCAACTCCTTGTGTTGACCAGGAGTTCACAGCACCAAGCTGCACTCTCTGTGACCTGTTAAATGTTTTGAGAGTTGTGATTAAGGATGCTCTTTGGGACTTCAAGCACCAGCATTATGCCTTGTAGGGGTGATTTGGAGTGAAATACTGTGTTTGCCTTGAGCACGCTCTGCAGCACACCTGATCACACTCACCTCAGCTGCTTCTGCTCCAGCACTGGGGAAAATAAAATCCCCTGCACATGTGGAAGCAGCATTTAATTTCTGCCCTAGTGAAACCGTGTGGCAGACTCTCCTGGTGGTGCTGTTAGCCTTCAGCTGCCAAAAATACTATTACAAAAATTCAAAGATATCCAAAAGCAATTTCCAAACAAGCAGGTTCATATATTATATTTCCATATACCTTTTACAGTGCATGAGGATGAGAGTGGCTCCATAATGGCATTATAAATACAGCAAATTAATGGTGGATGCAATGCCAACACCTTGTCATTATGCAAATTGGAATGTCGGCAGAAATGGTTATTCAACAACCCCTTTCAAAGGCACCACGAGTCTAATGCTGCTCATTACATCTAAACTAATTAGCACCACATTTAAAAAAATTTAATAAGATTTTCCTTAACCCCTCAACAGAGAGGATTCCTCACGATAATGGAAAAACATATGAGCACTTGGCACAGGAGAGCTGGGTTTTGCTCAGGGCACTGGCCGGCAGAAAAGCAAGGGGAAGTCTACCCAGAAAGGCAAATGATGATATTTCATCACAGACATTTAGAGATTGTGCTGATATAAGCCTAGCTGGGTTTGCCCAGGCTCTGGTGCAGCCTGTCTCTGGCACAAACACCCCATGCCCTCCTCCCTGGCAGAGCCTGCTCCCCCAGCACTCCCCTGAGCTGGCATTTGGGCTCTGGATTCCCCAGACCCAGCTGATAGGAAAGGCTCAGCAAGGACAGAGCCACTTAATCAGCATTGAAGAAGAGGAGGGAAAGCATCAACTCAGAAACATGAGTAATTAAGGGATCTTTCTCCTTCCTTTCCTTCAGAGGCGGCATCCAACTGCCACACCTGGAAGAACAACTTTATCCCACAGGTCACAATTTGTCCAGCTGCCAGGCAGCCCTGGCTCTCATCCACATGTACTTTCTAGGGGATGTGCCAAGTTTTGGACTCTTTAGCATCTCTCCCAGCTGAAGGGGTGGGGAGGTGCTGCTGGATGAGGAGGGGTCAGACTGGTCTGACCTAGGCTGCTGCTTGAGGCTTTCTTAATTCCTTCCATTTCTGTAGAGGATTTTGTAATAGGACCATCACCACATCCAGTAAGAGGGATGCTCTGAGGGCTCTGAATGGTACATTCAGCAGGATCTAATTTCTCTCATTACACTCTCATCACCTTTGCAACCGTCCTGGTGTCCCCATCCCACACCCCAGCAGGTGCTGAAGCTCTGTCCTGATGTGGCACAGCTGCAGCTCCTTGGCTCAGGCTGCCATGAAAACAGCTAAGCTGGGAGAGACCCACCAGGAGCCTCCCCCTGAACCCTCCAGTGGTGGCAGGGGAGCTGCATTTCAATGGGGTCTCCTGTCTGAGCCCTGGCTAGTGCTGGGCTGTGCTTGGCTTTGCAGCTGACTCTCACCCTGATGTCTCCTTGCTGACTTAGCTCCAGACCTGCCTTTTATCTTGGTGGACCTTCAGGTAACTCGTGGCTGACTTGTTCCTATTACAAAGATTGTTTTCTTGTTTGGGGGTGTGCGATGGTGCCCCTGTCAGGAAGGACACTGCCCTGATTTTCACCTTCAGCTCCTGGCTCACCTCTCCCTGACACCTCCAGTTTCTCCTCTCTCTCCTGGCTATGGACTAACTTCCCTCTGCACTCCCAGCACCACTGAGTCTTCCTTGGGCACTGCTTAGGGCAGAACGTGATTGTTTGCAGACGCAAGTTCAAGTGTTATTTTCACCCAGGAGCAGAATGCTGGTACCTGTTTTGGGTTTATTTGAATGCAGCTGCCCCAGAGCATCCTAGAATAGACATATGGAGAAATTGCTCTGCAGAAGTTATACCAGAATAACATCCTTCTCCCTGGCTTTGGTGTCCATGGGGTCCTGAGGGCAGATCTAGCTGCTGATGGTATCCATGAGGAAGCTCTCTCCTGAATCCATGAAATTCAGTGGTGTTTTTCCTGGCATGTGTAAGGGAATAAGCAGATCTGGCCCTCCCTTGCCCCAGTCTGGGACTGTAATCTGCAGGGATCTTTTCCTCTCTGTTCAGTTTCCTACATGAAGCAGTTTTAGCTTCACGGTGGTTCAATTCCAGTTCCCAAGGGAAACAGGTGATGTGAGCTGTCTCCCACCAGCTCTCCTGCTTTTAAGTTGCTGGTGGCTCAGGCTGTCCCCTGAGCCAGGACATGACACTGCCACCTCTGAGGCTGAGAAGGGACCTGGGCTCCACCTCCTGAACGTGTGCTCCAGCAGGAGAGCTGTTAAGTGCACCACGACTGCCACTGCCTATTCAAAGCCAGTGACTTTGCTGAAGGTGTGAGGCATTCCAAAAGGAATGGCTTTAAATGGCCAATTCTCATCACTAAACTACTGCTGCGACATCCTTACCTCTTCTGGTGCACAGCCTACAGAGACATTCACATCAGCTCTGAGTAAAAGCATTCAAGTGGCTAACAGCACTGGATAAACCCCACAGCCAGGCACTTGCAGAATGTGGGAGACTACCAGGTGGCCCATCTGCCTGTGCTGTGACACACCTGAACTGGCTTTGTGCTGCCTGGGCTCCTGACATTCAACACCTCTTGCTTCTGGCTACAGGCTCCTTGTAACTAGTAACACCCTTATCACCCATTTCCACAGCCACTTTAAATAGAACAGGTTTCTTTTTGTTTTCCACAAAACAAAAGTTGGTTTCTTTGTTCTTTTTTTTTTTTTTCCCCAATAATGCCCACTTTGATTAACTGAAGCCTTTCCCCAGTGTGCAAACTGTTCTGTGTGGCATGATCCACTGTCCATGCAGAACTGCTTAAAAATCTCATTTGTACGTTTTGCTTACCAATAAGAAAAGAACTACAAATAAATATTTTAACTATGATTTCTAGGAACTTTTTAGTATTACAGTTTTCTAATAGAAACTTTCAGCCATATCTAGGTTGATAAAGCCAAGCCTCAAGTGAGTTTAGAGAAAATGGAGTCACACTGCGCAAAAGATGAGTACGGGCACATCACCCTGCCCCAGAAACCTCAGAGGGGATGTGCTGAAGGGTGGCTCTCATTCAGAAGCCCTGCTCACAAGGGCCATACCAAGCTCATTTATGTCACTAAATGCTCTGTATTTGAATGCCAGACCATACATGCTGTGGTCTTTTTTCCTTCCAGGCTTTTACTCCCCAGGTGCAACTGTGCGCTCAGGTAAGAATAACCACAGAGAGGTCTGCTTGCAGTTCTTGTTTTCCCCACTGACACAACCCTGGTTAAGACAGGATGATTTAGATGCACCAGGATGATTTAGAAGCACCAGCACAGCTCACTTCAGCTCAGAGTCCCTTCTGCCACACAATATTCAACCTGTATTACAACTGTTCACCTTAAAAACACTCCAAGGGGCAAATCACCTCAAGGTGTGCAGGTACCTGGAAATCACACACAGCATCCCCAGTAAGCACAAGTACAATTGCAAAGGTGCTGGAGTGAGTTAGAAAGACAAAACCACACACAGAGCTTATGTGAATGATACATGTATTTATTCTTTTTCCCCAGAAACCCCAAGGACAGGAATAGAAAAGTTTCAGTACAAATGTCACAGGGACAGTTGAGCAACATTTGAACCAGTGAGCCCAGGACCTCAAATTTGTAAACTGACACACAAAAAGTGTGATGTATCAAAAAAGCAGATTGATCTATTTTGAATTTTTCAACATAAAAGGATTTCTATTTAGTGGAGGTATACTGGATCTTTGGAGAGAGATGCCTTCTTAAATTTCTTCTCCCAGCATAACTACAGATAAATTCAGGAAAAGGAGAAATTCTGAAAATTTCTGAATTCAAAATCTCTGAATTATGTCTGACCAGGTCTAACAAGAATGCTTAAGTAACAACATCCAAGACCTGCTGCATGTATACCTGCTGAGTGGCTCTTGCAGAGAAATAATTGGATAAAAAGTGTTGGTAATTAACAAGGGTTAAGGGAAGGGTTTGTCCCACACTGGACCAGGGGAATATAAAGAGAGTGCTACGGGGATGTGCAATCTACACATTTTCCTATGAAGGGTCAATGGTTCATCTTGCCTCAAGGTGAAAAAATGAAGAAAAAGTTGTAGAGGAAAAACACCAGAAAACCTTTAAAAGAAGTCATCATTGGCCATCAACTTGTCCCAAAGTCCCCTGTCTGAGTTGGCCATTTCTGAGCCACCTGCCAGGGAACCTCAACTTTGAAAATTCTCCTTCTGCATGAAAGAGGCACGCCAGGAAGACTTTTTTTTTTTTTTTTTTTTTTTTTTTCCCCATGCATGCTTTTAATAAAGGAAGGGAGAATGCAGACAGATCATGTAGTAGGATCAGGTTTAACTGCCAGACTGGACAACTGGGTCCAGGTAGGATGTTTTAGCTGATAATTCTAGAATGGATGTGACTGAGTAGCATCATTAGAATCACAGCATGGTTTGGGTTAGGAGGGACCTTAAAGATTACCTATTTCCAGCCCTTCTGCCAGAGGCAGGGACACCTTCCATCACAGTGGAGCATAACTGACTAACCACACTTTTCTTTTTTTTCTTCTCAGATTTCTGCCATTTCCATTCCCAATCTTGATCTTTGGGATCTTTAATAAAGGCCCACAATGGGAACTCCATGGGGGCAAGTGCATCTGTTTGCTGGGAACTTTGTAGTGCTGACATTTCATGGCCCCAGCAAAGGAGGGCTGAGAGTCACTGCACAATATAAATTCCCTATTCTTCTTACAGGGAGAAAACATGCTTTATAAATGAACACCTTCATCCTGTGCAGGATCAAGAATCTCTGGAATATTGGCACAATGACCTTTGTGGCTCTTTGAAGCTTTATCACCAAGAGTCAGTTAAGTTTGGACTGTCTGGGAATCCCAGCAGCCAATGATTACTGTCACATTTGGAGCTGTTGGGTTTATGTGTTTTATATTTTGTGTGTGTTTTCTATTTTGTCTGTGTGACTTTGTCCTTAGTAAGAAATCAAGTAAGTTCAGCAGTTGATCCAACTGACTTGGTGATGAACTTGGTTTGTCCTTATCCACATTTTCACCTGAAATCTTCACTGCCACATTAACAAGACTTACAGTAGAAGTGGCTTAACTTTCCAGTGCCGTCAGTAGATATTACTTGAAGTTCTGCCTCTTTATTGTTTTATTTTATGTATTTTGAAGTATATCAACCTGTGTTGAAGAACAAAGTATTTCTTCCAAATTACAGAGCTCTTTCAAGATAAATTACCAAAAGTCAGCATTAATTGCTTTCTGTGCAGTACTTGTGCAAGTCAGAAAGTATTTGGCAGAACTGGAAATCAGCTTTTGTCTGAGGTGGTCAGAAGCTACACTGAGTTGTTAAAATTTTCCCAATATTTAATTCTTAAGAGTCTGAAGGACACATGAGGAAATGCCTCCAACATGTGAATAAATAAGCCCAGGCTATAGCGAATTCATTCTACTCTGCAATGAGCACTTTATTGGAGACTTTTGCAGGTCACTTTGAAATTGATTTTCAAACACAACCCTCTTGATTCTCTGGATTTTCTTTACCCAGAAAGCTGTAAGAAATGCTGCAAGAGCACAACTGGTCACTGTTTCATTCTCTCTCCTTAAGCTTGACTATATCCAGCAAACAAGTTTGGAAGATTTGTTTAAGTACCCAGCCAAGAACTACAACCCACAGTGGATCCAAATGTACATTAACTCTCTGGACTTACAAGATTCCAGATGCTTGTGTTTATATCTGGGTACTTATACACACTCTGGGGCTTTAGCCTGATGTTATTTTATCTGTTCCAAGCCAGGCAGTTCACTTGTGCCACTTGAGTGATTTTCTTAAACTTCTTATTTTCACCTCATACTGGAGCTTTTTTGACTGCAGTTCAACTGGAGCACATTCTGTACAGACTTTCACCAAGTGCTGCCCAGGAGCAGCTCTGAGAGATACTGGGATACTATCTTGGGGAGAAGCAGGCCAGGATGATCTTTGCCATTTCAGCTTTCTCATCTGTGCCACAGCTACCGAGACTGACTTAGCCCCTGGAATTCAGTTTGCAGCAATCAAACTCTGCTCCATTTATCATCTGAAGGCATCAGGTGATTTGGATTTTTTTACTGTGCACCAAGGTGTTTGTAGAGGTGCTGCAGGAGCTGCTGTGCTGCTGGTGTGGCTCAGTTTGTACAGAAGGCTGAGAAAATTCTCTGTGCATTGCCATCCCTGGCAGCAATCAAATTGTTTTTAAAGTATCTTTTTCCCTGAAGGCCTGAAAGTGGAAAATTAAACACATGTACTGTCAAAGGAAGTATAAATTACATGAGTCCCCTAGGAAGGAAAAGAAACAAGCCCCAAAACATGAACAGTTTACCCAAATTATGTACAAGTAATAAAACATCTCTATTTCATGCATATTTCAAATAATTATCAACTTTTTAAATGCATTAAATTCCACAACACCCCATATTTTCCAAAATTAATATTCATTATCAAATAAGTTAAACTTGGAAACAATTTAAATGTTTTAAATTTAAAAATAACACCTGTAAAAACGTGCTTAGCACAGTATTGTAGTGACAATACAAATATCTTTGATTAAGGGCTTTGCAGTTGCACTCTTGTAATAAAGAAGGGCAGAGGTGATTAAGAATTTAATTCAGTGCATAGTTAAACTGGTTGGCAAACTTCTCGTGCTTCCTTTGGTCCACCCGGTTCATGGCTTTCATGACCCGTTTCATGGCCCCTCTGAAAGAGAAACAAAACAATAATAATATTTTTGTTGAGTCTACTCAATCTCAGAGAACATTTATGAATGTTGGGCAATTTAATTAATCACCATCAGGCTTCTGAGCGTGGCATTGATGAGGCTGAACAAATTTGTCTTGTTAACTAAATTAGTTGCAGCAATATAAATAGTTTAATTCAGCAATGATTTTATTAACAGGAGTAAACAAATTCAAGTCTTTCTGTTTAATAGCTGTGTATTCCACCCTCCCAGCATTATTTCTTAGAGCCACATAGAGCAAGTTTGATTTTCAAAAGCACTTAAGTGCTCTCAGGGAAAAAAAAGCCTTAAAGTATCTAACAAGATCTTAAAAAATTAATACTCAGAAGCCCTTATGAAATCCAACCCACAATCCAGAATGTTTTTGTGAGGGAAGGGTTGGCTGTTCAGTTCATGTGAATTCATTTAGCAACTTCCACAGGTTAGTAAAACTCTGTTTCGTCAGCTGTGGGCTGAGTTAGACTCTTTTGCTCACACCAGCAGCATCCCCATTCCTAAGCAGCAGCTTTTAATCCACAAGAAGAACTTGAGTTTAGGAAGACACCAGAGATTATTGTGCATCTCTCCAGGACAGGCTTCTGCTGCAGAAGAATTTAGCACAGGCAGGACAGTATGGCCAACACCTCACTCACACATAACATGCAAATGGGGTCTCTGCTGCCTCAGGATGGGCAAGACCTGAGCCCTCTGCATCTCCAGCTGTGCTTGGATGAAATATGAGTCTCACCAAGCCAGGCCTTGTAAGCTCTTGGAGGTCTATTTCACACCCAGGATAGCTCAGCTACCTTAGAAGGCATAAAATGAGCAGAATGGCTTCTGTGGTAGTGTTGGAAACAAAAAGGTTTTAATAAAAGGTAAAATAACAAAACTTTACAGAGAAAAACCAAGCCAGGTGCAAGAGGCCCTCCTGCCCTTGGTAAAACACCTCACAAAAGTGATTAGCTTCTTTATTCTCTTCTTTTTCTAGTAAATTACTCAGGCTGAACCTTTTGGCTCCTGTCCAATTAGCTATCCTTAAGTCTGAGGGGAAGTCCCCAAGGTCCTGTGAGGTGTCTTTTCACCTAATTGAGGAGAGAAACTTCTGGGCTTATTTCCTTTTTAAGGGGACAAAGGATAGCTCTGTCACTCCGTCAACAGGAGGCACATTCCTACACTTGGAGAAGGCTCTGGAACATCCTTCAAGTTCAAAAAGGAAGTGAGGGAAAGAACTTCAGAGCTGTTAAGCTTTCTGGTGCTCCCAAATCCAGTGAGGGCCTGTTTGTCTCCCTGTTGCTGCTCCATTGCTTCCTCCCAGTAAAGAAGTGCCCAGAGATTTCTCTAGGGAGGGGCTGCAATGCTTCTGAGCTGGGTAATTCAGACACCTCCTCTTTTTTCCCCCTCTACAAACTTTTGAGTAAAGATTACATAGCTAAGATTTTGAGGGTGAGGAAAATGATGAACAGCATGAGCAGGAGTAGGAGATTGTCATAAAAGACAGAGAGAGGGAGCAGGCCCCTACATCCTGCAGCTGGTCAGGCAGAGGAATGGGTTCACAAATCCAGAACAGTAAGAAGCAGCAGAAGCAGTGAGGAAAATGTTCTGCTGTGAACATCTGCCCCCTCAGAAACTCAAAGCAGCTGCTGTGCAGAGCTGAGGGAGCCTTGCCTCAGGAATTTTGTTCCTCACTGGATTGTGAAGTTCCAATTTTGACTGGTTACTTCAGATGCCTCTGGAACAGAAGCTCAGCCATCTGAGGCTGATGTTTGCAGGTGTTCTCAGCTGTCCCCCTGCCTATGCAGGCTGTTATCTCCTAACACATCTCCAGGTACACACCTGGCTGCTCTGCTGATGTGTGAGGTAGAGCAGCTACAGGCTTGGTTTAAGGGACTGTCCCATTCAAAAGCAGGGCACTGACCAATGTCTCCTTTGATTTCTACAAATTTGGCAAGTTCCATCACACAAGCAGATGGTTTCAAGGCCTGTGCTGTTAAGAGTCTACATTGTCACAGTCTGCATTTATCACTTCTGAGGATGTTCCCAGCTGTGCAGGAAAATGAAGCTAAGACATGCACCTGGGCAGTGCTCCTCAGGATCAGCCCTTACATACTATTCCAGCTCTGCTTCCAGGGTTATCTCCAATAAACAAGCTGACTTCTGGTTTGGTAACTGCTCTCTGTAATGGCTTCATTTCCAAAGCCATTTTGAAACATCTGAAAGAGGTTTCTTCTTAATAACGCTCTAAATGGTGGGATTAAAGATTTTCTCAGCAGCAAGTGCAATGAAAACCAACATTCTGAAAAAACACCCTGGAAGAGGTATACTTTTAACAAAAGTCTGCCAATAAAGTTACCAGAGTAAGGAAAATGTGGTCATGGTTTTGCACTTCAAATATTACCTAATTGGTAGGAGAAAAGTGAGCCTTTAGCAGTGCAGAGTGGCCTTGCCACTTTCATGTCATGTAGGTTTTACATTAGCACCAGTGGATTGTGTGATACTGTAAATGAAATGAGATCCCACTCTGATGATCTGTGTGCAATTTCACTTAGCTTTATTGGCAGACTAGAGCCTGGGTTTATCACCTATACATTTCAAGTAATTTGGGGTTGTTATAAGGAGCCAAGGTTATCATCTTGTTTAGTGCTGCAAAGCATGAAACCTATTAAAAACTTGACAGGTTTGATTCCCTATGCCTGGCACTAACACACACTCAAAATCATTAGCACAAACCACAGTAAACCATGATATGAAATTCTCATCACTAGAACTGTATGTCTCTGACTTCTAACTATGACCAGGTGACATAAGAAATTCACATAAAATGTGCTATTTCCATAACGAAAAATAACGCGGATTTGGCTTTGTTATTATAACCAGTGCATCAGAGAAGGGAAAATTGAGTTTAAACAAATATTGTGTCCTGGATGCTGTTCAACTCATCCAGTATGCTTAGAGAATAACCCACCATTAATGATTTTATAATAATATTTTTTCTTTTTTGGTTTGACAACTTTACTTTCCTTTGACTACTTATTTTTGACATGTGAAACTCCTTAAATAGCTGCAGCTGCTTCCCATTTGATAAAGACCAGAGCATGCTCAGGCAAATTTATGTTGTAGCCACATCTAAGCAAGAACAGGCATCAAAAATGGTGTTAATAGTGGACAGATGGAGCTACTGTATGTTTTAAAGCACATTTGGGAGTGGCTGGCAGGTTCCCACAGGCACCTGAGATGCTGTGCCTGACTAATAAAAGATCATTCAGAGAAGCCAATCCAGCAACTGAAGTTTTTAAAAAAATTGAGAGACAGCCTTTCATAGGGAAATTTTGCAAATTAGTTAAAAATCACTCTCAAAGAAATAACCTTGTTTGTCAGTACCTGCTATTTTTTACCCTCCAGACATATGGAAGATATTCTTGCTTGCAGTTACCCAAAGAAGCTGTTTAGTAAGTGCATGTTAATGTAGAAACAGACAGTACTGTTAAATCAAACAGAAATAGGAATTATCAGGCTTTAAAGAATGGAAGTTTCTTACTTATTGAAGACTTTCTTCTCAAGCCGGGAACGAGACGTGTTAGCCTGTTGCTTCAGGTCCGTCAGATTTGGATATTTTTGCTTCTTCCCTTTCTTTTTCTGTCCTTTTCCATTACTTTTAGAGGAACCGAGATCCAGTCCTGTAGCAGCTTCAATTTCTCTCATGAATTCTGGATCTCTCCACTCTGTTCAAAAGACAAAAGATGAACTTTGAAACCCCAAACCCAGGGAGGATTTGCAGTTCCCTAAGGAAGAGGTTCTTGTCAGCAGTGGGTGAGGGCAGAGCCACTGTGATCTAAGCTGCACACACAAAGGAAGGGGAGGATAAAGTAGTTTCCCAAAATGACAGATCTGGATGAAGAAGCCCTGCCAGTCTGTATTAGCAGCTCCTATGGATAAAACTGTTCTGTAGGAAGACCTAAGTCAGGCTTTTTCAGTGGCACAGTAGCAAAGTCCCAAGAGAACTATTCCATGCAGGAGAGGTGAATAAACACAGTGATTATAACTTAGAAATGAAAATGTCAACAGTGTAGCAGAGGAACTTATCTGTAGAAATAATTCAGCATAAGCTTAAAAATAAACCTAAAAAAATTGAATATATCAACTTTTTAGCAGAGTAAGGCTGGCAACATTGTGATTTCTTTTCATCGATAATATTTACTTTAAAACATGAACTGATATCTGAACATCTACATAAAATTCTTGAGTAGGACAACATGACCCTGTTGCCATGACACCCATTTTGCATCTGAAAAAGATACTGCTTTCTAAGTATTCTACATTGCCTCAGATTAATTATCTAAATCAAGCTTCTTCTCTTGACAATGGCACAAGTTAATTTATCTAAATAAAACCTTGTTTTAAATTTTTTCAAAAACCTTAATACTTCAGAATCCAGCCACACACTTTAAGTGGATTCTGATCCTACATGCCACCAGGAAAAAGCATGAACAATTTAGACTGTGGACTGTTTGAGGAAGCTGCAGTTTTACACCTTCAGTGTAGTCTTGCGTATCAAAACAAGGTAGCACAAAGTAAAAATGTGGCTGGAGGATGGATATCTGCCAAGGGGAAATTTAGAAAAAATAATTTCATTGTAAAGACTTTGAGCATTTAGGTTGGAAAAAATTGTAGGAAATACTACTTCAAAAAGAACATGGTCCACACTCAGCAGAAATGCCAGAAATCTGCATTTTAACAGCAGTAATTGCCAGTCATTTGTCATAGTTTCCCTTATGTCAGTCACAGCCTCTCTTGCCTGCAGAAATTGTAACACCAAATGTCTACTCCTCTTACATAACAACTTTGTAAATATAGAGAAATAAACAGTCCTAAAGGACTCTACAAGTTCATTTATACACCAAGATGGTCGCTGAGTGTGACAAATGCTGCTAACAACATTTCAGGAAGGTCAGAGGCAATGTCCTCACTTAAGAACACAGTGTTAAGGAACAGCAGAGCAATTTTCCAAGGAAAGGTTAGATCTAAACTACCACCATACATGAAAGCAAGGCCTGATTAAAATCCAACACACCAAAAAGCAGGAAAACCAAGCTGTTCAAGAGTTGCACAGGAGAGTTACAAAGGGAGAAAATAGAACACATATACTTGATAGATCATAAGGCCTCACAGAATTTTTTTTTTTTGAAGTGAGGGAATACAGAACAGCACAATTCAGATACAGGAACGATTAATCCAAGATTAAGGAAAACTGTCTAAACAGTTTATCTCCCAGTAATAAGAAGGCGTCACAGTTTAGGAATCCCGTGAATGGAGCAATTGTTTAAACACAAGGAAAAAATGCCGGCATCCAGTAGAGATGAAATGAGCATTTGAGTAAAATGAAGGAGCAATTTAAAAGCTTTTGAGAAAAATCAATAGAATGCCAGGGAAGAGCAGGCTTTTTGAGCATTGATGGGCCCCTAAAGCTCTTCATACATTGTTACTGAGTTTAGCAGCAGGGAAAAGAAAATTACACAGTTTGCAAGGGTAGGCGGGAATCGATACTGTAGTTAGTAAGAGATGCTATTTCACATCTGAGTGGCCAGCGGCCTGCCTTCACCAGCCTGTCCTGATACCTGTTTGTTAACAAGTCACTAAGGGCTGAAAAACCAGATACTCTTCAGGGTTGACACAAAAAATAGGCACTTAATTTGCTCCTGTGTGTGAACTATGGGAAAAGGATGAACGCTGCAGATTAGCGGGTCAGGGTAATCCCAAGTGATTCACGGTTCCAGGACTGAAGAGCCCAAAGCACCTCTCTGTGGACATTAGCCAGAGTTTAAAATTTTGTACTAAGATAATAAATGATCCATAATAACAATGACAGTGTTGTCAAAACACAGTCATTAGTACACAAACCATATGACTTTTAAATAACTGTTTCCCCCTTTAATCACACAAAGATAGAAATAAATCTACCATCCAGTAGGAAGGAGATGCAAGAATTTTGGTGCAATTTAACCATACAACTGATCCCCAACTTTGTGTTTTTTTTCCAGACTTTTCAAACTGCTATCATTAATGATGTTGTCAATCAAACAGTTCCTGACTGTCCAGTAGGTTCCCAGTTGTGTATTTCCCATCGCTGCACTGCTCAGAATTGCTTCAAGACCTTTGTAATCAAAAAACCCCAAAACCAAATACCACTGAAAACCAACCACACTCCTCCAAACCACAAGCCTCAAAACAAGCAAAAAAAAAAAAAAAAAAAAAAACAACCCTAAAAAGCTGATGAAAATACTCTAAAGCAAATATAAAATTAGCAAGGCAGAGCAAAAAATAAAGTGGATAGAAGTATTTAGTGACATCTGGTAAATTTATGGCTTTAGAAACATGGAGGATTTTGTCCAAATTGAGTGCCACAGCTTGTGCAGCATGTCCCCAGCCAGATGGGATGGACCTTTGTGTGACATTTCAGCTTAACAACCACACTCAGTAACACAAGGAGCAATGCCAACACTGGTTTGGGACTAACAGACACATCCTTGTGGACCAGAGGTGAGAAGCCTCTAACAACACTGAGCTGACACTGTAATAAAAATAAATACTATGTCTAGCCTCAAGCAATGGCAATTTCACAGGAAAAAAAAATCAATATTTTTCAGTCCAAGTGATTTTTATACCAGAATATTAGTTTCCAGTTTGAGATTTCAACAACACCTATCAGTTTAATTTGCTAGTTTGAGTTTGTCATAACTAAGCTGGGAACTTTCCTTTTTAACACAACATCCACACTCTTTATCCTGGTTTCCCTGTGACAGTCCAACAGTGTCTGTGCTGCTGGCTGGATTCCAGTTTAGAGCATTTACTCTACCTGGACAGGGATGGAAACTACCTGCAAATGTAGCACTTTGACACCTGCAAATACCAGAAGGTGTTCAGTAATTGCTGCACTGCTGTGCTGCTGTAATCACCAAGCACTGTCACTCAAAGATGGTCAAACAAGTATTAAAGGACACTGGGTGGGTCAATTCTATGTTTAAATGCACACTGATTCCACAGAGAACTTCCTGAATACAGGGTCCTGTTCTGAATACAGGTAACTGCTCCTCAGGCTCTCAAGAGGTTTCATTAAAGGCTCAGAAGCTTTATTAATAATATGCATAACAGTCAAACACCAAGTCAGTCAAACCTGAAGAGAGAACTCCTGCAAGGGAGTATTGTACAGGATGTCAAAATGCTAATGCCTATGGGTAAGTTTAATTAAAATCCAGAATACTCACCTACAATAAATAGTTCAAACCAGAGAAAACTAAGACCTGCTGAGGGAAGCTAGGTTAAAGAAAAGCAGTCCCCTCCAATTATACACTGTGTCTTTGCTGGACAGATCCCTCTCTCTCATCTTCCTTTGCAGTCCATCAACTGCCAGTAGCTTCCTGGTTGTAGTCCACCTGTCCATCACTAACAGGGTTTAGTTGTACTATTAAGAAAGCCTTGGAAGTTTTCCTGCCTGTGTACTCACTGCCTGAATTTCTCACCTACCAGTCCAGAGCTGAACCTTGGCTAAAAATGCCCAAATTATCTTGAAGAAGAAGGAGCCCTCCCCTCCATACCTGAAGGATGCAAGAAGGACAATAGTTTTGTTGCCCATTCCCAATTATTTAAAAACAAAAATCCAGCACATCCTCCCAAAACTGGTGGTAACACAGTGATCCTAATAATATTATCATTATATTGCAAAAATCACAACTGTCAGGGACCAGCAAGATCAGACATCTTCTTTGCAGAAGCACAGAACAGTTATTGCCAAGCACTTCCCAGGGAACAAACAGGTCCAACCATCCATTAAAATGTTCCTTAAGACAAAGGCTAGAACTGGTCTGTCTGAGCAGTGTTGGGAACATTACAAAATCCACTGGAAATAAAGCACAAATACAATGTTAATGTTATTCTGTCTACACATGTGTCCATATTTATCACATAAGCAAGAACCACTGCAAATGAGCTGTAATTTAAAATCAATAGGAATGCAAATGGGAGAATGTGGTTAGGAGCAAAACAGGTAGCAGGTATTTCCCACCTCTGCCTAGTATTTTATTTTTATTTTTTTAAGATGCTATGCAGACACAGACCTGGCTGGGCTGCTTGCTTCTCAAACTTCATCTTTTCTTCTCTGGCTCTGTCCTCTGCATTTACAGGAATCCCAGAGTCATCCCGAGGAATTATCTTTCCATGGAAAGGGCACTTGAGAAAGAAAGGGGGGAAAAGGAAAAATCTCACAGTTCTTGAATGAGAAGAAAATGTTTACCTTTTACTCAACACGGCTAAAAGGTAGAGACTGGAATTGAGCAAAAAAACTACACTTGACTCCCAGTCAAGCATCAGAATTCCATAAACATAATGTGTTTAATATATTCAGAATGTAGAAGAAATAACCTGGTTTTGAAACAAATATACAATTTCAAGAGACCAGGTAGCACATCCTGTCAAGGTTGGAACTAGGGCACCAATGCTGCATCATCTATTGTTGTTTATGCTATATCCCTATCCTGTAACAATCCCATTAAAAGTACTCAAGTGAATTTAGATCCTTCAATCTCATATAATACAGGAAGAACAGAGATACTAGAACCAAGTATTTAGGCAAAGTAGTTCTGCTCAACAGTGCTCATAATTTGAGGCTGTGCAGAGTTTAGCTTTCATAAAACTTAATTTTTAAATAAAATTTCTTTGCCCCTCAAACATGTAAGTTTCTAGAAACAGTTAAAATCAAATATGCCTCTGAGGAAAAATTTTCAGCAAAGAACTATCTCTGCCTTACTGCCAGGTACTCACACATCACAGTAATAAATAAAATCCAGATAACCTACAATGAATGCCAAAAAAAAAAATTGAGAGCTCTTTAAATGTTTACAGCTTCTTTACCAAAAGGATGTTTCCCTTACAAAGCACATATTAACCATGAACTTCTCCAACACAATGTTCTTCCACTCCCTTGAGCTACACTTACAATGTGAAATGAATTTTTATGGCTTTTTTAAGGAGATCTTCTCCATACAGCAGAGATTTTGGAAGTGCTGTAACTTGGTGCCTACCTTGATCCGATCTTGTCTTTCACACAGAGTTCCATCAGGCATGGGAGCTCGACATTTATGTTTCACTGGCTCAAACTTGCCAGCAAATGTTATATACCTGGTTTTTAACATTTCTGTTATTTCTTTATTTTCCACCTCTTCCTCTACCTCACTGGGTGCCCAAAATCGATGCTCAGAGGTAAATCTGCAAAAACAACAAATGGAAATAATTCACACACAAAATTGTAAGAAAAAGAGATAGAGATGACTTTATCAACCTGTGCTAAACTCACATTTGAAAGGAAAGGAATTACTAGTGAATTAAAAACCCCTAGGAATCTACCAGTCTTTCTTATGGCTCCTGTATTATGAAGATATTTTTAAAATACCACCAAAGCCTGTCTAGTATTGATTTCCTGTTTAACCTGCTAAGCTATTACAAGTCTTAGCTTTAGTTCATGATCTGACATCCAGAGTCAGTTATCCAATTTCCAGATTCAGTGAGTAACTTTGTAATTCTGTACTTAACATTCTTCAAAACAAAATACTTCTATGATTAAGCACAGATCAAGGAGGAAACAGTTTGATCTTAACGTGGCTGATCTCATTCCTGATAGCTGGACTCGTGCAGCAGCAGAGAAGCAGAAGCTGGAATCAGAGGATGTTGCAATAAACTGAGACCATGGGAAAGAGCAATCAATCAGCTGAGCCTTACACAGATTCTTTCTTCCAGATTCTCCTACACAGTGTCCACAAATCTGAGAAATTAGCAGGTGCTCCTCTAGGAAATTAAGCTAATCCATTGAAAAGCTATTTTAAAACTAGAGACCTTACCTACATTTACAGACAGACAGGCAAACGAAGATTTTCTCAACAGCATTCATATAATTTCATATTAATAATCACATTATTTCCACCCTAAGCTGCCAACAGTCTGTAGTGAAAAACAGGCAACCCCAGAGAGCAATTACCTGACTCATTTTAATTACTAATCTTACTGTCCCTCTGATGGCAAATGTTTCTTTCTCTTTATCATGAAATTAGGGTAACCAGCTTAAGCTTAGGTATCTGATTTCAAGATATCTGAAGTTAACAACAACCATCCCATCCCAAATTTAAGGAAATACAAAGTTAAAGAGGAAAAAAAGACAGCTAAACTAATGAAAAAAAAATTGCAGCCTGCATATCTGCTGCTCATGACAAGCAAGATGAAGATATGTAGATAAGAGATGTCTTGATAAGGACATAAAATTCCTAAAGGAACCTTACAATTCCTTTCTTCCACATAGTTCTTCGACCCAATCAGTTCCAGAGTTATTTGAGAGGATTTCCTCTCTCCATATCCAATTCCTCTCACTCACTAATATCCTTGGGTGTCATTCCTGCCTTGCTTTTGTGGACTGCAGAGCCATACATACATGAACACTGGCTTCACTCATCACACCAGTCACAGTTTGGCAAAGCACATAAGCCAATACTTGAAAAAATTTGTTTAGAGGGCCTGAAAAGTTTTGATTAATTTTATCTGACCAAGTTTTCAGCAGATGACAAGGAAAAAAAAAGTAGAGGAAAATGTCTGACCATAGCAACCTATGACACATACAGCTGCTGGTTTTAATGCAATAGTTGAGCATTTAAACTATGTGAGGAGGTTAGAACTAGGTTAAAAAGGGATTAAGAAAACTCTGAAACATCTCTGTGATTTGCCATCATCAGAAAAATGCTCAACAAAATTCTTGTTAAACAGATTGATTCTATCAGTAATTTCTCCATCAAATACATCTCACTAGTGCCAGAGAAATGCTAACCTGTCATAAAGTGCAAATAACTTCCTTCTGGTAAATTGGGGGGTAAAGGCAAAAGAGTTCCAGTGGAAGTTCAACAATAAACAGTAATGTATTTCCAGAGTTTTTGGTTAAACAAAATATTTTTAATTACACACTTTGCAAAAAGTAGCAAAAAACCCCCAAAGCCCTGAGAGTCTTTCTAAAAAATAAATACTATTTCAGCCCAATGTTTGAACAGTATAGTATTTTAGCTTCAAAAATTATGTGGCAAGATTATACAATAGAGAGTGAATAAAATAATGACATCAATTTCTTATTTGCTTATTTTAATGCAATGCTGAAAGCAAAACTGACTGGCAGCTCTGTGTCACTAACCTGCAGCCACATGGAGGGGAAAGCATTCCTAAAAAGGTACCATACAGGATTTCCACATGACAATCTTACAGAATCTCTTAGTAAAATTCTAGTGTCCTTTGGTGGTCTGAACTCCCCTCCCCCTCTCAATTATCAAATTACAGTTACATGAGAATGAAGAAGTATTTAACAGTTGTGCCTGTCAACCCTTCCAGTTAGGAAATAGTTCTATTTAATCATTTCTCTTCTCCCTTCCCCTAAATATGCGCCCAACAAATGTCAAGAATATTAAAATTATGTTTTGCCCTATGTATCATTGACCAGTATTTGGGAACTGAATTTAAAATAGCCTGCTTCCTACAAATATATTAATACATATTACTGTTTATTACAAGCATATAACTTATTTTCTCCCAACATGACTTAGAAGCAGATGAGAGAAGAACAAAGCAGTGGCAGTTACCAAAGTTTTCTGATTTCTTGTTCTAAGTTAAGCAACATTATAAACAGGCAGATACTTGTTTGAAAAAATGATGCATGTGACAAGTAAAACCTGTTTATAAGATGGATCAGAAGAGGAACAGATAATCAACTAAAAGATGAAAAAGATCAACACCTCACTCACATTTAGAGTGCTCCTAATCCAGGTAAACAGCAGAGGCTTTACTGGCAATGGCACAGCAATACATGAGGAGGAGGAGGAATAAAAGACAAGTAATGGTTAACTGAAATCTAAGAGAAACCTCTTGGAGAACTGCTGCACTCTTTCAATGAATTTATATCATCTTAATTTCTAATCTGAGAGGAAGCTTATAACAACATTGTATAAATATAAATTCTAACCCTAGATGCTTACAGAGACCCTGAAACAAGTGCAAAAACGGGCTAATTCAAACATCCTCGTCACAGTCAGTGCTGCAGCAGCTATTTCACTCTGCTCCCAAGAGTAAGCAGATTTAATTCAAGGAGGAGAGTAGATGAGTCTGGAAGGTCCATGCTATTCAAAACAAGTCTGTTAAGCTGACATAGCAGATTCTAGACAATTCAACACCGTGCAGCATACACTACCTTCTGCCCCTCTCAAAAAAACCAACAGAAGTTCTTTAGAAAATCTTCCTGGTGGCTACATTCTCACTGTTAAAATCTTAATTCATTGTAAATGCTGTGATTAAGTAAGTGCACTGATAAATGAAATGGAGACATTTTTCCCCTTCAGATTTTAAAAATTCAAATTCCATACACATCCCACATGTGTTGTCTGTTTTAGAGTTTGCTTTCTTCCCCTAAGAATCTTACAGAGCCAGTATGAGTGCACAAAGAAATGCTGAAGGAGTTGACTGATAACTACCTTAATTTTTCAATAAGTCTATTTTATGCCTGGGGTCAATGGTATTTTATGCCTGGGGTCAATGGTATTGTGTGCAGAGTTACTTAAATTATCTTTAGTTAGATTGGCACCTCTGTATAGACTGTACGGTTCAGAAGCGTGCCCTCTATTTTATTGGGAAGCATAAAAATAAAACAGTACAGCACAAGGCAGACAGGCAGTGAAATATGCTTCTGATTTCACTTATGACTTGAATAACTCATTTGCAATGTAAAATAAGGCCTTACTACCTTTTTGGCATTATCACAGACAAATGCTTCTTAAAGCCCTGCTGAAAATCTCTTCATAGGCTTTGAAGAACCTATACCACAGGAGATGGAATCCAAAGCCTGGAGTGACTGTGGTAAAGGACTTTCATGCATCAAATTGCACCATTTTTCAGTAATTTAACAGAT
This sequence comes from Calcarius lapponicus, assembly GCA_039654755.1. Lineage (NCBI taxonomy): Eukaryota > Metazoa > Chordata > Aves > Passeriformes > Fringillidae > Calcarius > Calcarius lapponicus. The sequence continues at coordinate 7,780,102 of CM077466.1, forward strand.
ATTCAGCATTTTACAAAATCAGGTGCAGGGGCAAAGATTTCCTCTTGTTCCTTTCTGCCAACACTGTTTTAGCACTGTGATTACAGGCTGGGGTTTTTTGTTTGTTTTGGTAAGAAAACAAACAAAGTTAAAGTAATACTGCTAAGAATATAATAGCTTAATTTGCAACCCAGCCAGTCAGTGATTTTTGCCTTTTTCAAGCCAGGTATGGCACACACTGATACCAAAGTTCTGGTGGACTCAAACAAAATTTATACATAGAAGGAGGACTTTGCAACCCAACTTTCATTTAAAAATAGTAAAAAAGGTTTTAAAAACTGACTGCTAGAAATAAATTCTGATGTGTACCTACCACCTCTTCTCCCCAGCACTGCTAAAGCTTTCCCTAAATCAGCAGTGCTGCGTGAAACACAAAACCTCCCAGACAGCAATGGAAAGTGAAAGAGCCAAATCCAAATCCTGTAACTTCCACCTTTCTCTTGTGTGACTGAATAAGCCTAGCAGTTTCCTCAGTTACCAAGAAAAACACTTCCCCAGCCTTTCTCCTACCTTGCCTGCTACTTATTTAGATCTTAAAGTCTCCAGCTCAGGGAATGTCTATCACACACTTGGCAGAGCCCTTTGCAAAATGAGGTACCAGCTTAAATTCGAGTAACTGATGCCATGCTGCAAACATAAAAAGAGCAGAAAAAAAAAAGTGCTTTGAAGCATCAAAGGATATTTAATTAGTATCACATCTTCTCAAAACAAATAACATTTAAAGGTAGAATTTCTGACTTTGTTTATGGGTCCTACAATGCAAGGTAAAAAAGAAAAGTAATTATCAAAAGAAGTAGCAGTCACCCCACTGCATGACCTCAGGGTACAAGGAAATCTATCTATTTGTTTAATTTGTCTTAAAAGAAAAAGAGCATTACTTGAGAATCTTCCCAGCACTCGGCTGATCCTCTCCCCAGTAGTGAAGATCTAATCCAAAAGGCATGAGGGGAGCTTTAGCTCTTTCTTCTAGTTTTCTTCTTTTACTGTCAGGATCTTCCAAGTCTGCTGTCTCAGAAGTTGCAGATTCACTGGAGAAAATTGATGAGAAGTCAATACAGAACACCAATGACCACAACAAATTTTTCTCTTTTTCTGTTTTCATTAGATTTTTTTAGACCAACACTAATATTACCTTACAGGTAAAATTACATCTACTTTTCAAGGTTTTCCTTTTTTTTTTTTTTTAAACGAAGACATTATGACACAACACCTCACACTCTGCAGCTCACTGCATGTTCAGCTAGTGCTGGGTAACACATATCAACTGTGGTGGAAAAAGCCCAGAGATCTGATGGGGGCAGCAGTGACTCATGTGTACTACACTCTCACAGGAGCCACAGATGTGGTACTGGAAATCTCAGATTAATTCCAGTTTGGTAGGTTTTGGGGGCTTTCCTGGCCCATGCAGAAGAGTCTTTCCAGGAACATGCCACTAAACAGATGACCCCAGCCTCATCCTCAAACCACAGCCAAATGCTAGGCAAGGCTGGAGTTTCATCAAACTTTGAACAGGATTGATAACAAATATGTCTTTGGAAGCAATGTAACATCTCCAAGCAGTACTGACAGCATAAGTCACTGGGAACAAAGAGATGTTGAAACTCTTTGCTAACTGAACATTAGGATACACTCTGTTCAGCTGCAAACAAAATTTACCCAAATAAATGGGGTGGAGGGTGTTGTTAGCAAAGGGAACAGTGTATTTTCATAAAGGCCATTTACACCAAATAGGATCCCTTAAGATCCTGGCGCAATCACCAACAAAATCCCAAACATTAAGCAATGAATGTAACTTCAAAATGAGATCAAGTCAGCCTTGTCAGCTTGCCCAGTTCACAAATGCTTTTCTGTGTGCTGTCATGACTAATAAACACAAGAGCAAGAGGTTTGTACAAGAATTAAAGCAAAGATGACCTGGCATGAGGAGATGGCAGCTTTGGGAGTTTGTCTCTGAGGAGTTTCAGGGTGGCAGCTGCACAGGTCGGGTCGAGCTCGTCCTCGTTCCCTTTGAGCCGAGTGCGGGAGCTCAGAGGAGCTGCTCTCGTTGATGCCTTCACCACTGGGGCTTTTGGAGGTGACTGAGGTTCAAGCCCTGCAGAAAAACCCTGATGTTTAGGAGTGATTCACTTCTCCCACCCTCAGAGTCCACCCAAACAGCTCAGGGTGCTGACTACGTCTTCCTGCTTTCAGTTTGCATTAGACATCAGTCCCACTCAGATGAAACAGAATTATTTAGAGCACATTTGCCTTCCACAGATACTAAACCACACAATTTGCCAGGAGAAAATATCTAAGTGCTGGCAGAAGAAGGAAGTACACCCAGAGTCTGTCCCAGAGACAGGAAATGCCTGAGCTGCAGCTGAGGAACGAGCCCTCTGCAAGACACTGATGTTGGCGTAAATTTAATTACTTTATACAGCCAGATTCAAGACTCAGCGTGGACTGCAAGGATGCAATTAGATAGGCTGAGCTGTTAGACAGCACCTACCTCTACTTGCTGAGCTGGAGGAGCAACTCTATTATCCAGCAGTAGCTACAAGAACTTTTCAGCCAATGACAGCTACAATTGGAAAGATATGATTCCTCACACCAATGTGATCTATCCCCTCAGAAAGCCTTTTTATGAAATAATTTATTGAAATGCAAGGTCTCACCCCTCAAAAAATCCCTAAATTTTATACAAGAAGTCATAGTTTCACACACCTAACATTTTCAGCAAATTATCTGAGCCTTCTTATGAAAAGTAACTAAAATTTATCTAACATGTTTTGGCCATTACGTAATTGTAACTTTTAATCTTTTGCCCAGTTCTAACCAGCCCTGAAGCTGCGTTCAGAAGTACTCTTGCTTTGCTAGTCATTAAATGCTAGTCATTTAGCATATCATACATTAAATGCATCAGTAAATATATTAAGTAGAAAAGGAAAAGCTAATGTTCTATCTGTGACCAGCCATCTGAGTAGGAAATTGCAAGACCCACAGCAGAGGCTTGGTACACTAAATACTTTTATTTGAGAGAATAATGTATTTTCCATGAACAAAATTAGAACAATTTGCTGTGACCCATCTCACCACCTTGTAAGGTCTCCCAGTAATTCATCCTGACCTTGATTGGTTTGCATTCCCTTTCAGCCATGGGGTGTGACTGCACAGATGGCACTGCCTGACCAGAACCGCAGGCCAAGATGCTGAGGTGGCAACCTCTGAGAACCACCCCCTGGGAATGCATTTTCCAAGTATCTACATCAGGAGCTGAGTCCTTGTGCAGGAAATGACATCCAAACCTGTGCTCCAAGCTCAGGGCACTGAGAAGGACATCTGTTTAACCCAATTCCTGGACAGAGACACCAACAATCCTCATTTAAAATCCAGAGTCCATCCTGCTCCTGAGCACATCTGGCCCTGCTGCTCCTTTACTCACTCCTGCCCACACCACACACTAACAAAAACTATGAACACTCTACATTCTCCAAAGTCAACAAGCCTTTGGAGAACATTATTTAAAAAAACCCAACAAACAAACAAACAAACAAAACCCTGAAAAACCCCACACAAAAATATTTAAAGGTCCAATCTCTGCACTAGAAAACAGTCTGCAGGAGAACCAGGAATAAAGGAAACGATAATTAAATATAATAGGATGGATTAAAGCAGGATAAGTAGCAGAAAAAATTCTTTCATTACATTTATTAGGCTGTGGACTTGCTGTTCAAGAGGGAGAATGGTGCCTCCACAAAAATGTGCTTTTAAAGAGCACTTCAGTGGCACAATAATGCAGGAATTTTGAATTTATGTCTCTGGAAAGGGGGCAGGGCAGGGCTCCATCTCAGTTCACATCACAGGCTAGAAAGGGAAAATGCCTTTCTCAGGTGCTTTTATCAAAGTGAAACAGAATTAACCAAAAACATTGCTGTAACTACACTTTAGAATCATCAGTACTTGGAGAAGTAAACTTCCTTTAATGACAGAAACAGTTACAAACAGGGCCTTTGGCCCTTCTCAGTTAACCTGGTTAAGAATATGTCATAAACTATCTGTAATGCAGAATTGCTCTGACTGTATTTAGCACTTAGCTTTAGCTTTTATTTAGCTTTTTTCCCCCTTTTTTTTTTTTAAGGACCCTTTCTGGATGCATTGTTTAAAGCAAGTGGTTTGAGAGCACTTGTACTGTTTACAAATAGTAAAAAAAGTCAGAAGATAGCAGGTTTGTGTCACTCACCACACCTCTCATCTTCAGAGAAAATACTTACTATGCATTAAAAGTTCTCAGAAAACCCTATTTTTTCCATTTCTTTTCCTATGGTGTTTACAGGAACCATGATTGCTTGCTCACAACACTGGTTTGGTTGGGGAGAAGGGGAACAGCAGAGAAAAGCAGTCAGCAATAGACAGGAAAGGCAAGAGAGATAAATGGACAATGTGACATTTAGATAAAAATCACATCTGGAAGATCAATATAGGAATTCTTAAGAGTTACAAGAGCAAAATATTTTTGCATTGATTTCTTATATTAAACTATTAACAGAAAAACAGCTAAAAATAGATAACACTGAGACATCACTAACATCCCCTCCACTGTGGAGTTTTTAAAAAGTATTTATGTATGAAAGTAGGTTTTGCTAACAAGATAAAGACAAGAGTGACCAGGCAGACAGCCCCAGCTGAATGGTGTTCAATGTCAGGGTGGGGCTGCTTTGTTTTGGTTTTAAAACATAGATGGGATTAAGTACAGTTTTAAAAGTAAAATTCCTCTTCAGAATTCTGCTGTTCTGTGTGGTTTATTTAACAAGTACAGTACCTGGGCTCAAATTGTGCCAACAGAAGCTCTGAGAAAGAATCATAAAAGTGTTTAAATCCCCCTTTTTGTTTAAATTGACCAAATGGCACCTATTGCCTGAAGCAATAAAGTAGCCCACGTTCACAAGATAAATCTATAGCAGGAAAGAGAGAGGCTGGGGTTTCAGCTGAAGTTAGGCTGCTGAATGCTGACATTATTGATTTTAGCTAGTTCAGCTGGCCTTGTAATTAAAATGTAAATTTGAGAAAGAGATTATGTCCTGACAGAAATGGTGGGATTAGGGGGAGATAAAAGCCCCTCAGTGAAAATTCAGAGAAAAAGCAAGCCCAGGTTTCCTCAGCTGTGTGGATTTAGACAAAATCAAGCTACTTCAGATTCACTGAAGTTTAATTGAAAAAACAGAGATAGAATACAAACAAGTATTATGGATTTCACCTTTCCTGAAAAAAAATTAATAATTTCTGCTCCCCATTTGTTGAATCTTAGTCAGGCCAAGTGTATGATTTATAGTAGTACAGACACTGTCCTAGATTGTCAGGAAAATTCAGCAGTTCAGGTCCACTATTTCCCCCCTCACTCCACTGTGCTCACAATGAAAATGCCTGCTGGTATTTTACTCTGGAAGCACAATAAGCTTTGGACTTTGCAAAGCTTTCCAGTATTTTGAATGCAGTTATGCTCATTTATGTGAAATCCTGGAATCCTCCTTTGGAAATTCAAATTAAAGAAAAAAGATAACTATGGTAGTTAAGAAGAAGAGTTCACTAACATTACATAAACACTTACTTTGGCTTACTGGAATGACAGAATATGTTGATATAATGTTACCTCTCATTAATTAACCCTACTTTTTACTGCTTTACCATCATAGTTAAGAACCAGAAAAACAGAAATACACAGCATTTATATCAAGCCCTTTCTATACCTTGCACCCTCACCTTTTAAGCTTCTTCCTTATGATTTTGCATCCCTTGGCCATTGATTGCATAGATCCTCTGAAGGATACTGCTGTGGCAAACTACTTGAAAGTGTACCAACATCTTGTGCAGTGAGTATTGATTTCCAACAACTTTAGCAGAAATCAAGTATACCTGCTAGATTTTCTGGGAAATTTTTATTTACATAGAAGAACCTCTTCTGAGAATGAAGAGAGTTTCCATGACCAGCTGATCAGGATGCACCAGGAGTATCTACAGTCAGTAGTTCTACATGGATGTTGAAGTGTTTTGTTGGAAGGGATAATAATGTTTTTTCATAAATGTGAAAAGCTAATCCTTATTCCAAATGCTGCATTACAAACAGTTTTATTCATTTATTGTCCTAAGTGTGGCTAGGTCTCTGTAGGTTCAAGCTGTGCTAAAGGAGGTTGAGGTTGGATATTACGAAAAATTTCTTCACTGAAAAGAGCAGTTAAACACTGGAAGAGCTCCCTGGGGAAGTACTGGAGTCACCATCCCTGAAGTATTCAAAGCATCAGTAGATTTGTGGTTTAACGGGCATGGCAGTACTCAGTCAAAGGTTGGACTTGATGATTTTAGAGGTCTTTCCAATCTTAAAGATAATTCTGTGATTCCATATAGGTCTTGTGTTTGTGCATATACAGGTATATCAAAACACACTAATATAACAAGGCAATCTTACTTGTAAAATTATAAATAAATACTTCTGGAGTTTTAGATCCTAAGAGAAATGGAGACCATACTTGCATTTGATTACAGGAATTCTGGTCTGGGGTTTTAATTTCAATGCTGAATATCTGTTTTCAATACACTTATGATAAATCAACACATGCTATTTACATCATGTAACAACTACATCTTTTCTACTGAATCCTTTTTTAAAGGAAAGTATTATTAATAGTATTATAGTATTATTAATAGAAAACTTATTCTAGATACTAGACTTGTCAGGTTGAGAAATAACAGGGTGTTACTTGCATTTTCCAAATTTAGGGAAAAGGAACCAGAATTTCAAAGAGGTAAATAAGTAATTCTGCCTAACATTCCCCCTGTAAAACCTGATATGCTTTTTCTCCTTAGAGAAGTCAGGTAAAAGCCTTATTTAGCTTAGACAGTGTAATTCTAAGTCTCAAACACAGCCCATGACAATGGTGCTTTACACACTTGGAGTTTGCATGTTTGTTTCTGCTGAGGTCTCCACTGAGCTCTTTCTCCACATAAAACTGCTCTCCACATCCTTCACATGCAGGGACAATTCTCTCAGATGTTCCTGAGGTATGAAGACCAGATAAATCAAACCTGACTGAAAAGCTGGACTCAGACAAACTGAGAAATCACTGCAGTAAGGAAGGAAAATGCTTAGGTATAAATTTTAATTTCCATCTAGCCAGCACATGTGTGTCTATTCAAGGATTCAAGAGCAGCCACTTAATACACAGAAAAGTATGACTGAGACGCCATCAGATTAGGAAAGGCAGTCTGGGGACATCTAACCCAGAAGAAACACATCACATTGTGAGGAAGTGTTACAGTGATCTCATGGTGTTTTAGGGCGAAGGATGGACGAGAATGTAGACTCCATTATCAGAAGGCTATTTTATTATATTAAAGATATATGTATATATTAACTATACTAAAAGAGACACGGAGAGCAAGAGAGGGTTTCTGAGAGAGGCTAATGCTAAGAAGAAGATAGAAGGAATGAATCAACAAAGACGCTCTCCCGGCTCTGTCCGATAGGACACAGTCGTTGATTGGCCATTAATTATAAACATGAGAGTTGGGCCAATCACAGGTGAACCTGTTACATTCCACAGCAGCTGATAACAATTGTTTAATCTTGTTGCTGAGACTTCTCAGCCCCAGCTGGAAAAATCCTAATGAAAGGATTTTTATGAGGAGATGTCGGCAACATCTCACCCTTTTTTATTTAATTAAATTAAAAAGAAAGATGTTTGTAATTTCCTCTGCTGTAACCATGCAGAGGAAAGAACAAACACCTAACAGGTTATCTTTTGCCAATCCAAATCTCAATCAGGTGCTGCTGTGGAATGAACAGAGAACTTCTTCACCTGTAGAGCATAGAATTCTATTAAATCACTAAAACCATCTTACATCATAGGAAAAATACAAAAAACAACACAAAGAAAATTCGAGTCCAAGCAGCTGAGTTTCAGGAAAAGTCCATGGACTGAAGATGTTCCTCTTTGGTCCTGAAACCAGACCTGCTGGAGAAATGTCCATCAATAGCTATCAAAAGTCCATTGACAGTCATCAAACAATTCCAAACAGTCTTTAGAAAATCTGTGAAATGTCCTGCCGCAGCCCTTTACTGAAGAATGCGGGCTGAAGCTACTTTTTGGCTCTTCAATGCCTTTGAGCTGCTGCCAGCTCTTTCAACCTTTTTTATTTAAATTTTTTTTTTTTTTGTCTTTTTTTTTTTTTTTTTTTTTTTTTTTTTTTTTTTTTTTTGTCGGAAAGAGCAAAGAGCAGCAGCAGAGGTCAGAGAGAAGCCCTCGGGGCCCTGGAGAAACCAGGAACCCCAGACCTGGCCCACAAAACGGTGGCCCAGGACCAGAAGGGGGAAGTAAAACCCCCAAAAAGAACAAGAGGCCATCAGGTGGCCCTGGCTCATGGAACCAAATCAGACAGCCCAGACCCAGCAGCAGGGGAACAGCTCCAACAGAAGCTGTCCCAAGAACCCCCATCTCGGGTCTAGGAATGTTTGTTCCCCACAGCAGACGAGCAATGATGGTTTTCTGCTGTTCCGTCTGCAAAGCAGACAGAAGGCGTTCTGCTCCCACCTGCCCCCTGGTATCACCCCCACCCCCTCTGGGCTGGGGACCGGGGGCAGGACTTTCGGGAGCCCCCTCCCCCTCGCCGCTCGGGTGCACGAGGGGCGGCAGAGACATTCGCAGCCCCCAAGGGGTCACCCCGGACCAAACACCCCCCAAGCTGCCAAGAATGCTGATCTTAAAAAAAGGCAGCCGGGCTGCCCCCGCCATCAGTTGCCGAGCGATGCCCCCCCCACGGAAGGAAAGACCAGAAGCTGGGGCAGCTTCTACAAGGGCAAGCGGCGCGGGACGGCCCGGACTCGGACAAACGGCCGGCTCCGAGGCAGTCTCTGACGCAGACTCGGAGGACGAAGTCTCCGAAGGTGGAAGAGCCGCTGGGGCACCTGGCGGGACCGCCTGGGGAGGTGGCGGGACCGCGAACTCGGCCCCATTTTCAGCAACATCCTGAACAAGGACTGGCTCGGGGGGAGGCAGCAGGGGAGGCGGCAGAGGCGCCGCGGTTGTCTCAATCGGCTCCGGGAGCGGCAGCAGAGACACGGGCTCGTCAGCGTCTTCAGCCTCTGATTCTGGGATCGGCTGCAGAGTCGCGGACGGGACGGCCGGGGGGAGCGGTGAATCACTGTTGCCTAGCAACGTGTGCACAGGCGCAGAAGTCGATGGAGGAGACGCCGGATCCCCGTTGCTTAGCAACATCTGGGCAGGCGCAGAAACCAACGCTTCGGAGCTCTCCGGCGCAGGCAAAGGCACGGGCGGGGAGGCGGCCCGGGGAGGCGGCCGCGGGGCGGGTCCGAGAGGCGGCCCTGCCGGCCCGGAAGGCAGGACCTCGAAGGCCGGTGCTGCCCCCATCTCTGAGCAGGGCGGAACCCAAGAGGCCGGCCGGGACAGCACCCGCGGCGCTGGCCGGGGCGGGGCCCGCGGGGCTGGCCGGGGCGGGTCAGCCCACTCCTCCTTACCCGGAGGGAGACGTGGGGGGAGTAAAGACGGCTCCATCTGAGCTTGCTCCGAAGACGAAGTAAAAAAAACTTCTGCTGCGGGCGAAGTTTCACCCCCCCGCGGCGATTCGGGGGGGCTGAAAACCAGCAGGTCGTCCGCCTCCAACGGCGATTCGGGGGGGCTGAGAACCAGCAAATCATCCCCCTCCAAAGGGTCTGCTTCCCTGGCAATCGGGGGGAACGGGGCTTGCCCCCTGCATTCAGCAATCCAGGGAAAAGCAGCTGCTCTCCGTTTCAGGACTAGAAAAAGCATCAAAAAGGTTGGATAGATCCAAGGATATTCCAAACCACGATCGAAATAGAATTGAAAAATTGAGTCCATACATTCCCATACAAACATATCAAGGGCATAGAGTACATCTGTAAAAAACCCAAAGAGCTTTGCCCATCGAAAAAACTCATAGAAATCTGTTTCCAAAAGGAGAAGTCCGTCCTCTGCACCCCAGTTTTGCCAGAGGGCAATCTGTTTCTCCTCTGAAGGGGAGAATGGAACCTCTGCCTCTGTCAGAGGATTCCTCCACAACTTCAGCCACAAACTATGAATGGGCTCGTTTTCAGGAGGACCAAAACCCACAGTACCTTGTACCAGTGTCCAAGACTCTCTGGCTATCTCCATGGTGCTGCGAGGCTTTCCGGCCATCTTCCTGGAGGCTTTCCAGAAGGTTCCGTCTGTGGTCAGCCTTGGCTGTGAACTCTGTCCAAATCTGGATCTTCAGTTCTTCAGCTCCTGGCTAGAATCCACTTCTGTGGTCACTTGTGAAGCAACCACCAATGCCACACATTCGGGGTCTACCCAGTGCAGCAAATGCTCCTCTTCAGTCGGGGTTCACCAGTTGTTACAGTGATCTCATGGTGTTTTAGGGCGAAGGATGGACGAGAATGTAGACTCCATTATCAGAAGGCTATTTTATTATATTAAAGATATATGTATATATTAACTATACTAAAAGAGACACGGAGAGCAAGAGAGGGTTTCTGAGAGAGGCTAATGCTAAGAAGAAGATAGAAGGAATGAATCAACAAAGACGCTCTCCCGGCTCTGTCCGATAGGACACAGTCGTTGATTGGCCATTAATTATAAACATGAGAGTTGGGCCAATCACAGGTGAACCTGTTACATTCCACAGCAGCTGATAACAATTGTTTAATCTTGTTGCTGAGACTTCTCAGCCCCAGCTGGAAAAATCCTAATGAAAGGATTTTTATGAGGAGATGTCGGCAACAAGGAAGAGAGGGAAGAATTTCAGAAATGGATAGAAGTAACTCTTGGGAACTGTAGCTTTGATTCCCATATGAAAGAAATCTCAAGCAGACTCCAAGACGCAATGCGAGCCTGTAAAGTTGCTATCAGCAACCTAAAAACATTCAGCTTAAGGCTCAAATGCAAAAGAAATAATCTTATTAACCAGAGTAGAAATAAAGGTTTGTGACTGCACAGTCATTCCTAATATAATTTTGGATAAAGATGAAACTTGATAACCAGCAGACTGCTTCCATGCTGATAGTCCCAACTCAGATGGGCTCCTCTATCACCTCCTGTAAAACAGCACTAGGACTCCCCTGTCCCCAAAGCATTATTGCATGGGTAAGTAATGCTTGCAATGAGACACAGACAAGAACTGCCAACTAAAGTGAGTGCTTTGGACTAGAGCTGAGAACTGTTCCATTTTTATGAGGGAAAGCACATCCCTCAAAAGAGATCACTTCAGGCCAAGACCACCAAGGGCAGGAAGGAAACTCATTATTTGGCATCAGCCAAAAATTCTGTTCTATGGGACAAGAGCAATGTCAGGGCTGCACAGTTCCCTCCCTTACCTCATCCACCCCAAGGCTTTATACCAATGGAACCTGGTATATTCAACCTAAGGCTGGAATGTGGAAAATCTCCTGTAGAAGGAAGATTTTATTTCCCCCTAAAGTTTTCCTTTAAATGAATAATGGCTCCATTTTCCAGGGCTGAGCAATGCCAGCCATACAAGGGCAGGTCACTCATCAGTGCTACCAGCAACATCAGTGCCCAGTGGTGAGATCTGAGCAACTGTATGAAAATTATTTCCAGTTTGTTTCTTTTTCAGCCAAATATTCCTTTTTAGCACCACAGTGTATTTTAAATGACCCTATGGTCCCACAGGAGAGCTGGCCTCTTGTCAGCTGCAGACATCAGATGCAAGTGTAAATAAGGATTATACAAATGGGAGGTCATTAAAATTCTGGTAATGCTAATTTGGCATGACACCTCTAATGGGTTATATCTTCACACTTCAATTATCTAATCACCTAAATTCTTTTAACAAATTTACATTTCATTTTATACATCAAGATTCAAATTGACTTGTTCAATTCTACCTCCACCCAAACTGCATACATGCTCAATTCAATTTCTATATTTAATATTGTCACCAATTTTGAGATTGTAGTTATTAACCACACAGATAATACAACTGCATGTGTCTATATACTTATCCACAGAACTTGTCTTTCTAAATAAATTTTCATTTTTAACAAGTTTTTCAGCTCTCAGGAGAAGCACAATATTTACCTTGTTGGTAGGATACATTTTTGTGAGAGAAATGAAAGGAAATAAAGAGACATTTAAATCAATAATTTACATGTCATGTTTCAATCCATTTCCACAGTTACGTTCTACAGCTTTGTTTTCTGGTTTACTGTATCAAGTTCATCTGGCTTGTTCAGGAAAAGTAACAACAAAAGGAAAAATAGCTTTTAACCATTCACACTTTCCACATAACATTGGGATTTTATTTTACATGGGAGGTTTAATGTCCCAGCTAGAACATTCCACTCACACAGACTTTCATTTTCTAAGCTGTGATTTTCAGGAATTCTGAGTTATTTTCTGACCATTTTCTAAACTGGGAACTTACACAATAGCTTTAAATGGCAGTTAGTAAAGCTGAATGTCTTCAGAAGCATCAGGAATGATTAATTTCTTTCAAAATGTTATTTTTAATGAACACATCAGATAAAGAACAGCCAAGTGTGACCATTAGCTCCTACATAACCACAGGTATACAAAACAAGAGGTTTTGTCTTCTGATTGATTGACTTCTTCACTAGAATGTATTTTCCTATCAGTAATAGTTTAAATACAAATTGGGAATTTCTTAATCCATTTTGATTTTTAAAATATCCCTGAGTAGATAGCAGGCTTCTTTTATCCTTCCCTAAGAAGGAATTCAAATAGCAGCTAAGTATTTGTGATACAAAGGGTGGTAAGATGCTTTATTTTTGAAAAATGTGTGTCCATGAGGAAGATGGGAAAAAAGGGAAGAAGTGAATGCATTTCGCTTCCAGGGGAAGCTGGCAACTACAAACAGAACTTTTGCATGTTAGAATTATTTAGGCTGCTGCTAAAGATATGAAAAACGAGTTCCAGGTGGTAGCTGCAGCCTGACTTTCATGAGGTAAACTGCAGAAATGGGAAAAAATAAGCATCAACAGGATTGAAAAAGCCACAGCAACAGCACCAGTCTCACACAAATACTCACGGACAAATGCAGGAGCAAGACACTGCTTACAGGCTTTTAACTTAAAAGCTCTTTGATGGCAGCTACCCTTCTCTACAATGTACTGAAATCTTGGGAGTCCTCAAATATACTGAGTTCCACAGAAGTAAAGCTGCAGATTTACTAAGCAAGAGGTACAAAGGACAAGGAGCAATGCACTGAAGTTGAATTAAGATGAACTTTCTTCAGTAACACCACTCTCAATTTCACAAGAACACAAGTAAGTAGAACTTCATTTAAAAATTATCTACTTTTACTAAGAATGCAAAATTATAGTTTGTCATCTGGTATGTGCTCCATGGCTGTAATTCTGCACTTGAAGGCTGAGCTGCATTTAACATCTTCTGACAGCAACACCTAAACAAAAAGAGCCACCCTGCAGGGCTGTAAGTTGGTCATTCTATGGGAGGAAGTGGCTGTGCATACCCAGCTGCTACTAATGCAGGTGATGGAACAGCCCCTTATCCCAGCTCACCGGACTGGCACCAGCGTTTGTAACATTCAGGCTCATTGCCAACCTCACTTTGCAATCCCTTCACTGCCAGTGTGTGCTCTGCACACCTACAAGCACACACAGGGTGCTGCTCCTGGCTCTGAACTCCTGAGGAAGATGATGGACTGGAATGGAATGGAATGGAATAAGCTGTGGAAGATGATGTGTGCTCTGCACACTGACAAGCACAGAGGGTTCTGCTCCTGGCTGTGAACTCCTGAGGAAGATGATGGAATGGAATGGAACAGAATGGAATGGAATAAGCTGTGGAAGATGATGTGTGCTCTGCACACCTACAAGCACACACAGGGTGGTGCTCCTGGCTCTGAACTCCTGAGGAAGATGATGGAATGGAATAAGCTGCTCGTCTCAGTTGCTCCTGCTCCTAAAAGTATTTGTTTATCCAGAGCCAATCACTGCTCTGGTGTCCATGTAATGACTTCCTCAGAGCAGGCAGAGATTACCCACACTGCTGATCACTTTATTACTTCAGCATGGCTGTTTATTTACCTTGGTGCAGCAGTAACATGCAGGGATAAAGCTTGTCACAGCTGGGCAAACTCACCGTATTCCTTCCGCAGGTGGTCTGGAATGTGGGGCTCATAACCTTCCTTCTCAGGGACCTCCACAAACTCATCTTCATCCTCATCATCATCATCATCTGAGGCTTTCATCTACAGAGATATTTTTGTTGGGGTTATTTTCTCTTTATTTTCGTGTGAAGACTGTTTTTCATTTCCCTTCACGCTGAAAATATTTTGCAAATATCCTGATAGTCCTACTGAGCCTTCTCTATGTCAAAAGTGTTTCCCTAATTATGTATTTAATCTTTATCTAAGATTAGGTCTTTGCTTAACATTTTATCTCTAAAGCCATACTCTATCCTAAGGGCTTCCTTAAAGCCCTTTTTATCCATTAGAACACATGCAGTTGGTGAAGTCTGACAAAGTGTGAAGCCATAAAATAAGACCAAAAAATCTTAAAGTAACATCAAGATTTTGACTTAATGAGAAAATTATAGCCTCAACTCTCCTTATTTTGAAGATTTTACTCATTTACCAGCACTCAAATAATCTGTGGCATGTTAAATGGTATCGTTAAACAAATTGTTTAAGAGTTCAAAACCAGAGCAGGCAAACAGGAGGGGAAGCTGATGAATGGGCAAGGTAAAAGTGACCCAAATAAGAATATTCAGATCTGTGTACTACAGTGGTTCACTGTGTTTCTTCACAACAGCACTAAGAATAATTTCACACATTCATTTCTTAAGTAATTTGGTACATCCCAACAATTTATATCACCAGGCAGCACACACTACTCTGATAAAGACCAACGAAACAGGATTTTCCTAAATGTGCACTTGGTCTGTCATACAGTTTGAAATTAAGGATCTATGAGTAGGTGAAAAAAAATTATGGAGTTCCAACTAACCAGTGTAATTCATCCATTTAAGTGGCTTCCTATGCATAATTTTAGCTAGTAACTGCTGTATATGTGCCATCAAACCTATACTTCTAAGCTTGTTCCATACCTGAAAATGATTTTTATTTCTAAACTGCACATAAGCTAAAAGAATCTGTGTCACCAGACATGGCCTGTACTATCAGAGCTTTAAAAAGGTAAATGTCAACTACCCTAAAAAGGCAACAATGATGGAGATTTTGAGCTTTATTTCCTTTGCCCATGTTCAGTCACCTCATTCCCAACCACACAATTAGCACTTTATTATTGTATGTTTGCCATGTGCTTTTACAAGGAAATAGTAAAAGGTATCCACTAAACCCAACCTTAGCACAGGCTGTCACTTCTTCCACTTCATTGCAGCAACCCAATTGACAAGGAATAGCATCATTTTCACTATTTTCAGCTGTGCTCTTTACTTCTATTAGTGCACCTGGCTTCTGTTAATATTCATACCAACTACTCATTGTTACAAGCACCAGAGGATACTGCAGGTTTTGCCTGCAGCAGAATTTTCCCAATCTAATTCACTACTCTAATCTTGTGTCACAGCTGAGTTCCTTTAAATCATACATATACTCTGAAGCCAAAAATCTAGCAGCTAACCTTGGTTTATCAAAAAAAATTAAAATATATAATAACTTTAAAAAACCCAGTATTTCTTTTTGGCCATAATTAATTGTAAGCTGGACTGCATTAATTTCTAACAAATAATGTTAATTGCTATTAATACAAAGATATACGTTAACACATAATGAATGGATGGTACAAGTAAGAAGTAAAATTCTACAAGCAGGACATCATCATCATTTTCACATTCAGGTTCCATTTCTTACTTGGCTATTAAAAAAAGATTTCACCAAGATAAAATTTGTCATAGATGATCTCAGTCTGCAACTTGGTGTCATAATGTACAAACTGACTAACTTTCATATCATAAAAAAGGAAAGTAAATTCAGTGTATTCTCTTTGTTTTGACTCAGTCTGTAAACAAATAAAGAGCAACAGGTTTAAGGAACAGAGAAATAGTGTCAAACTAGCAAGAGGAAAAAACTCAGTCCAGCCTGATCATTTAACTTAAGTTGCCAGATGATACCTAAAATAGCAGGGATATAATACCAGCACTTCCTTGCATGTCATATCTGAGAGGACTCGAGGGAAAGTACTATCTTTAATTGAAATTTCACCTAATTTGTTCATATCACTGGAGGCACATATCTCTCTGTATGGTAATATTCTAAAATTCAGTGGATCTCACTAATCCTCCACTTGAAAACTGCACTGGAAGCAACTTTGCTGTATTACCTGCATGATCTAAAACTTTAAAGCACGTGAAAAGCCTGGCAGAGAAAAGGCATAATCAGATGCAAATTCACTTTGTTTAGGTACAATCCATGAACTGTGCATTCAAGTACTATAGAAAACATTAATCATAGGAAACTGTAATTTTTGTTATCAGTCTAACACTAATCAAAAGGGAAACCTGTCACTACCACTGACCTGTGAAACGTCCCAATTATACTCTTCAGAAATGACAGGAGCACTTAACTTCCTCACTGGGTAAATGACGACAATCAATCAACTTTGAATAACAATGAGCCACGGAGCTGAAAATTATTTTTTGTATAGAATCTACCCAGGAATTTATGAAAGGTGAAAAGCAACCCAAGGTTTTAGGGGCATTATGGCTTTCAGCTAGTGCAGCACATATCAAACACTAAACAGAATTTATGTGTTTTAATTTTCTAAAAGGTAGATGTGGACTTGGTGCTACAATGCATAACATATAATGCCAGATTTTAAATATGGGGGTCATTTTCATAAAATATTATGCATATTGTTCACACCCTTGAATTTCCCTGGAGTCTTCTATTAAATTTAGATTTCCTGAAAAAAAAATTAACTGCTTAGCTAACTATCAGGAATTAAGCCCTCTTTTCCCTTCAAACAGACATAAAGTCTTTATCTTGATAAAATCCTTAACAAGTTAAATAAGTTATCTTTTTACTTTAAAATATTGAAGTTGTCACTGTTGGAAATTCAAGTAGTTGCACAGTAATAGCAGGTAGTTATATCTCAATTTAGTTCATTCCAGTGGTACTTTATCAGAACCATCCCATTTATGTATGTTTGTTCCATTTCCTTGTTAGAGAAAGTGGGAGAGCTCATGGGCAATATTATTAGTTAGAAAAGTATGTTTGGTTTTTTTAAAGTTCCAAAAAGCAACTTCTACAGAGGTAGTGGGAAAGCTCAACCCCCTCCTATCTATGCTTCCACTACAGGAAAATTTTTTCAGTCAATTAAAAAAATAAAAATAAACAATCCACTATTAAATCAGAAGAAATAAATATTTCAGACAATAGTTTTAAGTGGCAGATAAAGCAAATTATAATCCTTTTAGGAATGAGGGGTTAGGGTAGTTGCAACAATGAAAAAAGGAGACTAAGATAAAAACAAATGAAATTTCTCGTGTGCCATGGCTGAAGGGAAGTAAAGTATAAGAGCAAGTGATAAATACCACAATGGAAAGCTTTTCTTGTAGTGTACAAGATTAAATACCTTGAAGATAGGTAGTCACAAAACTGCTTGTTTCTCAATCACCTGTCAAAGAATGTGAGAAAGAAGCTCCTGGGTTCAAATCCATTCTAATTATCAGGTGATATGAGGAAACTCTAACACAGTCTTATCACAGATGGAGGGTGAACAGCCCCTCTCTGTCACTAGAGAATGATCCACCAGATCCCCAGACATCAGAGGCTTCTTGCACCACCACTGCTCCTCAAATTCCAAGGGGAAGGGAATTTTTAGCCTGTTAATCCGCTCTAAAATGCTGATATTTATTTTTGTAGTTATTTATCTAAGTCATAGAATGATGCCATTTCAAAACTATGTTGGTCTCTTTAACATAGTAGGATCAGTGACTAGGTATCTATATTCCTGTGAGAAAAAACAGGATTTAGCTAGGCAATTTTCAGATTCTTGAGCTGGACTTATTTACATATAAGAACATGGTTTTAAAAAAGACAGAAAACATGCATGCATTATTTTCACTGTAATCACTTAGAACATTTTCACAATTTTCCAGATTTTTCACTAAAAACTTAAAATAGTGCAATCAAACCATTTCCTCCCTAACTCATTAAAAAAAAACTTGAAAAAACAGATGTTTCCTTATTACTCTGCATTATGAAAAAACCTGGAAAAAGCACTAGATGCCAGTAGAAATGCAATTGTTTCTTTTACTTTGCAGTCAGTGCTGCAACAGCCTCCATCTGTTAGTGCAGCTCAGAGCAACCAGAGCCCCAGTTAAAGGCCTTGTTCACCCATCCCAACCAGTAATAAATGTGAAAAAAGCCTCCACCCACCACCCATCACAACACTTGGAAAGATGTGAAGAAAAGCCCTTGATCCTTTGCTCACTTTTATACAAATTGACTGCTACATTCTGTTAAGAGGATTTAAAAACCTGAGTCTCTGCAATCATAATTAAAGCAAGCAATAAAATTACTGAAATATACAATGCAATCAGTTTATAGGACTAGATGTACAGCCACTACTAATTATTTTAGAAAAAGAAGGAAGAGAAAAGATAGCACATGAAGAAGTCATATCTACCCACTAAACACCACTTGCAAACTACAGCTGGGACCATTAAATAAATTTTGCATGGTCTAATTAACTTGGTTTGCAATCTCAATTACTTTTCACCCAAGAAATCACTTTTGTTGAGTTTTATGCGTGCCTGTTTCCCTTTTCTAAAAAAAAAATTATGTAAGGCATCCTCAGACAAGTGAACTCTAAACTTCATTTGTCTTTCAGCAGGCTTGATGGCTATGCATTTAAAAACCCATTCTATCTTATAAACTAAAAATTAAATGTACTCAGCTGTGATGGTCGTCATTGCATCTGCTATTTATATGCTAATACCCTCACTGAATGATCTTGCAAATTATTCCACCATGCCAATATCTCATGTGCATCTACTCAAAGCCAACTAAATATTTTTCTAGAAGATTTTGGTTGGGGAACCAGAATATTTATTGCTGTAGAACCTAGTTAGAGAGGCAACCTTAAGCACATGCATTTTTTATTCAACCATAACACAAAACATACGTCAGGCATGTTAAAATGAAATTTGGGGATATTCTATGTAAGAAAACAGTGACTGGGGTAAAAATCTTCAGTGCCAGTAATAGAAACTGAATGGTCAAACAGTGTATCTTTAATGTAAAGACACATCCCTCCTTTTCCATTCTTTTATGTCATCCAACACAGGCTGACATGGAAATAAATGCTGGCATTTGGACAGATTTTAGAACCATGCTTGAGTTTTCTCATGTGCAACACAAGGAAAACACAAACTACTAACAGAGCTGTATTTATAAGAAGCTCCCACACAGCTTCCCTCCCCTTCACTTTGTGATATGAACATAAATTCAAACCCCATGACTGCAAATTAGATATGTGGTCCGGGCAAAGCACATTTTATGTTCACCCGTAAAAGTATCACCATTCATTCTAGGTGTAGTTGCTCAACAGCACATAAGCATCTTGGCCAGGCTGACTTTTATTTAGGAATGCACTTTTCACATTATTTCCTAATTTCCAGGAGTTAGTACAAAAATGCTTGAAGGGTTCCAGCCCAACACTTTGCCAAAGTACACTGGAGAATGAACATACCTTGCTCCAAATTGCTTTAGCAATGTAACAACTACCTGATGAACCAGTTTTTCCCTAAAGCAAGAGTCTGTGAGGATTCTCACAGTCCTGGAGGGGCAAGCTCGAAAACCAGCTCAAAAAGAAAACTCTGCATCTTCATGAATTCTTTCAAAAAAACTGGTATGTCCAAGAGACCCAGTGGACCAACGTGTGCCTTGACAGTTTCAGAGGACAGAAAATAGAGGCAGTCTAGAAAACTGGTACATTGGACAAAATTATTACCTCAGGAACATACTGCAAGGCAAATTCACTATTTCTTTAGCAATAACCACTCAAGATGTGTCCTCAGATGTATTTTCATACCTCACTACTTGAGCTCCTACCATCCACCAAAATTGTGGTTGCATAAATCATCTTAATTCTTAAGTAGGTACATCAAAAAAGCCAAGTTCTCTTGCACAATCCACATTTTTCAGAAAGTAAGTATCTCATTCAGGGGAGATGCAGCAGTTTTAGTTAAACTAGTGAAGGTTTCCAAGTCTAACAATAACAGGTAAATACACATCTCAATTGACTAAACCTAACTTATTACGAATTTGTTAAAAATTATTCTATGCAAGATACACATAACCTTACATGTATTTCTGATTGTGGATTTCAGGTACAAGGACATTATAGATGTGAGTATATTTACTTTCATATTGCTCATCAGCTAAATTTAAATGCATTAAAATATGTTTCAAGCCTAAAACTTTTCTTCCTTTTCCATTTTTATAAATACACATTTAGCAACATACCTCTATGAACCTTACAAAAAAAAATCACTTCAATACTATTTCCCCTTGTAAGGTAGGATGGATAAAAAGCAGGAAGCAAATTTATATCTCCTACTTAGAGAGTACACACTGCTCAGTATTCATAGATGAATCAAGGGAGATGACCCTTGGGCCTGAAAAACTTAAATACTTAACATAAGGGTTAACCTGATGATGGAGACATCCTCCTTTATTTTCCACTCTATTAGAGGAGCTCCAAATTGCATTGTGCGACCTGCGAATCACACAGGGCTCAGAGGTCGTCACAGTGACAGCCCCAAGAATTCATGGCTAGATCTGCATAACAAGATATTTTTAATAACTTCATAGCAGTGGCAGGCTGCATGGCCAGGGCAAAGCATAAAACACACCACAGCAACACTGAGCTCTTGGAAAGAAACAAAACCAACCAAACCCATCACCCAGCTGATCAGACACTTTAACAGGGGAGTGCTGTTCTGAGGGCTAATTTTACAGTGTTTTGTTTTATATCAGTCCTACATCCTAATAAAACTTAAAAAAAACAGAAAGCTCTTTTAGCTGAAAAGTGATCATTTAACAGAAATGATAAGAACACGACAAACATGACAATAAAAATAACACCAATTAAATAGGAAGGAGAGAAGAGGGAGCATTAAGTATCTGTATGACCCATTTAATAATCTGTGTTTATTTTTACAGTTATGGTTGACCTGATTTTTTGATAAATATTACCAAGACAAAAAACCCCAAACCATTTAAATGTTGCCTGGGCTACCAATTTGACCATATAAATATTAATAAATATTACTATTTATTCTGACCACATTACATGCTAACAATGTATAAAACTGGTAAAGAATCTTTAGGAATAATGCTGCTGTAGTTATCAACTATTCCTATATTTCTCTATAGAAAACATACTAACAATCAACATCAAGTTATCATTTAAATCTTAAAATTAAATGCTTCCAGTTTTCATAGGGCAACTTCTTGCTAAGAGTTGGGGTTTTTGTTAAAAAGCAGCACCTGGGGAAAAGACTTCTCTGCAAAGGTGTCTCTCTTGCTGCATGGTCTGAGCATGTTTCAGTAAATGTGGTTTCAGGCACTGAGAGGGATCACTGAGGACAATTACCCTCAGAAACAACTTCTCTAAAATGAAAAAGAGAAAAAAACTGTAAGGATGTGAATACAGGAAGCTGTTACAGAGAGCTGTCAGCAGGACAGGATTCTCTATGGCTGCAGAAGCAGAAAAAGAAATCTAAAATTCAAGTGCAGCACTTTTTTTTTCCCTAAAGCAGGCACTAACTTAACAAAAAGACAGACTTGAAAAGAGCTGGTTATAAAGCTACAAAATTATTAGGCAGAAATAATTCATTAGAATTGCTAAAATGCCAAACTGTAGGTCAAGACATGGGGAAAAAAATCAGCAAGTGTTGTAACAAGTAATTGGCAGAACTCTTGGTTTAATTTATAACATACTAAAATTTAAACCTTTTAATGTATTTTAGGACTAAATAATTAGCAGCAAATATTTAAATTGTAAATTTGTAATAATTTTCTGATATTAATCTTTCTGAAAAAAATCTTACTTGTATTACAGTGAGGTTTGAGTATCAGGTTCTGGACAACACAAGGACAGGCTCCTCCAAATCTAATTATTAATGGCATTATTGAGTTCAACCAGATGTTTCACATGGATAAAATTAAGTACATGAATAAATCAAGATCCAAGCACATGCTTAGATTTGACAGAAGATAAGGAAAGGTGAAACAAAAAGTAATGAATACAGGTAATGAAAAACTATATATCCCTGGTTGTTAATGTAACTTGAAATTTAAAATTCAAAGTGTAACAGGTCTGTTACATGATCCCTCTGCTGACAGACATGTGGATGGGATGTTTCTCACATCATCTTTCCTCCTGGATTCTGTCTGCCCAAGTTTTAGCCAGCCTCAGTACTAAACCTTCCATGGCTTCCCAAGGTGATCACATAAGACATGAGCATACTTTGAGTGTCCAAAATCCAGTTAACAAGCTACATTTCTATTAACAATGTCAGGGTTTCAAGTATTACCCTAATGAGTAATTCTTTATGGAAAGGATGTAAGTGAAAGGTGGCATGCATGATTTAAAATGCAGAACATACTTGTCCCCTCTAAAATGGCAAGATCATTTGCATCTAATCAGCAGCAAATCAGACAATAAACAAGAAAAAAATTTAATTCTGGTATTATAAGAAAAGGAAGAAGACACTGAGAAACAAATCTATTTCTAACCAGCAAAAAAAAAAAAAAATTAAGAACAATTTGATCATAAGTTATTCCTGCAAAAGAACTGAAAGTCTGGAAACAGTAGTGTCCATTTAAACACCAATCTAAGCCAGTATTTACAAATGTACTTTTACAATAATTCATAGAGTCACGAATTAACTTGAAATCTCTCTGGTGTTGCTGTTGTAGTAAGTTTACCTGGAAACACAACCTGAGCAGATGGCTGGCTCTGGATCAAGGTGGCACAGAGAAAAATGTGGAGCGTGCAGTTTGCACTCCCTCTACTGGGCACTGGAAATATCCTGAGCAGGCACTCAGAGAAGAAAGGTTCCTGTCTGAGCACCGTGCTACCGTGAAATAAAAGCCTTTTTACAGCTCCCACTCTTTTCACCCAAAACCTAGATTCACAGAAAAATGAATTTCAAAACCCTCAAAATGTTTATATCCTCAAAATGCATTTCCTGTCAGAAACCTGACTCACACCTTAAACAAGGATTTAACTACAGTGAACATAACCCACGTAAGCACACAAAAACTCATTTGCCTTTGACCAATACGGGTAGTCTGTGATTTTTTTTGTCCACCCTCCACCCATTTGAAAAAGTAACAGCTTGTAAAAAATGCCTTGACTCCTGATCTGCTGGGAGCACAGTGTGGGAATGGGGAACGTGTGGACTGAGCAACTGGGATGTATTCATAATTATAAAATCTGCTTCAAGGGATTTGTTTCTAGACAGTCAAAGGATAACCTTTGTTTTTCTTTTCCATCTCCTCCCACAGCTCCTGAGAGGCAAGCACAAAACACAGGCTGCTCATGCTGGCAGGGTATGTCATATAGAAATGATGGCCCTCCTTGTAATCAAAATTCTCTGATGGTTTGTGTTCTTCATTCTCATGGAGGAGAAAAGTAAAGTGGTTATAGCTCATGTCACTATAAACCATTTTAAGTCAAAGTGTTGCACTGTATAAAGTTCTGTGCTTTCCTTCAAGAGACTTTGTATAAAAGCGACATTCCCTAAACCTCCAGGAAGTTCTCCTGTGGTTTGAAGAGCAGTTTGACATTTTCATTTTTCAGTAAACATAAAGGTAAAAAAGAACTTCAGAGAAAGTAACTTGTGCTAATTGTGTAACAGGCTCTGACTGCCAAAGGCTCCTGCCTTGGAGGCTCATGCTCTGTGATATGGAAAATGAAATGAGAAACAATGGAAAGCATGGATGGAATAATAAGGATTGCCAAAAGCACACACCCTTGTGAACCAAGCAAGTATTTCTTCTGTGGAATCAGGTCACCTAAACACCAATTTCTTGCTCTTAGTGTACTTTACACCAAGCTACAGTGCTGGTATATTCATATTAAACTGCAGCATCACAAGAGTTACACCAGATATATACAACTATTTCCATTTCAGCCATATCCATGTGTAACTGATCAGCTAAAAGAGAGTAGCAATGACACATGGCAAATGTAAGGCACCCCAGGACCTTCCCTCTTTGAAATGGCAATTTAAATCTCTGTGGGATTGAGAGTTATAGTGGAGTTCACAGTAATAAATCTTCAGTTTCATCATCTCTCAATAAACCCTTCCCTTTATCAACTTTCTTGATCTCAGTTTGAGGATGGGTAAAGCCTTTACTCTCTCTATTTCTAGACAGAACAGAAACAAAACACAGACCAGAACAGATGAAAAGGGGGGAAATCAGTGACTACAGAAACCTGGAGATTGAGCACGAAGAAAAGGCTAAAAGTGCCAGGAGAATGGGGCAGCCCAAGTCCCCAGCCAAGCTGCCAAGTTCCTGTCACTCTGTTTTATATTTGCTAATTAAATAAAACCCCTCTGTCCCCGAAAGAATGGCTTGCTGTGGTGCAGGATCATAATGACAGTTGAAATGAGCAAGTACACAAACAATTCACCTTTACATTCTCCAGTTAAGGATACAGCTGCCTCAGAGTGCAGAACTGCCATCCTTTCCAAACACAGAGGTGGCACAGACCACCCACAAATCAATCTGCATGGGACCCTCTGCACTCAGCCATTGGTTCACACTCTCCCTCTCCGCTCACTGAGCTTTATTACCAGGTGTGCTCAGCTCCACACATGAGCAGGTCCAGCCCTTGCTGGTCCCATGTGCCACCAAATCCCATCTGTAAAGCTCTGGAAGGACAGGGGGGCTGGGGGCCAGGGCTGTGCAGGACAGCCAGGCTGTCACTACTGCTTCTCTGGGCTTCAGAGATACAGAGACAGCAAAACTGGCATGGCAAGAGCTCCAAGGACATGAGGACACCTGGACAAAGCCACACACCTAACACAGGCAGCAATGCTCAAGTGAAGAGGAGATGTGTGCAGTGTTTCACATGCTGACATGTAAATATTTGACAGATGGGGAGTCAATAACCATGGCCTGAGAGATTCTGTGTATTTTGTTCTACTAGACTCCCAATTTGCCATGTTTTTATGTTTCAATAAAGTCATCTGACACATGAATAAAATATAATTTATGCAGTTTCCTTCTGCTGTACAAAGCTCTCTGTGTTCTGGTTATAAATTTAAAATAGCTCACCACTAACACTAAATTTAGTTATTTTCCACTGGAGAGAAACCCTAGCAATATTTATATATTGTTTTCAATGCTTAAGTTAACTCAGTCTGCATTGCTTCATTTTGAAAGTATTGTGAGCATTATGTGCTTCCTATCTTTTTGTCCTTTTAACAATGGAATTTATTAGCTTCCAAATTAATAAAGTTATTAGTTCTAAACACTCTATATAAGCATACAGACAGCACTGGTCACTCTAAGTGGTAACAATACCACTGTTAACACACACACACATCACATTCACACACACACACACATGAAAATCAAGGCTTGAATGTCTTTTATATCTTACAAGAAATATAGCAACCAATATTCCATGCAGAGGTGCAGCAAATGAAGTCCTGTCAAGCAAATGGCAGGAATGACAGCAGATGTCTGGATTCCTTCATAGCTGGTTGCATAAAGGTAGCACACATATTTCACTGGAGACAAAAGCCTCTGACAAGACAGTCTTTCAGTACTTTTCATTCAGAGTTGGCATTTTTGACTGGTGTGGCACATCAGGAAGTGTTAAGATGATGAACCAGATTAATCTTGATTTAGCTTCATTTGTACAATGAAGGCAAAGTCTACAACACTCAGTCATGGCTAAACGAGGCTACACAATTTAGCTCAAGCTGTTAGTCCAGATCAAATTCTTACAATCCAGTAAATACAATCCAGACTCTAGTCTGGACTCTGACCCAAAGTACTTATTTTCACATCAAGCTATGCAGTTATTTCATTTAACCACAGCCAACAGGAATTAGTATCATGCAGCTCTGCTTTTTACCTATGTAAACAGGCCATAAACTCCTTTTTGGAACTGAATAATGAATTTGACCTTTCAGTTTCTGTTTACTCACAAAGTCTACCTATTTCACAAAAACTGTCATAGGTAGTTAATCACTGTGAAATAAGGTTGATGCTCTAAACTTTCCTATGATAACCTTGATCACATTACATGTTTAGCACAGAGTAAATGCTACATAGCAGAGAAACTACTTTCCTGAACTGAGAGACTCTTAAGAGTTTAGCAAATTGTGGAAGAACATGAGCAGTACAGTGTCTATTGAGAAATATGCACAAAAGAAGCTGAGGACTTAACAGAGTAACACATAAAGCAACTAAGAGTAAATAAAATGTTCACTTAGCCACTTCTCTATCCTAAATAACAAGAGGGATGCTTTAAACAGTTTTGTTCTAATAACCAGGCCCCTGGAATATTATACAGGTGTTTACTGCTCCTTGAGGGAAGCTACAATCAGCAGAACTAATGTACTTTACATTAAAACCTGTGTTGAAAAGTTTCCCTGGTTAGAGCTTAAGACAAAGAGCATTTTTCTGTATACAAGCTAAGCTTTACTAATGGTCCTCTCTAGTGAAACAGAATTTTAAGAAACTCACCACTTTTCTTTTTCTTGCTTTAAAGGAAATGTCCATTTCCTTGTATTTCTTCATAGCAGTCTCCATTTTATTCTTGAGTTCAATGGCATGTCTTAGCCGATCATCATTGACTCCTGCTCTGGTAAGCAGCTGCAAACCAAGAAAACAACATCCTTATTCTCTTCTAGAAATCTGAGCCAAAAAATACTTCCAGTTTTCCCTCATAATTAATTGAAATAACATCACAAATTCCTTTGTTGTACAAGTGACAATTAGTGAAGCCAATTCATTTTCTATCCAGACTATAAAAACTAACAGCAACTAGTGAAGCCAAAGAATGAACAGATATTACAAACATCTTCTGAGAGTGCCCTCCAGTAGGCCAAATTCCACTCAGGAGGCTCCATGATATACTGCTAACCTGACAGAGAGCTGTCTAACAAAAATAAGTTGTGTTTTACTTTAAGAATTTGCAAAGAAGTCAAGTTTTACCTGTCTTAAAAAAAATTAAAAATTGCCTACAGGTATCACACCCAAGGCTGAGAGCTATCCAACAAGTTCCTGCAGTGTCCTTTAGTCCACTCTTACTGAAATGGAAATCTTCTCTAATTGTTCCTGTTTCTTCAACCTTCATTTCCTTGTGGTTCACTCTCCCTCAAGCTTTACTGTACCCCAGTCCTTGTTTCACCATCTTTTTATTACAAAATGAAGAAAAAAGAATTCTCTAATTATCCCACCTGAATCCAAGACTGCACAGAAGGCCAGAACTTATTTCTGAGAAGTTTGTGAGCATCCATGACACTGTTTATGATGGCAGTATTATCTTCATTCTCTTGCACTTTTATATCTGCTCAAAACAGGGGAAAAGAGTTAGTGCATGACATTTATGGTATCTTCACTACAGGAGCTAAAGAAGGCAAATTACTCTTTCTAAGACATTTGATCACTTCAGGGAGAGTTACAAACATCAGAATGCTTCTCTGCTCAGTATTAATTATCCTATTACTATCCACAAACTCAAAAAATCTGAGGAAAACATGAAAAGTGTTCAGTCCAACGTGCCAGAAAGAGTTGTTAAGCCATCATCACTAAGGAATGACCAAATAAACCACAGACAAATTCAGTCTTACTATTTTCATTACATCTTGTCCCAAGTTCAAATGAACTGGGACTTATTGTACCAATTTATTCATATTCAATACAAAATAATCCCTACCCTGGTAGTAACAGGGACTTGATTGCCAAAGAAGCCAAGTATGCCATTATCCAGGTGAAAGTTATACTTTTCACCCACTGTTGTCAGCAAAAAGAGAAGCAGATATCACCCTTACTGTCTGCACATGGAATTCCCTTAGGACAGGAATTTTAAGAGACTTCCAAAACACAAACCATCCTGATTTTTCTACAAGTAACTCACACTAGCAAAGCTATACAAAAATGGTGTAACCACTTCCTAGCAAAACTACTTTCTTGCAAGGAAGAAGTTTCAGGAACACCCAATTGTAAGATTTTTAAACTAGCAGCTTATTCCCCAGCTACAGAGAGAAAGAGGTGAATAGCAAAGAGGAAGAAAATTGTATTTCATAAACAGATTGTTTTTAAACACAAAAGACTCATTACAGCTACCATGAAGTGCTATAATGGGCTTGCAACAACTATTAAAAAAGTTCAGTCTTTGAAGGTAATTAATAAAATCTCCTAATCACACACAAGAGCACCCAAAACTGAGAACATTTACTAGAGGAACCAGAAACAGAAAAATAAAAAATAAATAAAAAAAAAAAAAAACAAAGTGGTGTCCAGGAATCCCACAGTAAAATGGTGTCCAGTAACCCCAGCATTCAAGTAACAGAAATAAAACCAAAACCACAAGCACAAAACACTTCAGAGAAAGGCTGCCTCCAGCTACATGTCAGAAGTTTTCCCAGGTACCTGTGGAGATTTCAAGGTCTAGAGTATATTTGTGTGAAATAAGCCCATGGTTCCTAACAAAAGTCTGGTAATCATCCTCATCATCAAGAGCAGGGCCACTGTATGGAACGTCTGAGGCTGTGCCTCCCTCCAGCTCTTCTTGCTCAGGCTTCTCATCTGCCTCTTTGCTTCCACCAGCTGTAACACACTGAGAAACAGCAAGAATGTCCTTGCTGCAGCAGGGCTGCTCATCATCCATGCACCCCGAAGAGGACTGGGTAACTTCCCCCTGGGAGAACAAAGGGGATGCAGTTCTGGCCTCATTAGCAGATGTTTGCTTGCTGAGCTCCGGGTCAATCTCGTTCACCTCAAAACTGAGAGGATCAGGCATCAGCAGCTGGAAACAGTTTTCCATCTCTGTCAGTGTATCAGCAATCTCTTGGGACATTTCTATCAAGACACAATTGTTTTATAAAATTGTTAGATACTCTAAAATGTTAATGTCTCCAGAGCAGACAGAGAGGTACAAAGCAAATATGACTACCAAAGGGGGAAGCCATTTATCCAGTGAAAACTGAGGCACGCAGATCTTCCTCTTCTGCAGAAATTGTCCTTATAAAAGTGACAATCCCTAAGCAGGATATCTAGAATTTCAGAATCTACATGCCAGACATGTAGAATCAGGGCTCCTCCTTTCCTTAGCCACTCTAAAATTCACTATGTAAAGCAGACTCAAGTGCTTCATAGAATTAGAAAGAAAACGAGGTTGAATGAGATATTTTTAGTGATGCTGGTGGGTATTCATTTTACAGCCATGAATTTTATTGCTGTATGTAAGAACAGCCATGAATGTATGTTATTGCTCAAAGAGATGCTACTGATACAAATTACTTTAAAAAAGTTAAATCTCTAAAATTCCACTCTAGTGCATGAAAACATTTCCAGCATGCAGAATAAATGCAGACACAATTGCATGCATTACATATACCAAAGTAATTTAATTAAATAACCCTTTGTAACTGCAGCATAATATACTTACTATCTCTGTTCTTTGGGGTGACAGAAATGTGTCTGTTATGCACACATTTCTCAGAGACTCAGGCCCCAGTTACATTTTGTAGCTGCACTGTGACACTTTTGACAGTTATCCTACACTGCATCCAGGATTCCTGTGCAGACCATTGCCTGTATTTCTGGAACACAAGGACTGTATATATAAGTAATGCCATAGGCCAACAAGGCATTGGGAAGTCTGTGCCTAACAGAAATTAAGTCACTAGCTGCAAAAAGTCTCATGGTTTGTTTGCTTGGGGTGATGCACTCATACTTTACTGAATTAGAGACCAGATCTTTACTTGGTAACATTTTCTTTCTTTTCCATCTCTTCCTACTGAATTCACATGACAGTCACTTCTTTCCCCTGATATTCTTTAGGTGACAGAAAAGGAGGGCTGAGCTCCAACAAATGCAGTATTTCTGCTTTCTGTGGTCAGCTATTATCTGGATAGCTATTCTCTCAATTTATTTTATATAACCTTAAAAAAGGTTGCTTTAAAAATGAACAAAAAAACAAACAAAAAAATGCACTAAAAGAAGCAAAGCAACCGACCTTCCATTTCTTTTTCAGTTCTTTTCACTTTTTCTTTGTAAATGTTCTCAAGTCGTTTTTGCTTCTCCTCTTCCCTCCTCCTTTCAGCCACAGTTCTGGCATGCACATCCTGAAAATCCACCTAAGGAGGAAATTAAGAAAAGAGTGTAACATTCTTCGTAAGAAATATATAGAAAATCCATTTCCTAAGATCCTTATCTGTGGTGAAAAATCCTGTAACATCAGCCATCAGCCAGAAGCTCAACAGCATTTCCTTTTATCTCTTCTCCCCCTTGAATCAATAACTGCAGCAATTGTGAACAGAGTTTTTACTCCTACTAATAAAGGACTGTTGAGAATCAATGGCTTTCAAAAGGAAATCATAAGGTAGAAAAACAAACCCCTTAAACCCCTTAGATTTTCACATCCAGAGTGCAGGAACAAACAGGGCTTTGGGAGATTTCTGCCACAGCACTGGAGAGAAGAAATCAAGGAGAATGAGCAGGAAGAGATGCAGGGGAGATATTAAGATTCCATGAAAACATCACACCATGTCCACCAGGAAATTTAGGAAAATTTGTAAGCACTATAACAACTAGTGTATATATACATATAATTTACAAAAGAACTTTTTTAAGAAAGCAAAGTAAAAGAGAAGACCTTCAATTTTATTAAGGAAGACCTAATTTGTGATTTTACAATTCCATTGCTGGATTTTGATATTGAGGGAAAAAACATTCAGTCTCACTTCTTTATGGCTGAATTATAAATATTAATCTGAACAACTCAAAACACTGTTTCTTAAAATATTAGCAATATTTGCTTTGGTGCTTTGTTTTTTTTTTTTTTAGTTTGGTCTTAGAAGGGATTGAAAACACAAAAAAAAATCACTTCTGTTTTCAAGAAGAGAGGCTTGATTGCATTTATGTGGAATGAAACCCTTTTGAAAAACACAGAATTTCCTTTGATTGCTACCATGTAACTTATGAACTGCCAGATGGACAATGCTGAGCAAGACTGCACTTTGCTGATTGTGCAGCCCACAGACTCTCTTGCAATGTCTCCATCACAAGCACTCAGTGGAATTTGTTATTCTTGCCACTGCTAGATGATCAAGCGTGTCAACATCCACTAGTGGCTCTTATCAACCTACAACAAAGTTCTGGAGTCACACAAATGTTTTTATCTAACAGCTCTCAGACAAACTGCCATGGAGGGTCTCCATCAGTTTAGGAAATCGGCACACTCACCAAGCTGGTTTTTTTGTAAGGAATGGGTGGGCAAGAAGGGTGGCAGGGAAGGAATCTGGTTTCACAAGCTACTGCATCATGCAGAGCACCAGAGTGAGCTTTCTTGGTTTTCAGGACCTGATTTTTCTACAGGTTTGCAAAGTTCTCCACACAGAACTGGGAGAAACAGATCCACCCAAAGAGGAACGCTGCCCACAAAAGCAGAACAAAGATCCAGAGCCCAGCAACTGCAGCCACCATTTGCTGCCAGTCAGACTGGACTGCACAGAAAACCAGACACAGCTACAGATTCCTAAAGCACAACTTCTGCCTCCTGCCAGAGTACCTGCAGTGGAGGCATCTGCCCATCCTTTCCCATTCTCTGTACCAAAAGGACCATGAAGCCTTTCATTGCTGGTCTGCAATTATGGAACTAAATGTTTGAGCAGCAAAACACTGCTCAACTGAAAGGATGCCAAGCAGGAGGCTGAGACAATTACTGCGACTTTTGAGAAAATATTGGAATACAGCAGTACCATACTCTGTGTGCATCTGAAATCCTGTTCTGTAATTCCATCCATGCATTCCTCAGCCACAAAGATACTACAATATGAGTCATGTGCCCAAACATGCAAACATTTGGAAATACATGAAATATTTTTCTTCTCGTTTTAAACTTTGAGACAGCAGTTTGAAAACAATTGCTTTCATGCATACTGAAGCATTATTTGCCCTTGAAGTCAAACACTTACAGAGGCACCTACTTGGTACTTATTACTACTGACCTACTAACATCAACAGAGTGGAGAGCTCTCTAGCTTTACATCCAAAAAGACCAGCAGCTGTCCTATTCTGACTGTTTATAACACAGGCAGAATTTTGGTGATCATTAAGAAAAAACCCAACTACAGACCACACACAGAGCTAACACTCCACCCAAGCTGCCCCATACTACTGTGCCAAACCCGTAAAACTCAACAGTGATGTATTTTACTACAAAAAAAAGGTAGCAAATGCTTCCTCAAAACTTTTTGGTTGCTTCTCACACTTCAAGCATTAAGCTGGCAAAAGGCCAGTTGGCTCACAGCAAGTCTTGGAGTACAAGAGTTACCAAACTACCCGAGACTGCTTCTGTTGATATTAGTGTTGGTAGAGGAGCTCAAATCCAGCTGCTCTAGAAAATAGCACAGCTTGCTCAAAACCTGGAGAGGGATCCCCCAGCTGTTACTGGGGAGCAGCCACTGACCCCAGGAGCACAGACAGACCTGCCACACTTCAGCAGAGCTGTTGGACACTTGTGTTCAACCAGGTGAAACTGTATTACATGTTACAGCCCCCTTGTCTCAATCCTGCACTTCTCCTTGTCACTGTCATTTAGTTTCCTTCCTTTCTTAAACAAGATAAGAAAGATAATTCAAAGACAATCATCTTTTGTGAGCAGATGCCAAAATCTGTATAAAAAAAACCAGCACAGCACAGTTCAGTAGGGGACACCATTAGCTTACTTAAAAAAAGTTAAATGGAACCAGAACAACAGAAATACTTCATGTATCACAAAAGCTTTTCATCTGCTGTTAGGAATCTGAATCTGCCTTTATGAAGAGAAAGAAAATCAGTATGTTTACTGAAAGCCTGTTATTATCATTGTAAGTAGTGTGAATGCTAGAATAGTGCTCCAAATTTCACTGTTGCTCCTCAGAAGACAGATTGAAGCAGCAGAATGTTCCAAACACAGGAACTTGAAGTGACATCTAAAAGCTAAGGTTTATATGAAATTTCTCTTTCATAAAAGCTCTTTTCTGGCACGGTAACACTGCAGCTGAGGGTGGCAGGCATGTACACTGGCAAAGTTGTACAGCAAAGGGGACCTAGAATAGGCCAGCTCAGTAAAGGAATCAAGCTAGTTTAAACTAGCTGTAGAAAGATTTAACAGCTGTTTATGCTCAGTTTAATGCATGACCATTACTGCTCTTCCCAAAAGAGCTAAACCTTGGGGCTCCAGTGAGGAATCAGTGGGTGACAGCCAGCTGGTGAGCAATACTTGCACCCTGAAAAAGGCACAGCCCAGCCATGAGTACAAGACCAGAGTTTAAAATACCTACAGTACTGCAAGGTGAACAGAAAGCCTGGGGTTTGTTTTCCAAAGACCATCCTCAACACAAGGTCTCCTACGAGCAATGTAGTTTCCTCCAGCTTTTTTTTTTTTTTTTTTAACATTTATTGGTTTCCTGACTTTAAACATCTCCTGGTAATCATCACCTAACACCACAGCGTGGAGTAAAAAACCCCGAGTACCTTCTTGTTCCGCTTTAGGAAGTGGTATCCTAGTGAAAGCTGCTTGTACGCCTCCCCATATTTCTCGTGCCAGTCCTGCACTGCCTTGATGGCTGCTTTCCTCAGCTTCTGCGCCACCTCCTTGGGCGGGGGAAGCGGCTGCTCGTGGTCTATGCCCACCGTGAGCTCCAGGAACTCCTGGAAGTTGGAGATGAGCAGCGTCCTGAACTGGTGGGACCTGGCGAACAGCTCCTGCACCACCTGGAAGGCGGAGAAGCGCATCTCGGCGTGCTCCTCCCGGAGCCGCGTCAGCAGCAGGTGGTACGCGTGGCTGATGTGCTCCTCCGACGACCTGAGCACGGCGAAAACGGACAAAAAGGAGGGGGGGGATATTTAAAAAGACGCTCAGCACGTAAAAAGCTAAGCTTGGGGACGTAATTTATTTTAAATTTTAAGTAAGCAGCTTCTGTGCTGGTAGCACCCAGTCCCCACATCAGCCCCAGGAGCAGCGCTCGGGGCGGCTCCACCCGGGACCGCCGACCTGGGGACAACAGCGGGGCCCGGCTCTGTCCCTCCCTCCGGCCGTACTTGCAGATCTTCTTCAGCTCCTTCATCCTGCCGGGCTCCAGCTGCGGCTCCCCCGAGGTGGTGAGCTCCTCTACCAGCTCAGCCAGGCGCTCGTCCATCTCCGCCGGCACCGGAGGTCCCTCAAGCCGGGGGAGCCCCGGCCGGGAAGCACCGACACCGACGGGCCCGGCCGCGGCTGGGCGGCGCCATCTTCCGGCCCTCAGCGGAGCCCCGCCCCTGAGGAAACCCCGCCCCTGAGGAAACCCCGCCCCCGAGGAAACCCCGCCCCTCACACGGACCCGCCTCTTGCGTAGACCCCGCCCCTCAGGGAGCACACGCCCTTGTGGAGCCACGCCCATATATAACCACGCCCATCGAGTAGCGGTCCCGCGCCCCGCCCCGGAGACCACGCCCCCGTTGAGCCCCGCCCCTTTGGTGCTGCTCCCCCCGCCCCGGCGGGTGGTACCTTCCTCCCCCCCTCCCGGCACTTACCATCTCCCCCGCCCACGTGACGTGCCGGCACCCGGAAACGCGACCGGGGAAGGGCGGGGAGAAGCCTTAAAGGCGCCGCACCCCGGTTTTGTGTGAGGGGTGTTGTGTTTAACCCGAGCTCACCGGTTTTGTGTGAGGGATGTTGTGTTAAACCCGAGCCCGCCGGTTTTGTGTGAGGGATGTTGTGTTTAACCCGAGCTCACCGGTTTTGTGTGAGGGGATGTTGTGTGGGGCCAGCAGCCGCCGCACAGCGCCCTTGTTTATCACAGAGTCACTTACACCTCCGAATCATCGACGCCAACCAAACACCACCGCTCCAGCCTTTCCTTAAACACCTCCCTGAGCAGCCCGTGCTGAGGTGAAATCAGCCTTCCTGTGAAGAAATTCCTCCTGATATCCAACCTACACCTCCCCTGGCGCGCCTTTGAGGTGTCCTCTCCTCCTGTCGCTGTTTGCCTGGCGGCAGAGCCCGATGCCCTCCCGGCCTCCAGCTCCTGACAGGGAATTGCAGAGATCCAGAAGGTTCCCCTGAACCTCCTTCCAGCCCCCTCAGCCGCTCCTCGCAGCCCGTGTGCTCCAGAGCCTTCCCCAGCCCCGTCCCGATCCCTGGGCAGTCTCCAGCACCTCAGGGTCCTTCTGGTCGTGAGGGGCCCGACCCTGGGCGCCGCTGCACCGCCACAAAAGTGCCACAAAAGTGTCACAAAAGTGCCACAAAATGTCACAAAAGTGTCACAAAAGTGTCCTTGTGTGCCACCCCCACAGGTCCGCTTCTCCTGTGGGACACCGTGAGGCTGCCCCAGCCTGCAGGTCTGGGTGCTCTGCAAAGCTCCGGCTCTGAAAGCGCTGCTGAACCACTGGGAATGAACCAGACCTTGCAGGTGCCCCCACTTTGAACATCCCAAAGAAGGAAGACATCCAAACGATCTGTTCCTGTTTGACGATGTCAGCTAAATGACCGGTGTTTCTTTCCATTAATCCACAGTTCAGGCACGTGTTGGAAGCCGTTTATGTGGATTGGTGTTGCAGCGGTGTCTGCTGGCTCCTGTGATGGGGAAAGATGGCACTGAACAATTTTCACTAGGAATGGACTGTGAAAAAGGCGTGTTTTATGATTGGCTTCTCACAAATATTAAAATGAATATTATATGTGTTATGTTAGAAAGTTATGCTGTATTTTCTTAAGTAGTGTGTTAAATATAGTTTTAGGTTATAACATAATGTTAAAATAGAAACTATGCTATGTAAGATACTTTTTTTAAAAAAAGAACTCGCACCAAGGCAGCAGCCACTGGGCACCTAAATCTTTCAGAGAAAAAGAATTTATTGCTCTCTTATCAGAAGAAATGAACTTCTTCCTGCCTCGCTCAGCCCTGAAGATGCCATTAGGATTCAGAGGAAGAAGCTGACACTGACCAGACAGAATCCTTTGTTTGAATGGAATTTATGCATCATGTATGAGGTGTATGAATATGCAACAGGTTATTGTTTTTAAGGGTTAATCCTCTGTTAACGTGTGTCCTTTTTCGGGCTTATTTTGCCCAGAAAAAGGTACCCAGACGTCCTTA
Organism: Calcarius lapponicus; assembly: GCA_039654755.1. Classification (NCBI taxonomy): domain Eukaryota; kingdom Metazoa; phylum Chordata; class Aves; order Passeriformes; family Fringillidae; genus Calcarius; species Calcarius lapponicus. The sequence goes on from CM077466.1 coordinate 7,816,479, forward strand.
ACTCTTTGTTTCTGTTGTCTCATTTTGTTCTAATCCAAATTGTCCAAATTATTATCACTCTAATTATATTGCTATTTTTATAACCATTTTATTATTATTAAACTTTTGAAATTTTAAAAACAAGTGATTGGCGTTTTTCACATGAACTTACATCTTCAACCAGGTTGACTGCAGTAAATGAATACATACATTTTGTAGGGGCTCTGCTATTTCTGACTCAATGCATGAAACCAATGTCATCCTACTTTTTAATAATGTTTTTCCTTTCCCCATTGCCTTCCATCGAGCACAGTGCATTTCCATGTGAAATTCATGCTGAGTGGCACAGCTCATCCGTAAAGTTTAGATCAGTTTACTCTCTCACTGTTTAGATCTATTTCTTTTCTTCATTTGATTGAAAGTGCCAGAACAACTGCTTTCTGTTAGGGTATGACTTGCAAAAGGAGCATTGCTGTGCTATCTGGAAATGGAATTTCAAAATGAGCCTCAAGCAACAGACTTAGCATCTACAAAGGCACTGATTTCATACTTTTGCATAATGTTTAAAGAAATCCCTGCAAGGAGCCATATGGTTTTGCAAAGAATCAGTTGATGAATGGGTGAATGAGTGCTGAGATGTGTAACTCATTCATGATAGTCCCTTAGGCAAATCCCAATGAGAGCCAGGCTATTTATTTATTTATTCGTTAAAATCAAAGACAATTACAAAAATTGTGTTGGCTGAAGTTGCTGAGTCTCCTTTTCCCTTCTACTTTTTAATGAACATGGCAAATATCCACCATTCAATCATTTCCATACTCTGTTCATCTGGACCAGCCTGATAAAAGGCTGAAGAGAGCCTGAACACTAAAAAAGTCACTCAGCTGCAAAAGTCACAAACCTTGCACCTGCACTGACTTTCCCCAGCTGGTCTGGGCTGTTCCAAGGAGGGGAACACAGAACACTGTGGAGTGCAGAGGCAGGGCTGAGCACCAGCTGGTATCCCTTCAGAACCTCAGAGTTCAGTGGTTTTTTGTTTGTTTGTTTACACCTGGTTTCAGCAAAACCTGGCTCTGTAGCTTCATTTTATCAGGATTGTTGAATGAAGGAGTTGCATTTCTTATGTCTGTCCTGAGACATCAGCAAGAGCAACGTGGTGACACTTTGTGAGTGCTCTGCAGTGAGTGACGCCTTGCAGGGGCACAGACTCTTCCAGAAGCACTGTCCTTCCACCACCTCTCCAGAACACCCAATGCTGTCACTGTTGGCAGGAGCCATTTGCAATGGGGATGTCCTCCTGCAGGAAGGGATCTCCAGACAGAACCTGTTGGTCCATCCAGAGGTCATCTTCAGTTGGTCCGGTACCTTTAGCCAAACACACAGGCAGAGAAAAACGCCAGGATTTTGTCCACTGACAATGATTTGAGTCTGAGTGTACTTACATTAAAAAAGAACCATTTGTTCATCACAAATTTAAAAGGTAAATCTGGTGGCTCTAGAAGGATTATTTCAGACTTTGTGCAGTACTAAATTATCTGGTTTAGTTTTTTTTCATAAATAAATATCTCAGTAGGATACAGTTCCACCATTTTACTGGATGATTCTTTGCCAAGGGTTGTTTTCCAATTTTGCAATAAAGGAGAATGTCAGTCAAAAAGAAACCCCCATAACTTTTAAGATAGCTGTATTCAGCTTAATGACATGAAATTAAAAAAGGAGGATTTCTTCCCCTGCCAAAATGGAACTTAGGCAAAGAAAGTCTTCCCTATAAATAAATTGCGGTTAAAATAACTTTCATTTCAGGTCTGAAGATACAAAACATGATAAACACTTACATTAAATTGTCACAGTTTGTGCCAATTGGGTTGTAAAGAAAATGACTTATGTGAGCTGAAGAGATGCTGAACCAGCAGTTTGAGTTGAGCAAAAGGGTGACAGATATTTCAGAGCTTTGAACTACCTTGTGAGGGGTAAAGAGTACATTTAAACAGATGTTCTCAAAGGGGAAATAGCCTATTCATGAACTCATCAATAATGCAAGGCCAAAGGTGCTTGGTGACCTCCTCTAATTATGTGAAATAGTGACTGTGACAACACTTCAGCCTACTGTAATATTTTATAATTCTGTCATAGGAGGGGATGAATGAACCTGCTCTGTGTGGTCTAGATCACTAATTAAATATCCACTTGTGGGTTGGATGGAGCAGCAATAGCTGTAGGAGAACCATCACAAATCAAGCAGCACCTTCCTACACATAGCTTGTATTCATGTCTAGAATATTTAAAAAAAAATGATCCTACAGCAATTCCTGAAACTGCACACCAATGTGGGCACACTTGATTAGTATCAATGAAAGTAATTTGTTTCTTTCTTCACTGGTGTATCTGTGCAGACTCAAAGTGGAGTTTAATGAGCATTTTCCTGTGTTAGACAAATATATCCACACCAGGATTAACATTTTTACAGGAATGCACCCAGAAAAGACCAAGGCACACCCCACTGCACTGCACGGGGGGTCTGTGGCGATCAGGGGGATACCAGCCTTTAAGGCAGGGCTCAGACCAGATGGTGCAGAAAAGGAGCAGCTTGAAGGTTGCTAACAGGTAGAAAAGGAGACTGCAGAGGGAAAAAAAAAACCCCTAAGGCTACCAAAAGATGAAATCCAGCCCAAATTCTGCATGAAGACCCTCTGATGCTAAATCACACAGAAACAGAAATGACATTTTCCTGCCTGTGTAAATACTGCTTTCAAACATTTGATGTTAGCAGAAATTCCTCAAACGACCTGAGGGCGCTGGTTTGGGTGTCACAGTGACCCACTGATGGTGCCTTTAGAAGCTCCTCCTGCCTGGTGGATGCCTGAGCTGTCCCATCCTTGGGGGCTGTAGCAGAGCTGCAGTCACTCAAGCTGGTTTCTCCAAATGAGAAACTGCATGGAGCAGTCTCAGATACCCAAATGAATTCCTTTTTTTTCCCCCCCAAGGATGTGGAAAGCAGAGAACTGCTCTGAAGCTGCTGAAAGCTGCAGTGCTGCCTCCAGTTCAAGGGGAGTGAATCCCATTCCCAATGAGGAACTGCTGCTGCTGCTTCAGCCAGAGATGGCTGCTGACTCTGTGTGTGTCTCACCTGCCACTGCTCTGGGCTTTGCAGATTCCTGTGTCCTGCTCATGCCCCAGGCAGCTTGGGGACACAGTGCCACTGCAGTCACAGCAGTGAGTCCTCAGCATCCATCCCCATCCACTGTGCCCTCAGCACCAGGACAGTGCCCAAAGGAGCCTGCTCTCAGCCCTCAGCCCTGTTCAGCATTTCCATCATCTTTTCTTTGCAGTGGGCAAGAAAGCCTCATGGATCAAAAGGAGCTTTCCCAGGGAATTTCTTTTGCTGTTATGATAAAAGAGTGCCTTGTGTCTATGAAGAGATTGTTTATACAGGTCAGCTTTGGCAGGCAGGAGGAAAGTCCCCGTCTTGAGGAGATTACAAAGTAGTTGGGACAAAAATAGAGTGCAAAGACCACACTTTGAGAGGGAAATAAATGTTGAAGTATAACTAAAAGGAAGAAGAAAGTGTCTTGAAAAGCAGGTGGTAGCAAGTCTTGTGAAGTGTCTGGAGCTATTTATTTATGCTTTTAAGGAGGTGTGGTGCACTTCTGTAGCTCAATACCTAAGCTGAAGCAGAATGGGAAAATATTAATATTTCATGTATTTGGACCCCTTTGCATGCTCTCATTTCTGCAGCGTGTCACGACAGTTCCACCGACCAACATTCTTTTAGATTTTACACTGCTAGGATTCCTAAATGTTTCACAATTTTTGGGCAGCTGAACCTCAGTACAGCTTGGAATGAGCCCTGCAGGTACAGCCAGCAGCTGTGATCCCATCCCTTGGGCAGCAGCACCTCCTGCAGGGTGATCTCAGCGCTGTCGCTCATGCAGCCACTCTATCCTGTGGTTCAGCTTGTCTCACCTGAGTGCTAAAAAGGCCCTTAAACTGATAATTCCTGCTTTTCCTCTTTGCACAAGTCATAGTGGTAAAATTATACCAAACACTGAAAAAGCAGTATTTGTGGTCAACGCTGCTAGGTAAACTGTACAAAAAAAATTCTTTTTATATCCTTGACATCCGGTTCTGCTCCAGGTGATGGAACCTGAATTCTAGTCAGGTGTGGGGTTTATTTTTTTGAGATGTAAACAAAACTGGCAGGCAGTAGTTTCAAGGTATATTTATGGGGATAGTAGAGGAAACTGCACTGCCAGCACTGGTCTGAGCTGAGTGACTGAGAGCATCTGCTCAGCTGTAATCACAGAAAATACCCTGTCACTGCCTTTGTCACTGGCCAGAGAGGCACAGCCCTGAGAGGGAAAAAGTTCGACATCTACTTAGAAAATGTTTTATTTATTTAATAAAAAACACAAACAATACCTAATAAAAACAACCAACCCCCCCCCCCCCCAAAAAAAAAAAAACAAACCATAAAAACATAGAGCTATGTCTTTTTTAGGGAAAAAAAGTTACTTAAGCTCAGAGAGCTATGAGAAATGCAATTTTCAAATAAGTACATTTTAAAATGGGAACGGAAATGAAATTTATACGGGAGCATAATGTCCTTTTAAGAAGAGTTTATTTGCAGATAAGAGTAAAAATTGACATTATCAGGCTGTGAACTTTGTCACTCTTCACCACCAGTGTCCCTAGCGAATTGCCCACACCAAAAACTCCATTTATTTCCCCCTCCAGGAGCAGCCCGGGGCATTTCTGCCGGTGTAAAGCCACACGCGGGGGGAGCGTTGGAGACTCCCGCAGGAGTGTCCCCATGTCCCCGTGTCCCCTTGTCCCTTGTCCCATGTCCCCGTGTCCCCTTGTTCCCTTGTCCCATGTCCCCGTGTCCCCTTGTTCCCTTGTCCCCGTGTCCCCTTGTCCCATTGTTCCCGTGTCCCCCATGTCCCCGTGTCCCCTTGTCCCTATGTCCCCTTGTCCCTGTATCCCCTTGTCCCCGTGTCCCCGTGTCCCCCGTGTCCCTGTGTCCCCGTGTCCCATTGTCCCCGTGTCCCCGTGTCCCCTTGTCCCCGTGTCCCTATGTCCCCTTGTCTCTTTCCCCGTGTCCCCTTGTCCCTTGTCCCTTGTCCCCGTGTCCCCTTGTCCCTGTGTCCCCTTGTCCCTTGTCCCCGTGTCCCCGTGTCCCCATGTCCCTTGTCCCTTGTCCCCGTGTCCCCTTGTCCCCTTGTCCCCTTGTCCCTTGTCCCCGTGTTCCCTTGTCCCTTGTCCCCGTGCCCCATTGTCCCCGTGTCCCCATGTCCCCTTGTCCCATTGTCCCCTTGTTCCCGTGTCCCCCGTGTCCCCGTGTCCCTGTATCCCCTTGTCCCCATGTCCCCGTGTCCCCTTGTCCCTGTATCCCCTTGTCCCCTTGTCCCCTTGTCCCTGTATCCCCTTGTCCCCGTGTCCCCCATGTCCCCGTGTCCCCTTGTCCCCGTGTCCCCGTGTCCCTGTGTCCCCGTGTCCCCGTGTCCCCCCGCTCCGGCTGGCGCAGCCCCCAGCAGGTGGCAATGCAGCAGCACCTGTAGGAGCTCCGTCCGGCCAGGAAGGGCTGGGGCTGTTCCTGGGGAAAAGCCTCGCCTTGGAAATCCCGCTCGATGTTTTCAGCATCAGCTCCAAATCGCTTTCACTGTCAGCGAGAGATTTGATTTTGCTTTTAAACCGGAGGATTTGAGCCTACAGCAGCCTGTGGCAATGGGGTGGATGTGCCAAGACCTTGGGGGTCACCTGGGAAAGTCATGGAATGATTTATGTTGGAAAGGATCCCCAAGATCACAAAGTCCAGCCATTAACCCAACATTGTCAAGGCCACAAGTGACAGATATTTAAATGTGGCTTGTTATATTTATCTATAGATACATTCACACAGACACACAAACATACATACATACATATATATATATATATAAAATGTCTTTTAAGAACCCCACTCTCAACCCCTTTCCCCAATTCTGTTGCATCTTCCATCTCTGTGCAAAACCACACTGTTTCCAAGCCAGGAATAAATCTTGAAATAGATCTGAACCTTTGAACATAACCACAGTCTCACAATAAAATAGGCAAAGAATAGATTTTGTTTGAACAGAGCATTCCTGAGTATCATATCATAGAAACTATTTTAAAGAAAGTTTAAAAGAGAACATATGTCTCTGAGAAAGCACTGAAGGTGGGGACATTTTCCAAGAAAAATGACTGTACTTGTATAGGTAAATTAATTGAGTAAACCAAAATATAGAAACAGATAAATCCAGAAGCATTAAAAGTGTCTAGTGGTACTCTGCCTTTTTTCTAAACACACAGGCACACACAAAAATTCCCACTTAAAACAAATAAAACCACCCCCCCCCCCCAAAAAAAAAGAACCCCAACAAAAACACCCCCCAATCCCAAACTCTAAAGTAAATTTTAAAAATCAATATGGAAGATATTTGAGCTTGTTAAGAAATCAATGAAAAAAGCTTGATTGCACCAAAAAGCTGCTGAAAAAATTATTTTCCCTTTTTATTATAACTCTAAAACCTGTTCCTGTCAGAGGAGTGACTCTGCCTTGAAAGGCCAGTGCTGGTGAACTGAAATCACAGCAGAGCTGCCAAAACACTGCCCTGGGCACCATAAGAACAACTTGGTTAAAAGTGGCTCCAGAGGAAGTGAGGGAAGTGCTGAGAGGTTCCATTGCTTGTGTCAAACACAGTGGAACTTTGCTTACTACAAACAAGAAGTCCAAATTATCTGCAATCTCTGTGGTTTCTCTCATCTCCAGATGCTTCTGTCACTGCTTGGACTCTGTTTTAAATGCTGCAATAAAAACCCTAGGGAACAAAATCTATCTGACACAGAAATACACTGCATTGTCTCCTCAAAAGCATCACAGGTCTTGAACTGCACAGGAATATTTTAATGTCAGTCCATGTTCTGCATTTGCTGCATAGAAAAGCAGCAGTCCTTGCTATTTCAGAGCCATCAGCAAATTTCAAATATGTCTCTAATATACAGAATCACACTGTGGGAACAGCAGGGTTAAACAGTTTCAGAGTAATAACAAAAAGCACTAAGTAGTTTAAGCTCTGTAAAATGTGTAAACCGCGCTGCAAATACTAAAATAATATACATTTTATAAAGTTCTTTAAAAAATTCTGTGACATATAGGAAGGGTACAAGAACAAACAGCAGAAAATAAATAGTTGCAATAGTGCCTACTAGTAAAGATTTAAGTCAGTTTTGATTATTGCTGGGTAACTTGTTCATGAAATAAAATTATCTTCAGGGAAAAATATCACATTAAATGATTCTGGGTATAGCAGTGAAAAACACAAGGAACAAAAGATGAATTCAAACTGGAAACCAGGCACATATTTTACCAGTGAGGAAACAGATTCTCTGTGTCATGATGATGTTTTTCTGACAGATGTGCTTGAACCAAACAGCCCTGGATTGTAAATAGTTTTGAGACTCGACATCCAAAATCAGGACACTGGAGATCTGTTGCCACTGGCTCTTTTGGAAGACATTACATTACAGAGAAGACATTTTAGACAAAACAGAGATGGCAGGACATGAAATTCCTGGTGACTCAGAAAGTGACTGTTAAAGCAGGCCCTGGCTACTCGTGGAGTTATCTGTGGATCCTGGAGAGTGTAAGAAAATAGAGTGTAAGAAAAAGGATCTTGTGTCTCTCTGAAGCATCCTTGATTTAAAAGTGACCACTGGAAGTTTTAAAGAATGTTCCAAATTTCAGGACTCAATTACCTAAGGACAAAGAAGGGTTACAGGAAGGTTCCCCTAATGGTGGGAGCAGCCCCTCGAAGTGCTTGGAGCAGATGAAGCTGGGAGTTGGCATTTTTAATCTTTAGTATTTTAACAGAACTGATCCATACTGGTGTATTTAATTGGATTTGCACAAAGTTTTAGAATGTTCCAGAAACTTGTTCTATGAGGCTTCATGTTTTAGCCTAGATCGTTTAGTAACTCTTCACCTGAGCATGATCTTCACCTATACCTTGAGGGCTTATTTTAAAATAATATTTTTTAAATATCCACCCAAAGTTTCAGTGTTAGCTTCACTGGCACAAGGATTTTTGGCTTCTTTGGCCAAGACAAAACTGACACCAGCACTCTGATTTCATGGTGTTCCTGGAAATACAAGATGTGGAGGGAAAGAATTAAGCCAAACACTTTATTCAGATAAAAATGTACTCCAGCATCTCACACCCTCAAATGCAGAGATCACAGGTGATGTTGTTTATGGTATCCCAGTGCAAAGAAAGCAGTCGTTATCCTTTGCTAATTGGTTTAGAATAAGGGAGGTATTTCTGGATGTGGCAGCTGCTAATCTTACTTCAGTGAGGAACTCTTAATTTTACATCCTCAGAAGAAAGTTCCAGAGACACAGGGAGTATGTTTTGGCCAAGGATAGGATAATTTCTCTCTTAACAGGGCAGGTGACATTCTTTCCAATTATTATAAAAAATTAGGTGTGTCAAAGAAGGTCTGTTACTCACTGAAAGAGCAAACCAGCAATTCAGCTGTAGCCTCTGGGCTTTTCTCTCCACCTGGTAGTTAAAGTGAATCATTAGCTGTCCTGTAACACCAGCACCCTGTTTATTCACTGTTTTTTGAAGTAGGATAATGCAGCAGTGAAGCCAGATAGCTGGCAATGGATGTGACAGTGACATTCAAAGAAAACAGATGCCACAAAGCCTGGATCATCAGAGGGTATGTACATCTGAGATCAACATTTGCAAAGTGCTGCTGGAAAAGAGAAGCCAGCAGATTTGCATCAGCAGCATCAATTCTCATCTATTCTTCCCTGTCTGACAAGATAGGATCACTCACTCCATGGTATTGGTCCCATTCCAGGGCTGTTCCTCCTGGAGCTGGCTGTGGCTCAGCTCCCACACACCAAGGTTGGCAGCACAGCTGCTCCAGGCACCTTCTGCACCCAGAGGAAGGGCAAGTTCAAATGCCCCGAGGGCAAGATCCATTTACAGCCTCCGAGCCTGTTTGGCTCAAGCCTCGTGCTGACTCCGGGAAAGAGGCAGGAAGCAGGCTGGAGCACTCCTGAGACAGGAATGTGACACTGCACTCAGCTGATCAGAGCTGGGGGTTCCCCTTCCCATTTTGCTCTGGTGTCTGCAGCTGGCACAGACAGCACAGGATGCTGCTGCTGCTTCCACCCACAGGGATGCTCCCCTGGTGCATCCCCCAGCACCCAGCCTGAATTCTTCTCCATTTCCTAGTGTAAATCAGCCCTGTAAAGTGATGTTGCTCATGGCTACAAATAGAAACAAATAATTTCATGAGCTCCTGTGCAGGACAATGCAGGACAATGAGACAGCGACTTGAGGGTGCAGGGTTTAAAATGGAAAATCGTGTCACGATCCTCAGGGAGAAAGAGCCTCTTCCCCCATACCACTGAGCAAAACTGCTGCCACCAAGGAGCCACCTCAAAAGGAGGGGGGGCAGCACCCAGCAGCCAGGGGTTCCAAACCTGCCTGTTTGAGCAGCTGTGCCAGCAGGGCACAGAGCTGGTTCCAGTGGAGGCGTTAGCTGGGCATTGCAGCACGATGCCAGGATGACGCCCTGTCTGGCAGGAATGAATACAAGGTTTTCCTTAATGACTGCATCCAGGGTGAACTGAGCTTCTCTAAGATAAATTTCCCCCTGACCCCTCCAGTTTCTACTAAAATATTTCTCTGCTTTGCATCCCTAAAGCTGCTACTTGAAAGAGGAGACATCTCCATAAGGGGAACGCACGGGCACCCTGGGGAACTTCCACAGCTCTGCTCCTGGCTCTTCTGAGAAATTTGTCTGGCTGTGGTTTGCAAAGAAAGAAAAGGAATTTGTCTACTGGTTTATTATCTGCTTATTTCCTTTTGAGGAATTTGTCTATATGATCCTGCTTAATCTCCATGGGTGGGGAACAAAATATTTAAGTTAGTTAAAGATCTTTTTGTTCTGAAGTGAATAGACCTTATAATATTTTTCTCCTCATTCTTCTTTCTGGCTCTGTCAGGAAAAACTCCTGGCTGGGAATGCCCATGATCTCCCTGGGAAAATTTGCTCCTCTGCTCTGTGGGTTAGGTATAACTATTTCCTTAAATGCACAACATAAAATTTAATTTTATGGGACAGGAAATAGTGTCAAAGGAGTAGGTACAGATGTTATCCCCCACTTAACCAGCTTTAGTTTTCCATTTTAGTTTGGGAAACTGAGCAGCTCAGTGATTTCTCTGCTCCAGCTGCAGTGTGAGATCTGACCTGAACACCCAGGAGTGTCCCAGCTTCCAGCACAGCAGCCCCAGAGCCCTCTGCAGCCCCAGCACCAGAAGGATCTGATCCTGCTGGAGCGAGGCCAGAGGAGGCCACAGGGGTGACCACAGGGCTGAGCCCCTCTGCTGTGGGGACAGGCTGAGACAGCTGGGGGTGTTCAGCTTGCAGAAGGCTTTGGGGAGACCTTCCTGCACCTTCTAGAACCTGAAGGGGTTACAAGGAAGCTGGAGAGGGACTTTTGACAAGGCCATGGAGTGACAGGACAAAGGGTAGTGGCTTCAAACTGGCAGAGGCAGGGTTAGATTTGATATAGGGAGGAATTCTTTACTGTGAGGGTGGGGAGGCCCTGGCACAGGGTGCCCAGAGAAGCTGTGGCTGTCCCTGGATCCCTGGCAGTGTCCAAGGCCGGGCTGGGCAGGGCTTGGAGGAGCCTGGGATAGTGGAAGGTGTCCCTGCCATGGCAGGGGGTTGGAATGAGATGATCTACAAGGTCCCTTCCAACCCAAACCATTCTGATCCTACGTGATCTGATTCCCAGACTGGACACTAGAGCAGCTTCTTTCCATCAGAGCTGAACAATTAACAATTCCAGGATCACTTGGTTTCTATAACTGGCACAGTTTTTTTCACTTCCATGTTCTGAGTTATTTCTGGTTTCCTCAGTGCATCTCCCTCTCCACGCCTCCCACCCGTGTCGCACATTCCCATCTTTATTAGGAGCAGGCAGCAAGGTGCTGGGTGAGTTTTGTAACAAAGTCTGGATCTCTGTACACACAGTACTTCCATGTTAATTTTTTCTCCTTTCACTTTTAAAGGCTTCAGTTATTTTAATCTCTTTGAAAGGTAACTGGCTGATAACATTTCTTAGCTCTACCCTGATGCTTGATCTCGTTTCTGATGAGTCAAAGCAAACAGCTTTCCTTGTTTAGCAGTCCTTTCTGTTCCTTGTTGTTCTGCTGTTTCCTATTGTTCTTCTTGTGGTGCTGCTTATCCTACAGCTGATTTCCTCTGGCTTAGCATACAGATCGCTGATAACTGTAACATGATCAAATAGCAGGATTTTATGGTGTAGTGGAAAATACTTGATTCACAACTGTGAGCTCCTCAGTGAATTCAACTTGTTGCCAGCTAGCAATGAGGACTAATTTTATTTTTCACGTTAAGAACTCCCATGTACAGTTTTAGAATTTCAGTTCAAACAGAGGACTACATCTCTTAGTATTTTTTTTCAATGCCTAGTTCTCACACAACTTCTCACAAAAGCCAGCTGTAAGGTGGAACTGCTTTGTGCTGGCTCTACACCTGCTGTGCCAAAAACATCTTCAGCCCTTACATCCAACAGTAACTGGTCTGGAACTTCTTGCTCCCTCTCACTGGCCTTGATTGCAATTTTTTCCCCCTGACTGTGCCAGAGATACTTCTACATACAGAACATACCTGGCTCTAAGAGGATGTGTTAGTAAAGAGTTAAGAAATTCTGCTGTCCTACTCTGCCCATCCTACGTCTCCTTCTAAAACAAAGTTGAGCTCCTGACAACTTCTCAGAGCTTAGCTAACAGGGACAAATCTTTAAAATAAATGACTGAATTAAGAAAAATTCTGCCTGCCTTTCAGTGTGGCTGATGTAGGATGCAGAACCAACCAGACACTGAAACTCTGGAAAAGCATAATGGCAGGGAGATCCTGTGAATATCTGACCCCCCTCATCATCAAACAAGGAATTGATTCAGGGACTAGAGGGAACTACTGGAAACTAGTTTATCTGCTCAAGGAGGAGATGAAGCATTTTACTGTATCAAGTGACCTCTACTGTGCATCAGGACACCCAGTGCATGTTGTCAGTGTGGGTCTCAAAGCACCCTCAATAAAAGTGTTTAGTGTACTTCCCAGTGCTTCTGCTCAGGCTACCTGAGGCTGAAAAAAAAGCAAGTCAGAGTCAGAGTATTCTTTTTTTTTTCTCTGAATAGTGGCCCATTATTCATGTTCAAAGGCTTCTTTTTGGCAGATTTCCAGCTGTAATTTTCTCATTCTTCCTGTCCCAAATAATATATTCTTTTTTTCTTTCCAAGGAGTAATTTTATTACTGAGTAGAAAAGGCCATGCTTATATTAAAAAAACCTCCCAAACCCTTACTACTTCATCAGTCTTTAAAGCTTGCAGGAAAATGTTTTGCCAGAGTTTGTTATCAGCTTTGCTATTTCCTACACAAAATGTTGTGACCTCAGCATCCTGAACCCTTCTCAGCCTGGAAGATAATGGAAGCTGAAACAGGTACCAAAAGCCCCCAGGGCACTGTGAAGAGTTACCAGTGTCTCTCTTTTTCAACACTGGAAAACCTTCAGCATTTAGAGCAGGATTTTGGACCACAACAAACAGAAGGTTAAGGCAATTCTCATCCTTGGTGTAACTGTGGGAATCAGAGTAACCTGTCCTGATCACAGCTGGGACAAACTGCTGCCTTCAAACAGGAACACCACAACCAAAATCCAGAGCCTCATTGCCTGGCAAGACTGAAAAAACATCCCAGTGAAGGATAGTGTTCATTTCCATCTCAGCCAGATCTTGAAAGGAAAGAGTCTTTGCTCTACTAGAGAGCTTCTACCATCTCAAATAACTTTATACTTACTCTGAGTCACAGGCTGCTCTTGGTTTGATGTCTGGGGCCACCTGTGAGATGAGCTGTGAACCAACACCTCTGCTGGAGCCCAAGGCTGCACTGAGCAGTCAGGGAATGCAAACCAGAGCTCCAAGCTGCACCAAAGCAGAACACACTGCCACCATTTCTGACCCTCACACAGCTGGAGGCTCCCAGAGCCATGGCAGAGCAGGCCTGAGAGCAGCCCAGCAGTTCAGCCAGGAGGCTACAGCTGCCTGTGGCACACAGGCCTTGCTGCAGTCACAATGGGCTGGCTGACTGCAGATTTCCAAAGTGAGCAATCAGAGCTAACACACAGCTGAGGCTCCTTCTGGAACCCTCCCTTGTAACAGTGACACACTAGCAGGGACTGAGTGCTCCTGTTGGCACCTGTAACAGTGACACAGCATCAGGGACTGAGTGCTCCTGTTGCACCTGGCCCTCTGGAATCACACCTCCCAGAAACAGAGGCTCTCCTTGTAGGACAGCTGTTCTCTTCTCCTCCCATCCCAAATCAGGTTTTTTTTGGAGTGTGGGTTTCTCCACCACTCTGCTCAGGTCACAGAAATCAAAAAAGGCTGGTCTCAGGAAACCACAGCTCTAACTGGTATTTAAGAGAAGCAAAAGCAACAATTTCCATGCCCTACAATTGTTGTGCATTTACCACACATTCCCTCAGGTCCAATAGAAATCTACTGCTTCTTTCTTGCTTTGGCCTTTTATAAATTCTTGTAAAGTAGGGAAAAGTGAGGTTGCCATGCTCAAAGCTATGCTTGCCCTTCTGCAATGATGCTGTAAACAATGGCCAAAAGAAATAGAGGTGCTGTTCCACGTGGGTTTGAGTAACACTGCTCCTCAGAGTGACATCCTCCCCCTCTCTGAGTTGAGGGTGCTCCAACTCTTGCCCCAGGAGAAAGGTAGAGAGCAGTTACTGCTTAACTGAAAGCAAATTACTCCAGTTACTAACCTAAGTTCTCTCACTGTCTGCCTCCACCTACTCCTGGTACACTGCATTTGTCCTAAGGAATCATTAAATCTGCCACTTCAGAAAGTGCCCAGAGAACAGACCCTTCCTTTGCAGCAGTGAGTGCAGAGCACTGGCCTGTGCCAAGCTGGCAGCACTGCAGTGGTCCAGGCACGTCTGTTCTGAAGCATCAGTAATTGATGCCCACTGAAAATGGAACCTTTTCAGACACACCTCCCTGGAAATCCCATGTATTTACAGTTCCACAGTGGCTAGTACTAGCAGTTTAGCAACATCTGTGACCTTTAAGTGTTCAACATGAAAAGAAGTTGTCCTTTGTCTGTGCTTTGTCAGCATTCTTTAAAGCATGAAAAACCCACACCTAACATCACCCACAACATTTTATTAACAGGAAGGCTCTAGGACAGTGAGGGGCAGTGTTCTAGGAAGAGACAGAAGTCTCTTCCTGGAGTATACTGGAGTTCATATATGAAAAGTTTCAACCAAAAATACTTATTTGACTGAAATGCTCTGGATGATGACATTTATGGTTGCTGTGTGGCATTATTTTGGTTTGCTGGGGAATTTTGGGAGTTTTTTGGTTTGGTTTTTTTGTATGCATGTATGTTGTTAGTTTTCTTCTTTTAAATCTTGCAGAACACTGAAAACCAACATGTGGAAGTTCCACTCCTTTGAAGAGAGGCCACTGAGGGTTAATTCTTTTTACATTTAAACACAAAACAGCTTTCTAATTTTATATAATCAAGAAATGGAAAACAATTTTTATTAACATGTCTTACATTTACAATCTTTTATTAGCTAATCAACATCAACATGCAAAAATAAGCGCTAAATACAAACCTCTACAATATGGTTTTGTTTAAACTACAATGGTTTAATTCTTTTGAAAAGTCATAAGGATGTGTTCTGCAGTTGTTAAAATTGAACTATTAGTTTCAGTAATGAATACTATTTAGACCCTAAAATTATGTAATCATCCTGCAAGGCATCTTCAGAAACTTCGCCCAACACTTAAGAATACCAGCTCATTGTCATGTGAGTACATTCTCAAAGCAAGAAATAAGGCAGTAGCACTAATGATTTCATATTGAACCCTATGCACATAACTAATAACTTTAGAAGGACTTTAACACTATGGTAGACTGGAAAAAGAACATTTAAACAAGCATTGGATTTTGCCTGAAATGTTCTCAGTTCTTCTTGATACTTATGCAACCTCCTTAAAATATTTGGGTTTGGAAAAAGACTTCATACTCCTTGAAACCAGTCCCTATTTGATCCTCCAGAGAAGCCACCTCATGTCAAAGACATCAAAAATATCTTCCCATGGAAATAAGTTACATCATTCATGTTCAGGATTACTTCACCAGAGGATCATAAAGAAGGCAAAGAGGAGCTTAAAGGAGAACACGTTGGTAGTACTGAGATCTTTGATAACAAAAGGGTCTTGGACAATTGTGAAAAAGAGGGAAGAAAAATGGATTTAATTTCAAATCTGTTGTAAGTTTCCCCCAGTGCAAGTGTCCATCTTTAAAGAAAGCTATCCTTTAGAAGATGAAAGTACTTTTCTTTGAGAAGAGTCCAATTTTTGACCTTATGTTACAAAACCTTAACAATCAAAATTTGTTTTTGTGGTTTTTATTCAAGTACAAACTTGAGTCATAATTCCTCTCTTCTTTTTTTTTTTTTTTTTTTTTCTTTCAAGAGTGTTTATTGTTGCTCATTGATCTTTGGTCGCAAGAAACAATAATGCCACCGACAGGTCTGCTCCCCAAGGTGGCAGCTTTTGCTTCTTTGCCACACATTAAGGCCCCCCCCTTTACAGGGTATGCCAAGATACACTGTGTCAAAATTCCAGCGGCACTTCATCCTGTGGTTTACAGACCTACATGATGTAGACTTTCTCAGCTTGTGAGAAGTTGAAGACTTCTTTGGTTCTTGGGCAAATTACTTTGTCATCTTGACGAATAGAAAGCAGAGACTGAAAAAGAGGGAAAGCAAAAGATAATATTCACAACAGTAATTCAAAGCACTATTGAACTGTTTAGGAAATGAACTTTTAATTTAAAAAAATGTTGTGGTCTGAGGTCAAAACATCTCTGCCCCCACAAGCTACTTATTCTACATTATTGCTCTCTGGAGGGAAAGATTTCCAATGCCATTTGATCTGGTGTTGTAAATTCACATAGTTAGGTATGTGACCATTAATATATCTTCATTAAGACCAATTTAAACAGCTAAATATACAGTCTTTAAAACAACATAACTGCAAGAAGTATTCTTCTAGCTTCTGATTTATAAGCTCTTATTTTGATCTAGCAAATTATTCTAACAGCTGCTATTTTAGCCTTCAGCAAGTCATTGACTGCAACACTTACATTGTATCCATAGACATATCCATTTGGTAACATCATAGGAGGATTATTTTCGTTCATGACATCCCCCGAAATCTTGCAGACTAGTCGGGAGTTGGCACAATGTGCCATGGGCAGGGGCTGAGCCAGCTTGTTCAGGGATTTGCTACACACAGGGCAGTCGGGGTTTTTTGAGCTCCCATCCTCTTTATAACACTGTCTGTTAGCAGCAAGTTAGGGAACAATCACCACCATGAAACCATAATTAGCTTCCCATTGTATGGGAAACCTTAAATTTAAAATATTGTCAGCTGTGCCAGCAGAGCCCAGGTGACAGAAAGCACAGGAACATTTAACTCAAGTTTGAATGTCCACACAAAAGAATCAAGGGTTTGCTCTGTTTCAAGGAACAAAGAGTTGTCTGGCACAGGTACAGCTTCTGAGGTGCAGCACTCCAGCAGCACCAGCCCTTCTCCAGCCCAACAAACCCAATGAAGTTTCAAAAGATGCAGCTATTTCTGAATATTCACGTAAAACCTGGCAGGTAAATTTGTGTTTAAGTGCTTAAAAACCAGTAATTTTGACCTAGCTCAGTAACCCTTGCAGGCATATTCACTAATTTCAGACATGAAAAGACAGCCAAACCAAACACAATGTTACATTTTACCTTAAATTTTTTGCGTGGGCATGACTTTTTTTAAACCATAATGCTTTTAATTATAATCTCCCCTTAATTTAATAGTGACCAATTTATACTCCATTTCAACAACTCATGAGCAAAAATATCAAAGTGTCATATATTTATTTGAGCTCTCGGAAAAGCCTCCATAAACCAAAATTAAACCCCCACATGGTTTTTTTTTGCACTCCCAGTAATATCTGCTTTAAAGGATACGGTGTTTTTATAGCTGAAAGGCCTGCCTGGAGTGTTATAGTAAAAACAGAATTGTTTCCCAGCTGATGTAATCTGTAGTTATCATATCTAAACTGTTGGATCAGCATTCTCCATCGAGCAGGGTCCAAGAGATCCTGTTAAAAAACAACACAACTATAAGTTGCTTTCAATATAATTGTCCCAGGGAGCAAAAGCCTGGGAGTGACAAATTGTGCAAAACTCACTTGTGCAAACCCATCACAAACCAGAAGTGGACACCCCAATGCATAGTGTTTAAAAGGTACCTTTTAACACTACTTTATTAAAACAAGGGTTATTTAAAATAGCTGGAGCAATATTCAATCTCCATCATGTACCAAATGTTCTAATCAAAGTATGTAACTTGTGGTGAGGTTACTTCTTCCATTTAGTTTCCTAGAATGCTGGACTACATAGGAAATAACATTAGTACTGTGGAATGATTCTTCTACAGCCTCTGAACCATTAACAACAAAAAGTCACAAGTTTTTTTAACTTAATAATAAATTGCAATGCATAATATTTACAGAATTCTGTAGAAAGATTTCACTTCGAAGAAGCTGCCACAACCCCAAGTTAGAAAAAGCTTGCACAGGCTACTCATTTTAGAGACAAAATTCTTTAATGCTGTATGTTACCTAAAAGTCAGGATTTTTCTTCTCATGGAAGTAAGAACTAAACCCACAGGTCAAGGATACACTAAGCTTTAAAAGCAATGCCGTTGAAAAGTCATGTAAGAAGGGAAGATCCTTTGAAAATATACTTAGTGTCATCTATAGAGGCAGACACCTAATCCTTTCTTTCTTATCCTTTGTATCCATAACCTGCACTTTGGTCAGGAGGAGTGACAGTATTTATTTACCTTTATATAATATTTATCATATAAATATTGTACTGATTGTATTGCCAATTCTGCATGCTACACTTTGAGAGAACTAGGAGAAACAATCTGGGGGCACCTTACAGCACCTTCCAGTACCTAAAGGTGCTACACAAGATCTGGAGAGGGACTTGTGACAAGGCCATGGAGTGACAGGACAAGGGGAATGGCTCCAAACAGAAAGAAAGCAGGGTTAGACTGGACATTAGCAAGAAGTTTTTTGCTCTCAGGGTGGTGGGACACTGGACCAGGCCAGAGAGGCTGTGGATGTGCCATCTGTAGAACCTTGTACTGCTGAGGCCACAGCTCAAGTCCTGTGTTCAGTTTCAGGCCCCTCACAAGGACATTGTGAGGACATTGAGGGGCTGGAGTGGCTCCAGAGAAGGGTCAGAGATGGGGAAGGGTCTGGAGCACGAGTCTGATCAGGAACAGCTGAGGGAACTGGGGGGGTTTAGCCTCAAGAAAACCACGTGGGGACAGGGCAGATTGAGGACATGGTTTAGTGGTGGGTTGGTGGTTGGACTGGATGATCTCAGAGACCTTTTCCATCCTTTACAGTTCAATGATTCTGCTGTTGGAGACCAGGTTGGATTGGGCTCCAAGAATTCTGGTCTAGTGGAAGGCAAAGTGACATAACACTGTTCCATAGATATCAAAGAAAACAGCTTGTTCTGCCACAACAGTAAATGTTTTCCTTAAAGTCCTGACAGAGGAAAAGCCAGAGAAAGTCCTATTCATTGGTTAGAGAAGATGCTTCTTTCCTTGGATTAATAAAAATCAGTTGGTTAGAGATATGATCTCACAAACTTTATCACAGATTTAAAAAGAATTTACTTAAAAGGCATTTTAGGAAGCCATTTATGCACAGAACTCATAGTCAAGATACTAAAGGTAACTCCAAACAATCATGTGCTGTAATTGTGGTGAACTAGGTAATTATTAGAGAACTCAAAACTTAAAATATTCTAGTTTATGGAAGTTAAGTCATATCCATAAGCATTAGGGAATTTGCTCTCATTGTATGGTTGTATGTGGAACAATCCCAGCTATTTCTCCTTGTTCTCATTGAAACACTCCATCCAAACCAGCCCTTAGAATAAAACACAGGATTCTTATTTCCTACCTATTTCTTTCTAACTACTAAAATATTGATAAATTCTATCTTACACCCAGCCTTCTAACACATCTATCATTTATATTCATAACTTAGATCAAATCTAGCATATAAAATACCAAGATCCTTCCAAGACTCTGAGATGAGCAAAGAAATTCATATTGATTCTGTGGGTTGTTAGTTTCAGGGTTTTTTTTGTGTAGTTGTTTTGTTAAACCATGATTTCATCATCATGTTTAGAAAATGTGTTTATACTGGCACTGCCACATATTGGCTTGGCATTTCATGGAAATCTTGTCTTGCTTTGACAAGTCAGCTTTTCTCTACCTTCTGCTTCCAAAGCCAAGTTAAAAAGAAGTGAATTAGCACATGACCACAGAACTAAGTCTGTAGAAACAGCTATCTGTGAATTTTGCCTGATTTAAATTTAGATGTAGATATTACCACTAATATCTACATTAAATTGCATAATCCAAATAAATGAAAACTTATTTTAAGGAAGAAAAATACTGCTTTCACATCATTCAAATCATCCTTCCTTTCTTCATCCTAACCACTGCAACAACAATAATGTGAGAAGTAGAATTAAGAACTGCTGCTGGTGTATTAAAGCCACAGTTTTGTATGCTGAACAAGACTCTCCCTCTTTTTTTTTTCCTTTGTACTTCCCCATCTTCTGCTCTTGCTGTATATTTAATTATTGTGCTTCTAGCTCCACAGATCTCTAATGCTGGGTTTATGGTAAGCCTAGCTCAGTGTGAATCCATGTTACTGTTACAATCCAACTGAAACAATACAAATACTTTCTGGATTAATGTACAAGGACTGGTTACTAAAATTAAGAACTCTTACAAAGGTGGAATTTAGGAAGTAAAATTTAAAAAAACCTTTATCTTGATATTATCAATGCACTTTCCTGTGCTGAAAAAAGAACTGAAACATCTGTTTTAATATTGTGTTGTAGCACAGAATTTCAATGTTACCTTATAGGGAGAGATATGAGTGTCTGAAGGAAAGGCCAACATTCCCATCACCTGTCGAACCTCATCCAGCTGGCTCCCCTCAGCCTGACTGAAGTGCTTTCTTGCATGTCTGAAACACAGAAATGATACTTTATTAGACAGCCTTGTCTCCAAATCAAGTAAATTCACTTCATTATGGGAGACTTCAG
Organism: Calcarius lapponicus; assembly: GCA_039654755.1. Taxonomy (NCBI): domain Eukaryota; kingdom Metazoa; phylum Chordata; class Aves; order Passeriformes; family Fringillidae; genus Calcarius; species Calcarius lapponicus. The sequence continues at coordinate 7,836,809 of CM077466.1, forward strand.
AGAAAACCTACAGATTCTGCTCTCAATATATGAACTCCAAGAGTGCTCTATGTCCATTTAAAGGACTTGGAAAAACACATCCTGCAAATGGGAATGCAAGAATGACTAATAATTATTATTTTTACTCCGTAATTTCTTAGAAACCAGAATCTTTTTACTGTAGTGTGAAGTCTTGCCTCACCTAGAACTAAAACAAGATTATTACAAGAAATGTCTCTGCTCATGCAGGCTCAGTGTATGACACTCCTCTGGCATACACTCACAAAGGCAGTCTGAAAATCAGCTGTTCCAAACCCATTACACATCAAGAGTGTTCAAATAAGTGCAATGTTTACTTTGAATAAATGATTTTTTGGAAGCAGGGATATAGGCCTGAAGACAGTATCACTTTCTGTGCAGACTACAAGAAATTGTAGGGCAATGTAATAGAAAACACCTAGTTAAGAGCACCTTTTTTAGCCAGGAAAATAAAAAAATAATTAGAACTTCAGTATAAATTTTTGTACTTTAACACATATGGATTGTAAGGGATACAAACACGGCTGAAAGCTTGGACTTTTGAAATAAGTGACAGAATTACCAGAAACATATTTAAATAAAAAATACAAACTTTAATATTTTTCAGGAAGAAGTAAGAAACCACAAAATTATTACCAGATTATGAGGATGGATATTCAACTACTTTAAAAGCTTAAATGAAAGTTTCCCCCGTCTAGTGTTCAGAAGATCTTTAATTCTCAAGTTGGAGTGTAAGTGGGCAGGAAGACCCTTCAGCCTTTAAACTGGGTGATTAGTCCAGCATTTCTGCTAAAAGCTCCTGTTTTCAGTGGTGCACAGATGTAGCACAGCAAGCTGGGTATGGAACCAGTATTATACTGAATTTCTGACATTGCATAAGTGTAGGAAAATTTTCCCTACGCTGTGACTTCTGCACAGTTTGTATTGCAGGAAAGATACTAAGTCATCTCCCAAGTCCTCTACAAAGAGTTCACTCTTTTTTAACTTTTGAAGAGTCTTTTATTAATTCCTAAATTACTATTAGGAATAGACAGCACTTTCAAAATGCCCATTTCATGGCTTGAATAAGAAAACCTAGGCAAGTTTTTTTTTTTTTTTTCCAATTCTGAATTTGACAAGTACACTGAGGTCATCAATACCATGAGAACAGTCTCTTTAGCAGTGTTTCAGTACTCCCACTTCCTCTCCCACCCAAGCCAGGAAGCAATGGAAGTTATGTAGGACAGAATGTTTCCACCCAATTTCCTATGCTGGGTGAGCAATTCAGGAATGTAAACATTGTTCCCCAGGTAATTACTGTTAGAAGGGCAGAAGCACAAACCCCCTGGCCTGAGAGAAGAGACAGCCCGGACCCACTGGAAGAAAGCTAAAACAACTGTGGAGAGCTGCAGATGAAATTGAGAGCTTTTGCAAACACAGATTAGGCAAACAAACAAAAAAAAGTCAGATCTACCAGCTGAGATTATCTGTGCATGCATGAGAGAAAAAAGGGTAAAAAAATCTCACAAAAACTGATCAGAGCACAATTGTGTTCTCTGAAGGTGAAACAGAAGTGACACTTCAGCTTGCACAGCCTGCTTAGGGTTGAGGTTCTCCTCCCTGCCAGGCCATCAGCCTTCCATCATGTGCAAAGTACTGAACACACACTGGGATGTGGTGCCTGGTTTGGATTCAGCCAGAATGAATTAGGTTTTCCAAAGTGACCTTGTGTTAGTCTTTAGCTCCTGAGTTTCCCTCTCTCCTGTGTTCTTAAAAAAAAAAAAAAAACACCCAAAAAAAACCAAGGTCTGCATGCTATGGCTGAACTCTCTCCACTGAGAAATTAAAATGGAGAAAGATATCTTTCAAAGGTGAAGCAAATTCATTAATTCATAGCACTGAAGTCTTTTTTTAGATTGGGAAGCAAGACACAACACTGTAAGTTACTTGGGAATACACAACAGTGGAATTATACCTTATTTGCTCTCTTGCCATTATTCACCCCTTTCCTTGTCATCCAGCTAATTCCATCTCTGTGCAAGTGTTGGCTTGCTCCTGAGGTCTACGTGAACATTACACTGCTTAATTGCAATGTTTTTACCACCATTAGCACATATGAGTCTCTATAGCTGAAATCTTGACAACAGACCATCCCTGAAGTCACTAAATTCCTGTGACAGATCTAAGTAATAGGTAGAAAATTTTGTTTTTCAAACCCAGAATGATGCTGTAAACTCTGCAAGGACAAAGTTCGTAATCTTTTGTGTGTCCCTCCAGCCCACACAGGTACAGCTGACATATTGTACTTGACAAATATTTACCAAGACTTGAAGACCTACAGTTCACTAAATTGTTACAAAAGGATCCACATTTGCAGCGTCCAGCTTATATGTCTACATATGCCTGCAGATAAAAATGAACATGTTTATTGGGCAGTAGCATTAACTGAACACAAATATAAAGTGTTACCAAGAGAGGACTTGTTTCTACTCAGTTTTTTGGGCAATGCCTGAATGCCTTTATGTGGGACCCTTATGACAACCAGCAGAATTTATATTCAAATGGCTCAAAAGTACATTTATACCCCTGTTCAACTGCACCCCACTAAAAAAAATAAAGTGTTCATTCATTCTTGTAGGAGGGAAGTTGATTAAAATGATAGACTGTAGCCATTTTCCCCTAACTTTGCCCACCATCAGCTTTTACTCCTTTTTGTCCTTTGTATTCCCAGAACAAGAAGTGCACATGATGTTTTGTTAAGCTTTTAGCTGAGAACTTTGTGTATCTCTGGCATTGCATAAGAGCAAAATATCAAAATGCTGTCAGATTTCCCAGAATGAAATTAGTGAGAGCTCCGAAAGTGTGAAATTGGTGTCATCAGTCATTCATTGTTACTCTAGTAGGTACAAATTTGACAAAAAATCCCTAGAGACTGAGAGTTAAAGGCTAATGATACTAGGCAAAAAACTGTGTTATATTTAAGGTTAAGAGATTTACTCTTTGTATTCAAGAACAGCTTTTTACATTCTTGAAACTTGCGCTTTCAAGGCTACTCTGATAAGGTACCATAGAGGAAAGTCTGTTTGTACTCATTCTAAAAAGCTACACTTATTAAATAAGATGTATAATTTTAAAGTTCACATCAATTTTAATATAAAAGCAATGTCACTTCAGAGGTTCTCAGCAGGCAGCAAAAGCTTTCAAACTTATTTAAACACCAGCTGCGTTTCAACAAAATGTCAGTTCCCCCAGTTCCACTCATACAGGAAACTCCCTGGTAAACAGCCTTTCTCTGCTTTCTAATGGATGCCTGACCTATTTATTGCACCACAGACACAATACTGAAAGAATCCTGCTGCAGGCACTTAACAGAAGCAAGCTAATAAAACCACAAGTTGCAAGGGTTTGCTAGAAGCAATGAGATTTATGCCACACCTCCCCAAAGGTACTCCCTTATTCATTACTTATTTACTTTGAAACAAAGTGGAATGCAATGGTAAAAACTTACATTTTAAAGCCACATTATTGAAAGGAAGCATTGAGATGCTGAGGTCTTAATGTACAAAATAATCAAAACTCATCCTCCTAGAAAGGAGTCAATTAAGATACAGAAAGACTTCCATGGCTCCTTTTCCTTTTACAATTGGTTATGAAGTTAAAGCAGCACTGCCAGGACTGGCAACTTTTAATTGCCAAGTGTAAAATGTGTGTCAACCCTGAATTTCAGCAGGTACATGGAATATACACACTTCACCCCAACAGCACTCAGTATGGATGCCTTGTTTGCCATATAGACAGGAGCTTTAAGTTGTAAACCTCAGACAGGCACGTTGTGTCCTCTTGGGGGCTGACAGCTTGCAAATTTTACCACTTCTGATGTGGAAAAAGGATGAGATGGAAACAAATATCCAGTGATAATAAAATACAGAAGGACCTTATCTGCTTTATCCCAGTTCTCAGCCTATTTCCTTATTCCAGCTCTGTGCCTGCCCTCTGGTTTCCAAGCTGCATAAGGAAGCTGTAGCTCAAAGAAAATAGTTTTTAGAGCACGGACTACTCATTGTTAAGATGCATGACTGCACACTTGGCAAAGAAACAAACTGAGAATAAAGCTAAAGGCACAGTATTCATTTGGTATAAAGAGCACCATGGGCTTCAGAAGACAGATAATGGAGTTGAGTCTCTTTCATCCTTTTCTTAAGTACTTGACAATTCCTTAGGATTTGATAATTCTATCAAAGGGTAAGTGCACACATCTAAATGCTAGTTTGTAGGTTTTGTTTTTAATTATGTTTGGTTTTAATTATTAACATTAAAATTAGCTGGAATTTATCAGATTGCACATTTGCATTGGCTGGAACCAGAGCAAAGATGATTTAAGTGCAAGTAGGGCAAAGTAGGAATGATATTAGCTCAAAGCAAGCCACGCATCTGAATGAAATTAGAAATAAAACCTGAAAATAACCCTAAAAATTTGCCCTGCAGGAGAACTTCTCCATCTAGATTTGGGAATATGCTAGAATGTTTTCAGTCTGTGAATACATTATGGTAGTTTTCTGTACCTCTGTGCTGCTCTGACCAAAAAATCAGCTTTGCCACAAATACAAGTTTCAGTTTCTGAAGTACCTAGTTTGGGTTTAAAGGCAGCAGAATTTGCAACTTCCTTAACACAAAAATATTATGTGGCAACAGTGTTCTTATCAGGATTTATCAGCAAAGCTTCAGGCTGGGCCATGAACTTCTCACCTCTCTTTAGGTTTAAATATTCTTACAAAACAGAACCTGGTGAGAGTTCTCCCTCCCTTGTGCACATGTAAGCTCCAGCAGCTCTGCCACCTGCACCATTCTTTGGTGCTGGCAAGGTCACTGCTTATCAAATTATCAATGCATTTCTTTGTCCCAGTATCAAAATTCTACTTATTTCAGCAGGATCAGTTTCCTGTGTTATCCTGGAACATTATTCCACCTTCAATCAGGACCGTTAACTTGGATGTATAAATTGCTTCATGTGCTGGTACTGAAAGCATTGTCAAAAAACTCTCAAGTGGTTAAGTCAGGCAGTGCTGAGGTGAGACTTCACTTCTGTCACTGATTCACAACCCCACTGGGTATTGTTGCTTTCTCTCTGTAGTCCCCACTGAACTACTTCAGAACAGGTAAAAATGGATATTGAGTTGGTTTCCTCATTTGGAGCCAGAAGAATGGAGTGAGGAAAACCTAACACAGCTCAGCCCTCTCCCACCCACGACCATACAGAACTCTAAATTAGGCATCAATACAGGGGTGAACATGTCCTTGCAGGTAACTTGCAGAACAAAATGTTTAATGAAGATAGCAAAGCAGAATCAGTCAAAATTGAAGTGTTAAAGCTTTAGATGAAGGTTTCATTAACCTTTTAGTATTTCTGGTAATTAAAAGTACAATGAATTGCCATGAGAAGTCAGCTGTACCTCTTGAAAATTAGTTAAGGGTGAATATATATTTATATATTACACTATATGTCACCAGAAAATCCATTTGATTTTTAAAACAGGTTAATTTTCTAAACCTTGATTTTGAAGAATAAGAAGACAGTTTCAGGGACAACATCAATTCTTTAAGAAGGTGCATCTGTGGAATGACACTTTGCCTTTAAAAAAAGTCCAAGCCCAGCTTAAATCCAAATACTGAGGACAATACCAGGGGAGACCCTTCAAGGCTTTTTACAGGGCTTCTGGGTGTTGCAACAATAATCACATGTTTCTAATGAAGCATAATACCATCTTGTTAAGAAAATTGTTTGGAAAGCATCCTAATTTCATACCTCACAGCATCCAGTCTCTTGTTCTGTCGAATGAGTTCAATGAACTCCTGAATCCTTAGGCTGAACTCCAGACAGCTCTGAGATTAAAGACAAGACAGGGTCTTAGATGGTGCCAAAGCTGCACCGCATGGTTTGTTAACGACTGTGTGTGCACAACAAAAAAGAAAGTGTTAATAACATGCAACCTGGTTTGCTTGCTTTTAGGCATTCATGCAAAAAAAGTTGAAATGCTGACTCTACAGACAAGATCAGCACAGAATTCCATAAAAGCAAACAAGATCCTCCTCCTCTTGCCTCCTATAAAACTTCAGCAGGGATGAGCTTTTTCCTAATGACTGAAAGCCTTGTTACCTGAGACACAAATGAGACTAAGAGGTGGTTTCCTTGTACTTTCTCACAATTTAAAGTAGTAGAGTCAGCAGGACTCTAGGAGTTTGGGGCTATGTGCTAATTTAGACAGGTCAACCCAGAAGACTGCAAGGAAGAAACAAGCCTTTGAATGTCTTTTGAAAAACCCCAGTATTAACAAAAACCAGCACAAAGTTGAAGTTGCTGCAATTCCCTCCCTCCCTTTCTTCAAGCTTCTATCCCACTCCTCTTGTCAAACATCTAAAAGCCATGCTGGAAACAAGTCTCAAACAAGAAAACCAAGTGGCATTACCTGTTTATGGAAAAAGGTAAAATTTGAAGCCTAATGAAGTTGAGAGTGTCCCTTTAAATCAAATTCCATAACCAGTTCACAAAATCTATAAAAAACCTGTGAATATGTGGAATTAAAAAGAAAAAGATCTCCTCCCCATAAAAGAACAAATCACTATGCTTCTTTATAGGGACACAGTCAACTGTTTTATTACCTCATGAAAATAATGAAACCCCAAAGTGCTCTGAATCATGTAAAGAACTCTGTTCCCTGTGTTCCTCTACTCCACTTGCTGAGTGTTTTTTTCTTCAACCACATTTCTAATGAATAGTTGCCTTTTGTTTATTGTCCATCAGCACAGACACATCAAAATTCCTCAGTGTCTTCAGAAGGAATTTGAGCAACTCCAAATTTCTATCAGTTAGCTGCCTGGGGTGACTAATGTACACATTGCAACAACTGCTTATTTAAGATTTAAAACATAAGCCATTTGAACATGATGCATTCTTTCATATGTTAAAACTAACTTGTTTAAGGAACAGAAAAATTATTTTCCAAATACGTTTTTTTCTGTATTCAAGCCCAGGTTTAGCAGAAAATAAAAATTTCTCCTCTTGAGATTTTCAATAGGACTATCTTTAAATACCTTGTTAACCAAATCTACACAACTCCTCATCTAGAATTTTAAATAAGCTTGTTTCTACTAAAAATCTGATCAAGCTTTTTAATTGTTAATGATACTAAATCCAGGGCTTCCATAGCAAAACCCACATGTCAAACAAATGACTTTTCAAGTAAGGTGCAAGCCAATGGCCCCAGGGGTTCTGCAGACAAGTGTAACTAGAAGCAGAGTCCTAGACAATCAGATGATGCATATTCCAAGTCTGTGTACCTTCAAACAATCCCACAGCAGCTCTTCACAAGATTTCAGATAGCTCACATCTGTAAAGATTACATGACTGCTTTCCCATGCCACCAAACAGTTTAGGTTTTAGATAAGGCTTGCATTCAGGTAGGTGGTGGCTGGGACTTTAGAACATTTACAGTGATGAGTAGCTAAGCAACTAGAAGCAGCAGAAATGTTTGTGTTTCAAAAAGAGGCATAGTAATTTCTCTTCTTCCAACTCTGATCTCTCACAGCCTTAGCTTTGGTTTTTGTTTGATTAAAAAAGAAACTAAAAAATAAAATGAAAAAAGCATAGGGCTTGCAGAAATAATTTTTGTTTTACTTTGTTTTTCAAAAAGAGGATGGGGAAGAGTCTTCCTTATTTACTGCTTGTTGAAAATTGGTGATGAAAAAGTAAGACGTTCAGATTATATTTCTTGTATTACTTAACACAAGGGGGGTTTTTTTAGCAGTATAATTATGCAATGTTGTTTACATACCAATTCTGGTTTACCTTTAATGGTTTCCATAACAAGACCATCATTTTCTCTAGAGCAATCACTGCCCAATTGACTTTTGCATCCCGTCTTCGGCTCGTTCTCAGTTTGGAGCCCCTGAGTGACAGAGAATGTCACTCCTTGCCTATTGTTAAGTGCACTCAAACATTTTTGGTAAAGAAAGCACTTAGTTTAAAAAAATAAGATAAAAACTACTTTAACGGAGGCAGGGATTTTGGTTAATATCAGTTAAAAACAGATTTCTGCAAGCCCTATAAAATATTACAGCATGTTTTGAAATGCATAATTTAAGAGACAAGGAAATTTAAGTGGACTGCATAGCAACAAGTACACAGCATGTTCAGCTCATGGTACTCAATGGCTTGAGGAAGACTTCTTGTGTTTATTGCTTGATTAGATTCTAGCTTTTGTTTTTGTATTTTCTCACAGCAAGTGAATTCTTTACTCTCAAGTTCTGTCTTCTTAAATTCAAGAGTTAAAAATTACTAAGACTAAAATCTGCATCAAATTTCTCTCAGAAATTTTAAACCTGAGAACAGAGATTATCAATGAATTTCACCTAATTTCATTCTTAAGACACTTTCTTAAGAGTTAAAGTCTCACGAGGATGCACAGAATTACAAATTTAAGTTTACATGCATCAAGACACTACATATTTCTGCCTTTGTTTTCAGATTACACTAAACCAAACTGAGTATTGCATTTTATTTGAGCATAATTTGAGACAACACTGAATCCAGAAGATGACCTATCACTCACTTCTAGATCTGACATTTGTGAGCCTGTTTAGCTCCAACTACCTATTCCTTTTATGAACATTTTTATACTTACTGTCCTTACTTTCATACAAGACCTGTAATTTAAAACATACTGACCACATCCAGCATCCAAGTAGTTTAGACAACAGATGCAGCAAAATGTGAACATGTTGTATTTTCATACCTTCATTTTTCTGAGTCTGGATTTGTTGTCATGACACCAAGCCAAGCAAGTCATAGTCTCTTGTCTTTCCAATGACTCTTCCACTTCTTTAGCAGTCAAAAACATCTCAATATTTACCAAATCCTTCAAAAAACAAAAAAGGAAGGAAGGTGTTGTTAAATTGTACTCATACTCTACACAACAATTCTTCAACTCAGCTGGAATACAGAGATACAAAAGACTTTGTTCTCAAGACTTCTGGATTTTAGAATTATACTTTGCAAAAAAGACATTACAGGATATTTCCATGGACTGGAATGTTCTGATAGTGACAACAGTTCTCTGAGTCTAGTTACATAACAGAACTAGAACAAGACAAAACAAAAAAAGAAAAAAAAAGAAAGCAAAGATTAAACGTAGAGTCTTGCAGACTTTTATATAATTGACATGCTTAATATCACAAATATTACCACAGCTCTAGTGAACAAAACCACTCTCAGAAATATATGGCATTCTAATCTGCCAGAACAGCTGAATATACTTAATCTTAGAAGTTCTACCTTGCAAGAGAAAAAGCTGAAAACCAGAACTAGCATCAGCTCTATATCACACTCACATCTGGCATTTCATTAGCCAGCTTTTCCTTATAAATACAGGAAGTCTAATACTACTGGGAAGTGAACTAAATCATGTTAGGGTTATCAGAATGGTTATTTACAGAAATTTAAACAAGCCACATGTATTTCTAAAGTGCAGCAGAATGTGCAGCTTTTACTAAATCTTTCTATCATTGCTTGAATTTTAAAACCAAAACATTAACATCTATTTTATAGGTTGTATGAGCAACAAAACCATTTACCATCAAAAGAATGAAGGGCCTCCTGCAGCTCTACTGGTATCAAACCCAGGTAAGTCAGACTGAGCTCAGAATTCACACAGCTACAGAACAACACTGAGACTGGACTTTAATGGACTCTTCCCATACCCTTAGGTTTGAAAAAAAAAATCTATTTTATCAATGTGTTGGCAAATGGACTGAAAGAATGCCAACCTGTTCCACAACAGTATTTTTAAAGTATTCCTACAAGAACATGAGAATAATCTTTTTGCTGGGCTGAAGTTTCCCTGATGATAAGCTCAAGTGGAAGGAAAGTGCATTACTCCCCTGTGCATGATAAGGTGACCATTTAAAAACTTCTTGCCCATTAACTCATCTGTGTAAGTAGCTTAACATATAATGCAGTCATATTAATTATCCTGCTTGCCTTCCATACAGCTGCTGAGTGGAAAGACAATTCCATTTAAGTTATAAACAATAACATCTCCATGTATCTCCTCAAGCTTGTTTGAGCTCTGCGCTCTTAGTGAACAGCATTTGCTTTTACACCAAATTAAAACAAAAGCATTTGCTTTTACATCAAAAAAGGGCTGAATGTGCTAAGCAGAAACAAATCACTGGTTTAATCTCGTTTGTTAGCTTTTTATAGTTTAAGCTTCATTACAAAAAAAAAAAAAAAGAAGCATAAGGGCAGCATTTTTTATAAGCCCATGAGCTGGTGAGAGAATCCCAGCTATCTGTATTTATCAACCAGGTGTTGGTATAGCAGCCCTCTACCACGAGCAAAAAGACTGCAATTGCTGCTGAGGCAGACAAAACTCTTAAATAAAAAGAGAACTTCTACATTGCATTTGAAAATTTAAAATGAAACAGGTTCTATGTAACAGAAATGCTAATTAGATTCGTGGCTGCCAAAAGAAGTCAAAGCTTGGCAGCCTTCTCTATTAAATAGACAGTATGTATCCAGAAAACAGAGGAGAACATTTTAAGAGTTTCTTTCAGAACCAACAATTACATTTAAATTGCACCAATGAATAGGATTTTCTTCTCTGTTGACTTGATAGAAAGTTAAGGAACAATATATAAAAGGGCATTAAGAAATCCTTTTGTAGAGAGAGGAATAGCTTTTGCATTTAATTATAAGCAGTTAGAAATCTTAATCATGCAGACTGATTACTACAAAAATACTAAGATACAATTAGGCAATAAACCTTTACAAACCCAACATGCCACACAGGTGGATTGGATTTTTTTTAATCCAATCATACTTTCCTATCTTTCCTGGTAGTGCCTGCTCTTGGTGCTTCTTTCTTAGCTAGAACTAAGGAAACAGAAGAAAGGAGTATGGGAGGATATATCAAAACCAGCACAGCTCTTCTACACAGACCAGTCAGGACTACAGCTTGTCTGCCTCATCTTGGATGGGCAGGAACCAGTTTAGCATTTGTCACAAGTGCCTCATGTTCCAGTAAAAACAATCCCTGTTAAGACCCCAGTCCTGAATAGCTTTCTGAAAGTATTCTGCAATTCCAAGATGTACAGGCTGCAGACCATACAGAAACATTGTCTTTCTCAGCTCCCAAAACAGGATTAAGATTTCACAGGCTGCTACAAAGTGCCTCTCTTATATAATTTACATATAAAATTGAGTAAATGTAAATACACAATTTTAGAGAAATACTGCCACTTGATTTTGCAGGTGCAGGAAAAGCAGAAGCAAGAAATCTGTTGCCACACACTCCCCTTTGAAATGACACAGTATTCAGCACCATTGCAAATGTTTTCTGACTTGTATATAAACTACAGAGGAATTCTAAACTCTTTAATTACCCTCTTTACAACAGTAACATCTCCCTTCATTTCACACTTTCAGCTTTCACGCTGAATTGAGGGCTGCAATACTTTCCTGCCAGGGCTGCAGAACTAAGGAGAACCCTACCCCACACACTGATTATTTCAAACCATAACTCTTAGCACAGACTTTCCAGCCTCCTGTGCCTTGTAACAACTTTGCCTAAATCACTTGATTACAAACACACAATACCTGAGGTTGGGCAAGAAGACTGATTTACATGAAACTTTCATTTAATTTTACAACTGTACTGAAAAATAGCCTCAAATGTCTCAAGGAGGAGAATACACTCCATTAAGTATTAGCAACAATTACCCAGACACTCAAGGGGGGAGCACAGTATAAACCAGGGAATTCCACATGGATTTTATAATTTCTGTTTTTAAAAAAATGGTATTGGACTAAAGTGAACTAACTTTCCCTTCTATACAAGTCACTAACCATGTTTCAGAAGGGTAACTATCTCAACACTGGGTGAAGTTTATCATAAAAGAACTATTTAATTCCATTACAACAGTGAAAATTCCAGAGAAAGACATTTTATTAGAGAAAACTGCACAAGAAGGCTGAAGTCACTTTAGTGAAAGCAGAGATACTTATTTAAACAAGAATACAGCTATCCATCACCCTGTGCTCTGCCTGATTTACATATATATAGCTTTTAAAATATCACTGCTTCTTTTTAAGCTGCAAGTGCCTCCAGGGAGGGAGGTTACCAACCCTATGATTCTGCACAGAACTCCAATTATTAGGTATAAAATACTAAGAAGAATGAGGATGCCTTTATGATGATGATTACTAGATACATACTCCTGGCCAACATAAAAGCTGGATCCCATTTGCTCAGATGGTTCTTAGTAAGAACATCCCAAGCATGTTTATGCACATCCCCTCCTCTGAACAGCTTCTGGATTCTCTGCTGAGCCTGAGCAGGAGCTGATGGGCTGAGCTCAGATGGGCTGAGCTCAGATGGGCTGAGCTCAGATGGGCTGAGCTCTCAGGGCAGCTCACTCCTTGCCAGGGCACCCTCCTCAGCAGGGCCTGTCCTCACTGGAGAGACAGACTGCAGCAAAAATGAACACTAGTCTGAAACACCAAGAGAACAAGAAATATGGGTCCAGAACTTAATGAATTTATGTGGTTGTGTCACAGAAAAGAACAAGTGATTCACAAAAATATTGTGAAGAATAATAGCTGTGAAATAATGAGAAGGTATGTATAAAGGCAGTTAGGTAATTTGGTTTAACTGGCAGATATATAAGCTTCACATGAATTTAAAATTAAACACAGCTACATCTATTATAAAGTTGTGAACCAAACTGGCAAATATATATAAAAATGTGAATTTAAACTGAATTTAAAGCCAAACAAAGGCTGTAGCTTTAGACTGTGCACAATTAAGAGAATTCAGCAGTGAGCTGGAAAAAAAACCAGAGCTCTACATGTGTGGCTCTAAATTCACCAGGAAAGCTGCTCAGAATTTTCAGCACAGATGCAACAAAAATAGCAACTTTGCATGAGATCGTATGTGAAATGACTTAAAAAGAACAAAACCATTTTTTCTGCAGTAGTAAAATAACTACAGAAATTCAAGTAGTGTTCACATGAGGAGTTTTATGTAACATTTTAAAATTTGGAGCAGTCAGGTCAAGTCATTCCTCTCCAGTGGTCTTCACTATGCACATGAGCTGAAGTACTTTTACTTTATGAGATCTCCAGTCACAAGTCTGGAAAGCTATCAGAAGGAATGTGTGATAAAATCCCTTCTAATTCATATGAACATTTATGTATTAATATAACCCCCAAAATATTTCACATTACAAATGTGAATCTTTAAGGGCTCAAAACCAACCAGAAATGGGTACTAGAACACCCAATACTTGATATTTTCAAATCTCCCATAAGCTATTCTCAAAACAAGAATAGTTAATTCATCAAAAAAGAAATGTTAGGCTTAAACAAGATAAAAAACTTGATTTGGTGAGAAAAGGCAGCATTGTGTAGAAAAGAAAGTTTCCTCAGTGGAAAAAACCATCATAAAATAGGCTACTTGTTGTATAAAATAAGCAAGTCATAATATCATAAGATGCTGTTTATGTATTTTTTCAAAAATGCAAATTGTTTATTTTTAATTGCTTACTAGCATCAATATGAAATTGAAAATAGGCCAGCATGCCTCAAGCTATCAGTGGCTCATTGCCAAGAGTACGTACCAATAACAGCTTTAATAAGATTGACTAGCTATCTATCTATACACATTACATGCATAAGAGCACTACCCTCATAAAAAAGCCTTTGCTGATGCACTTCAGTGTTCAGCAGCATGGTAAACTATTGGTATATGAAATACAATAAAAACTTAGATCACTCAAACAACAACTTCAGAAAAAGCTTTTAATGTGTTAAGATTTTAATGACTACTCTCATACTCTCCACAGCAACACAACCTTCAGTATAATTTACTTCTATGGAAGTGAAATAGAAATGCACTAATGAACAGTTACAAACAAAGAGGTCAATTTAGTCTTCTGTATTAATATATTCATTTGTTAAAATTTCCCCTGTGATGAACACACAGCAAATGCAGGCATCATGTCAGGCAGTGATTGCTGTTACACAACTCAGGGAGAAGGGAAACACAAGGAGTTACAAGGTAAGACCACAGGAGCAGCTGGGAAAGAAGAGATCAGTGTATTTCCACAGTGGGAAACAGTGAAAGAGGCACCACTTGGCAGGAGCACATTCACATTGCCTACTTGAAAATAAGTGCAGGAAGCAAAAATCAGGTGTAAGTGGAGAGGGGGACAGTGCAGGTGGTTGTGATGGCAGTAACAGGAATTGGGACCACAATCCAATTCCTCTGCCCCTATACAAGGGCAGGAATAAAAGGCTGCTGGAGTAACAGCTTCCTCAAAGTCAACCTAGGGTATGTGTGAAGTGCACTAACATTGAAGGGAGACACAAATTAAGAAAATAATGGCATAGGTGGTGACAATACAGCAACACCACAATTACTGAAGACCAGTTAAAGTAAGGTACAAATTAACAGTAAAGGGCCTCCTTACTCTCTGCTCATAAAATAACATTGTCTGAAGATCATTAAGCTACTATTAAGTGTTATAATGTTACTCACATTAACAGGATTAGAGAGAAACTAAAGAGAGTAACTGACAGAACGTCCTACTCGAAGGCAGCTGCAGAGCTAGTTATTGGGGAAAACTGCAAAAACAGACAGCCAAACCACAGATTCATCAACAGAAGAGCCAGAAATGTTTTTGTCTACAAAGTCAACACAGTGCCCATGATGTACAGTCAAGCTTTCACATGAGAGCATCCTCCATATCCTCAGCATAGCACAGACCTTTTAGTTCTGCCTGGCTGTTTTTGAAGGATCTCAGAATCTTACACTTCACGTCTGTCAGAAGAGCAATGTTGTGTAACATTAGAGGATACTGGTACTTTTGTTAATTAGTTCTAGTGATTAATTCATGTTCTAAACTTATGTCCAACTTCAATTTTTCTGATTAGATTACAAGACTCCTTGGTATTTGACCTCTGCTCTCACACATGCCCAAAGTACCCACCCATAACATTTTTCCAGTCATCCTCTCCCTCCATCCAGTTTTCCCAACAGCTCTCTAAAATGTGGTCACCAAAACTATCAATACTCTGGCACGGGCTGCTCCAGAGCCAAGCACAAAGAAGTGTTTCATCCACCTCCTTTCACTCAAGGACACAAGCTGCTTGGAAGAGCCTCAGAGTTGGAGCAAGCACTGAGGTTGGTTATTAGCAATCTGTTTTCCCAATGCATCCTCTGCTCCTGCCTCAGCAATTTTTGTAGCTCAGCAAATGGCTGCACCTTTACCCATCAGCATATTACACCATGCTAAGTACAGTAATAAATGACTACACTACAGTAGTGTGACAAAGCCTCTAGAGCTTAAGATGCATCATTGGGCAGAAAAAAAGAAGTGCTTCATTTTCTGTCATAGCCTCTTCTAGCAGAGGAAAGGCACCCATTCCTTTGCTAGTGGAGCAGAAGCCCCGCAGTTTTTGTCCACGCAGGATCAGTCTGACTTAGCAGCTACACACACACTAACAAAATATTATCCTGTCATCTAATGTAGCAGTAAGAGCAAGTGTTAAATGTGAGGTAAGATTTATACTTTGAAGGAATGTCTGGCAGGCAGAAAGGACAGTAAGAACAGGCATAACTAAACCCAAACCTCTTCTACTCCTGGGTAATTTCCAGGTGATAACACCATTCCCCATTTAGATAAAATTTCAATTCAAGAATTTTTCTTGCATCACCAGCCTTCCAGAGTATTTTGTAATAAATTAGCTCAGTTATAGTACACTACAGGTAACCCACTTTGTCTAAATGAACTGAAGAAACCACGACGTTCAACATCACAGCACAATTCATGTTGCTGGCTTTTGAAGTGTCAAATGATTCGTAATGAGGAAGTTGTTATTCTGCTCCGATCTTGACTATTTCACATTTACATAATTCTAATTCCTCAAGATGCTTGAGACAAACTGCAGATGTAAGGCTGTGCAGGAATTGCAGCACTTTGAAATTCAGATGAACACACCCAGACATTCATTATACCAATCTACTCAAAGTTGCCATGCCTACACTAGGTACAGCCAAAACACATTTAAAGGAGTTTCCAAGCAGCTCTCTATAGCCTGGTACTGCAGGTAACTCCCAGCAGCACAAGCTAAAATCCTGGCACCTTTAAATCAGTTATGCCAGTTTAGGAGTTTTCCTCTAACATCTCTAGTGTGGGAACAGCAAGTCACATCAGAGGGACACAAATAGCTCCTGGCAAAAGACACCTTTTACCATTCAGCCTGCATCTGGAAAGTCAGCTTGGCTATGTTCTGCATGACAGCAAAGTAAATAATACATTCAAGCATTATGATGAATATTATTTACCTATTTGAAATTGAATTGTTATGAATATAAATGTGTTCTGATTAATTACTTTAATACATACATGTGTGTTTGCCTACAAGCCATTCTCAGACTATGCATCTTAACAAGGAGGATTTCTAAAGGTATGATTGTTAAAAAATGTGTTTATTCAGCTTTTAACTTTTTGAGTTAAGACTTAACACTGCTCCTTTTTGTGATTCTCAAATGTGCAGGTTATTTTCCATCTCCCATTTTCTGAGAGAGTTATCAAGTAGAAACAGTTATTCAGGGAATGGATTACTTCAAAAAGAGCAGCTTCAGGAAGATTTTGCCCTGTAGCAGACAGAAATCCTTCAGCAGTATTCTACTGAGGTGTCAGCTGAAGGATCCATATCACAGTGCTGAAGAACACTTTTCTAAAGCAAGGAAAGAACATTCAGCTTTGGGGTTGAAAATAGGAACACTGATGTAGAATAGGAAAAAGAAGAGATCAGATACTTGGTCAAAAGTGAAGCTTGACTTTAAGAATTCAAGTTTCTCTTATACCACAGGACATCAAATAAGATTTCACAGCTTTCTGTAACAAAATTAAGATAGTGAAACACGCTTGCAATTGTAGCGGGTATCTTTTCTAGTTAGGCAAATCCCTCCAGAAAGTTTTACAGAAACTGAAGCTGCAATGATGCAATAAAAAAGACTAGCTGGACCAAACAGGAGGGAGAGAAGAATGGAAGATAATCAGTTTTTCCAATGATTACTATTCCTTATTTAAACAAAATTATTTTTTTAAATAAATGTATTTACTACTTTGAAAGACAAACACTTTTAGAATGGCTTTTCAGTATCTGCCCTGTTTTGATATTCTCCAGTGAATAACCATTAGCACAGATGTAGAAATTCAGCTCAGGAAGGAAACCATTGACAATAACTGGAGACCTGAACTCCCACTTCAAGAAAATTATTATCTTTTTGGGACTGAGTCAATTGTCAATACTTGAAGTGTCAAGAAGCCCTTCTAATATCAATCAGTGTTGACAATGGTCATATGTCTAGACCAAACTCAAGTCAATGGAGTACTTATTTCCCCCACCCTTCAGCTCTCAAAAGCAAAAAGCACACTGTGGTATGAATGCAAAGGGCCAGTTAAGTTTCTTGAGGGATGATGCATGTACTTAATTACTGATCTAAGAACGTTAATTGGCAGAATTTTAATTGATATACACAATCCCTGATTTAAGGTGAAATTAACAACTTTTAAGCCATTTAGGAGTTTTTTCAACTCAAGCATTTACTGCCCACATTACAGTGTCACTGCCCACCCTGCCCAGGGGTGCAGTAACTCTTCTGTTCCCCAGTGGATTACAGATTTTTGAATAATTTGCTCCCTGCCCCAACACATCAAGAATTAGGTTGAATTTATGCTACCCTTCACAGAAAAAACATTGCCACTTGTACAGCTTTTGTACAGCTTGAGCAGTAAGGCAAGGAGATACGTTCTTTTACTAAAATAAGCTAAGCAAAGATGGAAAGAGGATTTACAGCATATGATAAGGGAGACTGGAAACTTCAGAATCTGGGTTTGTTTTCAATCCTACAGGCAAAAATCACTACAGCTATACATAATTAAGCAAAGAATGTAAAGACACTTTACATGTTTATTTTTTCTTCCTAGCCTATTAAGGAAAGGGCTGGAAAAACAAATACAATTTTAAACCCCACCACCTCCAGAAACAGTAGACTGAGTACCACGTGCATAGCTTAATTATAAAATTTATCTACAAACAGAAACCAACTTCCTACTGGAACACCACTCTTCCTAAACTAGATTTGCATATCAATTAATGACACAGTAATGAGATAGCAGTATAGAGGAACATGAAATAACAAAGCTGAAGTTAACAGACAACCTTGCCAGCTAGCTGAAAATATGAATCTGCAGATGAAAATAGGCATTTTTATATTGATATGGTATTACACTGCAATAATGACCTTATTTTGATTCCATTTATTCTAATAAGCCTATACTGATGAGTTTTATTCATATGCAACAAAAAACGCCCTAACATCTAGTTTGTATCTTCAACTCAAACTGTTTTTCACATCATTATGGAGCCAGAAGACATCAAGAAAAAAGGCCACAATAGAATCCCCTCTACCCCATATTTACTTTGGCACAAACATTTCTGTCTTGGAGTGTCAGCTTTTATTTTAATCTTACTCACATTCTGGTTTACTTTCCCAAGCAGCATTACTTTTCTTTAAAGACACATAACAAATATTTAATGTTTGGAATTTATTTCTTATATTGCCATAACTTTATGCTGTATAAATGCCTTATGCCCAAAGTTATTCCTTACTTGAGGAAGTTCTTAAATCTGATATTTAAAATTTCCCTATCATTTTTTTACATCCAGCATTGCTTTCCATTCTGTTTGCTTCCTAGTTTATAATAATGGTTTTTAAGCACTTATCTTCTATTACAAAATTTTATAGCCTATCATTCCTATGGAGGTAATTAATCTAGAAAATAGCCTAAAATTTGTCACAGACCATCAAAAACTACTAGAATTGTACACTATGGCACACAGTTAATCTTTGCCAATAGCACACAGCAGACAGTTTGTTCAAACATTGGGATGATTTAATGGTTTCCCTTTGGTCACTGAAGCAGAATCCTTTCTGACCTGCTTCACCCATGAAGCACCTTGGCAGCTCTGCAGGTCTCTCACATTCAGGAGCCACACAAGAAACTTCAATCAGGCAAGCTGAGACTTGCTCCCAAGACTGGTCTAACAACTACTGGAGAGTGTTTAACTGGGATCCCCAAGCTACGACTGAACTGAAAAAGCTGCTCCCTTCAGCCTTCCCAAAGAGCGGCAAAGGGCACCTCAGCCATTAGCCCCACAACCAGAGGAACAGAGTCACAGAATGGTGGAGGTTCAGACCTCTGGAACTTGAGTAGTCTCCCTGCTCAAAGCAGGGTCACTTCTAACAGGTTACTTGGGAATCTTTCCCATTCTAGTCTGGCTTTGAGCATCTCCAAGTACAGGGAGACTCCACAAATCCTTGTGTCTGCTGGGGAGCCCAGAACTGGGTACAGCACTCCACTGGGTCTAACCCGTGGTGAGTAGAGAGGCAGGATGACCTCCCTTCTGCTGCTGCTGCTTATCCCAGTGCCACCCACAGTGCTACTGAATTGTCTTTGCCACAGGAGAACATCACTGGGCCATGCTTATCTTGTCCATCAGCCTCACCTCTGGCTGGACAAGCTGAACAATAACAGTACTTTTTTTTCAGGTTCTTACCTGGGGTATAATGTCTGCCCAGTGGTAACAAAATCAAGACAAGAGTGGTGGTGGGGACATTAATCAAAATGCCAGGTGAGACCACAGTAAACAAAGATTACTTGGGATGAGAGAATAATGTGGTATTTTGTAATCTCTACAGCAAGTTACATTAGTTAGTAAGCATTAGAGAACATTTCAATGCTCACATCCTTTAGCAAGAAAGGAACAAAAAGAAACAAAGCTGCTGTCTTACTAAACCAACAAAACCACAAATTCTGTGTAACAAACAAGTCCTAGTATCATACTCTGTAAAAGCTGTTCACAAAGAAGACTGCCATACAGTCAGACCAAGTGCAAAGCAGGGAAATTGAGGGAAGCCTTATCTTCATTAAGCCAAAACAAACCATAAGGCTGACTAAAATGCATAATTTGAGCGAACTAGAACAAAAAAGGCCTCAGTGCATTCAACATGCAACTATGTTCTGTGTTATTACTCTGATGTTATGCAAATTAGAAGAGTTAGGCTTGCAGGCAGAAGGTAAATAATCTTATTTAAAACTTGCTTTTCAACACAAAATTTTCTAGTCAACAAACAGAATGAAAAGCTTTAAGTACGATGCTTTTACCACAGGGTCTTGCAGTATGTCATGAAGACTTCCACGCTCATGTCCAAACCAAAGCTGAGCATTACTTAATCAGGCATAACAGAACTTGCTAGGAAAGTGAAAATATTTCCATAGTGCTTTTTCAGCAGACCTAGTAGGTGCAGTAACATGATGATTCAGCACAGATGAGCTCCTGATTAAAACAGAGGGAAACATCTACCAGAAGTGGGAGAGCTGCTGACCAGTCAAGCTGCAGTTATCCCAGCTAATTGCCTTGGCTATTTCTGACTCACATGCACGGGCTACTTCACTAGTGAGGCACAACAGCCTCTTCAGTTGATTTTTTTCAGGACTATTTCCTATTAATACTTTGTAACCCACTTCCCCTCTCACTTCTATTCAGCCTCTACATGCTATTTCCTATTTGGCATTTACTGAAATTGCTGCTGGCTGAACAGGATTAGACAGTAAAGCAGCCAAGGAATAAGAGACACATGACAAATAGGTCCCTGTTACACGACAAAGAACAAGTACATATGCTCTAATTTGGCAACAGTAAAAAAAAATATCTTTTTTCCCCAACTAAATGAG
This sequence comes from Calcarius lapponicus, assembly GCA_039654755.1. Lineage (NCBI taxonomy): Eukaryota > Metazoa > Chordata > Aves > Passeriformes > Fringillidae > Calcarius > Calcarius lapponicus. The sequence continues at coordinate 7,857,668 of CM077466.1, forward strand.
AGAGATGTGTTCAACTATGCCACCTAAGAAAGGCAAAGTACATAAGTCATGTAAGAGAATTCAAATTTCAGCATCTTAATAAGAGTAAGATTTTAACTATAAGAGTTGCATACCTTCTGGAATCAGGAATAGCAAAAGAAGATTCAAGTATCACTCAGGATCAAATAGCAAAGGCTACCTAAAATCTGCAAAACACGATTTCTCTAGGCAAAAAGCAAATTCTTAAAAAAATCAGTTTTCATGTCCTCGTGGTTGTCAGAGACCACAACCAGGATTCACTGGTCTGCATAAAATAGCTACACCAAAGTACACAAACTACAAACACTTCATAACCCACTGTGAGCCCAAGCAAAACCAACTAGCTAACCAGTGAGAAGGAAAACAACAATCACAAAATGGTGAAACAAGCAAACCAGTAAAATGTTCTTGGGATCATGCAAGATATAATGGCTACTAAAAAACCCAAATTATATCAAAATTTATTTTCCCAAGTAAAGGCCAGCCTTCCTCTCAGTGCACTAAACAGTAGGATGATACAACAGAACAGTTGTTCCTGCAATCAGCAAATGCTGTTCAGCTCAGTCTGGTCACCTACACGTATCAGCTGAGTGGGCCTAGACAGATGGGAAGCTCCACCACCTGCTTAATCAGCAGCCTAAAGGCCTCTAACAAGAAATTTTGTATGACAGTTGAGAATTAATCTGAGTTTTAACAGAGAAAGGTGTTTACCTAAAAGTATTCAATTTGTGACTAAAAATGATGCCTTCAATTTTGACTTATTTAATACATTAAAACACAATTTATGACAAGGAGAACAAACTCAAGCCTAAAAAGATTATCAGATAAACACAGCCAGGAAGGTACACCAATACATAAAAATAACTGCCATGAGGTTAAGCAGCTTGTTCTTATTTTCCAACTTCCTCTTTACTACCATTTTGTTGGCAAGTTAGTCCACAGTGGCACCCACCTCGATTCCACTTTGCCTGGCCAGTTTCACAGCTGTGTTGTAGTAGCCGCAGCGCAGGAGATGCTCCACCATCATGCGGTCCATGCGCTTCTTCTTCCACATGTTGGCAGCGGCCGGCTGGTCACTGCTGTGCTCCTTCAGGTGCTCAATCCTGCGCTTGCACAGCTTGGCACTCTCATCTTCAGCCTGGATGGACTCCACGGCCTGAAAAGGAAAAGCTAACAGTAAGAGCTGCATGTTTTCAATCTCATTTTAAAGCAAAACACAGTAATTGTTTGTAAGCATTCTTTATATGTTATACAGCTACTCCCAGTAGTGTCTCTTTTGTTTAGAAATATTTCCTATGGCAGTGTATAAGCTTCTGCATGGCTAGTCCAGTTCTGAGATATTCTTGCACAGAAGTAAGTTTTGATCTATTTGACACTATGAATATATACACTTTTCTGCTTAATTTGCAGTTTATCCAGAAATGTATCAACTATGGCAGCAACTGCTGTAATAGCCTGCAAAGAGCTTTGTGAAGGTTTGCAGTCATCTGATCCAAACAAGTGAAAAGCAAAATTTCAACCTCTAACCTATGCATGACTTCTTTCTCCAGCAGCTGTCCTGCTGGATTAGTTCTACTCAGGAGTGATGCAGAGTAAACCTACATTACTTCTAATACACTGGAGCCATTTTAATCGGTCATGCAATAATGGAAATTATACAAATGGTTGGCCTATTGGCACCTGTAATTCAAGGATCTAAAAGCAATTTTTCAAAATCATCAGTTTTGTTAAACTGGTATTATTTTATATATAATTCTGCTACTGTGGGAATGTGCATGCCTTGTTAAGGAGCTTTACTCAGGAAAACACATTTGTCCAGAGGAACTAGATTGATGATTTTAAACCAACATATTGGCATACCCAGGAAAAAAAACACACACCAGTCCTCCAAGGTATTGCCACAATATTTTTAATTAAAACCAAAACACTCAGCTCAGTTGCTTTCCTTCAACCTTAGAGCCATCACTCCAAGCCAGCTGACTCAGTACACAGCATGTGACAACTCTGGGCCAGGTCAGGCTACAGAACTTCAGATGAGCTCCTGATTAAAACAGAACTTTAATGTGCCTGCTAAGGTAAAGGCAAACCAGCAGAGGATGGTTAGTACCTTTCCCATCTGCAATATATCACTGGTGATGCAATTGCAAGTTAGGCTACCCTGTGGTGACTTTAAACTTGCTGGCTTGTGTTGGAAAGACTGCACAGCTCTGGCAGCTGGAAGAACCTGGCAGGCTCTTGGCAGCCCACTCTGCATCCAGGCTGACACAGAGACCTTTCCAGAACTCAAACTATAGTATCATACACTGTACAGCTCCAGCTCTGGAAGCAGAGGTTGGCTCTAATTGAATTTACCATGCCTGCCCATAGACAGACTTCTTCTGGAAGGATCAGTATTTGAAAAGCAAAGTGAAATGAGAGAAAATTTGCAAGGAAAGCTCACTGAGCTTATTCCCCCTCTTCCCCCCAATTAAGCCTGACTCTGATCCAGCCCTTGATACCAAATTCAAGTATCTAAAACACTAGTCACTGCACAAGAGTCTCTTAACATCCATGTAAACATCTGTAGCATAAGTTATTTTTATTACTGAAGTTGGAGTTACTTGTGCTGCTGACTTGAGTTTTATTTTGTAACAGAGTTTGGTGACAAATATTTTGTTTCAGTTATATACTGGGTCTCTTCCTATTCAGCAGGCAAATACTAACTCAAGACAATACACAGTCACTTTTTAGATATCTGCAGTATTATCAGATGTGAAGACAACCTTGAGAAATATTCTGAATACAACTAAGAACGCGAGGCAGCCAGGCACAAAGGTTAGACCCCTTCTGCTTCCAAAGGGCTCTTCTTATATGGCTTTGTATCTGGACCTATACAGCTCTTGCTGGTTTTTTGATCCTTCTAGTATGCTCAGAAAGGCTGCAGATTCTTTTCAAAACCCCCTGAAGCAAGTCCATCTGGACTTGCCCTGCTGGATGTTAACAGAACTTGAGGCAACAAGGATATTAAACAGGATACAAAAGGGAGAACACAAAGGCCTAGGTTTCCCTAGGATCATTTTCAGAACCTAAGAAACCTGCTGTGTTTTAAAGCTCTCTTTCAAGAGTGAGTAAGGTGTTAAATAAAGGAACCATCCAATTCTATTATGGCCATCTCAGCAGTTCATGAGATCCTTGTCTAAACACAGGAGGCAACAGAGATCCCACATGGGTCAAAAGGCTCTAAAGAAAACAATAATTTTGCTCGGGGCAGAGATTATAGAGAAGACAGTTGGGAGTTGAGGGTTTGGAGCAGAAACAAGACCTTTGTGTTTCAGAGGACATTTACTGTTGAATAATTTTTTGGCCTTTTGTTCTTTCTGAGTAGCTATAAGATTCCCCAGAGTCTTTCAGGCAGTCAAAAACAAATGAGCAATTAAACTAAAATGGAGCTTTGCACCCAAAACACTCAGCAATGCCTTCAGACACACCCCCACAGTCAGCAAAGCTTTAACAAGTAAATAACTTTTACTCCTCCACATCATTACTACACACCTACCAGCAACATACAACACCTCTGTCAGAAATAGCTCCTATTTTTCTGTAAGTAACAGAGAAGTGAAGAAAACATATCCTTTAAGACCACTTTAAGTCTCACAAGCCAAGGATGAAAAGAGCAATTAATTTATCAAGCCTTCTGCAGCACAGCTTTTCAACACCTAGCTAAGTTGTTCAAGCAGAAAACCCCAAATCAACACATATGACAGTGTTATTTTCATGTTGCAAACCTCCAAGGTATTTTGATGCTTCCCATAGTACTGCCACAAGATTTATATCTGTTGGTTATTTCATTTAAGTTTCAATGAAATGACTCTGCTTTTATGTTTCATCTATTTATTTTTGGACAAGCACTGCTCTCAAGTCAGGCGACAGAGCTATTTCCATTTTTCTGCAAGACTTGTTTCAAGTAAGTGTTCTGATGACTCTAGGGATGAGTAATATTCCCATCCAAAATGGCTTATACTTCTTTTTTTGAGAACATATACATCTTTTTCTAAGAAAGATGTGGTAAAGGCATGAAAGGCTGGTTGCATTTTGTTCAAGCTTAACAGCTAGAAGCAGGTTATCCTGCCAAATTTAGTTTAAAAGGCTCTTAATATTCCCTAGGAATCTTTCAAATTGCAAGTTGAGTGTTTATAAAAAATTTTCAAGTAACAATCCAGGCCCACTTGCACTTTCTTCTGCAGAGAAGTCTCAACACTGCATACAACTATTCCTGCACTGGGAGTTTCCCATTTTTCAGCTTCATCTTCTACCTGTTTTGCTACTCCAGTGATCAATTTATTCAATTACACATGCCTTTCTATTAGACAAGCAGGAATTGATACAAATCAAGTCATTTTGGCACTATTTCTTTTCTGTTAGTAAAGAAAGTCCTTTTCAGGACTACAAATATCTACTAATTTTAACCTCTCAACAGAAGCTTCCTATACTTAGACAAGGACCACCAGATCGTGTTTCTGAAGCACAGTGAAGCAAAGTTTCACAGTGCACTCCAAGGCTTTTCAGGATTCAGTAATGCCTGGTGTCTTGAAAAGAAAATCCAAGCAAACAGCATTGCAATGAAGGTGGAATGAACAGCACCCACCTTGCGTTTCAGAACGCTGAGTTTTTCAACGACTCCATCCAGGAGACTGACAACAGAATCCACAGCGGGACAACTGCTGAGCGTCTTCTCCAGCTCCGCCACCACCATGGTCACGTGGCTGGTCTCCCGATCGATGTTCTTCTGGGCAGCTCGGAATCGTTTGTTCAGTGTTTCATATGGCACCTGAAGCAGACATAGCAAGTCATTAGAATTTCTGTATTTAAAAGGTAAGCTCCTCTAGAGCTTAGAAAGACTGACTGATTTCATCTGATGCAGCCCAAAGAGCACTAGAGGTCATTCACTGAACTTGAGTTCCCATAGTAAAACCTGTATTTAAGTTCTCTCAGCAAGGAACTCACATTTCAAAGATTATGAAAAAACAACAGGAAAAATGCTGCAGCTTCTTGTCTGATACCAGGTTCCCCTATCCTGCTTTGGCTGTAGGAAGCACTGATGGAAACAATCCAGGGACAACAGAATATGAAGACAAATTTGTACCTAAAGAGGAAATCTACAAATTAAACCACAACTAAGAGATCACCCTTCAGACGCTGACTTTCTAATTTTACATTTCTTCTCTTCACTAATTCATTACAAAAGAGAAAGTTACTTTTGAGAGAAAGCATGCATAATGAATATTGGCAACTGAAAAATTTATACATAGTACACCAACAGTTATTCAGGAAATCCAACAAGTCTCCTACATACCTCTACCCATGAAAGACTACTTTTTAGGAAGTAATACTAACAAGTAGTATATACTTTGTACATACAAGGACTATTAGGAATGCCAAGAGAAACCCTATGTAAATTTTCTTTAGGCAATAAAAGCCTACAATGTATGACTAAACCAGGTAATTTCCTCTAATGCTCCCTTCCTGAGTAAAGAGATTTGCCAGTCTTGGAGGTCTCCTGTCCTACACCTTTATGGAACAGGTGAATCAAAACTGCTACTGATGGCCATTAGGGACACATGGATGGAAGCTGTCTACAGCCTGGGGAATGATTTGGGAAGTGTTAAGCTGCTTCCACTACAGTGGCAGCAAAAGCCATTTAGACAGGAAGTTCTATTACTTCACTGAAACAGGAATTTTTAAAAACATTCCAGTGCTATACACTTAATTCAGCCATATGGTTAATCTTTTCCATTAATCAAAGGCATAATTTAGATAGCAATCAGATTATCTATGTTAAAGGTAAAACAGGAAGCACAAATCAGTGCTCTGTTTGGTACATATCACGTATATGTTTGATTACAAATCTTTCAAGCATATAACTTCTAATCAATTATATCAAGGGCTCAGTTTTCCTCCTTCTAATTATCTGCATGCAAGGAAGTATCCCCAGGGGCCACACCCCTTCTGGGCTCTATCAGCACCACTGCAATTCCCCACCAGAGAACAGTTTGGTTCAGAGGAAGGAAGATGAGCCAAAGCGTTTGCTTTCCAAGCCTTGGCATTACTTACAAAAGGTTGTGCTTCTTTGTAGTAGTAATAAAAGACAAGGATAATCATGATAAGATAAGAAAGGGCTCCTCTTGTCAAGACTGAAATGGTCTATGTAATGGTTCCTGGTATCACAAACTAAACCTAAACAAATGACAGGACAAGACTCTACCACAGAAGGCACCAAGCCAAAACAATTATTTTCCTTATACATTTTGCCCTAAAATCCCAGCAGTACACCCACCCAAAACTCAAGACACATAAACCATGACAAATTATAGGCTTCAACACCTACTTAGTTGCCTATATTACAACATTCCATCTCCAACCATCTTTTCTTTTTTCCATTTACACAAAAAATATGACCTATTTTAAAGAACCACAGATAAAATGGATGTTTTTGGAGGCCATTATTTTGATATCTCATATTTTTGAACATGGAAACTTATTTCCAACTCTAAGACCTGATGCCAGTCAGCATTAAGACAACTTCTTCCTTTTGTCCCACTGCATCTTTCTTACTGTTCACCAAAAAATATTTCTGCAAGTATTTTGCTAATCAGCTTTCCATGCCACACTAAAAATCTGCATCAATAGCTACTATTAATTTGAGGTACCTTTTTTAGTACAGAAAGTGCTTTTGTTAAATTTTGAGCAGTCAGCTGGACACAGATCTAGTCAGTTGGGAAAAAAGTCTGTGTTTAATCTCCCTTTTGCCTAGTTCCTTATCTGCACTCAAGAGCAGTAACAGCACCCATTTCCTGTGCTGTCTCTTCAGCATGCAGACTTCTGGCACAGTTTGTGTTCATATGACATTTAGAACAATTGAACTTTCAATTTCAGCTGGTAACACTATATATCATTTAGAATGTCTAGGTGCAATAGGTCTTCTCTTATCTTTTTTTTCTCCCCTACCATAAAAACAATCTGAATGTCTTCTGTGGAAGAGACTGAGTTGAAATGTTTCCACTATATACTCTGAAAGTAAATAAAAGTAAACATATTGAGAAACATAATTTGGTGTGTCATAGCAAGGGAAATTAAAGGTACAATGAAATTATTTGCATAACTGGAGCTGACAGTAAATACACTTTACCAGAGATTTTCATAATTTGCACAGGCAGTTGTTTCTTATTTTAGAGCCAGCAGTTTTCATGAGAATATCTGTGAATCATATCTAGGTACAGATTTTACACTTACTTTACAGAGACAGTCTGTGAATGCCAAAATTTAGAACTACATTCCTTACAAAGCAGGATTTTATCTTGCATTTGCATCTTGATCTGCTGGTTCTTTTATTACTCCTACAGCTCCAAAGTGCCAAAAGACCCAGCACTGGCTTGCTTTACTGCAGAACCCTTCACAAGTTACAGGCACTGTACCAACAGAAGCATTTCTTTCCACCCAGAATGAAAGTTAATGAAAGGAGAACATATAACAAAGTGTTCTGGACAATACAATTTTAAACATTTTTAATTATAGTTCACTTGATTTTCAGGTACCATTGTTAGAACACTGTGAACACCAAAGTTTTCAGACTAAGAGACAGATGCAAGATTTATATTTCATTAATTGCCATAAACCTATTAGAGACTTGGAATCTTTCCTGCCAGTGCCATTCTGTGACCAAACCTGGATTACACATCATTATTTAGAGACAAGAGTAACCTACTGAACTCAGCCTAGGGAAGCATTACCTTAAAGAAAAAAAGAATAAATCAGCTACTAGAAAATTTGAAATAAAGCAGCAAGTACTGACCAGAATGTGTTCTGTATAAGCACAATACCAACTTGTACTACTCGTTAGAGCTTGAAAAACCACACCCAGCTGGCTCATATGGTGAGCACACAAGAGGATACAAAGGAGAGTTGTAAAATATTAGTGGGCAGCACATTTAAATCCAGTGGCACTAAACAGATTCTGCTCCTTTTGTTCATCAGCTTCCACAGCTGCAGACACATTATTCAACCTAAGCACATACTAAACCAGGTCAAACTTAAACCTAGTGAAAAGGAATTTGACTGAAGTTAGATCAACCTTCACAAGGGGTAAAATTCCAGTAATACAAGTTTTTCCAAGATCAGAATTTTGTTGTGATGTGAGGGAAAGTCTGCTTGGCTGGAGGCTTCTGCAACTGTAGCGTGTCTGTTTCCAGGTGCTAAACACTAACAAAAAAGCAGAGACGACTGATTAACCTGATCCAAATATTTTCTTCATTTCAGGAATTACTTCACACTGTTTTCAGAAAGCCAAAAAAGTGGTGTGCTGTCCCAGAACATGCTCCAACAACCTCTAGCTGTGGAGATGACTTAAGAGGAGGATTGTTCTGGGTGTAGAAGCTTGAACTGGTGGAAGAGGAGGAAGGACTGCCAGGAGAGCTACACGTTGATCACTCAGTTGAGAGCAAGGAGTAGAAAACTGCAGAGCTAAGGATGTCAGGGGGAGTTTTTAAATGTACACTTGGGAACTCAGCTGTGAAGTTTACTACCTGGCCTTCAGCCCAAACACAGTCCTCTTCCTGCCCATGAATGCAAATAAGGTAGCAAAGCAAGGCAGAGTTCTCAAATCATGAAGTGGCTAAAACTATTCAAATTGGGCAACTGTAGGCAATCTTTCTTGTCATAAGCCATATCAAATGTAACTCGAAATATGCTTAAGCAGAGTGAATTTAAATATATTTTCATAAAAATAAATTTTTCAGCAAGCCATTCACTTACTAAGTGATTCCATTTTCTTGAGTTTTTTGACAACACATTAAAAATAGAAAAAAACCCAGCCAGTATTAAATGCTTGCATATGTTGTAACCTGATGTTTTGCAAACTGTATACACTTCTCAAGTGTTAATTATCAGTCTGCAAATAAATATTTAAAGAAATATAAATAATTTTAAGCCAACTGCATACAGAAGTACATCAAAACAAGTGTGAGCAGCTGGTGAAGGGAGGCAATCTTGCCCCTCTACTCTGCTCTTCTGAAGCCCCACCTGCAATGCTGCACCCAGCTCAACACAAGAAGGATCTGATCCTGCTGGAGCAAGTCCAGAGGAGGCCACAAAGGTGATCAGAGGGCTGGAGCCCCTCTGCTGGGGAGACAGGCTGAGAGCACTGGGGGTGTCCTGCCTGGAGAACAGAAGGCTCTGGGAAGACCTCATGGCACCTTCCAGTACCTAATGGGGCAACAAGAGAGCTGGAGAGGGACTTTTCACAAAGCCATGGAGTGACAGGACAAGGGGCAATGGCTTCAAAATGGCAGAGGCAGGGTTAGATGAGATATGAGGAAGAAATTCTCTACTGTGAGGGTAGAAAGGTCCTGACACAGGTTATCCGAACAAGCTGTGGATGACCCATCCCTGGAAGTGTTCAAGGCCAGGCTAGATGGGGTTTTCAGCAACCTGGTTTAATGAACATGGCAAGGAGGTTAGAATTAAATTATCTCCAAGTTCCCTTCACAGTAAACCCTTCTATAATTATAAACCAGCTAATCCTTTACACAGCATCCTACAATGCATATTGCTTTTATACTCATAATCAAGATTTTGCTGAGATTCATTTTTCTTCTCTTCTTAAGGTTTTCTGAATGTATCTACGTGTGCACACTCTGTACTCTCTCCATAAAGGGAATATATAGAAACAACTGCTGAACACACTCCCACCTCAGCTCTTGCTTATCTCTACAGACTCACAGAAAAACGCCTTTAGAAAACCTGTGATAAGAGCATACCATCTACACAGCCTTTGACAATATGAAAAGGGAGAGGAGAATACAGACCATTTTCCCCTCACAAAAGTTAATTAATTATAGTGATCAAAGCTTAACAATTTCAATGGCATTTATGTTGTTGGAAGTCAGACATCCAGACTGGACTTATGCTCATTGCAGCACCTTGAATTCTATTAAGCAGCTGAATGGCATTTTGAGAATGTGGCAAAGTTTCAGCCTGTTGCACACCTGCAGCATCTACCACAGACAGAGTCACTCACTGAGCACCTGGGGTTTGCAAACAAATTGAATACAGACATTGCTGAAGGGCCCTCTGCTTGGGATAAAGTACATCATAACAAAACAAACATGGACTGTGGAGAGATCTTCTTTGCAGAGGTGTTGTAGTTGTCCAGCCACAAAAGCCTTCTGAGTTACAGCTAGAAATGCAGCTCTCATTGCCATCACAGCCAGCATGTACATCCACTTAATTCAGCTAGACTTCAACTAAGTAATTGCAATTACCAGGGCCTTGCAGACACCAGCAGCTTAAGGAAGATGAAAAGCATCTAGAGAATTGAGTTTGTGACCCAACTACCAAGGACAACAGGGTCTCACTTCTAAATACCTTCTCTGTCTTTACTGGTAAGGTCTTCTCCTAAGCCTTCCTGACAATGTGTGAGCAAGTGAGGGGAGAGAGGTACCATTCACTCCTGTAAGAAGTCCAAAGCAGCTGAAGATACACAGGTACATAGGAGCAGAAGGGAGGAAAGGAGAGAGCTCTTGGATGACACTGCAAACCTGCTACCATTGCTGGAATGCCACAGTGAACCAGAAAAGTTGTCTGTGACTGAAAAGAGCAAGTTTTGTGCCTCTACTCCAAAAAGAGAACCTGGAAGATTCTCTTCCAAAACAAAAAAACCTACAGAGGCTGGTCTGCCTCAGTTCTTGTGAAAGTTACAGAAAAAAAAACCAAACCAAAACCAAAAAACCCCAACCATTTCCAATCTTACAAAGGTGACTAGGAACAAGCAGCCCAGATTCTTCATATGCAAATCAAGCTTGACAACACTGTTTGCTTTCAGTGATGAGCTGCCTGTCTCTGAATGGCAGGAGCACCTGGCAGGCCTTCATGCCAATAGCAGAGAGGTTTCTGACATTGTCTCACTTGTGGCCAAACAGGAGACATGGACTCAATGGCTGAACACAAGATGGGTTAGGGACTGACTAGTCAGGCTCCAAGAATAATGGTCAGTGGTTCCAAAGCTTCCTGGTGGCCAATCACAAGTACTGCTTGTCTGTCACTGTCATATTTTCTGAAAAATCCCTTCGCTAGGATTTTTCTCCTGAGAAGCTGGGAAGCCTCAGAAAAGAAATGTAAACAATAATAACTGATGGCTGTGGAATGTGGTCTGGAGGTTGCTTACCAAAAGGTGCATCTTTGATTGGTTCCATGTGGATTGTTTTTACTTAATGACCAATCCCAGTCCAGCTGTGTCAGACTCACTGGTCAGTAACAAGATTTTATTATTCATTTCTCTGCTAGCTTTCTGATGTCTCCTTTCCCTTTCTTTAGTATAGTTTTAGTAGATAATTTTCTTTTAATATAATATCATAAAATAATTAATCAGCCTCCTGAAACATGGAGTCAAGATTCTCATCTCTTCCCTCATTCTGGGGACCCTCAAACACCACCACACTTGTCTCCCCAGGAACGTTATCAACCGCAACAAAAATGACATCTTCAACCATCTGCACTACAGAACACAGTCAGAAAGCTCACAGAGGGCAAACTGATGGAGTGCTTGATAAGTGGGTGTCAGAGCTGCCATTCAGAAAAAATGACAAACTGGAGAAATACACCAAGAACTTTATGAAACATAATCAAGGCAAACACCAGGGCCCAATATCTGGCCCAAAACCATTCCAGCCTTCAGCACTGGTTGTGGATAACTGGCTAGAACCACCAGTGCAAGAAAAGATGCAGAGGTCCCGATGGACAGCAGGCGGGACATGAATCAGCAACAGGCTCTCCTGGCAGTGAAGGTTAACCCCATCCCAGGCTGCATTTGCAAGACTAAAGGCAGTGGGTAGAGAGGAGTGATTGTTAATGCTCAGCACTCCTGCAGACCCATCTGGAATACTGAGTCTGGTTTTCAGGTCACTCCCCTCCTCCCACTAAAAAAAGAGATGCTGACAACCTGGAGAGAGTCCAGAAGGCTGCCACCATGACAGTGAGCTGGCTGGAGGATTAAAAAAAAAAAGTCCAAGAGAAGCTGAGAGGGACAGGCTTGTTTCCGCTGCTGCAGAAGGGAAGGCTCCGGGAGCTGGAAGCAGCACAATCTGATAAAAGCTTTCTACCACCAAAAGGTGAAGGTCACAGATAAGAGCCAGCCAGACCTTCCGGAGTTACAGAGCAAAAAGGAAGGAGGCTGAGTTCACAACTGTCACTAAAGAAAATTCCAGCTGGACATAAAAAAAATATTTCAATCAGAAGACTTGGTAAGCAGTGGAACAGCAGCCCAGAAAGGTGACGGAATCTCCACCCTCAAAAACTTTCAGAACTTGGCAGGACTCTGAGCAACTCAGATTAGCTTTGAAGTTAGCCAAGGTTCGAGCAGAAGCCTTAATTTAACAGTCTGCAGAAGTACTCTCCTACCTTAATTTAATGAATTCATCATTGCTAACTCAGACATCAAATACATTTCCATATGAAGATCTGAATGACCATACCAGATAAGACCAAAAATCCCCTCTCTGTCACTATCTTTTCTCTGATGATATCCAGAAAGAGGATGGCACCTGAAAAAAGCCAAGAACAAAGTTTCTAATCTCAAAGTTTCACTGGACTTCCTGAGCCAGAGATGGGAATTTAAAAATGGGAATTTAACACCACAGGGTGTTTCTCACTCATGAACTCTGGTTGCTGTTGACCTGAGTTTTAGCACTGCAACATCCTGTTGTGAGATATTTCACAGGCTCACAATTATGTGAAGAAATACTCTCTGGCTTTGACTTTTCAACTGACTTGAAACCCTTTTGTTCTTGTTTTGGAAGCAAAAAAGGGAACCCTTTCCTTCTCCTACATACTTCTCACATATCTTCAGACTGGAAAGACTCTTTGAACCATTCCTTGAAGACAGACATTCCATCTCTCTCATTCTCGCCCTTCTGTAGCCATTTTCCAGTTCTACTAAACCCTTTCTCAGGATGAGAGAAGGGAGAAAATAAGTAACTCATACTACTTGAGAGAAGAAGAAACCATGGATTTTACCTGCTGTGTATTGAGTTCTCCATTGTTCCCTTTCCCAACACTTCTGTCCAGTGTTAACATAAACCTGGCCACTCACACAAAACATTATTAGTCCTGAGATCCCAGTGACCAATGATGATCACTTCCAACTTACGTATTATATATATATAAAACTAGGATTAATTTTCTTTCCACCATACCTAAAAACTGTATCACACTGCACTTACCTGAATTTAATATATTTTAACACCTATTCAGCCTCTCACTATTTTTTCTCTAATGGTTCACACTTTGGCTACATCTGTAATACCTCAATTATCTCAGTATCATCAAGGAAACTGCTTCATCTCAGCACTTACATTTTCTTCCAGGTTGTTCAAACAGCTGAATATCACCAGGGTGCCAGCAGAATCCTAACACCAATCTTCCTCCATTAGAAAAGCTGGCTACTAAATCTTGATGTTTGTTTTTTATCTTGCCCAGGTTCTTATCTGCATAAGGACTTCAGTCTTTCTTGCAAGAGTTCCTAGTAAGGCTTATCTCCAAAAAACATTCAGTAATATGAATAAACTATCAACCAAGTCCACCTCACTGCCCACTTCAGTTTTTTAAAAACAACTCCAATATCTTTACATGGAATGCACTTTTAAAAAGTCACATGAACTGATGTACATTATTCCATATTGGATTAGTCAGGATACTATTTCTGCATCAATAAGCCATTGGCTGGAAGGGAAAAATCAATTATATATATTAAAAATCTCACTAAATTTTACTTAAAAGTAGAAGCATGGTAATAGAATTCTACATTGCCTTTCTTCCACAGCTATCCAACAATATCCCCAGACTACTTCAGCATTTATCAGAGAATTAAGAGGAGGACTCAACACAGGAGAAAGGGATTTCTCCCAAAAGAAATAAGCTTTTTATAACAAGTGTTACATGCTGCATTTCTGCTCCTTTGGAGGTGCAGGATGTTAGGCCAAAGTCTAATGGCCACTGTGCAAAATTCCAAATACCATCTTGATGCTGCCCACAAGTTTTTCTAACTGGTACAGACCAATACTGAAAGACTGAATTAATTACAAATTTCTTTCATGACTGAAGTTTTGAAAAAAATGTAAGCCTTTATTCTCCTCCAAATCTTTAGCCTTACATTAGACTTTCAGCACACCAGTTCTCACACTACAACACTGGCCAAATTCCTTCTTTACTTATATAGATTCAACTCTAAGGAGCCCAAATAAAAATGGAAACCAAAACACAATCACTTTCAGATCACAAGATTACTCAAAATGTTTCTAGCCCACAGTAACTGCATGGATGAAACTAGTTCAGATGCAGCAGAAAAAAAAAGTAAAACCCACTTTGTATAGCTATCATTCGGTTGTTGGGAATTATAGAGTAAAAGTGAGACTTCAAAAAAGTCAATTGAAGGAAGAAGTATTTGGTTATATAAGTAAGATAATTAACTATTCTCCAGACTCCTGTTAACAGCAATTTTCCAAGTTTTTAAAAACTAATCTTTATAGAAAACAGTATAGACAACAGAAACAAGCATCATTTTACACAGGTTTGCAATTCTGTAAAGAACATCCATTTTCTTTCTGTATTTGATATAAAGTAGTTAATTGGGTCTAACTGGTACAGATTCCCACAGAGGGAACTTTTAACTATATATCCTGACTTGACAGATCTCTGTGTGCATTCTCAGTGTAAAGTACCTTGGCTGAAAAGTAACTCCTTCCCACATAAAATGTGATTTTATAAAAACCTACATTGTGTATCTTTTCAAATTAACTCAGTCATGAGCAGGAGGGAATTAAAAATGGATTTGTAAAAATCTTATCAAGTACATGAAGTCACAAAATTAGGGGGAAGAAAAAAAAAGAGTTTGAAGAAATATAAAATAAAAAGAGTCCTACCCGATTAGGTGGGGGGAACCACTACAGAACTGTGCTCTCCTTTCAAGGGGCACAAAACTGATGAGCTTCCTCTCCTCAACTGTGTTAGCTTATAACACCTGAAAAGCACCAGAGATTTGTATGAATCTCCAGGTCTCCAAGACAATTCTGCTGAAGACTTTGAGATATAAATAAGCTTTTTTCAAATGTCCTTACATGAAATTTAGCCTGACCAGACAGCTAAGGAAAAAAGATGCAGTGATGAAATTGCCTTTCAAAAAACTAGAAGGAAAGACAACTTAGCACCACTTTAGGCAAGAACAAGGAAATATAAGAACTTGTAAGAAAAATTAAGCATCTCCTGGAGAGTTTTAATAAACAGTGTCAAGAGAAAAACTAAACCCCATAAGAAACACCTTCAAGCATTCAGCTGCTTTCTTGGGACTAAATTATAACACCATGCTCACTGGTTCAACAAAACAGAAAACAGAGGATATCTACTATATATGATGCCATAGAAAAATGAGGCAGGATACAATAAACTACTGAAAATTTTCCTTCAAAGAAATAACAATTAAGAACTTCCTTGCAGAATTACTGAAATTCTGTATTTTTATATCGTTCATTTTTTCCTCAATGATTCTTGGATTACTTCAGAGTCAGCATCATTATTTGTCACTGGACTTATCCAAAATGTAAATGATATCACCACGTCTTCAGTGAGCTCTTCTGATTAGTAGCTCTTATCAATTCCTTAAAATAGTAATAATTTTTCCTTGTTCTAAGCAAAATTAAAAAAGGAAAATAAAGCTAAAAGAGTAGTAGTATATTTGAGGAATAGATGGCTTAAAATAATGCCTAGATTTAGGTTAATTAGGTAAAAGCATTAAAATAAAATCTTGAAGAGATATAGAGCCAAATTAAGTAATTTCATAAGCCTAAAAGCAGTTGGAGGTAATTTGGATTATTAAAAAGCACTTCTTTTTAAAAACAGTTTCCATGTTTTGGAAGGGTAAAGCCTAGTAGTTTGCCTTAGCTACAAAGAAGTCAGTTTTCCAACTCAGGAAGACAGTACTGTGTATTCCAGAGCAGCTGTGTCTCAAAAGAAACCATCGTTATATTATTCAAAGCTGCTGCTTCAATACAGGAGAGAATGAACAGCAAAAATTCTTGGGCTATCCATCTGCTACACACACACTTAGTCAACAGAAGCAATCACACTCCTTCAGAATATTATCCTGTTACACAAACTGCAAGTAACTTATTCCTGAATACATTATCAACTTTTGAACAAGGCTTCCTACAAGAAAATTAAGTGCCTTACAAAGTGATATTACAGTTACAGAAAACTGTCTTACATCCCTATAGAAGGAGGTTGACAGCCATTTTAGAGCCCTGTCTAGAACCACCCTAAGGACATCAGAGGCCTTTCCAAGGCACTTGTTTATAGCTGCCAACCCTGGACTTACAACTCAAAAGAAATGCCTTTGCTTTTCTTCCTTTAGTAGGAGTACTAACAAGAACCTAAGCATTGCTCCCTGGCCAAAGCTGAGTTGCAAAGCTAAGGTCACTCAGCAGGTTTGTGTCCTGAGCAAGTCCTTCCCTTTGTTTTGATCCTTCTCTCTTCTCCAAATATTTGCTCATTTTAATCACAGCACCACCTCTTTACCTCTTTAAATGAAAGAGGTCGTTGTCCTTCTGTGTGTTTGCACAGTCCAGACACCATGATACTGCTAGAGATCCCATTTCCAATCAAATTGCTTCCAAAATAACCTATTCCAGCCAAAGTGGCAGCATTTCTTGTAAGACAATTAAGCATTATTTATTCAAATTAGCAGACCCATATCAGAATATATGAATGACCAAAGTTCTACTCAATGTATCATTTGCTTTAATTTCATTTTCACTGGTTACAAGTCCAGTTAATCCACAGAGCTTTTAAAAAGCTGAAGTAAATCAAAAGAAGTTGTGAAGTAGTTAAATTACTGACTACCAAAATAAAAGTATCTTAAAACTGCTTTATTTAAATCAAATATCAAATATTGTAAGTAATCAATTACTTTGGCATATTTCACATTCTGGGTTAGCAAATACTTCCCACGTAGTGAATCTTCAGGCTTTAAGTTGTGGGAGGCCAAGTGAACAACTCAGGCAGCTTTTTGACTCAACAGGGACTGATGGATGCTGTCAGTGTGCCCTTACAGCAAAATGTGCCAGAAACAGTAACTTCCCTAACCTGTGAGCCTGAAAGGCACACTCCTATGCTGATTCTACAGGAACTACTGATTTGAAGACAATGGGAAGAAGCTTAAAGTAAAGCACTTTCCTCCTATTACAGTAGCTAGGAAATGTCTGGAGCTCAATCTTTACTTATTTCCCAGCTCTTGAAAAACACTCACTATGCTAAGACTCAAATCTTGTCTTCTGTCAACATTTAAGATCCCAATGTGCTAGCTACCACACAAACATATTATTCCTACACCAGAAAACATGCACAAACCAAACTCACAAGATCACAGGCCACTGTCCTGTGAAAACACTACAAATCAAGTATGGTGCAACCAGCTATTGCAACATGAGGTAAGTGTTCACTTGGAAGATACCAACAGGAGATCTTCTGTGAGATGCTTGAGAATACCTTTATTCAAGTATTTTCCTACGGGCACAATGGGGTACTAATAACCAAGCAACAGCTCTAGGTCATGATCACTCTGTTACTGCCTTTTACTGTGTTTTCTTCCTTCATAAATCACTTTAAAATATATTTTATAGTGAGTGAGCAGGGGTGGAAAAGAAACCAATGAGCCAATTTCTTCAGCTACTGCACAATGTCAAACTTCTTACCAAGTGCCAGTGTTAGCTTTTTCTTAAAAGAGTGTTTTTAGAACAGAGTGTAGTGCAGGAAAACAACAGCAGTAGGAAAGATTTCACACTTGTTTGCTGACACACACACAGACCATGTGTCAAAACAGGAAGTGCATTATTCAGCAGCACAGGAACGCTCAGCACGGACACTGAACACACTTGGTGAGTCAGAGCATCCAGGTTGAAGATGGATTTAGTGTGAGAGAAGTGTTCATGATGAGTTAGTGCAGAGCTGTCACCAGCATCCAGGCTTAGCTTATTTTGCCAACCTTCTGTCTGAAAAACACTTAGATATTCCAAAAAGGGGCCTATGAGAGAGCTGGAATGGGACTTTTTATAACAGCAGGTAGTGACAGAACAAGGGGGAATGGCTCCAACTAAAAGAGGGCAGGTTTAGATTAGATATGAGGAAGAAATGTTTTCATTGTGAGGATGGTAAAACACTGTCACAGGCTGCCCAGAAAGCTGAGGATGCCTCCTCCCTGGAAGTGTTCAAGGCCAGGCTGGATAAGCCTTTGAGCAACTTGGTGTAGTGGAAGGTGTCCCTGACCCTGGCAGGAGGGCTGGAACAAGATGATCTTTAATGTCCCTTCCAACTCAAACTATTCTATGATTCTATCATGATATGTATTTGTATTTTCTTACATTGATGTACAGACAGTGAACTAAATGTTACAGGTTGTTACTTCTGTCTTAAGTCCTGCTTGAACCACTTTCACTGAACAACTTTTGCTGCCACCTGTTCAAAGTTTTGACAAAAGTACTCCTGGCTCTTAAAATTAGCTTCAAAACCAACTTAGAGTAAAGCTTATAAACATGGGGAAAAAATAAAGTACTGCAACCAGTTATGCAAAGAATTAATTGTGCACTTCTGCCTCACTGGGTAAAAAGTAGGCTGTTCAGATGTTTGATGTCTCTATAAGTGACCTGGATGATGGATCAGAATGCACCTCCCCAGCCTACAGAGGATATGAAACCAGGAGCTGTTACTATGCCAGGTGCTTGTGGTGCCATTCCATGGATCTCACTGGGCTGCAGAAATGGGCAAACAAGAACCTCAAATTCAATAAAGAGAAATGTAAAGTCTTACACTTGAGAAAAAAACAACCCTTTGGACCAGGACAAGTTGGAGACAAAGCCTGGGAAGCAGCTTTGCAGAACAGAGCCTGGGGTCCTGCTGGACAAATTGCCCATGACAGCAACGTGCCCCTGCAGCAAAGGCCACCAACAGCACCCCAGGCTGTGTGAGGAAAAACACTGCCAGGAGCTCAAGGAGGGTGATCCTGCCCCTCTAACTAGAACTTAGACCCACCCAAAATGCTGTGTCCAGTTTTGGCTCCCCCATCCAATAGAAACATGGACAGACTGGAATGAGTAAAGAGAGAGCACTACCAGACTGAGAATCTTCCCAGACATGGAAAGAAGGGCTTAGAGGGCTGGGACTGTTCAACCCAGAAAAGGCCCAGGGGGAGCCTTGTCCAGGTGTGTGAATGACCTGACGGGGGACAACAAAGAAGACGGAGCCAGACTCCTCTCAGCAGTGCCCCACCAAAGCACAACAGGCAATGGGCACAAACTGAAATACAGAAAACTTCCTGTCAACAAAAGATTACATTCTTTTAGTACCACAACAGCAGTCAAACACTGGAACAGCTTTGCCAAGAGAGGTTGGAATGCCCATCTTGGGAGATAATTGAGAACAGTCTGGCCATGGTGCTCCAGCTGACCCTGCTGGAGGGCAGGTACGGGACTGGACTGTCTGCAGAGGTGCTTCCTAACCTCAGCTGCTCTGTGGACTCAGGACAGACACAACATGCACATCATACAAACTCAGCCTCCTACATGCTTCCCTGTAACAATCCAAAAATTGCATTTCCATGAGGAATCAGTATCTTATTAAATCTGCTGCCAGTATTTTCCCTGACAGAGCTGCGAACAAAAGAAACCAAACAGTAGCTCTGAGAAGGCACTGACACGTCCTGTGCTTCTACAACTCTCCTGTTGCAACTTTTTTTAAAGCAGTAACAGAGCAGCTAACCTAAAACTGCTTACCAGCAAACAGACCAGAATATTTTCAAAAGTGATCATTCCTGCTTTTGGGTCTTCCATCTTCCACTTTTGGGGGGGGGGGTCTTAGTCTATACAGCTTGCTATCACTTTAATAATTATTCATACTTTAAAGATATGGATGAATTATCCAGCTTCCTGTTATCACTTGTTTATTATTTTCAGCAAAGAACTCTGATAACAATGTTTGCATTCATTCATTTTCAAATTGTCAGCTTTCATCTTACATGCTCTCATCTGAGACTAGCAGAACTCCCCATCAGTAGGATTAAAAAAAAAAAAACCAAAACTAAAAATTCCACAGCAGTTTGGTAGAAGAAAAGCTGACAACCTTCTTGTCCTTGAGAAGGGACTGGAGGGAGCAGGGGGGAATGCTCAAGAATTATTTTGTACACTTAAAGAGCTTCTCTAGATTCAGCTGAAGAACTGCATTTACTTCCCCTGAGCTGAACTGCTGAAGTATTTCCACTCCAGCAGCAGCCACAATTTAGCTCTGGAGCAGGGATTTCCCTCTGCAGTTTGAAGCACTCTCTCACATGAAAAGCTCTGTGGAACACACTGTAAATGTAGAACTATTACACAACTATTATCTAGTGATGCTGGCATGAGGAAGCTAGAGGGAGGAAACAGGAAGGATATAAATACAAGTCTGCAATCTTTCGTATTTTACTCACATAAGGGAAAATCACCAGTGTCCAGAGCTCCAAGAGATACATCTGAGCTACTGTGTTGGTGAATAAAAAAAACACCAGTGGTACACATTCATTTTGCACAGCATTTAAATAAGCTGGAAATAAAAATTCAGATTGTCAGTCCCACAGAAACCTGTAGGCATCATCTGACTTCTCAAGATTAAAATGAGATTTCATATCAACTTACTTTAGTAGACTTTAGCCTTAGTGTTCATTTCTCTGTGCTGCTTTTTCACCTCCACCAGTAAAATGTTTTGATATATGACTCACAGCTAAGAACATTTCAGAGGACACATTCAAAAGATTTGAGCAGACACTGTTCTGGCAGGTTTTTTTAAACAATGAAAAATGTTACTGAAGATTACAGGAACAAGCCAGAAGTTGAATGGCTGCTGGGAAGAGTCAATAAACATCACCTTTGCTTGGAAATTAGGAATTTCAGTGCAAGGGTGTATCACCCTCTTACTATTTAGCTTGCTGACTTTACAAACAACATTCCATTCGGTTATGTATATTTTTGTTGAGATATTTTAGGGGAAAAGAATGCTTGTGAAAATAAAATAATTAGTCCAAAATATTCTCTACCTTTGAAAAGGCTGGCACCTTGACAATTCATCTTAAGTCATAAGCACCAAAACAAAAAACTCACTGATCCTCACTGCCAGTAATTTTTCAGGAATGTAGCAACCAAAGCTGTGGTAACAACTGGAATACACCTAAAATGCAGTTTTAAAACGATCTTCTTGATATTAAATGTCTTCACATTGTTCTGGCTATGGAAAGTGCCAGAGAGCTCTTTACAGCTATTTTAAAATTTAAGCCTGATGCTGTCAGGTTCAAAGTACTTCTGGGCGACAAAAAGGAGCCTTCACATGTAAAAGGGGAATCAACACTTTGTCCTTCTGTTTGTCAGACCCGAGCAGAATGGAGCTGGTGGAGGAGGACATGCACAAGAAGAACATGGCCAGGGAACCTGCAGAACCAACACTGTAAAGAGCACACAATGCTCAGCGTGTGAAGGACAGCATGATCTCAGCACAACAAAGTTGACTTTGCATATAGACGGCAAAACGTGGACACGCTGACACGAGAGATGTTTAAATACACATTTTGCAAGAGAGAGCCTCCTCCCAGGTCCCCTCCACAGTTGCTGCTATTTATGTGGTAAACCTCCTGTATATACAACACGACACTTCAAACAAAGGTTCCCGTTGATTCCTACGAGCATCATCCTTGCAGCTCAACAGTTCTCGGAGGCACCGAGCGCTAAGGTCATCGCTGAGTCCTTCACCTGCCTCACAACACCTGCTTAAAGCCCATCTCCACCTATGCAGCCCTGGGAGACCTCCCTCCCGCAGGCAGCCCCAGGATCTCAAGGAACAGCTTTTACCAAACTGCATTTTGCTGATTCGCCTCCACAGCCCTCCAGTACGTCTGTCCCTTTTCATATTTTAAGCTCATCTCCATCTTCGGGGGACCAAGCAGCCAGGGAACCATATTACACCGCCACCTCCACTCCCTCCCCTTTAACACGTCTCCTAACAACGCCACGTAGATGCAGATAATCATCTGGGATGAGCACTTCAGGCAGCCCTGGTGTTCCTGAGGGAGCACATTCCACTCACACGCCCCAGCCCCTCTCCCCCAGCCCGACTCCGTCCGAGCCCGCTCCCCCCTCACAGCACCCCGCGAGCACAAGGACCTCACTTCTCTCCCAGCTCCTTCGCAGCTCTTTTTGTGTCCCCAGCGTGGCCCGGGGGCCTCCCCCGTCCCCTCAGGGCACGGAGACACCAGGGAAGAGCCGCATATTCCAGGCACGTCCCTCTCCCTCCGCGGAGGGGGATGGGAACAGCAGCAGCGGAGCGGCACCAGCCGAGACGTCAAGCGGAGGAAAAACGAGGACAGGCGGGAACTACGCGATAGGAATCGTTCCCAACCTCCATCCCACAGCCCCGGGGCTCCCGAGGCGGGGACAACGGGGTGGGGAAAAGGGGCTCCCCCTCAGCGCTGCTCGGGCGGGACGCTGAGGGCGTTAACGCGCTCCCCCCGCGCCGGGGGCGGCCCGGCACCCACCTTGAGAGTGGGGTACTCCTGCACCTTCAGAGTCATTGAGAGCTGAGCGGCTGATTCCTGCACCGCCATCTTGGATCGGGCACCGGCCGCCTCCCCCCTCCCTCCTTTCCCTCCCGCCCTCCTTCCCAGCGCGTCCCGGCGGGAGCTACCTACGGCGCGCGCGGCATGCCGGGAAACGGCGCGCGCCCCGCCCCGGCCCTCATGGACACGGGCCGAACCAACGCCGCGCGCTCCCCCCTCCCGCCACCCCGCGCCGCCGCGCCTTGGTACGCTCCGAGGGGGCGGTGACGGAGGGAGAGCGACGGCGCGTTGGCCAATGAGAGGCTGCCTTCCGTCACGTTCCTCCGCCGTGAGTGTCGGCACCGCCCCAGAGCTCGGGGAGCCGCGCGTGAATGGGCAGCGGTGTGGGAGTGGGCGGGGCCGCGGGGATGCGCGGACAAATCAAATGGGATTACGGCATCGGGATAGGCGGGATTTGGGGGGGATATGGACACCCAGCCACTCAGGGGCGGCAGAGAGCCATTTCCTACGGCCCAATCAGAACGTGCTCTCGGGCTCAGTAGGCGGGGCCTAAAAGTAAATTTTGCTGGTGACTTCAAACGGCCGTTTTAACACCCCCGAGGTGTCCGGGAAGGGGAGAAGGGGAGGGGCGGGGCGCGGGGCGGGGTGCGATGTGATTGACAGCGCCGCCGGCCAATGCTGTAGCCTCTCACGTTGACGGGCAGGCTGCTGAACCAATGGGCGGTGCGCCTGGGGCGGGCGGGCGGAGCGGCGGGCGGCGTGTGGCTGTGTGTACATCGGGAGGGGCGGGGCCGCCCCCGTGAGTTCCGCGGGGCGGAGGGAGCGAGTGGGAGCCAGTGAGGCGGAGACGGCGGGAAGAGGTTTAAATAGCGGAGACGGCGGCAGCCCCCTGCCCGCGGCTCCCCGGGCCGGCGCCGAGCTTCCCCGGTGAGCGGAGGCGTGGGGCGGGCGCAGCTCCCGCCGCAGCCGGGCCGGTCCCGCCCGCCCCGCGGGGGGGACGGGGTGGGGAGGGGGGGCGGCTCCGTTCGGCCGCCGGGGGCTCTGGGGGCGCCTTCATGGGCGGCGCTGCCCTCGCAGCCGCGGCGGGGAGCGGAGCCGGCGCCGCCGGGCGCTACAGGTGCGGAGGTGGGGCTGCCCCGGCCGGCGCTGGGTGCGCGGGATCCCGGCGGGCTGGGGATCTCCATGGCTGCGCTCAGAGGCTTTGCGTGACCCGCTGACCTCTGGCCGGTCCCTGTAAGGTGACAAGCACCGGTTTAGGCGAGCGGTAATTCCTCTGCCGGACGTACGTGAGTGTTTCCATTAAAAAAAAAAAAAAAAAAAAGAAAAGGGACGCGATCCTGCAGAGTTTCTACTTGTGTGTGTGCGAGGGAATAAAACTATTCTTGGAGTGTCAGTTTTAATGTAAAAGTTGCTTTCTGGGCAGTGTCTCGGTGTTCGGCTCCTCGCTGTGACAGGGGCACCTCAGAGTGACACAGGGACAGACCTTCAGCACAGCGAGCTTGCCGAGGAAGGGAAAGGTGCCCGTAGCACCTGCCCGTGCAGCAAATACAAACTTCACTCTCTTGCTGAAGTCGATGTCAAAAGTTTAGTTTCTTGATGCACCAAATGTGCTTCAAGCAGTGTGCTGCTTGAGTTTGAAGCTTTAAAGAGACCCCAAACCCTGTAGCTATCAATAACCGTGATGGTTTTTATGCTCTCTGAACATTGTGGTTGTGTTTTTACTGGTCTGCAGAAGACTGAGGGAAAATAAACACCAAGACTTCCAGGAGGAGCAAACACATTTAACTTTCATGGTTTGAAAGGACAAGTATGTTTGGTGGCATTATTTCTGATGAGCATAGACCTCATTAGGCTGAAAGTATCTGTCCACCACAAAGGGATGGGGGTAAATAAAAGGGAATGTTGGAAGTCATGTAGTTGAGTGTTAGATTCTCTTTGGCTCTCGACTCTTTTTACTGATATTTACTCACAGCTGCCCTAGCATTCAGCCTTGTGCTGACCATAACCAGTAAATGTATGCCTAAACATAATTTACCAAGCCCACACCAGGTGCAAAGGCTTTGTTTGAGAAGTGTGTTAGTAAAACTTTTGTGTTAGTTACACCTGGGATTAGCATTCATGTCCAGACACGATCTTGGGACCAGATCCTGCAAGAGGATTTTTATAAGGGGGATTTTGACTCCATTAAGGCTCTGTGCAGGGAATGGTTCACCCTGAGCTGCTTGGGTGGAGGATTGAAAACTTTGCTCAATTGTTGCTGTATTTACAAACATAATTATGTGGCATTGTAAAATATTCCTGTTCTTCCTGTCTGTCTTAAGTATCCTGTAAGCTAATATTTAGAAGGAAATTTGCTCTTCAGTATTCCCCATGATTAATGGTACTGAGCAGCTTGAACCTGGCATACCTTAACTCTGTGATGCCTATAGGGATTGAACAAGTGTGACTTGCCATGTAATTGATCAAGTCGTGTATGCATTTGTCCAAGACACTTATTTGCAACAGGTTTTGTTTACATGTAATCTCTTAATGGTCCTTCCTGATAATACAGTAGCTAGTTTAATGTAACACAGACACTCTGTGGATACAGGTTATGTGCTCAGACTGCGTCTGTCTTTAAACTGGAGAGTTTTTGGTGCAGCTTTGTCAGACACTAGTAGCCAGAGCTAAAGGGGTTGCTTGATGGAACAGATGGCCAAGCAACCATCATGTCAGAGAAAACAGCATGCATTCGTGTATTCTTAGTTTAACACAAGAGGGAGCATGTCTAATCTTTAACCTTTAAATATTGCAACTTCAGGGAGAAAGCTTGAAGTGTTGAGTGTCAACTAATTTATGTTCAAGGCTCCATGTGCAAATATTGATACAACCTATGCGTATTGCTGGCATGTTTTCAGCTTTGGGCTGCAGCTGTGGATTTATAGTGTAAATGTTGGCAAGATAAATGTGGGGATGAGAACTAAGCTAATGATCTTTTGATGTTGTTAAAATGTGTGGTTTCCTGCTAAATTAAACAAATATTTATGGCTATTGTTATTCCTGGGTCTGGTCATTAATATACTAAGGTTGTACTTTTTTTCTTCAATATTAGTTTAATATATGTCTTCTGCTTAACCTACCATATGAACTTATAAAGCCGAGTCTTAATTTAATTAAATTTAGTTTAATTGCCTATATACCTTTGCATTTAGAGTTCTTATAAATCCTACTACTTTATTCTTCAATAGGAAGTATAAAGTGGGATCTACTATGAAGTTTTGTACTGTATCTTCTTTATTGTTTACTTGTCCCCTGGTGTCATAAAAGGAAGATGAAAAATCAGCTTCCATTTTGCGTTTCTTGGTACTGTCCATTTGAATCATAATGTGTTAATGTTTGTCCTCGTTCAGTGTCTTGTTAATGTGAATTAGCAATTAGTTTAACTTAAGCAATGTGCAGAGAATACTCCAAACTTTTAGGAGAACTTCACTCATTTGTTTCCAGTAGCTTTCCACTTTGCTCCAGATTAATGATCAGAGAAAAACATCTGCCTACCATTAAACACTGCATGCAAATGATGTATCTTTCAGGAACATAAACACTCTGTGTGTTATTTGGTGGAGCAGAGCAGAAACCTCAGTGCTCTGCTTTCATACACTGAAGAAAACTGCTGTGGATGGAGATTTTACCACACTTGCTTCTCTTTCCTCTCTGTGGCCATTGTAACCCCAGTGCCAGGTGGCAGAAGTGTGTGTGTCACCATCATTTCTTGTATTTGCACACCAGGCTGGCCTGAGGCAGGAATGTGAAGGCCTGTGCTGGTTCAGGTGGGAAGGAGCACAGGTTGTCCCACTGTTCAGTGGAGTTCTCTTCCTCTGAGCAGGTGGGTGTGGTGGTATTGTCCATTATCATGGATTCTCCATGTTTCTTGGCTATTCCATATCAACCAAGACTTATGCTTAGGTTTTCTTGCCCAGCAGGCTTAGGCTGCTGCACAGACTTTACAATAAAGGTGTATCTTTACTTTAAAAGAAAGCAGCAATATGCCTTTATAGTTCATGATTGGAGGTTTTTTTTTCTTAATTTTATTATTGTAACTTTAAACATAACTGAAAAGTGTCTTAGTGCAAATGGCTTGTGTAAAAAGGCTGGTGAAGTTTTATTTCTCTATCTGAGAGGAAATTGCCAAGAGTAAAAACCCAACAAACAAATAAAAGCCCCCACCACGAAAACCCTGCAATTAACAACAGCAGCAGCCCTGATGTATCACTGTTTAGAGTGTAGTTGTAAAGTAGTAAATACAGATCAAATTCTTTGTTTCCTTGTTTTAACATGGTTATAAAGACCCTTTCCTTATCCGGGGAAAATGCAGATGCCCTCAGCAGTTTGGGTTACTAAGTTACCATAAAGAATTGGGGTTGAGACCTCAGTAGAGGCTGTGCTGGGTCATCTGTGGGAGCATTTTCATATCTCTGGGACCAATCTGGCACCTTTCAGGCAATGTGCGTGTAGAACTTAGAAATTATCCCATGTTTATGCAAACCGGGTTTCTATGTTAAGGTATGTTTTATATTGCTTTTATTAAAAAAAAAAAGGAAAAAAGGAGAGGGCATTCACAATGTAGGTCAAATTCTTGTGAAACCTCTTTAAAAAGACGACTTGTATTTGCATAAAAAAAGGCATGTGGGACTGCCTGAGAAGTGCACAGAGTCCTGTAACTTTCTGAATGGTCTAAATGGGTGATTTAAAATGCAAAGGGAAGGGGGGTTTACCTGCAATATTTTTGGCCATAAGCATTTTTTCTTTTTTTTTTTTTTTTTTTCCTTTCCGAATTACAGCCCCCTGAAAATGGGGGGGGGGGGGGGGTTTAGAAAGAAAGTGCTGACACAGCCTTGACTACAGAACAGTGCTCTGCTTGCTGCTGCAATAATTGTCCAGGCAGTGTTTTCTGCTTCCCTGCCATTTTGCTTTACATTCCTCCAGCCCTTTCCATTTTTAACTTTCCGAAAGTTTGGTATTATTGCGAGCCCCCGGCGTGTGTGCAGCCGCCGGAGGAGCGAGGTTGGCAGAGTAGCATGGACTTGTTAATCTCAGCCTGATCTTGTCAGCAACAGCAGAGCAGAGGGAGAGGGAGACACACACAACTCCGGCTGGGGCAGCGCTCCAAAGGTTCGTCTCCTGTTTTTTATCCCTAAATCGCGTTTCCCTGGCAAGTGCCGGCTGCGCGGAGCTGCGCGGCGGGGCCGCGGTGTTTGTGAGCCGGGGAGGCTCCGGCTGCGAGCCGGCCACCGTGTGTCTGTGTGTCTGTCTGTGTGTCTGTCTGTCTGTGTGTGTGTGCGTGCTACGGCCGCCGAGCCGCCGAAGGAGAGGAAACCCTGTTGGTTCTCCATGCAAATGACCGCTTTGCTTGTAACAAAAGCCTTGATGTTGGGCTTGGAAAAATGATCTGACAGTGTAACAACCCCAGGCCACTTTCGCCATGTTTTTGTTTATTCATGTTTCATTCCGTTTTCCGTAGCTATCTCGCAGATGTTTCCAATTTCACTGTTTGTTGTTGGCTTGTTTTCTTTTTTTTTCCCCCCCCCCCCCCCTCTCTCTTTTTTACACCGTCGAGCCTTTTTGGAGTTAGCAAGAAAACGTGTGAAAGAATGTTAAGAAAACAGAGAGGTGTTGCAGATGTTTATACTTTAGTTCTTGCGTTGCGCCTGGCGATTCTGGCAGAGGGATTCGGTGCATATGAAGGAACGTAAGAAGCATCTGTTTTACCTACCGAGCTGCTGGTTTCGAAATGTGCCCATTGTAACTTGAATATTTACATAAACAGATGAAGCGAGCACGTTCCCGGTGCAGTGTGGCAGGTCGAGATTCTCATTTGTTTGCTACTGTTTTTGAAGGGGGGGAGGAAGGGGGGGAGAATCCAAAAGAGCAAGGAAAGGAATATCTGTGACACATCATGTATGCTCCTAGATAAACTCCTGCCATCTCGGAGTGCCTTTAAATATTTGAACAGCTTCCGTTAAGTCAAATAAAATTGGTTACCATGAGAAACAAAAAAGTCTAATAGAATAGTTCAGCACACCAATGAAAATCTGAATGTAACATTGTTTCTGAATCATTCAAAGAACTGGATTAGACAGAAAACCTTGTCAATAACGTAACATTTAAACATTTTTGCTTCTGAGATCCTGGAAAACAGCAGTACACAGCACAGAAATAACAGAGGTGGATGGTATGTTATCTTACAGTCGCATAAATTGAAATGTAATCGTCTACTAACGATATTAAAATCGGTCTGGTTGTAGAATTTTATGCTTGATGAATGTGTCGAGGCATACACAAATAAAATCTGAAATCTTAAAGGACAATGATTCAATGTCCAGAGCCAGTGGTTAAATCAGATGTGGTAACTATGGTGAGAGGTAAAGTTACTTAGCTTCCCACAGACCATGCATATGTGGGTTTCTTTTCGTATAATGGAGATTAAGGAGAAAAGGATTAGAAAATCTAAAGGGAAATTTTGAGTAGGAGACCTGTAGCCTTGCTCTGGGAATTAACACTGTGGAGGCTTTTAAAAGAGAGGCAGGGTGGAAGTAAACACTCTCTTGTAATATATATTGATGATAATTCTAGAAAGGAGTCTTTCTGGTTGGGAATATCAACAGCGGCTCATGCATACAGGAACAAAATCAATCCTCTGCATATTAAAATAATCCTCCTACTCCAACAAAACAAAAGCAGAACCCTGCATAGATTTTGACATTACGAAGTGGCAGCACAAAATCAGGTAAAGTCTGTTATTCTGAGTGAATGAATTTTAGGTTTTTGCAGAATGAAGCAATATTGATTTATTTGGATTGCTTCACATTCCTATTTTTAAGCATGTCTATGATATGTGTTTAGGATTTTTTTTAAACTTCAAAAATGG
This sequence comes from Calcarius lapponicus, assembly GCA_039654755.1. Taxonomy (NCBI): domain Eukaryota; kingdom Metazoa; phylum Chordata; class Aves; order Passeriformes; family Fringillidae; genus Calcarius; species Calcarius lapponicus. The sequence continues at coordinate 7,887,235 of CM077466.1, forward strand.
TGGTCATAGGAAATAAAATCAGAGCTTAGTGTTCTAGCTGGTAAATATTGGGGGAGTTTGGACTGCAGCCAGAGAGACTTGGACCACATTTCTGATTTTCCTTGAGTTGAGAGGCTTCAGTGTTATCCTGAGCTTCTCAGGGAAGAACTTGAGATTATGCTGATCAGCTCCAAGGGGCATGGGAAGGATTGTCATGCTTGCACATAAAACTCTGGTGTTCTGAGAGAGCCACCAGAGATGCTAATTAGTGATTAGCAATTTGAAAGCTTGGGAAACAGAAAGGGGAGAGGTCAGGTTCAATTTCCAGCATAGAGGGAACAGTTCCCTGTAATAGTAAAAAGTGCATTTGCTATGGGAGTGCAGAGACATCTGGGGGACGTGAGGTGTGTTCAGCTTTCTAGGAATAGGTGCTAAAGTGTACTGGGGTTTTGGCAATGCATTAGACACATCTTTAATAAAATACTGTAAAGTTTTGGGTTTCCCCTCCTCCCTGCCCCCACTGAGGTTGTAAAACACTTGTTTTATGAAAAGCTGGCAGGGGAACTGCTAGTTGAGCACAGCCTAGAAGCAGTGTTACGAGTTTTAGGGTGTTTGTGGATTTGCTAGGAAATACTTTGAGCTTTTTGTAGGTCATAATCCCTCAGTTTCCCTTATCAGCTGCTCTAAGAAGGTGTTATCAGGTACCTGTTCAGGAGACTGGGTTCACTATCACTGTGCAACACTCCTGGTTAAACCCATGAGTGGAGTGTATGCTTCTGGACTTCAGGGCAAATCATAAAAAATAGACCCAACAACAGTGAAATTCACATTTGTTACAAATTGTTTTCACAATAGGAATGGTCAACACATTTTATTGCTTTTTGTTTAAATTGTCACTTTTTCAAAGGTATTAAAAGTTCACTAATTGTATTCTCTGCTAATAAGGAAGAAGAGGAGGAAAAAGTATTGCATTGCTGCTATCAGTAGACAATATTTTGCTTTTTTCTTCATGTTGGAGTTGACATTTATGCAATGGTACATTGTTATTGCATTAATAATGGATTATTATTTCACAGGGAAATTTTTATTTATGTAGAGATTGCTATTTTAGATTGAAGCAGAAGGCTTCCATATCTAGAGCAAAACTCAGATATAGCTATTGATGCGTAACAATTAATTTCCTTTTCAGTGTGTTATGAAATTGTTTTATCATCCTCCTTTATTAGGATGTATTATATTTAAGAACAACCAACCTGATACTTCAGGCACAGGATGCTGTATAACCTAATGGATAGGAATAGTGGAATTGGAAGAAATAGTGTTTTTATTTCTTTGCTATTGGATTAGGGCAGATCAATTCACCTTTCTGTTTCTGTTTTCCATCTACAAAACGAGTATAATGGTAATTCCTTCAATATCTACTGATGAAATTTTGAGATAAGCAATATTTTTTTCTTACAGCAGCATACATGGTGGATACTGACATGGTGGATACTGACATGGTGGATACTGACTTTTGCATCAAAAGTCCTAAAACATTAAAATAATTAAAATACTAGTGATTTTATAATAAAAGGTTGCCAGAAACAAAAATCAGACTTAATGCTGATGAGGCTTTTTCTGACACTTGTGACTAATATGGGGTTTTGTAGGGTAACTGAGTATCAGCTGGCTGGTTAGTAATTGAGAGTGAGAATTGACAGATTTTACATGTCTAGTTTAAATCTTGAACAAAAGGCAGCAACTGACAGAAGCAGAGGACACAGTCTCAGGCTGCATCAAGGGAAATACAGGTTGGATATTAGGAAGAAGTTTTTTCCAGAAAGGGTGATAAAGTTCTGGAATGGCTGCCTGGGGAGGTGGTGGAGTCACCATCCCTGGATGTGTTCAAAAAAAGCCTGGATGTGGCACTGGGTGCCAGGGTTTGGTTGAGGTGTTGGGGCTGGGTTGGACTCTCTAGTCTTTAAGGTCTCTTCCAACCTTGTGATTCTGATTCTGTGAAAAGATGGGCTGCTATTTATCTAACCTGATCAGTTTAATCAGTTGACAGAGAAGAGCATTTACATATAAAACTTGATGAAAAAATTAGGAGATAATAGTTAGAAGTACAGATTGCACCTTAAGTTTCCACAGTTTCTTTCATGTGTGACCCTGCTTCAGTCACCTACTCATGTCTTTATCTTTGTAGACAGAAGAGTCAGTATTTTGTTACTGAAAATGATTACTTGCTGTGGTTTGGGGCACTGGTTTTTTTGGTTTTTTTTTTTTTTTTGTTGCTGTTTTCTTAATATATAATTGAAATAGCCCCTAACACTTTTAAAAATATATTTTTATTTTTCTGTTTAAACAGGACAGGATTTTATTCTAAAAATAACTCTAATATTAAAAACCAAATTTTCCAGCAGTATTCACTTTGAAAGGAGTCCCTTTCTTCATGTGCAAAACAAGACAATATGGCTTAGTTTGTAAAATTTGTTTATACAATGGTATTTTCTGAGTACACAGTGCCTGGAATATGTCTTAGCACATAAAAAATAGAATAAATAAAAGCTTTTGTATCCAAACAGCTTCTATTTATATTTCTCAGTAAGAGGTGTGTGTGTGGAGAAGGATCCTTGTAGCTTTGAGAAACTGAGTGTATGCTTTGTCTTGTAAATTATGTCATTTGTTATCTTGGTAAATCTTAGAGCAGCAACTACATGACAGCTTCCCTTTAGAACAGTAAAGATCAGGTGGTGATTCTGTGGAAATCATTCTAACTTATGCTGTGTTCTTGATGTATTTCTCTACCTTTCTCAGGTATCTGTAGAGGAAAGTTAACCAGGGATAATGTTGTGATCTGGTAATGCCTGTGCAAACTGAATCTCATTGTTTTGCAAGGAGATAATGATGGTTTGAAAGCTTTTGCATGCCTTTATTTTTGGTAGATCTTTCATAAATTCCATGCTTTGCTTACTGATATGCCTCCAGAAAGAGTAGGGTGTGACATTTTCTCATATCCTCTTTTAAACTGTAAAATGTATGTGTATCTTTTCTGGTGCTTTGTTTATGCTGTGCTGTGACAGACAAGTAGAGATAAAAAATGCTATACTTAAGAACACTTAGAATAATATATTCTTTAAATAACAACTTCTAAGATCCTCTCTTCTTTCACCTTTCATCTCTGCAGTGAGGGAGTGGTATCAGGGAGTGATTGTCATTCTGACTTTTTCATATTAGTGATGTGAATTTGATCTAATGGAGTTACTATGTCATTCCTCAGGCCCTCTAGTACAAATAGATACAAAAACATCTATGATATTGTGGGTTGAGAGGTGACCAGTGGAGTTCAGACTGTGGGAAGCAGGCAAAGAGATGTGTTACATTTAAATTGTTGTGCACAGGTTGATGTGTTTCCTCAAACGTTGGCACAGGAATGAAAGAAAAGTTCCTGTTTACTTTTAAGGTCCAAAGTGTCTGGGAAGGATTCACTCGAGAAACAATTGCAATTTCCTATTTTACTCCTCTATGACTGTGGGACAGGAAATGGATTCTGCAGATTTTTACCTCCTGGGAAGGCAGCTTGAAGAAAGTAGAGATTGTGGTAGAGTCACTGGACCATAAAATTTAAGCAGATAAAATTATTTAATCTATTGGGGATAGAATGTATTACTTTCAGCCCTATGTTGTTAGAGTGCTGAAGATGTCAAAACCAGGATGTGTTCATCCCTGTTGGAGCAATTAAAAATGTAACTTTTCTGATCCTTACAGAACTATATCAAAATCAACACACTTGCATCCTGGCTGTGTGTCAAGGTTTCTGCACCCTATTGATACTTAATTTGAATAAGATTGAATTAAATCTATGTCACATTGCTTTTAATTTGAGCATCTCTGCCCATCTAATTAAGGGAGAACTTAACCTGTGGAAATGCTAAAAGCTTTTTAGAAAGGATTGTCTGCTCCTGCTTGACTGGAAGCAGCAGTATAAACCTAGAGAGGACAAGTTAGCAGGGAGAGTGCACAAGTTGAAAGAATAGCCAGTTTCAAGTTTCTAATTAGCATTGCACACCAAAGTTAGTAGATGCATAGGTAAGTATGGCAGGTATTTCCAGCAGTCTTTAATGTCATTCTAAGTTTTGTATACTTGCACATGATTTTGTTCTTTATTTTACTACATCTTTATCTCTGTTCTGCATTGTTTGTTTCAGTGTTTGTAGTTGATTGATAGTGTTTTGTCTTGCAGTAATGTGTCCTAAATGCATATACATAATTTTCTTTTTCTGATTTAGAGCCCATTGGCAGTTTCTCTGCCAAGTGCTAGTCACAGATTTCTTAGAACTGCCAGTATGATTTTCTGTTCCTTTAGATGTGTTTCTAGATGGAGCAATGTCAGAATTGGGTAAGAAAAGGCACAGCAGTCTGGTCTTGAGTTGGTTTGTAGGTTGTGATTGTTCAGATCCCTCTTGGGAGAGAGGGACAGTCTATTGGCAAGCCTGAAGATGTAAGTGGGGGTTTTCTGTAGAGGTCTACAGGATAAAATGCCAAACTGACCCTTCTCCTAACATATGGGCAGCATGTTCTAATGAGAATGATGAGTACAGTCTGGGAAGTTCCTCAGTGTGTTTATGATTGCTTCTGCCTCAATAAACAACTCCTTGCCAGCTCTCTTCTGTCCCGGTGCTTTGATTTTGTGGGCATATTCCGTCTGCATAATATCGATGAGTCAGAGCATTGTCAGCTGGAGTACCTCAAATTATATGAAAAGGACATAGAGTACAAAATATTTTCTAGTGTTTTGAGAAGAGATGATGACATTCTGACAATTGGAAGGTAAGGCTGAAATGTGCAGGGCACCATGCTATGCATTTCTGATGTATGTTTTGGGAGCAATATCCTCAGCTGGAGTCATTTTTGGGAAGCCACTTCTCTGGTTGACACCATTTTCACAATGCTATTTACAGAGAATTCTGAAAATGTCATAATTGGAAATTAATGTTTGATAAGAAGTCATCTGCACCTGGAACAGTAACTTTTTTAATACCTGGTGTCAATTTTCCAATGCTTCCTTAAAGTTAGGGTACCTCTCCTTCGTGATGTATTTAATAGCTTTGTGTTATAAAAAGTGAGGGCTTTTGTGCAGAGTCTCAGCTGTTACTTTCAGATTAAGACAACTTTGTATCCTGAAAGATGTTGTCTTAATGTCATAATTTGGCTTTAAATTGTAATCCTAGAACACATTACCATTTACCATCCACTGGTTGCACATTGATGATCTTTGTAGGTCTCTTCCAGCTCAGGTTATTGAATAATTCTGTGATCTTTCTTATCACAAAGGTTCACAATGGGCTTTTTTTTTAGGGGTGCAGGCAGTATTTTCTAAGAGTGTGCTCACTGTAGTTTCAGTCTTCTTTCCTATATTCCTAATTGGTGTAAAATTGGTCACAATTTGCAGTGGCCAGGTTTGTATAGTTCTGGAAGAAATTTGTGTGTATTGCAGTCCAGGAAACCAGTGTATACCTGAAGATGCTCAGAGGTCTTTCTGTGCACCCATGGCTATTTATTATAACTATAGAAAGTCTTTTATGGTAGTAGGCTGTTACCCAAGCTAATTAAAAATGACAGTCACTGTTGTTGCAAATTGTAACCATTGACTATGCAGTAAAAACATCTGAAAAAGCCTATTAGCTGCAAAATGGCTAAAAAATATGCTAAAAAATATTCAATATGGAGATTAATTTGCCCCATCATCCTGAGAAGCTTGTCTACAGTAAGGAACCTATCCAGTGTTTTTCTCTTAGTTTTTTTTTTTTGTTATTATCAGTCTTTGCATGTGTTTTAGAGCCTTGAAATGAAAGATGTGATATAAACACTAGGTATTAAAAGGATCAGATAATTTTAATGTGATTTTTTAAGAGGTATTTGTAGAGTTCTAGCTTTGACTTGCTGCACTTTGATAGCAAAAATGTTACCTATTTCATCAGCTTGAGACTGCAGTAAAATTTTAATTTAGAAATAGTGTTATGCCCAGCTACTTGTTAAAATAATCCTGTGTATTGGTTTCAGTGCCATGGAAGTTTTACACAGTTTGCAGTGTGGTTCAGTATTTTTTTCAGATTGGTGTTCACATTGATGTCAAAACTGACAGTAAAAATGGGTCTCATAAAAAGTAGGATAAGGCAGCAGATTGTATTTTTTTTTAGTTGTTCAGCATTGATACATACCTCTGGATAGGCCAGTTAACTCGAGATTAAATTAAAACCAAATTCAGTTCAAATTTTAAATGAAATAAAATACTGGCACATTAGCTATCACTATGCAGTAAGAAAGAAACTGTCTTTTATTATGTGTGTGCTGAGTCTCTAAGGAAGAATATTGTTCTTTCATAAAACCATTATGAGTAATGGAACTGGTGTCTGTATAAAATGAGTCTATATGGGGTTTTAACAAAACAGTGATGTATCAAAGAAGGTGGTTTCCAGCAGTATTTTCTTGTCAAGTGCAGTGCATCTCTTAAGCTTTATGGGTGCAGCTAGTCAGCAGAATAAACAAACATCCTGTAGCTGTTTAGTTATGCTACCAAAATAAATAATATGACATTCAAGCAGAAGTCTTTTGCACTGTCCAAGACAAACATCCACAGCAATTGGCAGTCTCATGTCCCAAAGCACTCTCTGTGATGGAGCTTTCCCTCCTCAACACTGACTCTTAAGTGATGGGGGAGGTTATGCTGAACAAACATCAGGGGGAATTCCTGCTGCAGTTCTTTTGTGGGAAAATAATTTATCATGTTGCCAATTGCAAAACACAGATCCAACAAGAATCTGAAATTTGAACTGACAAGCCAAAATCTTCCATCGTTTGAATTTTCAGAGGTCCTGGTACAATCCAAAAAAAGGGTCTTGAAAGTTTTCTGTTTTCAGAAATGTGTGGTAAAACTCTGTGAGAGATTACCCTCTCACAGAGGGTTATACTGCCTTATTAAACCAAGTTATAGACCAGTTTCCTATTGGACACTGTGTCAGTATAGGGGGAAAAAAAAGTGTATCCTGAAGATTCTGCCAGAGCATGAAACAGGAAACACAAGATGGATTTACACCAGCAGTAGTTAAAGAACTGTGAACAGAAAGTTCTCTGCAAGCCTGACCTGTGGTGCTGATGGATGCTGGTGATGCTTGAACAAACAGTAAAATTGCAGTGATGTGCTGAGCTGGTTGTAGTGAAAGGATTTTGTGGGCTCTGAGGGACAAAGAGGCTGAAGGCAAGGTGATAATAGCGGTCTCAGAAATATCTACCATTCTTTTTGTCATACTGATGAGAAAGAAGGCTCAGGTTCATCAGTCCTTGTATCCTGCTCAAAGTGGAAGCTGCAATGGATTTTTTTCTCCTTCAGAGCAAAAAGTGTCCTACAGCAAGTTCTGTAGTCACCTGATGATCTAGATAGGAGTTTTCCTCTTTTCTGGAGCAAATATCTGGGATCTTTTCACCAACTGCACTTAACGCTTTAAACCGTAAAATTTATAGTCCTCATCTTCTCCTTTCTGTGTGGTGTGGGGATGGATTATTTGCCAAGACCTAATACCTATTCCAGCAGAGCAGAAAATTCACTGAACCTGGAAATAAAATCATGCACTCAAATGGCAAGAGTTGACACAACCCACATCCTCTCCAGTGAGAAGCCTTCCCTATTCATTCTTTGCTTTTCCCTTATTAGTGATGGTTCTTTGGCACCTTGTAAATCCTTTACCTGGGGAGGATATGACAGAGTCACTTAGATTGCAGTGCAAGAGGGAGTGGGAAATTGCCACCTTATTTTTGTGGCTGCTGTTTGTCAAAGCAGGCATGATTCCATTTTACTGTTCTTTTTGACTGGGGATTTGCTATTGCAAGATCTGAAATAAACTACTAATAATTTGTATTTGCTCAATTTTGCTTTTCAAACTCAAGGTATTGTATGTCACAGGGTACTGTTTTTCTAAACACAGAAATACTTCCTGATGTAGGCTGTTTGGTGATACATGTATTATAAGATCAATAATGTCATAAAGCATTTTAGACACATTTAGGTTATATAATGAGAGATGTTATAACAGGTGTGTCACAATTAGGTGTTTAAAAAAATTGGTGTTGACCCAAACTTTTTTAAAAATATTCTTCATTTGGGATGTGTGGGGTGAGGTGATAGCAAGAAGACTGAACATAAGTATCTCTGTTACTTCATATGTGAAAGCACAAAAAGCAAAAGAGAGGTGCTGTCAGATTTCATTCTCTGTGTTTCACAGTGTGGCACCTTCATTGTGGGCTTGTGTATCCTTGTGAGTCAGGTTAAGAATTATGCTGTGATATTCAAATTATTAAGCAACTTTCTGCTTCAAGTGTTTGAATTAGCTCAGGAGAAAGAATTTGTTCCCTCCTCTACCTGGTTTTGGGGGATAAGGCTCACATGTGATTTTTATAACATTTAAACAGCTGTTACATTCAGTTCTAATTCCAGATCATTTTTAGGAAGATTGATTGTGGGCATGCACTTTAGGCAGAGCTACACTTCTGTGGGGGAGGTATGATTTTTTGGTGAGGAATTGATGCTGGAAATGCTTAAATTCTTCTTTGGTCATTGGGGAAAAAAACCAAAACAACAAAATCAGATGAACCCTAGGGTGTTCCAGAAACTTTTGTTAAAACAAGACTTTGATATCTCAGGGCTTGTGTCTCCTAGGTGAAGTGGTTGCTGCTTTTATGAGTTATAGATCTCCATACTTCAAAGCAGCAGAAAGAAAATGTGTGATTTAAAGACAACATAGAAACTTTTATTGCTGTAGATTCAATTTGTTGTATAAAACTATTGTTGTATCTGATGCTGATCAAGTCATAGGTTAAGGTGATGGTCACATTTATCCAGTGTTTGTATCTCTCTGAGAGTTTGATGTGGCTTTAATGGATTTGGATTATGGTCGATAAGCTACAAAGATGACGTAGACCTGAAAGGTAAAGCAATAACCAGCACCTCTGTCTTGTGTCTTAGTCAGGTTTACAGCACAGCAAAACCCTGCCAAGCAATATAAAACCTTGTTAACATCTGTTGGGTATTAAAACAAATCACTGGTACTGTAATGCCTTGTTCCTCTTAAAGCTGAATATTGTTTCCTCTTTCCACTTCCATTGGAATCACTAGGGGATAATCTTGGTGATACAGAAATGTGCTGCAAGTCATGGTATGGCCAAGCAATTAGCAGGACAAAATTAAGATAATGCCTTTAGGATTCCTTTGTATTCTTTTTTGGTTTGTGTACTGGATTTTTTGTTCATTACTTCTTGTTCTTTGTATACGTTGCATTCTGAAATTGTCTGTTAGTGTCCAAAAATAAAAGGCTGAATATTGGTGAGAAATGAACAAATAATAAAATCTGTCTGACGTGAAGTACTTTTCTGAGCTAGAACAGGCAATAGTGTTATTTAGAGACTGGATTTTCAATGTTGAAGACCTAAAGTTTGGAAATAATCTAAAACCAAAAAATTTCACTTTTGCTCTAAAGAAGCTTTGTGACTTTTTCTATTTCTCTGTGATGGATTGCTGGAAGAATTATCTTGGAAAAACAACAGCTGCTTTCAGCTTTTATTTGGGTCAGATGTTTTTGTAATGTAGCATGTTTAATATTGAGACAGAAGTGAATCTGTAATTATAGAAATGCTTTTCTGTGAAGTGACACAAACTGATACAGCCAGTGAGAGCAATGTGTGAGCTGCACATCAGTCATGTGTTGTGGTCCTGGAGCAGCAGAGGTGATGACACAACTGTTGCTAGGTATTTGTTTTCCATCAATATGAGAACTGTAGGAAAAGGGAAGGCAACCAAGCCAATAAGAAGGTATGTGCCAGTGGGATACTCATATGAGAAAAAGCATCTGGTTTGTCAGTTTGCTCATGATTTTATCTGTGGAAGTTACTGATAAAATTGTGATGTATTACTTCTCCTGTAGTGATACTAAGGTTGGCTACAATATCGAGACCAAACAAACCCTTTAATTTCTCACATTCAGCTTTTTAAAATTTTTTTTTGATGTGAGGCTGTTCTAGGATTCTTTCCAGATGTTTTTAGTTTGTTTCACAGTACTTCATTTTATGCCCTATTTCATTGCAAGATATGAAATTCTACTAAATCATATTAATTTTTAAATTGTATTAAATTGTCATGTGGACTTAAGTCTTGGAAAACCCAACTTGGAATGAAGAATGAAAGAACTAATTAAAGTTCAATCTGAAGAGAAGGTTGCTCAAGGTCAGTGTAACAACTTTTAGGTGTGCAAGAAGTATTTGTAGGGACATGGTGGAAGAGTACAAGAAATACTGAACTTGGATCAAAGCAAGAGAGAGTCAGGCAGGTTGAACTTTATTAGCATCCTACCAGAAGATATTTCTTTTTTTAAGCATAATGGTGCAGAAACTCTGGGGTCCTCTGCCTGGAAATCCTACACAGTCTCTGTTACCTGAGACCTTAATCTCCTGTTTAGACAACTCTGGGTGGATTGAGGGAAGATGATCTGGGCTAGGCAAGGGAGCTCTCCCTTCCAGTTACCTTTTCTATGAACCTAAGAATAGAATAGCACAACTATGAGAAGTTTCAGTCCTTCTCATTTTTTTAATTGTGCTTTTAAATGAAGGGATATAACTGTCTGCATGTTTTATTTGTTTTTTTGGCATACGTGTTCTGGGCCAGTCAGCTGTTGGCAATGACTACCATATTTAACAATTTCCAGTGTGAAGCTCTGAGTGCTATGAGCTATCAGTTAAAGATTCAATCTGTCCATTTAGTTCAAGTGTTCTTCAACATTTCCTAGTGTCTGCAAGGACATGGGTAGGCAGTTTTTTGGGAGCACCAGTCAATGAGTTCATGTGATCTGTTTTGGTTTTCATCCCTTTTCAAAAAATCTCTCTTCAGAGTGTGCCAGCTTTCCCTATTTTATAGTTTGGCTTCAAAGGTATGAGATGCAGCTCTGGAACATTTTCATCCTGTGGTTTTATTTTTTTTTAATCTGATGTGGCCTGCTATTATATGAACTCTCTGAGTGTGTTTGTGTAAATGCTTATTCAGCCCTCATGGGTTTATTCATGACTGTAATGCTGAAGCATTTGGGAGTTCATTATGGTCCATAGTTCCACATGAATTAAGTTGTTTTCTCAGAAAGTGGAGTTCTTAAAGAATTTTCTAATTGATTTCCAGAGCTGTTTGGCCAACTGTTGTGTTATTGTTCAATTCCTGCTTGGGCAGTGAAAGCTCAGCATTTGCAGACCTTCTCCTTCTGCCCAGGCACTGATTCAGATGCTGAATTTCCAGCACAGGTGGGTGGGAATTGAGCTGCATGGGTCAGGCTCCACTCTCATTGTTTGCACCTCCATGGAGTCCTCTTCTGGAGACCCCCTTCTCCCCTCCCATCCCTCTAAATAAAAGAGAGATTTAATGAGAAAACTTTAATGTCGTCCCAGCTCAGGCTTAGTCACACCAAATGAGTGAACCTAATGAGCCTCTTGAGGAGAATGGTGTATTTACTGTTCCACCTGAAACCTGTGCCCAGAAATGTGATGATTAGATTTATGTGTTTGTCCTTAAGGGCAATTCTGTCTACAATTTTAGGGCTGATGGAATTTTTTTTTTTGCTATCTCACATGTCTGGCCAGACAATTCAAAGTTATGCTGGAGAAACAGTAACTTTTCTTTTATTCTCATGGCCAGAGTGTTTAGTGAGATTTACTTAATCTGGATCTTGAGAGTTCCACCTGGAGAAATAGTGGGATAAAATTGGTCAAATGAATTTTTAATTAGAGCACATACCCACTAATGACTGTATTTTTTAATTTAAGGTTTTATCTACTGCAAATTTGTACTCAAAGGACCTTAATTTTTTTTCTTTTACAGCTGATTTGTTTTAGTAGTGTCTGCATGGAACTGCATTCCCTTGCTGTTTTAAGGGAAAAAAAAAAATCAAACTTTTGATGTGGAAATACTTAAATGTTGTTAGACTGTGCAATTTGAACTGTTCATTAATCCAAAGGTTTAAGACTATTGACCAGACTGTTTTCAATGGCTGATTGACAGATAAATTCTTGAGCTTTACCGTAGGACTGATTTTTTTTTTTGTACTTCCAAACCTGGTTCTTTTTGTCTGCCTCTTTCTCAGTGTCAAGTTCTTGAAACTTCCTTTTGGATGATTTAAGAAGTGTCTGCTTTGTGCTGCTGAAGCAGCCCATGGAAACATGGCAGTGCTTCATGCGGCTCTGGAATCAAGAGCAAGGCTGTTGGAATGTGCCATGTTGGTCTAGCAAGGACTGAGATTTGCTTGGTTGGTCCTAAATTAAACCTGATTTATGCCCACAGAGGCTACTAAAGCTTCTCTCTTTCTACCCCTTCTTATTTTCAAATGTCTGTAGAAGAAAGTATGCTTCTGGATATTGAAACAGGTGGAACCACTTAGCCAAGGAACTATAAAAATAAATTAGTAGAATATCTGGTATCTTCCCCTAGAATCATGTGGGTTTTCATTGCTGGAAAAGTCTGGTCAAGTTCTGAAATGAGTCCAGGCTTTTAATCCTGTATTCTGTTGAGGATGAGTGTATCCTATTGTTTTCTAGATTGCCTTGAGTGGTGCTGTTGCTTGAAAATGGAGTTTGCATTGAGCCCTCTGTACAATGTTTTACATTTCTTTTGGGTCTGTTCCAGAAAATGGCTCTGTGCTGTAGTAGCAAATTTGTGATATTTATTAAAATAATTAGAAAATAAAACATGTAAATAACACTGTATCTGTCTATCTATGCAGAAATTCTCATGCTACTTTTGAAGTAGTTTGACTCACAAAAAGAGTCATGTTCAGCTGTCAGAATGAATTCTGAAAATATCCCCTGTAGAAAGAATTGATATTAACTTTAACCACCATAGGTAGGTGGTATTACACTGTAGTTTACTTTCTTCTTCTGTTACTTTTTGGGCTGCAGCTGAACCTCTCTAGTATTCTAAAAATTAACAAAGAATATCTATGTAGTACCTGAATCTTAACTTACAGCATATATAGTTTTATTTTTATTATAGAGTACTTGGAAAGGAATTTGCAGGCTGTTTTGTAAATGTGTTTGCATATTGTAATTTAAAATAATGAGTATCTCCTTGTGTTATTAACATTACTCATAAATTTACATTTCTTGTTTTTCATTCTCAGTGTGTACATTGATACAGGAAAATTGCAGGGCCAAGTATGCTGATTCTTAGAAAAGTTTATTAAGTTTTCCTTTCTGCAATAAAAATTTGTCTAATTCCCAAATGCTTTAAATTCAAGTTTGAAAATACATTTTAGTAAATATATTTTCATGGGGTTTTTGAGTAAGTTAGGAGTATTTTAAAATGTATACTAGAACTTTTTTGTAGTTTTAAGTATTTGTAGTGTGCAAGTATTTGACACTAGGAAACCTAAGAGTTAGTTGTTTTTAAAGACAAAAGGAAAGCAGGAAAGTAACAAAATGCTTTAATTTGTCTTGAACTTGTCTCTCATGTTGAAATATTTAGAATGGTGACACTTCTATATGAGAATTACACTTTTTTGCTAAAAAGTAATTGAGAAAATAAACTTCAGGTATTTGAAAATGAGAAATAGAATTGCAGAATCTCTGATCTTTTCATCTTTCAGTTGGGAGCTGGTTAGAGTCAGCTCAGCACAACCAGGACAGAGAAGTTAAATAAACCAGCTTGTCCAACTTTACAGTACACTTGCTGCTTTCTGGAAATACCTAGACTATATGAAAAGCACTTGGATATTTAGTTCTGTAAAAGCTGGCTAACAAGTTGTGTGTTTCACAATTTATTTTATTTGCAATACTTAAGTTACTGTTTAATTGCTCGTTATTTTAATTACAGCCAGTAAAGCGACAACAAACTGCCAAAAATTATAGACTTGAATACTGTTTATTGATTGCCAGGCATGAGCATAGGAACTGATCTGATTTGCAATAGCAAAGGTGGAACAAAGAGATGGAAAAAGCAGAATAGAATTCTTTCCAGTATTTCAAACAAACATCTTTTGTTTGGAATATAGCTCAGTCAGGGATTCAGCTGTTAAAAAAAAGTAAATGAAAAAGGCTCAATTTGATTTAAAAAGAAGCTTTGCAATTTTCTCATTAATGTCATTTTAATATTGTTGGAACATGCAGTTTGTGACTAACAAATCCATCAAATGTATTAGCCAAGTGTTAATTTTATACTAGTGTGGGATGTCGCAAATAGCAAAATAAAGGAAAGATGGAAAATAAAGGCAACTTAAAAATTGGCATTAAAATGAAATTGCATGTAGCATTAAAAATCTCTACAATAATTTCAAGAATTCCATAGAGAAAGTTTTTCTCCATCTCAGAAAAGGGTAAGAAGAATGAAGTGTATCTCCAACTGGGGAACATTTGAAAAAGGAGGACAGTTATTCACGCTTTCCAATGGTTCTTGGAAATTTGGGAAGATTGCACTTGGAATTTTATCTGGTTATTAGTTTATTGGAATCTTCCCCAAGAGTTTTCATCAAAACCTGAAAATAATCTCTGGATTCAAGTAGAAACCTCAAAAAGTCACTTAAAGAGGTTCTGGCTATGAACCTGTAGTCCATTAAAATGACATTGCTGTCAAAATAAGAACAGAGGAGTTGAAAATGAAAATAATTGGACTATTGAATTATTCAGTTCTTTAACCCTTCCCATTCCCAATGAGAAGATCACATGCTGAATTGAGACCAGGGGAAATGAATCACATGGTGGCAGGACAAATGAAACACTGTTCTGATGTCTCATATGTGAAAACACAGTTTGATGTTCCCTCCTCCCTTATCCTCTATGGAAGTCTAATTCCTTTTGGCTCTATAAACTTTACTAATGATGTAAACTGTGCTTAAAAAGTGGTTTGGAATTTTTGTGGTCTTTTGTTTGGTTGTTTGTTTTCTCTTTGACTAAAAAAACACAAACATTTCAGCATTGTGTTGCACTGTGCATTCCTGGGAACAGTTGCATCAGCATAGCTGGGAGTATTTATGGAGTGAAGCCCTAAGGCCTGGTCTTGTTGCCCAGAGACAATTTATATCTGTTTGTTTTGTAGTCTCTGTCCATCATTGTCACTGCCCATGTGGCAGAGCTACTATGGCAAATATGAAACTTTTCACTATCAGTAATGTTCCATGTGACAGAATTTTTATTCCTTCCATTTAAAAAAGGGTGCTGGAGGGCTCAGTGAATGCAGAGTGCATACTAAAATAAGTTATGAGGTTTCCAGAGTAGAGCCCTCAGAAAGTGGTAAATGGATATGCTGTTCACTATGATGACATCTTTTATTATTTATCTATATATTCTGTTGTCAGCAGGGTTTCTGCTTGATTCAGTGTGCCGGAGGTGTCATTTCTTGTTTGTGTCAATTTCTGTGCAGCCTGTTTGTGGCAGCCCAGCACTCTGCTGTGGGGATGGGTCAGTGCAGAGCTATGGTAAGAGAAGTCACTGCTTAGGAGCTCTTTTACCTTGTGTTGAAAACGAGGAATGTGTTTTCAGGAAGTGGGAATTTTCCTGGATAGATCTGTTCCTTAGGATGCAGCAGTAGTGGGTATCAGTTAAAGTCAGAAAAGCTGTTTTCTGGGGGAACAAGACAGATGTTTCTTCTGTTCTTGCACTGCTAGAAAGGTTTGTGATGGTTGGTTGTTTTTTTTTTTTTTTCCTGGGGCAGTTGCCAGCTTTGGCAATCTGTTCTTGAGCCAGTCATTCAGCTGGGCACGATGTGTAACCTGACCCAGTAAACAATTGCCTGCAAGAGGGGAAATCCCACTCCCTCTCCTGGAGCTGTCAGTTTTCTTCCTTTACATCAAATCTCCTGCTTGCCAAACTGGTTTAGCTCACTAAGTCAGCAGGAGTCAGTAATTTTGTGGTTACCTTAGTATTATTCTTGTTCTTTGGGATATATTGACTTGCTGGATAATCAAATACCAAGCTGTACAAGTGAAGAATGAACTCTCTTTTCTGGGAGAATTGAAGTGAGACACTTGAAGATGACCTTCCTTTAGTAGCTGTGACTGCCCATACCTTAGCGATGGTGTGATGATGTACCTTAAGCCAGGGCTTGCATATTTGGCTGTGTGAATCATGCCCTTTCACAAGTCAGGTCTAACAATCTTATATTGGCTGTTTGAGTCCTTTAATACCTCTGACCTTAACCCTCTTGTGCCTTAGTTTCATTATTTTGCAGATGGCAAAAGATGCTTTCTTCACAATACATATTCTAGGAAAATAAAGGAATGTATGAGAATTCAGGTATTACAGTTGAAAGTGCCACAGAAAAGCACATTAGGATTTTCTTTTTTGGGAGCAGGATTTGAGTAGTGTACAATAAACAAATTCTTGAGGAATAAGGTGGGATTTCTCTCATAAGGTTTCTTCATATTTGGAAAAATGCAGAGCATGTTACTTTCTAATTTTAGTGTTTCCTAACTTTGACATGCCTGATTTTGCACCCTTAATCATGTTAATTTAATCTGATTTAATTGTGTCAATTAAATTTTCTGTACACTGAAATGTAACTGATAAGGCACTAAGAACAAGCCTTAAGAAGAAAATTTGGGATTCATGTACTTACCATGTTTTTTCACTAGTCAGTAAGTTTAGCATTGATTTTAATATAAGTTACAGAAAATACTGCTGGTTCTTTGGTTGAATATTAAGTGTTTGTTGAGTCTTTAAACACCTTATTCCCCTGATATATAGCTGCTAAATATGAGAGTTTTCAAAAAACTAACCAATATAAAACTAGAATTAATATAGCTAAATATTTTTGCTATAACCAGTGGTAAAGTGATTTTAACTAGAAGTTTCATTGTCAGGGAGCTATCTCTTGGTTGCTTACCAAAAATCAGTTTAAGAAGTTTTTACAGGATTTTGTAATTGATGACAAAACTGTGACACTAAGTAGGAGAGAGAGTAAAACCACAACCAAATTTTGTGCTTGCTCTCATTCTTTTAGCCCCCATTTCCTTTTCTCTCGCTGTAATTTTGATTTTCATGCTCTTAAACCTGGCATTTTTGCCTCTTTCCTGTTTGGGGTGAGCAAAGCTCAAGGCTGTAACCACAGCCTGGGATGTTCATCCCCTGACCTGGCTGATGTGAGAGTGGCAGGCCTTGCATTTCCAGTATTCTGAAAGTCAGAGATAATCAGAACTATTGCTGCTAGCCAGATGTTTGCCAGCCTCTGGATGTTCTCTGGACAAGAAGTTGTCAGGAATCAACCCAGCTGCTGCTTTGAAAAGTGACCCTAAACTGCTTTTTTGGGGGCTGAACTGCCTAGAATATTTTTGAGCAGCTTCAAGTCTATCAATACAAGTTGTACCTTCCTGCTTAGAATTGACTAAAGACATTTCCTGTTGCAAGCAATAAGTTTAAAGAAAAATTAATTTCAGCACTTGACTTTGTATGTGTAGCTGTTGTAACTGGAGACTACCAAGGGACATTGTAATATAGAGAGGTTTGCAGCCAGGGAAAGCAAATGCTCATTCTTAATGCTGCTTTTTCTGTAATTTCTAAAGTGTTTTGAAGAGAAATCTGTGTTTTCAGAGCCCACATATCTGGACAGTGGGAGGATGTTTGATCATGCTGAGAGTTGAATTTTCATTTTTACTTTATTCACTGGAGAAATTGTAATTCATCTTTGAGACTTGACAAAGTAAGAAATTTATATTGCTGGAAAGCATAACAGATAGACTGATAGAGCAATTCAGGCATAACAGATGGCTGAGTTTCAGGAATGGGATGAAAGCTGAAGTGGGATTATAAGCTAGGTATAAAGTACATCCAAAGACCTGATGCAACAGAAAATACCAAGAACTGCTTCACTATTGGGCACATTTAAGAGTTTGTTTTTTCAAGCTCTTTATAGTCATATGATGATTATTCTGTTCTTGTATTCTGTGAGTTTAAACTGTATTGTTTTGTGCTGTGATCCTGGCTGGGATAAACCAGATAATTTGTGAGAGGCTGGAGCACTGGTGGGCTCCCCTGCAAAGAGAAAAAAGGTTTTCTGCCTTCAACTCTAACAACATCAATGAGTTACAATATCATACTGTACATAGAAACACAATAATGAATTGTAGAGTAGAACAACAAAAAACATGTTTACATGGGGAATACTTTGAAACAGAAGTCCTTGACTAGCAATCCCAATTATTTTTTGCACAGCTGCTCACATTCCAGCAAACGAATGTCTTGTTTTGAATTAGCTTCGTGTAGTTCAACAGGGAGTCTTATTTATAGATCAAAAGTATTCACATGAATCTAATCAGGAATGATATAAATTAATGTCTCATCATAAACAAGTGCAGAGACTTGTAAAGTTTCCCTAATATTCTCTTTGCCAAGCTAGACAAGTAGTTTACAGCTTCTGCACATGGCACAAGCAGATTTGCACTGCTCTCTGCACAGTGCTGGGAACAGTTGTCTCCTGTTTCTAGCAGGTGGCAACATGTATTTGTTTACTGGCTTAGTGGGATACTTTTATGAGAAATATTTCTGTAGCCTGAGAATAAGGCAGTAGGAATGCTGGCTTTACAGTAATTGTTTGTGTGCTGTGAAGCTGGGAAATGAGCACTGCCTCCTTAGCTTTAGCAGTGTCATCATCTTGAATAACCAGCTTTGGAAGTTGAGCTGACAAATTTGCTTTTTTTAAAAAAATACCTTTAGTGCTTTTTACTAAATGTAGAAATTAATTTCAAATGCAGATAACCAGACCTGAGGTCTGCCTCAGCTGGGTGTCCTTTTTCCTTTGAGAAAAGCCTCTTGTACTTTCTGTCCTCCCCTTTCAGCTTTGAATTCTCTCCTGTGCTGTGCCTCAGATGTAACTAGATGGGCAGAAGACAGCCTATTCTAGACTTGCTTTGCCCTAAACACTTCTGGTAGGAGAGAGGTGTGAGTTTTAATCCTTCAGATAAAGTAAAGCATTTTGGGATGCTGTATAAAAAATGTGGATAGTGCTAAATCCTTCTCTACCTATTTTCTTGTGGAGCATCTGCTTTAATAGTTGATCTCTGAGGCGCCTACTTGGACAATTGAGGTGCTCTAGGGTTTGTTTGAATTGGTACAAAGTTATGAATCACTGTAGCTAAATGAATTTGCTGATGTTTGTGTGGAAACTTGTCCTAAGTATAAGGGAGACATCTCACAGCAGAAGGCTCAGGGGTGCTTGCTTGAAAATGCCACAGGTGTTTTGGTCTGGCTTCATAGGTTTGGGAAAACATAATTTAATTCCTTTCTATTGAGTGAGAGGCAGTGGTTGTCAATGGGAAGTTTTTCAGAAGTCTTCAGAGTGCAGACTAATAATTTGTGTTCAGTGTAGTGGACAAGTGGAGGCAAAAAGGGATGAAATATTCAAAATCTAAGCCAACTTTATGGTAGCATGGTGGAGGCTATGAGAAGGAAATGTATTTTCAGATCAGAAAAACCCACACAATGAAATAATGCGAGTATCTGGTCTAGCTGGGACTAGATTTTTAGTTCCATAGAATTCTAAACCTTGGAATCAGCATTGTTTAAACCTTGCTTGAATGTGAGCACCTGAAGAAGCCTGAGCCTAAAATAGTCTCCAGTGACACAAATGTGATATTGATGGTGTCTACTGTGACCAAGACTTAATTTTGTCTTTCATATCAGACAATGTTATGTTCAATGTTAATAATGTTCAGCTAAAAAAACCCCCAAAACACAACCAGTCCTGCAGCCAAGGTTTGTCCTCAGGAGACTGAGATACTTTGCTGTGCCACAAGCCAATAAATCAATTAGTCTAAGGTCAGCCTTTCAGTTAATGCTGAAAATTTCTCACTCCTCCCTTTAGGGGAGGATAAGGAAAATTTGCAGCTCCTCTTTTTTTGCTTGGGCATAGCAACTATCTTAGACATTTCTTTCACCCAACAGCAATATTGGTTTGGATTAGTTAGACCAATTTCTTAACTGCTGAAACCTGGAGGCATTTTTCACAATAACACTTTGAAATAGTTAACAAGTTTAGTTTTGGCAGAGGTTGATTGTACTTGCATGAGAAAATCTCTTACTCTAGATAAATTAGATGTGAAAATAGACTTCTCTTGGCTAATACAGAGAACTTTGCTGAGGGAAAATGTCTTAAGATATGGAAGAATGTTTGTAAAGGGTTCTTGTGGATTAGAATCACAAACCTGTGGGGTTTCAGGGACTCCTGCAGGATATCTTGTCCAGCCTCTCCATCAGAGCAGAGCTCTTGACAGCACAAGGTTGTGCCAGCTCAGGCTTTGTCTGCCTCATTTTGGAGATCTCCAGGGTACAGCTTCTCTGATCTCTTTGGACAGCCCATTCCACTGCTGCACTGCCTGTGCCCTGAGGAAAAGGTCTCAGACCAATGTGAACTCAAAGCTGCAACTTTGCTTTTGAGCTCTGTTGTTCTCTCTGCTGCTGAGAAAAGTTTGGCTCTGTGAGAGTTTTTTTTCCCCTGTGCTGGCTCTTTCCAGCAGGGCTGCAGTCTGTCCCAGTCTGTACTGAGGTGTGGGGTCTCTCTGCTCCAGGTGTGCAATTTTCTACTTCTAATTGATACCCCTTTGCTGGCCCAGTCCCCTGGTTTATCAAGGTTCCTTTGAGCTGAATATATTATATCAATCCTCCCCTTTGCAAGCTTGATACTGTGCTGGAATTGCTGTATATGCATTGTTTCTTCCTCTGGTTTGCTGAAAAGGATTTCAAACATTAATAACTGCTTGGATTATTACGTGCCAGCAGCCAAGGCACTGATTTAACCTCTTTGGGCTGAGTGGTGCAGCCAGTTTGCAGCTCCTGCTCCTTCCCCTCCCAGCTGAGACTGCTACAAGATATGGGGCTTTGTCCTTCCTGTGGGCTTTTCCATTTGGGCTGGTCAAGCATGATGTGTCTGTGCTCAGTCCATGTTCATGGTGCATAAATACCTTCTCCTTCTTCTGTTTTTGAGCTTCTGTGTGAGATGATTTCATATCATAGAATCACTAAGTTGGAAGAGACCTTTAAGATCATCAAGTCCAACCCATGCCCGAAGACCTGAACTAAACCATGGCACTGAGTGCCACATCCATTCTTAGGAAATACTGAAATAATCAGTGCGTGTAAGATCTCTGCCATATTAACTTCCTTCTTGCACCAGTTCCCCTTCAGTATAAGTGTTTTGCTTGATTTTCTAGGGGAATTTAGAAAAACAACTAGAACTGTTCTTCTTTGTTTTGATAAGAAAATATTTATATGAACTAAACTGGAACTGAAGCAGAATTCGTAAAGTAATTCAAAATTTTCATGCAGAAAAGTGTATGTTAGTATTGAGTAGCTTCAGTACTGTAGTGGTGCAGTTTTTGATGGTTTGTAAAAGCTTTCCCTGAAAAAATAACCTACAACAAACCCAAGAAGTGACTCAAGCTTTGCATTCTCAGGAGCTGGAAGATTTGTGTGTATAAAACATGTATTTCTGTGTGGGAAAACATTTTGGTAAAACTTAAACTACTGTGCTATCTGGCTTGGCTGCCTATTGTTTTATTCCCACTAAAGCAACCTTGAAAATTAGAGGAAGGCAGGAATTACATGAAAAGAGAAAGAACAGAGTTTGCCTCTAGCAAAACATGTTTACAGTAACAGCTGCTCTCAGAGGAACTGCAGAATGTTCACAAAATAGTTTATTTTTGTGTTTATCTATATTGCTGGTAAAGAATCAAATCAATTGACTTAGATATATAGGAATGTAGTATTAATGTTCTGAAAAACAGCTACATTTTCCCACATGAGGGTTTTTTGAATAGTTTATGAATACTTTTGAAGCAGAAACTGTAGCAATAGCTAACAGAAGTCATCAGGATGGTATTTTCCACATAGTTACAGGGAAGAAGATTTATTTTGATGCATCATAGGCAGGCACTTACTTTTGGAGGCATTTGCATGATCCATCTTATTTTGGTGACCTTTATTCTGACTTATAGGACAAAAGGTGAGTCTTGAAAGTTTTCTGATTTTGATTTTTTTAAGCCCCTGCTTTTCTTTGGTGCACAACTTGTCTGTTGTATTGTCCTGTATAAATGCCGTCAGCAAAAAGCTTAATCACAGGCAAAGATCTAAAGCTTTATGAGTAATGGATCTAGAAATGGTTAGTATTGTGCTTCAGAATGAGCAGAGAAAAATAAAATAAACAGAATTGAGTAAGTCCAGTTATTTGAACTGTACCAAATATTGCAGGTTAGTTAAAGGCATGTATAGTATAAAAAAACCCAAACCAAACTAAAATGTTCATGTGAAAACCTCCTGGATGCAGCAGTTGATGCATGAGCATCCTTGTGGTTATGTTTGTCTCTTGAATTTCCAGTTCCAGCCCTTACACTGCTGTTAAGTTCATAAAGGCTGCTGAATTGCATTAATCTTTGCTATTTTAAACTCAATAAAGCTGCACCACTTGGTCATGGCACAATCTAATATCTCTGAGAAGTAAAAAAAAAAGCTCCCAAAGATACAACAGTCCAGTGGCAGCTTGAGTTGTGGTTGTTTTTCCTTTTTTCTAGTTTGTATGATCTGATTTTGCTTGGTTTTGTTGTGTTTCTTTGTTGTTAGAGGTTAAATTTGTGAATCCCAAGCCTTTTGTCAACTATTGAATATGGGAAAAGTTGGAATATACATTAAAAGTTCTTGTTCATGTTACTCATTTACTTCATTTATTTTCAAGAGGTTTCAGCCTAACAGATATTTGGAGGATTTGCACTTTCACTTCTCAGTAGCCTCTCATCTTTTTTTCCAGAGTTGCATTTAAGGGTGGCTTCTTTTGTCCATCACTGTGTGAGAGTGCCTTTAGTGGACAGAATTTATCTCCAGAAGTTTGAGGTGCATTTTCCACAAAGATGTAGTACTAAGCTTGCTTTTTGACAGAATTTTTCTAATGCATGTGAGTTTTTTTTGGGCAAAGTCCCATTCACTCTGTCAGCATTGAACAACTAATTTGGCATTAATTTTTTTTTTAGTCTTCTGCCATGGACGGAATGTTCCAGGGGTGTGTTTATCCTATCAACTTACAAAAAAGAAACATTTCTCAACATCACTCTTTGCTCTTCATACTGAACACTGAATCTTATGCTTTCCACAAATGTTATTACACTTTGCTATAATATGTTCCAATGATATGTACTGGCTGCAGTCTTAAAATCTTTGTTTTTAGGTATGTATGCAGAAAAACAATTTAGATGTTCTGAGTACTGTACTTCCTGAATGTGATGTAAAAGCATATAATGGGTTTAGGACCAGATTAACAGTTATTTAACAGCTATTTAAATTAAGTTGTGACAAACTGCATATGAAATAGAAATAAGAACATTCTGAGGAGGAGAAATAAGATAGAGCTCTCATGTATCACCTGCAGAGCCCCATGCTGGGTGTAAAATAGCTTAATGTACTGTGGCTTAAAATATTCCTGAAATATATAATAAAAGTAAGGTATAGAGGTATTTATTGTGTTTTATGCTGTATTTAATGGTGTATTAGGTTTTGGTGCTGCAATGCTTTCAATTTTCTCTAATAAATCCAGAATGTACATTCAGTGCTGCATTGCATATTTGTTGCTTCTGCTTATGACCCTTTTACTATCAGAGTCAATGAAATGTATCACTTGCAGAAGACACCCCAGGGACAAGTTCTCCATTAAGATGACTTAACAGGTCTTTCATGTCTCCTGGTGGTACAATAAGAACAAGTCTAAAGTCATCTTGGCTGGGAGTTCTGGATGCAAAGGGTGTCTGAAAACATCTTTGGTAATTTTTTTTCTTTTGAATTTCATGATTTAGTGTATTCTAACTACGAGAGAGAATAATACTTGGAATGATTCTAATAAACACTTAAGGAATTGATGCCTAGAACAGAGATATGTGGATTAAATTACTTTTTACTTCAGGTTGGTAGTTGCTTACTAGGTGCATATACACAACTACGTCTCCAGAACTGATTTTTTTTTTGTTCATCCATCGACAATTGTGTTTATATGAAATAGATGCTATTAATCCATTAATGTTTTTATCAGTGATGTACAGCTATAATCAGTTTTTACTAACTGCACTGCTCCATAAATTTTCTAAATACAGGAATATGTCACTTTCCCTGAAAAGTGTAATGACTTAATATGTGCAGCATTCCCTCCTGGGAGTAATCCATTCTTACCAAGTGATTTAATTGGAGTTGATTGAACAAGTCACAGAAGTTAAACATTACTTTTAAAGGCCTTTGCTATTTTAGAATAGCCCTGCAATGTCTTGGTTTTTTGCAGTACACACCAAATAGAAATTATATGTGGAAAAGGAGGACACAATAAATGTGCTAGAAATGCCTGAATCAATAACTGTTGTAGCTGGGCTTTTGTTTTGTTTTAATTAAGTAAAGCATCTGTTAATGTAGAGGTGCAGTTTCCTTTGAGAAAAAGGAAGTACTACAGGCATTTTGGAGTGCAGTAGTGAGCAATATTCAGTGTACTTTATAATGGGAAGTAATGAAGAAAATCCCATTTTAGTGTTTCACGGTTACAAATGATGCTTTCATTTGTTTGTAGCTGAGAATGGGACCGAGGGGAAGGAAGCTATAACAAAAGGTAAAAATGAAATGTGGCTAACCTTTTTTTCTGAAAGGGAGGAAAAAAAATCACTGAAAATATTACAAATACATTTCTGAGGTCTTTTCTGAGGGGAAAAACCCTGTTCTAGCAAGTACAAGTCTGACATGTTTTTCAATAGAAGACAGCTGAGTTAGTGTGGCTGTCACTAGAGAGAAGACAATCTCTATTTTGTCTTCAAGAAGAAACACTGTCCTTTGGAACAACTCTGAGAGAATCAATATCAAACTGTAAGGGCCTTTTTTTACTGCTTTACTTGCTTTTTTTCCTTTTTGTACGCTGAGACAATTTATGCTGTGGGGAAGCAAAGTTCTAATCATTGCAGGATAATCATTGAACTGGTGACCTCCAAAGTTTTTCATGCCTTGCAGATTCAGTTTCCCTTGTTGACAGTATGAGTATTAGCACACTAATATTTGAGCATAAATGCTTCTTTAAGGGTTTTTAATGCATCTTATATAGGTGTCTGAAGCTCAGAGTTTCACCATCTTAAAAAAACAACTTGAACTCTCTCTCCAGGGATAACTATATAAATAAAATGTCTTTGCTCTTATGTAGAAGCATTTAAAACAAAGAAGTAAAAATTTAATATTTGGCTTTGCTCAAATAAAACTTAAATCAATGCCAGTAGATATTGATACAACGGGTTTTTTTCATTATATATTTGAGGTCTTGGGTCTTTACGAAGGGACTGATTTTATTTTCATTTGTATTAGTCCACTGAAGGACTTTAGTGTCAAACTCAAGGGCTGGGAAAAAGGTATCATCTTCATCTTGTTACTTGAAACTGAAGTAAGTGCTTTGGGAGGAGACCTCAAGGAATCACAGATCAGAGGACTGGATGTCACATTCTTCAGAGCTCTTTTGCTGGGTGCTGTGAAACCAGGGAGTCCTGTGGTGCCTGTACTCCTCTCTTTGAGTCCTTTTCCCCCTCTGATTTCTTCTTCAGACAAAAATCTTTAAAACAGTTGGAAAGTAAGTTGACTGTAAATTATTCTGAATCGGAAGCATACAGGCAGAATCACTTGAATCTCATTTTGTTAGGTATGGTGCTCTGCTTTAAGCTTGTGTAATAAATGTGAGATCACCTGAAAATCCACTCTGCTGAACATTTCTAGAGTGCAATTCTGCCTCATTGCTGGTGGAAAAAAGAGGGGAGGTTGTCTGAGTTGTGATTTTTTCATAAATGAGTAAAGCTGTTTTTCCTCTGAGATTTTGTGAGGTTTTATGTAGATTTTAGTCCTGAACACTAGACATAGTACTGCAAGTAATTTGAGCTTCATGGTGTTTACGGTGGGGGGTTTGGGTTGTTTCTTTGGTTTGTTTTTTTTTTGTCCCAAAGGTGGAAATACCTGATCTCTTGAATTAGAATTCTGATCTCCAGGAAAAGAAGTCTTTGTGGCACTTCTGGAAGATTTTGCAGTTTGCCCAGCGACCTTTCCATGTTTGCACCTTCATTTTGAGGATGCAGATGTTCAGCTGCATTACATTCTTGGCAGCAGGTTGGTGAAGTCATTACACAAATTTTCCATGAAATCATATTACTGGAGTGTTGTTGTTAAAGCTGCTGTTTGCTATAAACATAGGACCAGGCCTTGCAGGTCTGTGCTGGGGGTCTGCAAAGTGCAGATCTCACCTTTTTCTGAACCTCTCTCCAGGAATGAAATGCAGGTACACAGGCAGGTGTATTGAAATGCAGAAGCTAAGAAATTGCCTGAAGTTGTGTCAGGAAAGGTTTAGGCTGGAAATTAGAAAGGTTCTTCACCCAAAGAGGGGTGAGGCACAGACAAGCTGTGGCTGCTTCATCCCTGGAAGTGTCCAAGGCCAGGATGGATGGAGCTCTGAACAACCTGGTGTAGTTGAAGGTGTCCCTGCCCACAGCAGGAGGGTTGGAATGAGATGATTTTTAAATCCAAATCTTCTGTGATTCTATGACAGTGGACTTCTGAATTTCATTGGAGCATTCCCAGAGGAGCAGCCTAAAGAGCTTCAGTTAGATTATATTTGGAGCTGTACAAATGTACTTGAGATTTGAAGATCAAATAAATGTCAAAAATGAAGAGTTCCAGAAGTGTTCCATGCCTCTTGGGAAGACAGACCTGACCTGAAGTAATAGTTCACTTTGGGTATACAAAACTCCATAGGTTATTTTATGACATTAAAGCAAATTGCTTGGATGGCTTTCCTGAGTTTTCCCTGCAGCTGCCAGAATGTTCAGGGTGTAGTTCTAGACATTGCCTAAGCCAACAGTGGTTGTATAAAATGACATTATTCTGGGCTGTGCACTGGAGTCCTGCAGCCTCTGGTTGGCCAGCAGACCTTTGGGCATACCTGTAGCAGTAGATGGGCAATGGTTTAATAGCTAAAAACTTGGCAATGATAGCAGTGTGTCACAGAGCAGGGTTTTGAGCCATTTTGCCTTATTAATCTGCTTATTCATTCTTACATTTCCTCCCAGGTTATCTCAGGTGCAACCTCAGAGCAATAAAGCTGCTCTGCTTCTGATTCTGTTTGTTATAATTTTTATTGTAAGGACTGCAATAAGATCACTCCAGATAGAAATTGATTGCCAAGCTTATTTTAGGTCTTAAAACCATGAGAGATGCTCTCTTGTACATTTGTCATTATATATTGGAGAATTAAAACACAAAATGTGTGGAGGAGGGGTGGTTGCTAGCTTCTAGCTATAGAAATTCCTTTCTGATTTCTGATACATGTGCTTATTTAGAATAATATATAACTTTTCCCCCTGTTTTTAGAGTATAGACATTGGTATAACTTTGTTCTACTGCTTCAGTAAAAGGGTTGGAACAGATAAATTAAATGAATGCTAACATTCTCTTATGTAATTTTATAACTGGTTATTCCAAGTTATTTTGGAATTGTGACTGGTTCATTCTAATTTACCTTTCACAGTAAGCAGCAGGTATGATAAATTCTAATCCAGTATATGGATCCTCCTTTTTATTTCAAGAGGAGAAAAGCCTTCTGTGCCTTATATTTCAATATTCACTAATACCCAGTATATAATCTTTAAATCATTTTTCCATATTTCATAGTTTCTTCCTGAAGTTTTCTTAAGCTAATTGTGTTTACCCTGATTATTTGTTCTTGCTATTTTCATCTTCAGAATGTTGAAAGTTTACTTTAGTTATAAGCTTTCTTTGGTAAATATCAGTTTTGCTGAGTCTTTTCAGATATATTCCATTTTAAAGGTTTTGAGCAGTGATTTCCAAAACCAGTAACAAGAACAGCTGTAGTCTTTAAAGCTTTAAACAAAAAGGATGTTTATAAGGGTCAGAGTTTGATGAAAAGCCAAGAATAATGCATAAAGTAATACTTGATGTAATACAGATGGTCTAAATTTCTCATCCTTGTAGGGCCTGGATTTCTTGTCTTTGTAGTTAATCTTTAGTGTCCGCTTTCAGCTGTAAAAACTTCTGGGAAATTAATCTTCTTTATTTCATGATCCCATTTTTTAACCTCAGTAACCATAAAGTGGCATTAGAGTGAGAACTGTCTAGATGAATTACTGTACAATTCTTTTGATAACATAGGATTTTTACAGTTATATTTTATATGGAGGCTTTATTATTTTGTCTATTTAAAAAAACTGAAAGCGATTATTAATCTTGCTGTAGGAAAGTCTTTTCCCAAAATTCATTGTAAGTTTGCTTTTGGTTTACATTTCAATTTTGCAATGGAACTGGAGAACTCTCCTATTAATTCTGTATTCATTATTTGTGTCTTTCTATTAAGGGATGTGCTACCTTAAATGCTCACTTATTTCCATAATGACTGTCCAGTGTATTTTCAGGTTAATATCTAGTTTATAACTACACTTTCCAGTACTAAGGAGATTAATAGTTGTTCCATAAGTAATTTCTGGAAGCTATATTTATTTTCCTGAAAACAAACTTGGTTGAAAAATGAAACTTTTAAGGAAATTGCTCGCTGAAGGAAAACAATAGTGTAAGCAGTACAAATTGAATATAGACTTGAAAAGCAGGTATTTGTTATTTGCTTTTGGTTTTAGATTTTTTTTTCCTGTCCTGTCTCTTGTGAGTTAACTCTAGAAACATGAATGTGTTTGAATGAACCTATGAGTCAGCTGGTCTTACATCAACATTAGAATGACTCTGCATCTAAATAGCCAGTAAGTTTTTTTAAAGTGCCTATTGCATTAGCACAGTGGGAAGTTTTTATGAAGATATTTGAAAATTTAGACTGGTATGTACACACATATAGAAAATAAATATAAAACTAGATTATTTTTGATTAACACAATAACAGCCTGTTTTTAGACCATGACAAACATAAGGAAGTCAAGTTAGTCAAGAATCTTACTTCCATTAGTTCTTGACTTTTAATTGAGTATTCCATCATTCAGGTCCTATTTTGTCAGTTTAACTGCCTTTTTATGTGATGCTTGATTGATATGTGACAATTATCCTTGTTGCTGCCTGGTATCATTCACAAGCAGAATTTGTGCACAAGCAAGATGTGATCCAAGCAAAGGCAGGGTGAAAAATTGGAATACAAATGTTTTATTGCCCAGTAGGATTTATAGAGGATATATAGATTTTATATGTATAAAAAGTATTACCTCTAAAAATCACAGAATCATTAAGATTGTAAAAAACCTCTAAGATCATTGAGTCCAACCACAGCATGGCCATTAATGTCCCCAGGTGCCACAGCCAAATGTCTTTTGAGTGCTTCCAAGGGTGGTGATTCCATCTCTTCCCTGGGCAGCCTATTCCACTGCTTGACCGCCCTCTAAGTGAAGAAAATTTTCCTGTGTTTTATAATGGTACAGACTCAATATACAACTTTAGTTTAAAAACGTTCACTACATCACAAAACCCTTTCTTTTGCATGGGGTACTTGTTGCATTTGATGAAAGTCAAGTTTGAAAGGGATTATATTTTTAAAATATACTTTTAATAATGTAAAATCTGAAGTTCACAACTTTTTTTTTTTTGTTTGTTTGTTTTCCTGTGCAATGATAAATCAGTCATGCTATTGATGTTCATTGATCAGGAACTGCAGGGATAGAACAAGGAGTAATGGGTTCAAACTGAAAACAGGGAAATTTAGGTTAGATATTAGGAAAAAATTCCGAACTGTGAGGCTGATGAGGCACTGGCAGAGGTTGCCCAGAGATGCTGTGGATGCTCCATCCCTGGAAATGTCCAAGGCCAGGTTAGACTGGGCTTGGAGCAGCTTGGTCTGCTGGAACCTCTCCTTACTCATGGTGGAGAGTTGGCATGAGATGATCTTTAAGGTCCTTTTCAACCCCACTCCATGATTCACTTAGAAATTATAACAATATGTTGCATTTCGAAATACATACTGGTGCAAAATACTTTGATTTTTTTTATAACGCAGGAAGTTGAGTACTGAAGATTTATAGGGTTTTTAAAAATAAAATATTTAAATATAAATAGCTCCTATTGCTCTTGAGATGTCAGAAAGATGCATTGAGTTCCATATTATGTATTTAATTTTGATGGAATGACAATTGAGAAGGAAATTTCTTTGTAATTGAGAGTACCAACAATAGTTCTTATAATTGGTTTTAGGCATGGCTTTTAGTGTATAATAGGGGTCAGATATTGATCTCAGTAAAATAAAACTTTCTATGGGGATCATTAAATCATTTATTCTGTGCTGGCATTGGCCTAAGTTACTACTTAACTTGTCATTGTTATAGCCAAAATTTCCTTTGAAATCATTTACTGCTCGATGGGATTTTTAGCTGGGCTAATTAATATGATTATTGGTTACTTCCTAGTAATTAAATATCTAGGATGACTTTTGGGATCTTGTGCCTTTGTCCATTAATCTGTCATTTACTGTAATAATATCCAAGATGTCAGTATCAATTCAACCTTTATAGACTTGCTATTATTAATTTATGGCATTGTTCTTTCAGTCCTTGGAATCTGCAGTAAAAAGTATCCAACCCCCTGTGATCAAAATTTGCTCACTTGAGCCATAGGCAGGCATTTGTTCTCAGGATTATAGGATGTTTTAATGATTCCTTAATTTTCTGTTGTGTTTTTTTTTTCTTTAGTGTTGTCAAATTTTCTACTTTTAATAAGCAATAGAGAATTAAGATTTAGAATGGGTCAAGTGCTTCACTTTGGGAGCAGTGGCAGATGCTTTGTTGCTTTCTGAGCCTGTTGTGTTTGTGCTGTGCACTTCTCCAGCTGTGCCCTCTGGGGCAAGCAGAGCCAGTCAGAAATGGCCAGCTAACATCAAACAAAAGGCAAAGAAACAGCAATTTTATCCACTGCCAAGTCTGACCAATGTAACATCCAGAACTGCATCCTTAGCTTATGTTAAATATCAGATATCTGCTTCTACATGGATGGAAACCAAAATGAAATGTGTCAAGAAGGATTTCTTTCCAAAGGGTGCATTCTCTAAAGGTGATTTTTGTACTTACTGGCCATTTAAATAAAACACTTTTGTAAGTGTAACTTATGAATGAAGTGAAATACCTGTCAAGGCTTGGTTTGAAAGGTCTGAAGTTGCTATGTTTGCCTTATACAGAAGTCAAAGATATTGCTGCTATTTAAAAGCAAATTTATGTTCCATGTTCAGAGCAGTGTTTGGGTAGTTGTAAAGTAAAGAAAATATAAAAGTTAGATTTCTAAGCTTAATATTTCCATTTTCTTGAAATGCATCTTCTGGCTGTTAAATCTGTCATTGCATAGAAATATTTGAAAATTGCATACTCTTAGAAAATTTAATTTCTTTCCATTAAAAAAAAAGTAATTTTATCTTACATTTAAATATGTATTGTCAAGGCTGATTACTGCCTAATTGTATTTTTTCAGGGAATGTGCATCTAATGGAAAGGGAAAGTTTATTTAGTGGTATATCATTTTTGCTTTCTAACATATGGTAATATTTTCAGAGTTTATAAATACCCAACTGTGTAATTGCCAACCCTTATGTGCTCTTGCATATAGATTCCAAAGCATCAGATAACAAACTGATGCTTCAGGAGGGAAAAATTTAGTTACAAGTTCTTTGGGGAATTTCTCCTGATGGTAACTGCTGGTGAGGGTCTCATCACCAATGTGAATGTGGACTGATTAGAGGAAGTGATTTGGGGAAATGGATTTCCACACAGAGGACATGCCAGTGGAAAGAAAATATCAAGGAGAGAGGTTGTTGTCATTGCTGTTGTGTGGCTTTTATTTGCTCTTTGGTTTTCCTCATTTATAGGATAACTTTGATATAATTTAGCATGATCTTGAACTTAATGAGCACTATTGAATTTTATCTCTTTCAGGCATTTCACTTTTCTTTAGTTGATTGCAGTTCCAGAATCTGTTTGTGCCCATTGAAGAAGTGGCCTGGCACTCCTTCCCCGCCTTGCTGGGACCATTCCCAAGGCAGGAGGATGACAGGGACATTTCCCTGGGTGCTAAGGCTGCCCTGAGCATCCTGGGACAATTTGTGGTGGATTTGAGAGTTAGACAAGATAAATGTTCTGTTTTCAGCTGCAAGAGGGAAGAGGAGCCAGGGAGATTGAGCAGTGACACACAGGCAGAGGCAGCAGGTCCTGTGTGAAGGACAAGGACAAACTCAGCTTTGTGATAGAAATGATGAGTGAACTCCTGGCAAGCTCCAGTCTGTGGAGGAGGAGGATTGACTCTGGATATTCCTTTGCAGAGCAGAAGTAACAGCCTCCTGTCACCCTTCCTGTGACTTGCTTTCCAAAGCCAGGCTGTGGAAAGAAGAGGCTGAACATTTGCTATCTGAGCATCTTAAGCTATAAAATATATCCTCACGTGAGCTGAAAGGGAAAGGGTTGAGCATTTCTGCACCTGCACACTGCCAGTGTTTACTAAAAACAAGATCTGGGTCTTATTTAAACAACTGGGAGAGGAGGTTTTTTCCCAACCTGGAATTTTATTCATCAGCCAGAATGGAAATTCTTGCACAAACAGAGAACAAGCTTTCTAAAATCTTTAGCCATGCATTTTCTAATTTTCTTTTTTTTTTTTTTTTTGCTGATGGGCATTTTATAACAAAATAATAGTTCAAAATTCAGGTCCTTAATTAACAAGTAAAGAACTGACCCAATGCCAGCAACAACTGAATCACTAGTATTTAAGGCCATCTGTTGTAGAATTGTCAGATATTCAGAATTTGACATTTTACTCCCTTTATGCAGATAATTTTCATCTGATCTTGACACAGAGAAGCTAACAATCTCAGTCCAGATATGCAACACTCAGATAAAACAAAGGCACATGTTGTACTTTGGTCTATTTTAAGACTTGATTTTTCAGGGAACTATTTTTTATTTGCTTTTGATATAATTGCAAATATACTCATCTTGGAGTCTTGAACTTCTGATGTTATTTATTCAAGCAAAATACTTTTATGTTTTCAAATCTAATTATGTGTAGGGAGAGCTGTTATTCAAACATTCAAAAAAAGATTGCAGGGTCTTTATATTCTGGAGGCAGCCTTTGAACTACTTCTAAAGAAATAATACCAGCAACCGAAGCAAGATGAGTATTATTTGGGCCTGGTTTTCATCTTTTTTTCCCCCATATGCATATTCCATAATTATTATATTTGACTTGGTTTAAAATTCATTTATGTACAGTAAAATGAAACATAAAAATTCTGGTGTTTATAATAAGACCACTTAAGTTGCAGTTTGCATTCTTGGTTCTCTACATATGAAAATTCTATAGTCATGTTGTAGATTACTGTTTGCTTTTTAAGTCTACTTGTTTTAAGCATTTTTTTAAACAAAGACTTTTTTGTTGCCTACTTGCTGACTTTTAGAGTCAGAGCATCTTTAACAGGATTTTTTAGCATTGCTGCAGTTTTAGCCATACTCCAGATATGGTTTAGTAAAGTTGCTGCAACCTCTCTTCAGATTGTGGAGGAAAAGATTTTGTTTCTTAGTAAAGCAAGCATCTGCTCATATTTGTTTTATAAAGAACACCAGGACTGTCTCTTCTGAAGTTTGTTTTGAATTTGCTGTTTAAAAAAGTGGATTTTTTGGTTTTGTCTCCTTTGTTTTCTGAAGGCAGGACAATATCAGCTGGCTATTCAGGGTTTAATATTAAGCTGTGAAACAGTTCCAAGTACTTTGGTGGAGATGCTAATGCTATGGAAGGAAAGGATAAGAGGAAATTGGTCCTGAGTCCCTTCCATACAGGCTCCCATATTCAAAAGGAGCCCAAGTTTTCCTCAGTTCTTATGTAACTGAGGGGATAATCCAGGCAGTCTGCTGGGTTTAGGAGCTTTCCTGTCCTCACAGTGTGGCTAACACCTATGAAGGATCAAGGAGGAATAAGCAATACCATGCAGAGTTCAGGAGTCATCTTGGGGAGGAGGTCAGGAAGCTGTAGTGCAAAGAAGACAGGACATCAGGCACTGTGATACTCCAAAAGTAGGGAAAACATGAAATACTAATGTTTCCCAGCTATGGAAGAGATTCCAAGAGCAGCAATTTTATACAGTGATTCCTGCAGATCTGCTGATGAAAACCCTTTGAGTGGAACTTTTAAAGCAGCTGGCCAGTGGAGGAGTTATGAACAACTTGGACTACTGATAATTAAAAAGTAGCACAGCGAGGTTTGCTTGGAAGACTTCTGTTTTCCCTCCTGGGTGCAAGACTGCAAAACTCTGCTTTTCTCCAGGTACTCTGATTCTAGCCAAATAGAATTCATTTGACATTACTGGAAGAGCTCATAGTATACCAGAAATCAATGGGAAGTTGATCTACTTTATGTAAATTTTTATCTAGACCTTTTAAAAAGTCAACCCTGTAGCAGAGTGTGCATGGGAGAGCAGCACAGGCCAGTGCTGAGGGACTCACTGATGGGTGGTGAGTGGATGTCTCTTCTCCTTCTTGGTGACAGTGTGACATTCTCACAGGCAAGAAATGCCATTCTTCTCTCTGACAGGAGATCAATACAGTCAAATGGTTCAAGGGTTTCTTAAAGAAGCATATTCAGTATTTACTGACACAGTCTGACACTAGCACATCTCCTCTAGGAAGGAATAATTCTTCATTTACAGTCATCTGCCTGATAAGGGGTTAAGAGGTTTGAGGATGTGAAGTGGTGGCTTGGGTGCTGCACATAATGTGCAGTGCTACTTCTCTTGGCTAACACCTCCAGCTTTCTTCCAAAATTAAGGAACACAGTTCTTGAGGCATACAAACTACTTTGTCCGTATCTAATTTCCAGTCTTTTTACAATTTTTTTTGAAGTCTCTAGTTAGATCTTGAAGGAATATTGCATTCATAGCTTTGGCCTTATTTTCAAGATGTTATGAACTTAGAAAAGTTTAAAACTTCTTGATTAAAACTGCACTCTTCAGTAAGAGAAGCATTCTAAATAATCAAGAAGAACTAACCTCAAGTTAATATGGGTTGGAAAATTTATTTCTTAGTGTAGTATGGGACTGAAATTAATTTCCATTAAAGACTATTATGGTCTTATCACTTTCCAGACCAGCTGCCAAGTGCATTTGCTTGATCTTTCTTCTCTAACAGATACAAACCCAGCATATATGTTCAAATAAGGAAACTAAAAATAACCTAGCTGCACACAGAGTTCTCTTCCCAGACATGAGAGAAAAGTATAAACTGTGGTAATTTATAGTTACATCAGTTACATCTCAGAAAGATATTGAGATGCTGTGATGAATGAATGCACTGAAACTCTCCTGGAATAAAACAAAAGTTTCATGCATTTGAACTGACACTGCCAGGTTATTGGTGTGTGTCATGTAGGGATCTTGCATCCTGACATGAGAATGGAGAAGCTTCCCCAGATTTCCCACACCTGCCTAAGGATTTCAGTGCCTCTTTGCCCCCCTCTGCAAACTTCAGAATTGCTTCACCAAGTAGTTTTGCATTGAAGTGGGTCTCAAAAACTGAGCAGGCTGCTGCTCTGTGATGTTTGAGAGCTCTTAAAGGTAACTTTGGAATGCAGAGATGAAGAACACAGGTCCCAGGTTTTTAAGGTTCTTCTTCTAGAGAGCAACATCTCAGCACTATGTAAACAGAAGAGAGGAAAATCTAGCTCAAAAACTGTGTATCTGAAAGCAAATTTTGCAGACCTTCAGCTAAGCAGCCTGCAGGGACTTTAATTCTCTCCTCTGCCTTCCTACTGAATCAAAGAATGAGTGGATGAGCTTAAATTATGAGTACAGACAAAACAAAATCAGTTTGGAAAATGAGTAGTGTTGGTTACAATATATTATATCATAGCAAACAGTTGTCAGCCAGTTTCAGATGCATGAGACTATCTAATTGTACTTTTAATTCTTTGTTTCCCCACATTCAATTGTGTTAAAAGATTCAATATCCCAGCCACTAGCATTAATCTTCTATATAAGCAATGCCTGTAATTGCAACAAAGATTGTGTACAGAATTTAGCAAGGTGTGAAAGTGCACTGTATTGCTGTGACTGAGATGGGAGTGTAGTTGGCTGGAAATTTCTTAATGAAATGTCATGTCAGGAGATGGAGTTTGACACCAAAGTGTGAGGGAAAGAATTGCTAATTAAACAATTCCTCTAGTTGAGTATGAAAGTTGATTGTAGGACGATGGTCAGTGATACCTTTGAGCTGGGTGAGGGAGTCACAGTGGGAAATAAACTGGTAATTTAACTTGTAGGTATTTTTGTAGAATTCAGAATTATCTTCTGTTTTTCAAGCAGATATTCTAATAGTTGGGGGTTTTATAGCAGCAATTCATAGCACTCGCAGACTGTTTTGGATCTATAAAATGCAACATGATTTGGTTGTGCATCCAGGGATGCTCCATCATTGGAAGAGCTGGATGAGACTTGGAGTGACCCCATGTAGTCCAAGGTGTCCCTGGCCATCCTGGAGGGGCAGGGGGTTGGATTAAATGGTCTTTAAAGGTCCCTTCCAAAGCAAACTATTGTGTGGCTGATGGGACTGTGGGTAAAGGTGCAAAGATTGGCAAAGATGGCTTAAATTACGCTGTAAAGGCTGTGAGTGGAACTTGTCACTTGCTTGGTCTCTTCTGTTGCCTTTTTTGCTTAGCAAGGAGGGAAGACATTTGTTCAATATCTACTGGAAAAATCCTTTTTAATGTAGTTATACCTGCTTATAAAGAAACTTAGGTATTTTTTCTCTACAAACTTCCAGAGGATTTATGTACCAGATATAGAAGAATTACATTTCAGAAATGTCAGAGAAATGTAGAAATGCTATTGCTAAATGTTATCAATGATCATGTATAAATTGCATAATTTATAATGTTTTAAATATTGATTTATGGATAATGCAGAGTAAATCCACTTGATCTTTACCATTTGGGTATGTTTAGGTGATAGAAATTGTCCTCTCATTAAAGTGGCAGAAAGAAATGGTCCAGCATTTTTAATGTATTTTAAAAACTCCAACAAAACAAACCCAAACATAAGTAATTTATATTTGGCAATGTAAAATTTTTTTTAAAAATACATTTTTAATTCAGGTACTACTAAAAAATTAAGTTTTACCCAGACACTGGAGCAAGCAATAGATAAATACCCAGACCACGTATCTTTTATTCTGACTGGAATAAATTGCTATAGTCTGAAGAGTAGGAGCTATAGTAGAAAGCTTTATTGTTGGTATTTTCTTTTTTCAACCATAACTGGAAACAATCTCTGGAAGTCTAATCATGCAAAATGATAATTTTCCTTCTTGCTTTTTTCTTTCTCTTTCTAGTAACTGAGCAAAAATTATATATGTAGTAGTTAATGGGTGAAATTGTTAAGCTTTCTTAAAATCTTTAAAGAGTATTCTAACACAAAATATTACAAAATTAATTTACACCAACTTAAGGCTTAGAGATTCCTTAAGTGGATGATGTCAGGTGTATCCAATCCAGTGCTGCAGTACTGTACATCTTGATATCTTGAAAAGATGTGATGTTAGCTTTCCATAGGAAAAAAAATTCTAATGTTTGTGGTGTTGTGATACTGATCTGCTGTGGTGCTATGTTGCTGCCACAGCAATATGGGCAAACAAAAAATGTGACCAACAGTTGTATTTGCCTTATCTGTAGAAAGTTATTTCACTGAAATATTTTCAGGTATAAGATAATGTTGAAGAAATAACGCACAATCATAACATTTAGATATTACTCAGTTTACTTTTTGAGTGGAAAGTAAAGTATTCAATCTCAAAAATGTTTTCCCACTACTTGATGTTCTTTTTTACAGCAGCAAGGATGCACATATCCATAGAATCATCAAATGCTTTGGGTTGGGATGGACCTTAAAGATCCCCCAGTTCCACCCCTGGGCATGGACAGGGACACCTTTCACTATCCCAGGTTGCTCCAAGCCCCATCCAACCTGGCCTTGGACACTCCAGGGATGGGACATCCACAGCTTCCCTGGGCACAGAATTCACAGAATCACTGGGTTGGAAGAGACCTTCAAGATCATCAAGTCCAACCCAGCCCCAAAACCTCAACCAAACCCTGGCACCCAGTGCCACATCCAGGCTTTTGTCAAACATCCAGGGATGGTGACTCCACCACCACCTCCTCATTCCAGAACTTTATCACCCTTTCTGTAAAAAACTTCCTCCTAATATCCAACCTGTATTTCCCTTGATGCAGCCTGAGACTGTGTCCTCTGCTTCTGTCACTGCTGCCTGGTGAAAGAGACCAACCCCACCTGAGCACAGCCACCTTTCAGGGAACTGTAGAGAGTGATAAGGTCACCCCTGAGTCTCCTTTTCTCCAGGCAACACATTCCAATGTCTGACCATCCTCACAGTAGAGAATTTCTTCCCTATATCCAATCTAACCCTGTCCTCTGTCAGTCTGAGGCCATGCCCCCTTGTCCTGTCACTCCATGGCTTTGTCAGAAGCCCCTCTCCAGCTCTCTTTAGCCCCTTTAGGTACTGAATGGTGCTCCAAGGTCTCCCTGGAGCCTTCCCTTCTGCAGGCAGGACACGCCCAGCTGTCCCAGCCTGAACCCACAGCAGAGGTGCCCCAACCCTCCCAACAGCTTAGAAGCTTCCTTTGGACTCGTGGTATCCAACATGAGGCTTTTGGTGTGGAGAAAAAACCACCAGGCCCACAGGTCTTTGTCTAAAATTAATTAGCTGTAACTAAATTTCTAACCTAAATGTCTTTAGATGTGATTTCTTATTTACTTTCAGAATAGAGCTTTTTTTCCCCCCACTCTTTCTTTTCCACTGCACAAGAATATCTTTTTTTTAACCAGGAGTTTTAAGCTGCAAAGCACAGGTTTCTGAACATCCATGGGATACTTTTAATAGTAGATCTGTGACAGGTGAACCAGTTTCACATGTGGAGTAGGCACACAGTCCATGTGCCTGGCATTTTGATGTGGGTTTGTGTCTTTCTTAGAGACAAAAAAAAAGCGTCAATAAATCAATAAAAGGTTAAAAGTAATCTTTTCTCCTTGCTGGTTTGAATCCTTTCTAGCAATAGAGATTCATGAAGTTCACCAGTAATTGTTTCCTTTCTTAGAGAATTCATTAACCAAGGCATTAGCCTTTTTATTGTCATGAGCACTGACTAATACTTTGCATCCTGTTGTGCTTTCTCAGGTGCATTAAAATACTAAATACTTATTATTCATTTGAGTTTCTGATTCAAATAATAATTTTCTGTTTTGAATTAGAGGCAGTTCAGTTTCACTGCTATTGTCTCTCAAAGTCCCTGAGATTGTGTTTCATTCATTTACACAGTTGCTGTCTCTTCTATCCAAATCTCCAAAAAGGGGGAAGGCTTCCAGCTCCTCTGCCTGTTGAGAAAAAAGAAACCTGAATGGAGATTGATCTTCTTTCAGTGTAATTTTCTTTCTTTTCAGACTTTGAAAAATGCAGACGTGATTAACACTGATCTAACAACTGACTTATTTGACGTTTCTGGATGGTTTTTATTTGGATGTTCCAAGTACTTTGTAAAGCAGTAGTTGTGACAGGGCACTGGGCTGTGGATCTGTGTTGCTTTACAAACCAAAGCAGCTGTGGGTGAGGTGAAGGATGCACCCATCAGGTTCAATTCCACAAGTAAGGAGAGTAAAAGGCAAAGCCAGGATTTCAGCGTGTGACTAAATCAGGTTCATGATGTTAGACCACACCAAATTCTTCATTTTCCTTCCTTTTCATCTGTTTGTGACTGAGACTGAGGATTGTTACAATGCTGGTCTTCCTGAAGAAGCTTGTGCTGAAAACCTGAAATGGAAGTTTTAGAGATATTGTTTGATGAGAATCATAGCTGTAATATTGATCAATGATTGTTTTCTGACACTAAATCAGTTCAATTTTACTTAAAAATGTACGGGTCTTAGGTCGCTAGCCTTTAATAATTTTCTAATAGCTTGAGTTCTTCAATGAAGTTTAATTCATGACCTAGAAATCTGAGATGGCAGAGATGCTTCCCATCTGTCTGTAGTCATACACATCTGCAGAAATTCATTTTCAGCAGTGAGTAATTTTTGGCATGTGGACAGATGTATAATTGAGAGAGAATGCTGCTATGGGGGTTAAAAAAAAAAGCTCTGGGAAAAAAACCCTTATGGTGAAGACAAATACCTCATGAAAAGCTTGTAATGACAGAATTACTACCACAACCTCTTCTACTGTTTTCACCATGTTCCCTGTCAAAAAGGCCATTTTACAGTCCTATGCCATAAAAATAAGGGCTTATGATTATCAAATTATTAAACTAAATTTTGGAAGGCATTTTATTTGGTGTTAAAGTAATTAAAAAGACAGAATAGTCCAAAAGGGAATTCGAAGTATGAAAAAATAGTGGACAATATGCCAAAAGCCCATAAGCCTTGATTTTAGTTGTGTGTTGACAAAGGGACTTCTTGGCCTCATTTTGTATATTTTTATCAACAGGAAAAAACACCTTCATTCATAAATAGAGAAAAAAAAATGCTCATGATGCTGAAGTTCTCTTCCAACTTGGATGATTCTGTGAAATTGTATTCAAATTTTGGGTCATAAATACAGAAGAGGAGGCTGTTGGCTGTATTCCTGGGGCAGAGAACCCCATGCTAAAAAGAACTGGCCTTGCACCAGTGCTGAAAAAACTGCTGGAGCGAAGGCAAAGTCTTTTAATCTCAGATGTGGTCCCTGAATGTATTCAAGAGAGAATAGAGAGCGGTGAAAAGAGAGTAGTTAAAGGTTCTTCTGCTTTGGATATTGATGGAACTGCTCCTGCAGTTACAAGGTTTTGTCTTGTTCTAGCACTCACTAACTAGGATTTTAGTGACTTGCTCTTGAATTTAAGGATGCACAGGTTTGACACAATTGAGGATCAGAAAAATGACCTCCTAGGAGGGTATCAAGGAGCTTGGTCTGTTCTGCAAGTAGACCAAGGGATGGCTTGGTGATACCTAAGAGGTGCCTGTGCAAAGAACATGAGGGAGTTCTTCCATCTGCCAGGCAAAGCTGCAAGAAAGATCTAATCCCTGGAAATTTAAGCCAAACTGACAACAAAACCAGCCAGTAATAAAGGACACCTACTGCTGGAAGAGCTTTCTGTGTGTTAGGGTGGAGTCCATGGCACTGGCAGTTTTTTAATTATGATGATTTTCAGATGTCTCTTAGGCTTTACATTGGACACATGAGCAGTTTGATGATTCCAGCAGTACCTTTTGAGTCTGTGTTAGTACTAACTTGTTAGTAGTACTACTAAGTAATTATTTACTTCAGTTTTATTTTGCACTTAGGATATTTTTTGTGCATCCCTGTGAGCCTCACTCTTCTGCATTTTGTAGTTTATCTCAGCATTTCTAAGAATGTAAAGGGTGTCAGAAGGGGCTGCAGCCCTATCTCTCCATGTTCTGGCCCCAGAAGTGGCCACTGGTTTGTGCTTGAAGGAAGGATCCTGTTTGTTCTGCTCTTGCTCTTTTAATTCAGCACCTCATTTCTTGGCAAATGCTGGATGCTGAACTAAACAGACATTTGGTCAGTGGAACACAGTGCAGTCATTGCTGACTGTGAGAACAAAGCATGTGCTGACATTTTCTCTGCCTTTGGCATTTACCAGCTTATGGATTTCTGACCTGGGTTGGTGGTGTGGCTGTTATTATCAGTGGCCACTGATGTGTTTTCCATAAACTTATCTTATCCCTTTTAATAACCACTTAAGGTTCTGGCATCCACAATACCTGTGACACCAGATATTACAATTTAATTACATACTCCATGACAAAGCTTCCTGTTGTTTTTAATATTCTGGCTTGCTATTTCACTCTGTGCTCCCCAGACACTGAGTTGAGACATGGAGTGTATTTTATGTGCCTTTGTTGTATTCTACTCAGTCATACTGTCTTCAGGCTGGGGGAGTTTTTCAGCAAGCTATTTCATGCTTTGGACCATGCTTACTGCCTCTTTAGGCACTTTTTCTACTCTTCCATCTTTTTGAGACAGGTTCACCTTAGATTTAGGTAATGTCATTAGAATGTTTGGGGTTTTAGTCCTTTTCTGAGTAGCTAATTTGTGTTTTGGTGTCTAATTCGGTAATGGCTTCATTTTTGTGATTAATTTATTGATCTTGAAGCTCCCTGTACAGTTTCTCTTAGACTGTACTGACATCTAATGGTAAGGCAAAGTGGCTTAGCCATACTTAATGGCAAGATAAATTGTCTGACAGGCAAATATAATTATATATTTCCTTCTTAATTCAGTATTAGGTTTCATAAGACAAGATGGAATAACTTCAATTTGTGCACAAAAAGGCTGACATATACTTTTTCTTCTGACAATTAATCTCTTTTTGTTCTGCTCAATGTGCCATACTTATTTTTCAGTGTAACTTAAATCTTTGCAGGAATATTTTGAGCACAGTGATAGTAATGTGATGGTTTCATACTGCAGAAGTTTTCAGTGTAAGTCACAGGATCTTCAGGAAAGGATGTAAGAACAAAAGCTGTCCTGCAGAACTTCCAAAGAGGATGTTCCGGTGTTGTTGTAGCTGTCCCTGCTCTATTTTGAAGAAATACCCAAACAAAAGTCTTTGTTCTCTTTTACTCATCCTCCTATTTGAGGTTCCTCCATATCTTTAATGGGAAATTTTTCAAACACCGATGGATAAGTACTGCTAAATAATACTTTTATAAGTGGAATATAGAAAGAAAAAAAATAGATATTTCTCAGATATTTCTCTTTGTTATAGTCCATGTTTAGGTGTAGTACACTGTATAATTTTGAGATGTAAGCATTACCTAACTTTCATTTTGAAGCACCAGTCCTCTGATCCCAAATTTCTGTTTTATACAGAACTGATACTGCTGCTACTGACATTAGAAGGGTTCAGCTACAAATTGTAGAGCTTTTTAAAGTAGAGTGTTTCTTTCTTACATCATAAACGTTATTTTTCCTTTTTCACAGAATTAGAGCCCATAGCCTCAGAAAGTTGACTTCTTTACTGAGTAAATACATCTTTAAGTAAATGTTCAAATAAAAGAAAATTCTCTTAGCATTTTTATGTCATTTTACTTTTCTCTCTTCATCAACACAGTTAGATACTTTTTTTTTTTTTTTGCCAAACGTAAAATACTTTGTTTTGTACCACAGAAATATTTTGAAATTTAGATACATTTCCATTACTTAGTAATAATGTTGAGGTATGGTTGATTTGAATATAAATTTATTTTTTTTTTTGTGAAGCTGATGAGACACTGGAACAATTGCCTAGAGAAGGGAG
Source organism: Calcarius lapponicus (assembly GCA_039654755.1). Classification (NCBI taxonomy): domain Eukaryota; kingdom Metazoa; phylum Chordata; class Aves; order Passeriformes; family Fringillidae; genus Calcarius; species Calcarius lapponicus. The sequence goes on from CM077466.1 coordinate 7,930,573, forward strand.
GAGACTTCCTCATTGGAAGTGTTCAAGGCCATGCTGGATGGGGTTTGACTAACCTGCTCTAGTGGAAGTTGTCTCTGCCCCTGGCAGGAGGGTTGGACTAAATGATCTGTTTACTAATTGAAGCAGTTACTGCAAAACAAAATGTATAATTATTTAGGAAAATTAAAGCATTTCTAACACAAGGAAAAACACTATGATTATATTTATTTATTGCTTCCAGGGCTGTGCAGAATGGCACTTCAAGGCTTGAGAGGTGTGATGGAAAATGGAGATGTTGTCAGTTTGGGTGGGAAGGAAGAAGTAAAACATTGGTCTGACTTGCCTTGGAAATTTATCTAATTTTTGATCATCAGAACTGATGGCACTGGAATTTGGAAAGTAAACTTACAGTGTTTCTTTTGATAGCCTTACATTATACTTTTTGATAGTTTTTAGTAGAAAGAAAAAATATTTGAATAGTTCAGGCAAAGGAGTGTAAGCTAGAATGGCTGAGTTCAGTGAAGGCTGAGATTTCCAAGGGTAACACAGATCTTCATGGCCTTATCCTCTAATAACCTGTCACTCTGTTCTGTGAATTTAATTTCTGTTCTGGATTTCTTATGCTTCATCTTGTGATTTGGGATTGCCTACAAATCTATGCCTGCAGCTAACAGTGGGGCAAAGGTAGAAATCAGCCTTCTGCAGTTTGTAGCCTGTGGGTGGAAGTCTGTGCTCAGGAGAGTTTATTCTCTGGATTGTGCTATTTGTTGGGTCCCCAGGACAAATTGAGAATCTGACTCCATGCTCTTAGAAGGCTAATTTATTATTTTATATACTTCTATTATATTAAAGAATGCTATAGTAACTATACTAAAGAATAGAGAAAGGATACAGACAGAAGGTTACAAAGAATGATAATGAAATCTCATTACCCTCTCCAGAGCCCCGACACAGCTGGCTGTGATTGGTCATTAAGTAAAAACAATTCACATGAAACCAATGAAACAAGCACCTGTTGGATAAACAATCTCCAGCCACATTCCAAAGCAGCAAAACACAGGAGAAGCAATCAGATAATTATTGTTTTTCCTTTTCCTCTGAGGCTTCTCAGCTTCCCAGGAGAACAATCCTGGGCAAGGGGATTTTTCAGAAAATACGACAGTGACCCTGGATCCCTTTCAGAGTGAGGTAACTCATCAGAGGTGATGCACTTTTTCTGTTCAGGTCTAGTTGAAACTGGTCCATGCTAACCTCCCCCATTAGACTGATGCAAAGGAAATGATCCAACACTGCATGCTGCAACATTTTGGGTTTGAGGGGAGTCCTCCTTGTGGAACTTGTCAAAACCCACACATACTAAGGGTTTGTATAATTAGCCTACTGTTTGCTCTCTTAAAAAAAGATTTTCTTAGTTTGCTTCCTTTTTATCCTTTTTCTCCGGAGAAATAATGGTTTTTGAATGGGCCTTCCTTCAAATCTTCTCACTCACAGCTAATGTTTATCCCTCATTCATTATCAGTATTATCTGTTTTGAGAAGTGAATTCAAAGTTGACTTACTTGTTTATCATTTCTGTTTTAGCCTGTAGGATTTGCTCTCTCTGCTGGAAATATGTTGGAGAATCACTTTTCCTTTTATCTTGAAGTCTCAAAGTAAAGCTTTCCCTTTCTTAAGAAAGAGCTAAATGCTCCAGCAATACCCCAAGACTTATTCTCTTTAAAAATACACTGAAATCATCTGATTAACAGAAGGGAAAACTCTAATATTGTTTGCAACAGTGTGTTTTGATCTAAAATGTGTACTGCTCAAAAGGGCTCTGCATTGATGGTATCTCAGATGACTTTGCAGATACTACTTGACATATATGATAAGCACTAGATGTTCTTAAATCACTTGGATTCTCACTTGATCTTAAAATATTGAACTACAGAAGCTTGGTCTTAAATACTATTTGGTGTTCAGGTTTTTAGATCATCAGGCACTGTGCATGTATTTTTAGTGAATTTCTCAAATACAATTATTCATGTTGTGGTTTAGCAATTGCAGTAACTAACACTTCCACAATTACAAGGCTTTTGTTTTGCTGGGAAGCACTTCCCATATCATCATCTGCTCTTTCTGTTGGAACATGATGTGTAATAAAACTGTGTGAGGGTTCAACTTAGAATGGTGTTAACATGTTAATTTATTTTTTGCTCAAATATTTTTTAAACTTATGACAACTTACTATCAATGAAATAATGTTAAAACAATGCTTGAAAGCAAAAAGACCCCTTGATTTATATGGCACACTTTGAAGCTACTGCAGACAGATAGAAAACATCTGGTGACACTTTCATGGTAGGTCAATAGTTACAGATGGTCTGCTCTTCACAGCTGTCATCCAGCTTTGTATGCAGAGTGACTACAGTGGGAAAATCTTTTGCTGAATGAATAAACAACACGGCACAAGGAGGCCAGCAGGCCTGTATGTTTCTACAAGATGGGAAATTAAATAAGCTATACAAATTTAAACTAAGATTAGTTTTAAAATATTCATTATATTCTGGTTTGGTTTTTATGCTTTAGATCTTTCTGTGTTTCTATGCCTTTCTATGTTATCATCTTTTTATGCTATGATCTTTCTAATTGAAGGAAGTAGATTATAAAACAGAAATGATAAGCAAATAAATTAAAGACTAGTTTAAGGCTGATCCTGTGCACAGGTTTGAGGTGTTGGCTTAAGCCAAGGCTGGTGGTTATATATTTCTATACTTACATAGTTGGCTTATAAGATTATAAAATCCATGTTAGGTTTGATGTAATGCTTGTGCAGTCTTATAACACAACCACATTCAATATTAAAGAACATTGTATTTTGGAAGAATGCCAATGTTGCAATGTTGAGAAATGTAAAAGTGAATTTCTAAAATGGCAACAGTCTTTTTTTTAAAAAAAGTAAAAAAATGGGATTCTGCATTCCTTATCAATTTTTCTTCTCCATTTCATGATGGGATGTTATATTCAACTGGAATCTATGCAAAACAGCAGATGAATATTGAATTTGAGGATAAACAGGTGTGGGGGGAAAGTGAAGAGGACAATGAGGTGAATTAAGAGTTAAAAGCATGATGAATGTTGCACACTAACTCCATTTTAAATTAAAAAAAACCCCAAACACAAAGAAGGATCTTTATTAATAGTCCAAATGCACCGAGCAGGGCAGTACTGGTAAAGATACTTAGTACAAATGCAAATGTGCAGTTCTTGATACTCAAAATATTTTTCTTTATAATTTCACTCACAGTTCATGAATCTTGATGATATGTTAATGAAATGTGTCTATGTTTGGTTTTAGTGCAGTTCAGCCTCTAGAAAGTAACAAGCAGATTTCTAGGTTCAGTCACTTGTAAGGCCATTTAATCCTATCCACTGATGTTGAAAGCTGCTGGGCAGGAATAAAAAGAATCAGGGAGGTGGAGTGTTTGGCTCATTTTAGTGTGCACAGTGCTTGTACTACAGTGTGCTCTGTGTTTCTTAGAGTCCACTCAGATATTGAAAGGTGAATAAAAGTGGTGCTCTGATGATGCTTTTTAGAGCATCTGTATCCATAGTTTTACCACATCCACTTGCTCACCTGCATTTTATATTCTACTGCTATAATTAGGTTCTCATTGAGGGATTTTTCCTCCTCTCTCCCCATCCCCCCTTCCCACTTCTCAGTGGTTTGGCTTAAATGCAGCCTGCTTGTTGCACTGCCCTTCTGCTGCCTTGCCCAGCTCCACAGAATCTGAAAAGTGCCTGCCTGGATCTGCTGCCAAAGAGCTTTGCCTAGTCATGCATAAACCTGCTCCAAATGCCATTTGGTTGATAGAGATGTTGGCATTCCCTCCTGTCACCAGGATGTGTTTCCCTGTGTCTTCTGCCCCTTGACTTGGTTGCCTTCAACTTCCAAGCTGAAACTCTGGATTTCATTATCATCAAGAGCCTGGAAGTTAAGAGTGAACGAAGTGTTTTCTCTCACTGTGAGCTTTGTGATGCAAACTTGTGGCTTTCCAATTTCATCTCAGGTGAACAAGTTTTTGTCAATTTATAGGAATATGGACCTGTGCCTGCCCAAGGTGCCTGCATTTGCTGGTGCTTTGCTCAGTGGAAGGGCAGAAAAGTATTTGAAGTGAAAAGGCAGAGAACAGCGGCTGTTCTGGAACATTTCTACACTGGTTGATCCGAGTTGTGCCCTGTGCTTTGTGTCTCTGTGCTTAGAAGACAGTTTGCTGTGAAATAAATACCAGTTTACTAATATGGTTTAAGAACTTTGTGGGTTTTTTAATTCTTTAGACTACATACAGATCAACTCCAGGTCACCTGGACAAAGGTGCCAGAAATGATGTATTTTAAAGTTTATCTTTCTGTTCACAGCTTATAAAAGACTGAGCATTTCTGCCTGCTGTGAGGAGAGCATCACCAAGCTGTGTGGGGACGTTCTTTGAGCTTCCACTTTTGTGTCTCTCATGGACAAACACAAAGTGAAGCGGCAACGTCTGGATCGCATATTTGAAGGTTGGACATTTCAGTTTCTAATGTTAACTGTGTTAATTTTGTGGAATGCTGATATTTTCTCTTGGTCATTCTGGGTATTTTTAATTGAGTTGCAGTTGCTGTTGAGGTAATATTGAATGTGCACAAATGCTGGGTTTTGGGTGGAAACAGATCTAGACAAATAAAAGAAACTAGTCTTTTGACTATAGTGACCTATTCTAGAGTTGAGTTGATTTTCATCTTAGCATTTTACAACATTCTACCCAAACACTCTAAAAAAATTGTGGGCTTATATAAAACAACAATTTCAAAAGGGCAAGATGACCACATAGTGCTCTCAGGAGTCTTTCTCTACAGGCTTGCCTCATGTAGATTGATTTAACAGCTTGTATCTGATCCTTGAAAGGAAGTAAAAAGTCAGATGAAAACAAAACAAAAATTGCAGGAGTCCCTAAATGTTAAATGAGTATTAATAAAAAGAGTGTGAATTCTAGTGAAAGGACTTGTAATCATTTGGGTCTGTCATTTTACCTCAGGTCACAAATGGCAAATTGCATATTCTTGCTATTCTCTCCAAAAGGGCTTTTAGAGCAGGTATGAAAGCAGGTTGAGGAATAAGTTGTACTGTTTTTAATGAATGGTCTGGACTAAATGAATTGTTATATTAAAATGTTAGTTTCTCACTAAAAGGCAAGGGAATAGTTAATTTCTTTTTGACACAATGAGAGCCAGTGTACAGACTAGTGGGCGCATGGTCCCTGCATCATGTCTAATGATGTGAACTGGGAGTGAAACCTTTGCCTCCTCCACATGTTGGTCTTGAGACTCTTTCCCAGCAGCTGTGTTGTGTGAGGAATCCCTGGCAGTGGATTTTTACCCCTTTCTTTGTGCCAGTGTGAGTGTGACTCTACCAAGAGCTACACTGAGAAGCTGACTCATAGTAAAATCTTTTGTTGGCATATTTTCCATTTGGGTAAATTCCTCAGTCCAGGTCACTGCTCAGCTCACAGAGCAGTTGCATGGAAGGGGCAGCTGGAAAAGCTTAGTGGGCTTGCTGGGACTGTTTGGCCTAACACAGCCAGAGGAAGGGACATTTCATCCAAGTATCAAAGGGTGCAGCTCCACATTTGGTTTGGGTGATAAATCTCCTTGACAGTCTTCCAAAACTGGCCAAGCCCACCCATGGTTGCCGGGTCCAGGCTGTTACTGTGTCCCACCTAGACTGCTTGGCCAAGTGGCCAGAACCTGCTCACTGGAGACTGATCCCTGCTCAGAGAAATGGGGAATTGACTGCAGAGGATGATGAAATTGGGCAGGCTGCCCAACTTTCTGTGCATCTCTGCTGTTAGATCCGCTAGAACTGACCTAGGAGTGTGCGTGCTCCTCTTCTCTCCTCCCAGTCTCAGCTGGGAGTTTCTGTACCCAACTTTTCAATAAAAAATAGAGAATACTAATTTTTTTTTTGGCCTGTGCTGAATCAGCAAGGTGTGAAGAAGAATGACAAAGCTGTCCATTTTGATGGCAGCCAGCAGTTAGAGCAGCTCAGCCCACTCAGCACAATCTCAGCCTCCTTATGGGCTTATTCTGTTGAGCATCAGAACAACCTGAGAGGCAAAAAGTCTGTGATGATGTGGGAAGGAACATTGCCAGGGACAGAGGTGACAGAGCAGCAGCAGCCACTGGGACTGAAATAGCAGTGGCTTCATCCAGGCTTTGTGCCCACATCCAGTGATGCTCTTTTGTCTGGCTTGTTTTCCCTGCCCTGTGCAATTCACTGCACCCATCCTATGGTAAAATCTGCTTGGCCATGCAGTGGAGGGAATTGATCCACTTGAAGAGTGATGTAGGAAAAAAAGGGTTTTTTTAGCCACCTCTCTGCTTCCTTAATCCCATTTACCAAATAGCCAGGTTGGGAAAATAGAGTGGGAAAGCCAGGCAGAAAATGATCAGGAGGAGGGGGGGTAAAACAACAGGTATGGAAACATGCTTGACATTTTACAGCTGTGGGAATCCTCTTTGGGTCCCAAGTGCTGGAACTGTGTTCAGCTCTTGTGTGCCTGTATGTTCAAATGTTCTTTAAGGCTTGTAAACACATTTCCCTGATGATGATGATTTCAAAGAGTGTAGAAAGGGATAAAATCTAGGGGGGGTTGGTTTGTTTTATAATGGCTTTTTTTCTACGTATGGGCCTGTTCAGGTTGCAAAATTAATTATGCAGAATTATTCTCTTTCATGTGTCTTTCATGACACAACCTAAATATGTTATATTTTAGAAATATGTGTGATGTTTTACAAAGCTTAGGGAACGCAGTGAGCTGTAGACCTATTAAAGGTGGTTTATCTTCTTGGTCAGCTTTTCTGTCCATCAGTTTGTGCATTGCTTTCTTCTCTGGAACTTTCCCTTAGAAGAGAATATTTTAAAGATGCACTTTATTTCTATTGCAAGTTCACTTAAAAATAGGCTGCAATAACTTCCTAACTACTACTAACTACGTATTTTTAATGAATTTTTGAATATAATGAAGCTTAATGGAGCTCAGTAAATGATTTTGTCTCTGAGGTACCTATGATTCCCTTTGATTATTTCTTAAATATAAAATTGAATATTTGCTTTTAATCCCAAAGCTGTTTGCAATTATATTTTTTTTGTGCACATTTCAATGCTCTGCCATTGAAGGCTGTCCCTTAAAAAAGCCAGGTATTAAATTCTGGCTTCTATCTTCCACCACTAACTGTGAATTATGCTTAGGCATAAGGACATAATTCAAAGCACTCTGAGATGCTAATATTAAACTCACTTCACAATTTGTAAAATAACATTTAGGATTCTTCCCTTGGAGATAAATGGTACCACGACATGTGAAAGATTAATTAGTTACTGATTATATTGTTCTTTGTCCCCCTCTCCGGTGATGCTGGTGATTGCAAAGCATAATTACAGAAGTATACATTTGGCAGAACAGTTGGAAGTGTCACAGTGCAAAAATAAAATGTGTTCATTTTGTGGGTAATTTGAAAAATTCAAAATGTTTTTGGCATTTTGAAAAGTTGTTATCTCTAATTAAGGTATTATTGTGCTTTATATTGTAACAAACTGTAAACAATGCTGTTTATTTGCTTATATTCTAGAAATCCTTAATTAAATTCGTGTATGTTTTACTGGCCGTTGCTTGGCGGTTACCTTGGGCTGTCTGACCCCTCCTGCATTTGCTGGGTGCTAATAGATGAAGCAGGAAGGAACAGAAGGTGGCTGCAGGCAGGGGGAATGTCTGAATTGTCTGTAAAGGGGCTTGGTGAACACTGTGAATTATTTTTAAGTACATTATTTTTGGCTGCCTGAGCACTGTATATTTATTATACACTGCTTTTGGTGGGTTTCCAGGCTTTAGGGAACACTGGTAGAGGAAAGGGACTTCTCTCATTTCTTCCTGCTTGTTTGCACAGGTATTAGGGATTAAAGTACAGCACAATGCTGGAAATGTTACTGGAAAATTCAGAGGACTTTCCCAATTAGGTAATTTCTTCCCAGAGCACTTCATGTGATATTTACACAGCAAAGACTGCAACATGTGCCAAGTACAAGTCTGGGAAGACCCTGGCTGTCCCCAGACAGGTGTGGATTTTTTGTTGTTTTTGTTTGTTTGTTTGTTTGTTTTTCCTCTGGTGGTGAGGAAGCAAAAAGCATCTTAGCACTCAGAATGCTCAGTCATTTCCTAATTTTTTTCCTTTTTGTGCAGCACTAGTGTTAATGTTATTCTTTATAGGCATGTTGCTTCATCTTTTTAAAAGTGCCCAGAAGAAAAGTTGCAATGTGATTTAGCTATTTTAACACTGATGCTTTATTACCTAAGAAATGGAAGAGTTGGCCAGGATCATAAATTGGAAAAGAAAGTACATATTAATGGGATGAATTTCTGAAATTTCAGATAAAATCTCTCATCTTTGCTTTTCTGAAGGGCAGCCTTTCTTTGGGAAGGTTTGATTACTGGCAAATACCCAAGTGTGATGCACTTTGAAGGACAGTAAAAGTGCATGATAAATGAATAGTTTCTTTTCAAGGATATGGCCTGGGCTTTCTTTCTTTATAAGGAAACATCTGTGTTTTTAGAGCTTCTTTTTGCTGCTTGAGATTTAGTAGGATGAATCTTCAGTTTGTAGTTGATGTGGAATATGTTGATGGTTCCAGGAGGAATGCAGAGGGAAAAAAACCAGATATGAATTGAATTTAGTTGTCTTTCCAAATTGATAGAGAAATCTTGTAAAAAAGAATGACTTAATTGAAAGAAAAATGCATTCACTTTCCTGATTTCTTTTGCTTGTGTGTGTAATAGCTTGGCTTTTTAACTAGTGGGAAGTACCAGGTTGAGAAATACCAAGTGTTTCTTCATGACCATTGATGGATCTTATCTAATTTATGTAAACTGGGATTTGATCCCTTGCAGTTGTGAATGAGGCAGTTGAGTTTTCTTATATTAATAAGAAGATGGCTTACTTTGGCAAGCTCTGGGCTTTCCCTGAATTTCAAAAAGGATTTTTTACTGAAGTTGGTCTGTACCATGTGAGCTGATCTGTAAATAAGAGGAAGGAAGAATAAATGTTTCCAGGCAGTGAATGCCCTTTGCTCTTTCTGTAAGTGGGAATTGCAGATGTCAAGTTCTTTGGAGAACAAAAGCTTCAGTTTTATTCACATCCAAATTTGAACATGTTCTTCATCGTCTCACTTGTAGAGACACAGGAAAGGAAATAATAAAATGCACAGGCAAAGGTAAATCAAACAGTGCTTTATAGGGTTTTCTTCCTGTGTACTGATCTTAGTACTGGGCACACTTAATATGCCAAATGTTTCTTAAAAAGGGATTAATGGGCTGCCTCATTTCTTGGTGTCTGACAGACCTCAGAAGGTGGCTTAGTGAAGGATTAGGGCAGCAGAGGGAGCTAAAAGATTCCTAATATTTTATCATTTGTTTCCTAAGTCAAAGTAGCTTCTTTATAAAGTACCAATTAACCTTTGCAAAAATGTGATTTTCTAACCTTAAGTGCCTTAAGCAAATACATAAGCATTTGAACTGGAGTAAATTCCTTTTCTCTGTAGCAATCCAGTATAAATTAAATGAGGAATTAGATAGTTAAAGGTACCAAAATCTTTCTGCAGGAACAGCCATCAAACCTTTCAAGTGTAGCAAATGAAAGTGTTTAAGCAAGCAGAGTTTTCTATGAAAACGCTATAGAAGATTATTCTATAAGTAAACCAATTTATATTCAGATACAAGTGTTCTAACATAAAAATGCATTCTTTGGTGCATTGCATGCAAGCATGTTTTAACCATCCAACACTATTTTTCTGTGTTTTGCTTGTAAAAACTTTGAAAGCATTTTTGAACATGTGGTAATACAGAGAATTAGATAAAAGTTGCCGTCAAAGAACAGAGAGCATATTCTAAGGACTAAGATAAGTTGACTTTAAAATAATAAAATAACAAATGGTGCTACCAGGAATCTCAACATAACAAGATTTTTTACTTCTTTCCAAAGGAAGATGATCTGTATATATGGGTTGTGTTTACCCTACTGCAAAAGCATCCTTTATCTCATTAGAATTAGAGTTGAAATGCTTATGCACAGGCTTGTGTTTGGTTTTTGGCTTTGTCCTTTATATCAGTATTTGCAGTGCAAAGTGACTTTTAGCTTTCCTTTGGCTTCCTGCAGTAACCTGAATCTCAGTCTTCACCGACACAGGCTTTGGATTTGCATCCATGTAAGTATTACAATATTGCAGAGATATTGCAAGTTGTATGAAAAGGGAATTGGCTTAGAAACCTCTTTTGCTCTAAGTGATACTAAACAGTAGCTGCTAATGAAAATCATTGCTTCAGTAAGAAAATTTGAGGGGGAAAAGAATCTAAGGAGAAAAGAATCTGAGCTATTTAAGTTTTGCTGAAATGTTCATGTCACTGATTTAAGTTATGAACATTGTAAAGAAAAACTGTAATTTTGTGATGTCCAGCATCATGCATTTTATCTGTGTTGTCACATTTTGACTGGTATATTGAAATAAAATACACTTAAAATAAAATACACTTGGTTACGACAGCAGCTGTGTTCAGCTGTGATCTATCCAGAAAGTTACATCTTGACACTGCAGTAAAGTCAAAATAGTTTCCCTTAATGTTAGTGTCAAAGACAGTGTTAAATGCAGAAAATAATATAGCATGACACTGGTTTTACAGGGTTGTATTAATTGTATTTGTAGTATCAGATATTTGAGTCAGAATCCAGTACATAACATCCTCTAATTCCTGACTAATCTCCAGAGATTTTATTCCTCCTATTCTTCTATTAATAAAAATATTTTCAGGCTAGATATTTAGCTTTTATGCAATGCAGATGCATGGCTGGTAAAAATTTTAGAAGCTTTAGAAGTCTTAAGTACTTGATGGTGATATGTTCTTATTTCTGCCTGGGGTCAGGGAAGATGCTCTGATGTTGCTTTGCACTGTGCTCTGGAAAACTGAACTGTACAAAGATTAAGTGTCTAGGTAAACATACTGAAAAATTTACATAGTCATCTAATGAAAGCACTCATGTTCAGCTTTCACAGAGGCAGTTCCCATCCTCAGGGAAGTGCAGTCTGAGATGCAAAAAAGGATTTTATTTTGTTTCCTCCCTTAGTGCAGTCAGGATGGGAGTGTGATTATGCAAGTGGAAACAAGAAAATAAAAGTGGAGACAGTCTTTCAGTGCTGGAGGCTCCTGCTTCTGCACAAGACACACATTCTTGTGTCCTCATCCCAGGAGGTCAATACTGAATTGAAGGGTGCCTCTCCTTGAACAGGAGGAATTGCATGGAGGGAGTGCCCAGCAGAGATGTCCCTCTTCATCAGAGGTCTGTGGTCTGATGGACAGGTCATTTGGAGTTAGGAAATCTGTGTTTTATCTTGTTGCTCTTCTGAAGTCAGGTACCAGCTTAGGAAAAAAAAAAAGCTGCCTCTGCCTCTTCTCTTTCTGTGACAGAAAACAGTCAGAGATGTTCTGGGATATAAATATCAGCAGGGTGTTGTAATACTCTTGGAATTCCTTTAAAATATGAGGCTTTGCTAATTGTGAAAATACTTGGCACTTGCTGCAGGTGAAATCACACCCTTTAGTACCACTGGAGATGCAGAACTCTGCAGTGGTTTGTGGCCCTGCTAAGATACCTAAATAAAAAGGTTCCTTCTTCCACCCTTTCCTATGAGAACTAAATTTAAATTGCTTGTGACTTTGAGCAGATGTATTTGAGATTTTTTTTAAAGCCAGAAATTAGCTGTTAAAAAATATTCATGTTTCTCTTTCTCCTGATGCTTAGTTTTCAAAGTATCCTCCCATGCACTGAATTTTCAAACCTTTCATTCTGCCAATTAACTGGAGACACAGCAGAAAAACACACCAGAAATTACAGGCAATGGCAGTAGGAGAGCAAATGATGAAGAGTAAAGACTCTTTACTCTTTTGATCCTACCTGTATTTTTCAGAAAGTTTCCTTGTGTGCTAGATAATGACACTCAAATACAATTAGACTATGACTCCTGCTAATAGGTAATCAAGAATAATTATAAGTTTTAATTAAATACACGATAAATGCTTCTTTTGGTCAAGGAGTGCACATTAGAAGGAATAGTTTTATTAAGTGCTAAGAAAACTTTTTCCCAGGCAATTTTATCACTATTTCTTGTTCCCTGCTGTTCCTTTCTGTCTTGAAGATTGCATCAGTCACACGCATGTGGTTTTTTCCTGGGTATCAAATACCACTTAGGCAGGTGTTGCTTAATTTCCACAACATCTGCCAGTCATTTTTGGTTGCTGTTGTTAGTTTAGCTAACCTGCAGATGGTCATGTTTGCCAGTCTGTGCAGTGCTCCACAGACTCCCATGCTTGTTCCCCGAGTGCTGCCCTTCACTTCCAGGCAGGCATCAGCAATTTATCAAACTCAAATCATTTAGGAACAGTTACTTTTCCTTGCAATAAACAAAAGCAGCTGCGCTCTAGCTATCCTTATCTGCATGAATGCATAGATTGTGAAGGGCTTTTCTGACAAACAAGACAGAAGTTTAGAATTTCAAACTGGAATTTAGGGCATGTAAGTCAGAATGAGTCGACAGTGATGTTTAGAAACAATATAATAATGCAGAGAATGAATTAGTTACCATAGTAACTGCTTTGTTTTAATAATTTGGTGAGGCAATGAATAAAAGAGGCTCAGAAAGAAGTAGTATCACTCTTGATTACATGTGCAATGAGAGAGGTTTTGTTCATTAATAGTGGAAATTATTTTGATTTTATAACAGATTGAAGAATGGATGTATAAGTTTTACTTTGGAAAGGCAATAAAAATGATGTACAGATTTTTTTATTCTTATTTTTTCTACCCCCTGGGAAAAACATAATCACATTTTACATTTTATTATGGCAATGCAGATTATTGATTTCTTAACAATAAAACATGCTCAATATATTGCATTGTAAGCGTGGCTTCAATCTGTGTGCTGTGATTTGTTGCCTGGCAGTTGTTGGCAGCCTAGCAACATGCTTCAGTCCAGATCTGCAAAAGGATGTAGACACCCAAAGTTAGGAGTTACAGGAAAGGCAGGTTTCTCACTACTTCAAAACCCATCTAAAATCATCAGCACCTTGAAATCCCTTTGTGCTTCATGGATGAAATTCAAATACGCTGCACACTTTAAAGATCACAGAATCCCAGAGTGGCTTGGAAGGGATCTTAATGATCTCTCATTCCAACCCCTTTGCCAGGGGCAGGAACACCTTCTACTAGACCAGGCTGCTCCAAGTCCTGACCTTCTGAATTATCTTTCCTCTTGCAGATTTGAGCAGTTTTGTGTGCATTTTGTGACAAATGCAGGATCCTCAAACAAAGACAAGGCAGGATCCCCAAACTGAAGGAGCTCTTTTGGAGGCAGATGTAGAGGCAGCACACGCAGCTGGGGCCTGTTCTGCAGAAAGAGGGAGGCACAGAAGGAGGTGCTTTGCTGCAGAAATTGGTGTGCAGAGCATGTCCCAGCACCTCTCCCAGCTGCCTGAGTGCTGATGTCTCTATGTCTGGAGACTGGCAGGTGTCATGGAAGAAGGGATTACTGCTGATGTCCTACTGGAGCCTTTCACAGGGCACAGCCTCTAATTTGTGCCTGCCTTCTCATCTGCTGCCCTTTTTTAAATTCTCCTTGACTACTGGCAGCTTTTGGCTGAAATTTGCTGGGGAGTTAAAGACTTAATTATGGAGGGCCCAGTGGGTAGATGGACAGACACAATTAGGTGAGCCTGGCTTCCTTTGAAAATCTGTCTGAAAGGTGCTTAGATATTGCAGACAGAAATAAGAAATGCCACCTCATTACTCCTTGGCCAAGGGAAAGATGTCCATCACCAGACCCAAATTATGTTCCTTCCCTAGACCAGGGAGCCTTGAAGTTGATTCTCCAAGCACTGCTCCTAATAGTGGCTCCTCAATAGGTGAAGGTGTGTTCCCAGGAGCAGGGATACTTTCTGTTCCAGGTTATCATCAATCCAAAGCTGATTGCCTTTTTGAAGGGAGGTTTGTTACCCTTTCTATGTTGTTTGCTGCTGTCTATACAGTACAAGCTCAACTCATTGTGTTGGGGGAAAAAAAGAGATAACTAAACTCAGTAGTGACTCAGAAAGGGAAATTCAAGCTTCTGTTTCCAGTGCTTCTGTGTGTGTAAGTTTTGGAAGGAGGTTTAAAACTATGGACTGTTCCTTCTTTTTGAGGTGAGTGCCCCCATCACCGGACTGTTTGTGTCCTTGATACCTCCTCTCTGGTCTCATAAGAAACTAGCCCTAAAATAAATATTTCTAAAAGCAGTGTGTCATACCTCCAGACCATGTTTTCTTCCTTCTTCCCTTATCTCTTAGCGGTATCTGAATAAAATCAAATTGTGATGTTTTTGAAAGGGATGCTAACTTGGTTTGAACTTTGCTTGGTACCTAATCCTTCACTAGAATTCTGAAATGTTTGCTAATATAATCTTAAGGTTTACAAAATCCTTTCCTGTTTAATTTTTGTGTGTCAGTCTTTGAAACTTCTCAAAATGTCAGATGATGAGTTTTACCCCCTATCCCAGATGTTGATGGAGGGAAGTGAAAGGAAGTTCATTCCAGAGCTGCAAATATCCAGTGAAGAATTTTTTAGTTTTTTAGTGCTTCCTTTTATCTGTGTTAACCATAAATCAGTGGTTATTTCATAGGTTCCTTGTGATTACAGTAATCAATAACATGACTGTATCCTGAAATAGTTGGTGAAAGAAACTTCACAGCAGCTCCAGAAAGGCACTGGTGCATCTGATGTGTGTGGTCTTGCCGTCAAATGTGGTCTTTAGCTGCCTTTTCCCCTGCAATTCTGAGTCTCATTTTCTTTGTTTTTCTGCTTCTCTTTTCTAATGAGGGAATAAAATAATTTTTGTTTCATTCCTGGTTTTCTTATGTTTCTTAAATTATTCTTTGTGATACCTTGTTTTTTGTTTTTTCTTTTTTTTTTTTTGCTTGGTGATACTCAAGTGGATTTCCACTGAAATTCATTAGCATTAAATGTTAATTTTTAAATTTAATATTCAGCTCTGCTCCATTCAGTTTGATTTTATTTGCATTACTCTTTTATGAATGGAAGCACCTGAAAATACGTTCCTAAAAATCACAGCTTTCCACATAGTTTAAAATTATTTAGCAGTTTACTAAGGGATCACTCATGAAAAACACTCCTGCCCTGCCTTGAAATTGTGGATTCTTACTTTTTAAAAGAAATACCAATGGGGTTTTCATGTCAGCTCCCCTGGTGGTGCCAAATACTCGTTGGATACAAGCTGTGGTCTTTCCTGAGCCATGAAGTGCTCCAGAGGGATGATTGACTTGTAGTTCCTGGAAATTTCCATCTAATTGGAAAACATATTTGCTGAATAAAGTTTGTTGGAATTTTCTAGATAAAAACCTTGAATTTAAGGCAGTTTTAAAAGCTCTCTTTTAAAATTATTTACAAGGCAGACTGGTAGCTTAGCTTAAACTTGCTTTAACTTACAGGCAGGTTAATCCTTTTGCATTGATAAAATTTGATAGATTTTTCTGATAGGAAGATAGAGTTCAAAGTGAAAGAAAGTAGCTTAGCCTCACTCTATACAAGTCAATTATGAATGTTCAATTTAACAGGAAAGATTTGTACCAATAATTGTGCTAATTGAGCCCAGTTGGCACATACAAGAGACCACTATTTTGGAGTACTTATTTTTAATAACTTCATGCATCTCTTAAAACTTCTTTTGACTATATGTGACTACACATACACAACACAGATTACTCGAAAATGTAATCAAATATTTTGTATCTAAAAATGAGATATTTAATTTAAAAAGCCTGTTTAAACAGGTAGTTAGGGTATTCCTGCCCCTGACTCCTCAGTCTGGAGTAGCTGTGACCTCTAATTTGCCTTATGTTTGTGTCCATTCTGTCTTTTGTGTCCCTTGTGCAGTTCCTTGCTCTGGATGCAGTTAATACCTGTTCTCCTCTTTTTTTTTCTTCTTGATGTCTGAGTGTGGCAGAGCTTATTGTGTTATCAAAGCTGGACTCTGGTTCCTGGAATCCTTTGCCTGTTTGCAGCAATTCCATGGACCTGAACTGCCACAAGGTACAGAAATTAAAGGCTTATCAGCATTTCTCCAGGAGCACAGAGGTATATTTTCTGTTGAAAATCTTTCTTTAATTTGGTGTTACAATTGAACTACATTACATCCAGCATAAAAGGAGGTTGATTTATTAGTTGCAGTTAATTTAAAAGGCTCCTGAATACTTCCCCCTTCCTTCTGCAGTGTAAGTGGCTTTTTTGACTTTTGGTAAATTTTCAAGTGTAGCTGAGGCATGAGACAGAGCCTGACTTAGGCTGTCAGGTTTACAGATGCCAGTGGTTTTATAAACCTCAAATTGTCTTTTAAATAAAGACTTCAACAAACAGTAGAAGCAGCGATTTGTAGAAAGTCCATAAATTTATACCTAATGTAGGTGGGCTACTTTGCTATTGATGTAAAGGGGTTTACAAATTTGAATTGATGTAAAGGAGTTTACAAATTGATACAAAGTTTTTTGGCAAGACTGCTGGAACCTCTTATTTTAAGTAATTGTACTGAAAACTGTAAAATTCTAGAGAAGTGATCCTATGCAGCATTCCTTGGCTGTGAAGGACAGAGCAGGGGGAGGGAGGGAAAGCTAAAATTATACATAGAAGCACATTCAAGATATCATCATATCCTTGACATTAAGAGTATAATCTGAGTTTTAGATTGGCAGTAATGCCTAATGATTTTGCATCCAAAACCAGATGACCTTCTTCTCCCCATTGATATATGCGTAATGCTTTTTGTGGTTTCTATCAATGATGTATTTCCTTTTTAATCAATTACATTTGAATTAAATTATGTCCTTTCAGTAGCATTAAAGGATTATGGGTTGAGAAAATAAAAACTAATTTAGTAAGAAAGTGTAAGCTGGAAAAAAGGAGTTGATTTCAAAAAACCCCACTCCCTCTGATATTCATCTATTGATGACCATTTAAGAAACAAGAGATGCTAACATTGTTGCCAATATTTTCTCTTTTATGACACCTAAAATACCAGGCCCTTGAACCAGTTACCTTCAAGCATTAGCTGAGTGTTCAGCTGCACCTGCTCCATCTTCTGTTGGGATCTGTGGTGCTAATTTTATTGTAAAAGATGTTGTTCACAACAACAGCCAAGTTCCTAGTCAAGTACAAGGAAATACCTTTTAATATTTAGCTCAACTGAGCAACAGTGATTTGGTTGTTTTACTTGCTGAAAGGTTTTTTGTGTAGCCTCCATAGAAGGTAAGGGTAAGCTAAAGTTTTTATTTCTAGGTTTATTTAAGAATAATATTGGTCATATTGTTATCAGCAAGAAGAGAATCAGCATAGCTGCTGCTAAGACAAAAATGTATCTGGACTTGAGGTTTCAGCAGTTGGTAAGGTTATTTTAAGATGCACTCACCATTTGAAGATGTTCCATTAATGCTTGAGATTAGCATATTTTTTAAATGGCAGGAAATTTGATGGAAACATTTAGAGTGTGCTAGATGGGATGTTTTCAGAACTCAGTTTCTCTGAAGCTTGGCTATAATCCTCCCCAGTTTTATGTTTTTCAAATATGACAGTGTCTTCTCTAAAAATATTTGTCTGGTTGAAAATAAAGTGGGAGAAAAGATTGCGTGGTAAACCAGGGTGTCATTCACTGAATTCGGTGTTAGTCAATTCAGAAGTGATGTGGAAAAAATGCTTTTACAGAAGTTCTATTATGCTGGATAACAAACTGCAAAATACCATGAAAGCTTTGTGTAGCAACTGAGCCATAAGCATGGAGAGCTGTCAGCTGAATCAGGTCATTAGGAAACTCCTCAGCTCTCATTTTCTCTGGCTGCTTTATTTTCTTCTTGTTCTAATTTTCATAATTTTTACTGTATTTCATCATTTCACCATTCTAACCTCATGTTTCAGGGACACAGTGATGTCCATGATATCTTAATTAAGTAATAAATTACTGACAGCAAATTGATTATTTGTTTTTTAGCTGCAGCCAGCATTGAGACTGTTGGGCTGCCTGTTGTGGCCTCCACCAGTCAAATGAGGGAAACAAGAATTCAAGCAGCTGGTGTGGTGTAAAGCTGAGAACTGAACAGAAGTCAGCTATGCACTCAGGATTTTTTAGGTTTGCTGATGTGATTTGAAGGTGCCTTCCTCAGGTAGCCAAGCTATGAGTGGCATCCAGTAAAGAGCTGGGAGGTTGGTGAGGC
The DNA here is from genome assembly GCA_039654755.1 of Calcarius lapponicus. Classification (NCBI taxonomy): domain Eukaryota; kingdom Metazoa; phylum Chordata; class Aves; order Passeriformes; family Fringillidae; genus Calcarius; species Calcarius lapponicus. The sequence goes on from CM077466.1 coordinate 7,948,916, forward strand.
CTCTTGGAGTTGAAAGCAGGTCAAGTTTGTGCCTGAAGTTTGTGATCTTCTCCATGGCTGTGTGTGGATCCAGCTGGCAAGCAGGAGTGGGGAGCACTAACATTTCTCCTTGCAAAGGTCTGAATGAGCTGTGCTTGAAAGGTACCTGACTCAGAACTGCACTCGATGCTATTGATAGTCAGAACATCAAGTTCTTTTCTGGGAGTAAGGAAGAAGATTTTGACCTACTTTAATGGAAGTGTAGCACTTAAAATATTCCCTTCAGCCCTAGGATGGAAAACAGTGTCCTGCTTCCTGCACAGGAGTCCAAAACCCCTCTCCTGTTACCTTAGCAAACCTGTTTCTGTTCTCAAAGCTGTAACCAGCAGGCACCAAGCAAAACTGCTGCATGTAGGTGTAGGAAACGTTTCTCCACACATCAGGTGAGTTATGAAGCTCTACTGCAGGATATTTTAGGTTACTGAAGTTTCACAAAGGTTGAAAGAGTGAATAGGTTCGTGGAAGAAAAATCCACTGGGTTTGCTGAAGCAATTGTGATTGATAGAGCTCTTGAATGGCTGGTGGCAGGGAGAGATTCTGAAATACAAGTCTTGCCCTTTTATCATCTTCTTTTTCTCACAGTTCTTTTCCTGAACTTTAGCAGCAGGGGAAAAAAACCAAAACAACCACTATTTAGCAAGATAAATCTGAACCCATGACAAGCTTTTCTTGCACCCTTGGTTGTAGAAGGCTTCTATCTTCCTTGCCCAAATTTAGTAGAACTTTGGAGGGTCCTTCAGTTCTTTGAGGCTTTCAGCCTCATTATTAGAGTCAGAAATTAGAGCTGCACTGCCCACCTGTAGTGCATAGTCCATAACCCAGCACTTCAGTGTCCACAGCCTCAGGTACCTGCTGCTGTGCATTTCTCATTCTTCCCCATTAGCCCTGGCAGCACAAGAAATAATCACAAATTCAGGTATCCATTCTATAAGTGTTGTAAAAAAGATTAATTTTACAGATCAATGTTCAGGGTTTTTTTTTTTTTTTTTTTTGTTTAGCTCAGTATGGCTGAAGTATTCAAAGAAAGAGAAATAAAGGATATAAAAAAATAAAAAGCTCCCTTACTTGCAGTAATGCACAACATGGGATTGATTCATGGAACAGATCTGTGACCAGATCCCTACAAGTGGTGTGGTGTTGATTAAAGGTACAGGAGATCAGAACAAGGAGTAGCCAGCTGTGCTCAGAGTCCTTGTGGCAGCAATTCCTCCCTGTAGTTGTTTCCTTACCCTGAAAGGATGATAACACTCATCTCTCTGAGGCTTAACTCATTGCTGGTTTTATAGCAAGGTGAAAAGTCTATATATGGTTTAATAAAACCCCCTACAAGTTATTATAGAACAGTGTTACTTAGTGGTTAATAATTTGCCTATTCAAGCAACTGTCTGTATTAAGGAAAAATTGAAACATATTTACAGAGCAAATTTGAAAGAAAAATAATAGCATTATCAAGCTAAAAAGCTATAGCACATGATTATTATACACTTCATGATTCAGCAGCTGAGCTGGTTTTGTGCATGTAAATGATTTTTACCTAATGGATTATTGCAGCAGTGGTGAGTGAGCACACAGGACTCTCTGAAGGGTGTACCTTGAGGACACTGCAGCAGCAATATTTTGCTGTGTCACGAGATTTTATCATGCATAAAGGACAGATTCCTTCATCCTCGGGAGTTTCCAGATGGAAACCACAGATACATTTCTGCTGCCAGTGTGCAGGAATGCAAAATGTTCTTAAAAACAAACTGGTTCTGTTAGTAGAGGGCTTTTTTTTTTTAATTTAAATATTACCTCATGAAGTGTCTAACTTGTAGCAGCAGTTATATGAGCTACATCCAAAAAATGAAAAAAACTTATGTCTAATTACAAGAATTTTATGAGTGGTGTCCTTTATTTCTTATTTTTGAAGCAGGAGCAATAAAAATATAAGTGGATTTTAGTCTGCTGTTACAGTGCTCTATATTTGTCAAGTCCTACTAAACAAACAGTAAAAATTCTGTGTTGATTTTATTGCTTTAGTAACACAGTTACCAGAACCACTTTACTACACTTCTCCAAGATTTCCAACATGTTTGAGAGTGAGTACATAGAAGTAATTTCTCAGGTTTGGACTGCATCCAGTACATCATGGAAGTGATTTTTCTACACAGCCAGAGATTTGGGTACTGGATAAGGCAGGTATAGCTTCACTAGGATGAGATCTATCCCCAGAAAAAAAAAATTGAAAATGTAATTACCAGAAAATTGCATTGAACTGGGGATTTGCCCTAAAATAAGGGCAGTGATGCAAACATTAACTAGCAGATATTAACTAACAGGCATCTACAAATAAAAGGGGGTGATGTGTCATTTCTAGATCACTTTCATAGTCCTGGGGATGGTCCCAATTACAACTCAGTGTCTGTGCCAAGCATTCCTTATACCCCGAAATGTGTAAATTCTACACAATGTGTCTGTAGGCTGTGCAAATACTGCATTGTGTTGACTTGTGGTTTTTTTTGAAGAACATCTTTCTACTGCACTGATAAAGTTGAGGGAAGAATGGGGAAATGTCTGGCAAACTTTGGCATTTCTGATGGAGCTTTTAATGTCAGTCCAAGAAGTAATAGAGCTACAGAGAGATGTGAAGATGCATAGAATGAAGCTGTTAAAAGTGTTTGCTTTGGCCTTCCCTCAAACATCTATGTGATAACAGGAAACTTTTTGTTGAACTTGAGAGTCAAATAAATTAAAACAAACATTCCTACTTAAAGGAACCTCCTCCCCAGCCAGTGAGTAACTTTCTGGCTTATTGAAATGCAATCTCTCATTGAGAGATGACATATCTCTCAATGAGAAATAATTATTGAAAAATTACACTAATACAAAATTTGTTGAAATGTTGTTGTTGATAATATTACACTAATACACATTGAAATATTACACTAATGCAAAATTTTGTAATATTGAGATATTACACTAATACAAAATTTTAAAATATTGAAATATTACACTAATACAAAATTTTGGGGTTTTTTCCAAGGTACTGTTTGATGTCTGCATTGCCATGACCATGGTACTGTTTGCACTACCCCTGGCAGTGGCTGTTTCAGTGAGGTGGCACTAGCTGAGCACCTTTGGGCACAGAACCTTTTAACTCCCATCCGCAGAAGAAGAATTTGACAAATTCTGTGGAGATTTGCTCTATAAACTTTTTATTTCTGCCTGAATTCACAGTTCTGTGCCTGAGTTTTGCAGTTAAGCCAGCGAGATCATGAGTGGAAGAAGAAAGGTCATTTATAAATTGTCTAAGGTTTTTCTTGCGATGACATGATCTGGAAGTTTCTGTCATTTGTAGTCCATTGCAAAGGAACTTGTACTTTGGATAACACCCCTCCTTTAGGTTCTTCAGGTGGTGGGAAGGATCTGAGCCTGAAGAGGACTCAGATCAACTTCTCTGGATCTGAGATTTAGATGGGAGAGCTGTTATTCTTGAAAGCCACCCTGTTGGATACATTTCTGTATCTTTACAATAAAAGTCACTCATTCCTGATGAGAGAGCATTTAGAGGCTGAAATGTATCTTAGGCTGTCCACTGTGCAGTATTTTTAATATTAAGGACAATAGTTTCTGGAGCTCTGAATGAAACACTCCTTAAAAGCCATGTGGGTGTTTACTTTTCAGAGGGAGGCAAAGAAAAATATGTTGTGTTTTTATGCCTATGTACTGAAGCTGTACAGTCCTGTTGATCTCTGCAAACAACTTACCAAAATTTGGTGTTGAAGCTGAATTGCTTTGTATTTTAATTTATATCCTTGTATGTTACACATTAATTTTCTCTTGGAGCTCAGTCTCTTGTCTGGGGAAACAATTGCATGTTTCAGTTATGGTTTGTAAGCCCATGTGTTCCTAAATAAAAGAATGTCTCCAATTCTGAAATATTTCCCTGTGTAGTCAACATAAAGCCATTCTTGTGTGTCTGCCTGCCCCTGTTCCCTTTAAATTAAGTTGTGTGTCAGATATTTTTGTTCCCATTAATGTCTGATATTTTGGTGCCCTTTCTTCCTCTGTGTATCAGAATCCACTTGCATCCTCTCAGCTGATTTTACCAACATCCTCATTACTTATTCTCCTTCACACACTAAATTAGCATTGAATTATGTGTTGCATGAATTTACTTGACAGATAAAAGGAAGAACATTTCTTGTGTCTTGAATGAGGAAATGAGTACAGTTAAAACATTGTGAAGGCTGGCCATCTGCAAAGAGGGACAGTGTCTGTTTTCTGTGAGAAAGTGAAAAACAATGCAGTGTGCATTGCCCTATCAGAGCACTTGCATCCTTTACTCAAGGCACAAAAGAAGGGCTCCCAAGTATTCCTCAGTTTTTCAGACAAAGACTTCATTTATTAAATTGGCACAAATTAAAAAAACAGTGGTACAAAAAATTGCATGTTTGAAGGTACCTGTGAGCAAATGTACAGAAACAATTCTCTGATGATTCAGCTTCTACTTTGGTCCTTGTCTCAGACTCCAGAGCTGCGTCCCCTGGTCATTATTTCTTCAATTATGTCATATTTTATATACATTTTTATCTGTGTGCATCAATGAGGCAGAATGCCTGCTCTGAGTAAGCACTTTGGATTCTATCTCCAAACTCTGCTTTAATCAATATTGTTTGCAGTGACAGAGTGCTGTGTAGAGTCTCCTTTTCTTGTCTAACCTCAGAAGGGAAATATAACAGATGGGTTTCACCGTGTGTTTTTGGCAAGGAATAGCATGAAAATAGAAATAAACCTTATTGCATATGTGCTTCTCAGCACGATGTTTGTAATCTGCAATAAATATCACTAAAAAAGTGCAAACTTATTGCCAGTTAACCATTAATCAAGGGAAAAAAAGTTTAATAGAATGAGCTTGAGAGCAAATGTATCTTAACCTTTACATTAAAAACTGGTGGTAGTTCTTGTGGTCTCAGGTGAGATGACAATATAACTCAGTGTGCTGTCCTGAGCTGAAAGAAGATGCAGTTACACGTTTTTCCAGAAACAGCAAACTCATTGTTGTGTGAGCAATATAAAAAATATGTAGAATACAACAGACTAAAGAATATAATTAGAAGACAAAATTGCATATCTTTAATTGTGTATTCAACAGGACTTATTTCCACAAATTACCAGTTAACATTTTAAGTCACCTGAATTCTACGTTTATGTGTAAATCACCTAGGTTTGGTAGATACTCAAGAAAACTCTAGCGTGTTTTCTGAGCTCTAGATGATCCAACTGTTATCAGGACATTTGAGATGATAAAGTGGTTTAATCTGTCAAATACTTGAGGCTGGAGTGGAGATGACAGAGGTTGTCTGTGGTTGCTGTTGTGGGGTGAGAGTCTGGGGTACCTTGGTGTCTGAGCTGTGCATCCTGGCCCAGTCCCAGCTGCCCTGGAGGCCTTTTGGAGGTCATAGATGAGGATGTGTGTTTATCCAGGACTATCAGCAAGATTTAATTTTAATATTGATTCATCCAGCCTCTTGTGCAGCTCAGCTCTTAGACTAGTTTCTGTGTGTTAGTACACTAAGTTATTTATTAAAAAAAAATCCTATCAACCAGGATCAAGAAAAGCTTAAAAGTGTTTTAAAATTTAGAGATTAATGGTTGCTTGACTTCTTTGGATAAGCTTAGATCTCTGGACTAAGGAGATGTTAATCCCAGGGCCACCTACAGGATGTCATGAAATTCTAAACCTTTCAGGTTTTTCCATTATATGTAGTAATTATATCAATATTTGGTGATGATCCTGGTCATTCTGTATTCCCCAATGGCCAATGCAACCTTCTCTGACCCACCACAGACTCATCAGACATGTCAACTGTGCCCTGAAAAAACAAAATGTTCTCTTTAACTGGGGACTCTGAAGAAAAAATGGATATCACCTGTTCATCCTTCCCATTCAATGTTTCCATTGTTTCACTGATGTCAGTTCTGTGCTTCTACTAAAAACAGGGAAGAAACAGTCAAAATTCAACTGCGGCAATTCCTGTAAGCCCAGAGCAAATGAACCTTTTACTTCTTTCTGTCAGTCTGCTCAAATGTGGATTTGATACACATATACAACACCTTCAATTATATATTTTGAGACTGGTTGGTTGAGTAATATCAAAAGAAATGTATCTGTTCAAACCCACAGTAAATCAATAAAAGTGTGGCAGTGAAAATGAAATAAAAAAGTTTTCTGCCCATGTGGGACTTCACAGCCCTCAGTAGCTCAGGCTTCTGTGTTTCCTGAGTGTCAGAAACCTTAAAGCATTTGAGACTGAGTTGGACTCCAGAGGACACCTTTCATTTTCACTCTCTCCCTCATCTCCCATCGTGCCTGAGGTGTGAGGTTCCTTGCAGACACACCTTGCTGCTCTTAGGCTTCCAGGGCAGAGGGGAACTTAAAATAGCTTTAATTAATTTAATGCAATCTCTGTTTGCTTTGACTTTTCCAATTCAGCAGCAGTGTTTTGTGTAAGTAATAGGTAATCTGATGCAGTTTCTAATCTTCAGCTTCATTAAAACCAGAATTTTCTTTTAAAATGAGTATTTTCTTTTTTTTAATCAATAAGTTTCTTCACATTACTCTGTTGATAGTCCCTTGAAGACAATGTTTTGGCATGGCTAGATCACAGCAAGTTGGTTTACATATTTTATTGAGACCACAGATGTTATCTTAAGCACAGGTTCTGAATTCTTATTTTCCTTTTCTGACATACAATTCTCTCCCCCCTCTCTCTTCTTTAAGAGCTTCAACTGCACTAAACAAAATTATAAGCAGATATTTCCATTGTAATAATATCTAGCTAATGAATAAAAAATTGCAAATCAGCATAGTAAACCTCAGATATTTTAATGTAACATTCCTATTGCCTCATGCCATGACTATCTGTTCTTGTTCCCCCATCCCTTTTGGTTGACTCTTCAAATATGGAAAATCTACTCTTCTGTATCCTTGTAAAATCCCATTTCTCTGCAGTCTTATGTGCTCTAGTGAGCCATTTAATATAGATTTCAGTTGTTTTTGTTTACTGATGCTTTAAATTTTAAGTATTTCATTCTTCCTTACCCCAAAAGCCCAGTGGACCAAAAGGACAGTTTGTTCTTTTCAGATCCAGTCACTTCTGGAGAATGAATTTATCCTTTTGGTGATAGGATTTCCTCTTGTGGGGTTGAGGAAATGTCAGATTGGAAATACACTGCACTCAGCAAAGGGAGCAACTGGACAATTTTAAAATGAGAACTTGACTAAAACTGATTTGAGGAAAATGAGGGGGATAGCTTAACTTCTGACATGTTTAGTATCTCTTGATTTATCTGTTGCTGTATAAGCAAATGACAGATCTTAAATATTGGGATGTAGAAATTTTCTTCTCTTTTCATTGCACCCATTTTTATTTTTTAAAAAGACTGAAGTCTAGTCTTTCTAAACACAAATATTTAGACACAATACTCATAATATTTCATAATGGAAATGCATTTTTTTTGTATATTAATGCTATCCTGTTATCATTGATAGCAACACTGTTATTGTTTATGGATATCTGATATTTATAGTAGGAGGAGTTAGTGCTGGATTTAAGAGAATGGAAAAGGTACTTAGCAAGGCACTGTGGATGTCAGTTTGGGAAGACTTTGGTACTGTATGGTGCTCTGCAAAGATTTTTCCCAAAAAATTGTTTTCTTTTCAGTGATTAATTTTTATTCTTATCATCATCCCTGTCATTAATACATTTTTTACCTTTGAAATTTTGTGCATGTCTTAGTGTTAAACCTGATTATTTTTTTTATGACTTCTTTCTTTTTCTGACCTATCCAACACTTCATATGATTGTCTGTTTATATGGCTTTGTAGGGCAAGTAGTTCTGTATACTTTGTGAAGTTTGTATGTTTGGAGACAATTTATGGGGACCTTCTCATGGGCCTAAAGTTTTCTTTCTAGATTCTTCAGTGGTGCAAATTAGGAAATAATACCTCCTAGTGCTGCCCAGAAAATTCTGGGTGCCCCAGACATGCCAATGCAAGAAATGAAGAAATATTGTTGAAAATGTTTGTTTGCTTTGTTACTTTGGCTTCGAGTATTTGGGTTATTAAAGGGATGAGGATGTTTGCTTAGTTGGTGTAGGGAATTTCTACTTCAAACAAAATGAAACTAGTTTCTCCTTGAATGGCTGTAGCTTTTCACCCATTTTTAAGTGCTGTCCATGCCAAGGACTGCTGCAGGGAACTTTGCTACCTTAAATTACTCCTAGTTTTTCCTTTTCTAAACTTTATTGAATTTGCCTTCTGTGATTAACTAAAAAGTAATTTTCTTCAAATAATCTAAGTGTTGTAAGTGACACAAAAGTTTTACGCGTCTGCCATGGAAGCTTTTCTTCCTCATCTGTCACTTGTGTGTTCATTGGGGTGCTGGAGGAGAGATGTGTGTCTGGAGCAGGGATTTACAGCCCAGATTAAGTTACAACACTTGTATTTTTCCATTATGTATTATTCAATGCATTTTAGCAAAATACTGAAATAGGATGTGCCAGGGTATCGTAGAATTCAGCCTTCACTACAGGATCAGTTGCTGCTTTTTTGAGAATTACAGAGCTTTTGTCTTCACAGAGAGAAGCCTCAAGTACAGGCAAATACTCTGGTTTGAAGTCTTAGTATATCCAGTACTTCTAAAAATGCTTAAGCCTTTTTTTTTTTTTTTTTGGCAGAACAATTTTTTCAGCTTCTGAAGGGTATTAAGCTGCTCAAAAAACGCATATAGGAACAGACAAATATAAAAATAAATGTTAAGCTGTTGTTTCTGATTTAACCCTCAAAACTGCTCCATTCTTACTCCTGTTGCAAGAAGGGCTGCAAGGAGAAGTCTCACTCTAGCAAGAATGTGGGCACTAAATGCAATGAATGATGTTAGTTAGGGTGTATTTTACCTGGTTTTATACCTTCAGTTGCTGTCTATATTTCAGACAGCTTTGAAAACAATCATATTCCTTTCTGTGAAAAATAATTTATATCATCCAAACTAAACAGTATTTTCATTCCAGGTAGGCTAAATATGTTCTGTTATCTGTGATCCAAAGAGTTTATGAAGGGACAGAGAAGTAGGAAAAAAGCCCATCTTCTTTTTTTAAAGAAGAGGTAATTAATAAATATGTGTAAAACGTCCAAAAACCTTCCTCAGGCATGCAGAGCTATGATGAGAAGGTGGGCAAGGGAATTGAGGTGTGTTGGCCTCCTCGTGAGCAGGGAGGGAAGCTCAGGAGCATTTTCAATTGTGGAGTTAATGTTTAAGATAATTTAGGTTTTTTAATCAACTGGTAGTTTCTTTCTGAGTCAAAACAAAAGCTGAAACCTAACCAACGTCAGCTCTGCAGTCAGTTTATTATGGGATTAAACAGATCTGAACTGTTATCTTTAGACTATTATTAACTGTTAATTGGCATTTAATTCCATTTAGTTTTAATATAAACACTTTTCTGTTAGGAGTTTGTTTTGCAGGACAAAGGGAAAAGCATATTTGTGTACCCACAGAGAGAGAGGCAGGTTCAGTGAAGTCTGATCTAACACAGCATCAAGGGGAAGCAGCTGTGATTTAATGAGCACAAAGCCGAATGAAGTTCATAACCAGGGCTGCTTTATTGATGTTCTTGGAAGGGTTTGAGAAAACTTCTCTCCCTGCACGTGGCTTCAGAGTTTAACCACGGAGGGAGGTGGTGCCAGGAGCAGGGTTTGTGTCTCTGTGTCTGCAAAACTCCAGAGCTGGGTCGTGCAGTTCTGTGTAATTGCATAATTAAAATGCAGCATTTTGTGGAACACACCTCAGTCAGCAGAGAGGGAGAGAGAGGTCCTCCAGCTCCCTGGCACCTCTGCAGAAATCCCACCCTTTTGGCCAGGGGTCTGAATCCCTGCTGGCCTGCTCGAGCCAAGGAGGATCGTTTGGGAAGAGGGATTTGGGTTCTGTGTCTCCAGGGCAGTCCTGGACTGATCTAATATACCAAGGGATTTAACAATACTGTTTGATTGTTCTGGGGATAGGGAGACAGGTACAGGCAAAGACTCTGGTTTGATGCCTTGGTATTGGCAGTGCTTCTAAAAATGGTTAAACCTGCTTAAGCAGGAGCAGTTTTTGGCAGGACCGTTTCTTTCCGAGGTTCTGAAGGCTCCGGTGTGCCAAAGGCAGCCATGTGGTGTGCAGGGCAGCTTCTTTCACCTCTCTGGAGGAGCCTTCAGCCTTCATTTCTAAACCAGCACAGTGTTTTGAAATCCAGACATTATCTTTTGTTCAAAAAAAGCCCCAAAAGCTTCAGCACAGCCCTGAGCACTTGTGCGTTTTACGGAATACTGTGGAGCTTATTGTGAATTAATTCGGGACTCTTAAAAATTAGTATTTACTGCTGCTAAGAATTACAGGCTTGTACCTTATGAGCTACCAGGAGTGAAGAAACAAGCTGAGGTTTGGGTTTTGGAGGCCTCCTGAAGGTCAGTGAGACCTTGGCTGTTGGAATGCAGCATCCACCAAGCCCGAGCGTGGCTCGGAGCAGCGCGGCCGATCCCTCAGAACGTGCCCAGCGCTGTCCAGGGCTGGACAGGACACGTCACCAGCACCATCTGCTGAATAATGATGGGGCAGAGTCAGACACAGCCCTTGTGTGAGCAACTGGAGGCACAGCTTCCGTCTGTGTGTCCTAAGTCTCAGCATAACCATGGATGGAATGAGAGCTGAGTGGTTGCTGCTGGAAAACTGGGCTAAAGAACCATTTATTGCCACAGAAATTCATCACCAGGTGTTATTCAAAAAGGATTTTTTTTTTTCTAAAGGGTGTGGTGTTGCAGGAGAGGTTACCAGTGGAGTGTTGAGCTTGGCTTGCCTCACATGATGGCCTGGCATGAGTAGAGTGGCTGTGCTAATGGCTAAACTGAAAGGCATCCTAAATATAACAAGAAGTCAGGATAGATGTTGCTGCAGAGATTATTTAGTTTTGACACAAGCTCACCAAATTAGTATGGGTGCTCTACTTAAAACAATGAAAATAGCAGCTCCAAAACAGAGATATTCTACTGTACAGCAAGGGGCTAGAGAGCCTTTCTTACAGTTTGTAGAAAAAACAGCTACTAAGCCCATCCACAGATATTATATAGAAATAACTGAGATTATGTTGAACACTGGGCTAATAGAAGTAGAATCAAATTCAAAACATAAAATCAGAGGTCATATCTTCTAAGTGAGTAATAGCAGAGTTTTGTAAAATAGAAACTTGCAACAAGATTCTCATTATAGATAAATAGTGCTTGGATGATCACGGGATGTGCTTTAGCAGCCCCTGTGATATGCATAAAAACAAGTGAACAGAATATTCTGCTCTATCAGTATGAGTTCATCATTTCTGAACAGTTTAATGAGTAAGGTGAAGAGGCTGTCATCTCAGAGGGAGACATGAGGAATATATTCATCTTTAGATACTGTGTGGAGCAAGAGGAAAAGAACTGAAAGCCAATGGCTGCAGAAGAAAAAAATGGTGCAAACAACTGCTGAATGAATTGAGGTTGAATTCTGAAGAGGATTCCTGATGGGCAGAGCCCCCAGAGTCCACCACAGCTTTCCAAGGAGAGTGGTGGCAACAAAACAAAACAGGGATTTTCTTAATAAGGAAATTTAAGTTCATGAAATAAATTATTTTACATCTCTCCTATAACATCCCAAGGGAAATCTTCTCAGCCCTGTGCTTCTAAGAAATGTGTTATGCCACTAGTGCTCATAATGCTTCATTCAAACTATTTTCTTTATCTGGGCAAAGTGTGATGTTATCAACTATACTTGAGACAACCCACTCTGGAAGTAAAATCCTGTTGGGATAAATGTTGTGATACAATTACCTTGATATGTAGGCTGAATGTGTAATAATAAGAGAAGAACATATTTAAGTAATGTATAAAATATGTCACCACAAAGGAATGTACAAATATCCTTCAAAAGGAGCTCAAAAGTTCCAAAACAACACTCCAGGGGAGAAAATCTAGGAGAAAGTAGATTAGCTACAGATACTCATTTCTGGATGTTTTTCCTAATAGTTGCTTATTTGAGCATGCTGGTGGATTCTTAAAAACCAATTTTAGATTTTAATGCAGTATCAACTGTTTTCTTAAATTCCTTATGGTCTCAAAATTGCACCCATGAAACATCATCTATGTTTACCAAAATATTTTCAAATTTAGATGAGGGTTGCAACACAGGGAGATAGTTCAAAGAAAGAAGTGTGTATCTAGTGTTGACAGTTTTGCAAAGTGATGTGAATATGCATTCAGAATTTTCACTGTAACTGAAAAAATAGATTTTTACTCTTCCAAAAAAAAAAAAAAAAAAACAAACCCAAAAAACTCAACCCATCCCAAACCCCAACCCTATAATTATAACACATTTTGACTTTAAAAATAGCATTTGTTCTTGTGCTTTAAAACAGAAAGTATCAAGGCTTTTTAGTGGAGCAATTTATTCTATTGCCATTGAAAACAAATGTGGAGAAAGAAAACTCTATTGGGTTCTTATCTTTTTGTTAAGTTTCTCTGCAAAAAATAGATCCTATGAATCTGTGACTTTTAATGCCCTATAAGAGTGCAAAGAAAAGCTTAACAAAAAAAAAATAATCAGAGTTCATTGTTGTATCATGGTAACTGCATAATAAATGTGACAATTTAATAGGTGAGTAAAAGAAGTGCTCAGATCACTGAGAACACAGAGATTGCCCGGCCCCCAGCCCAGACCTGTGTCACCTCCCTGCCCTCACCTGTTGGTTTCTCTGGGTCTGGATTGAAGGCACTTGAGACAGTAGTTCATGTTCAGACTCAGGTGTTTATTATTTCTTATCAGTAAAACAGTCTCACTACTGTGAGTTCTGCAGCCTTTCATTAGAAGGCACAAAATGGCCAACAATCTCTTGTTACAAGGGCTTTTAAGACTAAACTATCCAATTAAGAAGGGACACCTAGATTATTTTCCCTTTTAACCCAATAACTGATCCCAAAGAGCCCACAATGCAGATTTTTCTGCCCAATTACAAAATGCCACCCAAACCCATGAAGAAGGAGGAAGAAGAAGCATGAAGAAGAAATCCAGGATGACAGCCTGTGCCCTCCATCTTGCTTCCATCCACAACATACTAAAAATCCCAAAAGCTAAATTTCTCCCCAAGTGATACACCTACACTGCTCTCTATAATCTATTTCACACTTTTGTGGATTCTAGTCCATCCTGAAGTTTAGGAAACTTTCTCCATGGATGAGGGTGAAAGTCAGTGCTGCCCTGGGGGTCAGGGCACCCCAGAGCAGACAGAGAAATATTCCCTGTGGTGCCCTGGGTTTCCACACCCACCCACCAGGAGCTGCTTGGGTAGAGGCTGGAGGTGAAGCCAGAGACCCCACAGAGCTGCAGTTCCTGAGTCCAGCTCTGGGGCCTCAGAATAAGAGATTTGTGGATCTGTTGGAGCAAGTCCAGAGGAGGCCACGGAGATGCTCAGAGGGCTGGAGCACCTCTGCTGTGGAGGCAGCTGAGAGAGCACCTTCCAGAACCTAAAGGGAGTGACAGGAGAGCTGCAGAGAGACAAGGGCATGGAGACGCAGGACAAGGGGGAAGGGTTTCAAACTGGCAGAGGACAGGGTTAGATTGGATATAAGGAAGAAATTCCTCCTTGTGAGGGTGGGGAGGCCCTGGTACTGGTTGCCCAGAGAAGCTGTGGCTGCCCCATCCCTGGAAATGTTCAAAGCCAGGCTGGATGGGGCTTGGAGCAGCCTGGTCCAGTGGAGGTGTCCCTGCTCATGGCAGAGGGTTGGAGCTGGCTGATCTTTAAGATCCCTCCCAACCCAAACCACTCTGTGATTCTGTGGTAACTGGATGTACAGACAGGATAAATGCAGCTGTCTGAGAGGCAGCACTTCACAGCATGACAGAGATTTAGCAGAAATGTTGGTACTTTTGGAGACACAGTGGTCTGTCAAGAACTCTGACAACGTAGGAGGTGCTTGCTTTGAGTCAGACTAGTTGTGCAGGAGTAGACAAATTTTAATTTGCTTTTGAGTAACTTAAGATATTCAATAATTCCAGTTTCCAAGAAAAGAATGATGCAATTTAGTCTTGAAGTACTTAATGAAATGATTATTGAACTGGGTCAGACCATAAAGTGCCCTCTAGCCCAAGGTCCTGTATGAAACAGAAAGCAAAACCAGGCCAACTCTGTATGGTATTTCTAATATTTCCAGCCTTTAGATATTTCCAGAGTATGGACTTCTGACCTGACACAGCTTCTGTGTTACCCTCAGTGATACACAGATATATAGATATAGATATCTATATAGATAGATACATATAGATATATTTTTTCCCCCTGGAAGCTGGTGGTCCCTTTGACTCCTGTGGACTTAGGTCCCTGCACTCATCTGGGAAGGAGGAAGGTGTGCTAGAAGAAAATGTAGCAGGATTGAGTGACTGGCACCAGATAAAAAAGTAATAATGGGCATTGCTGGCCCCTGGAATGGCTCACAGATGTTTAGCATAGAAATTTCATCTGGGTGATGAGATAAAGATGCCCTGGTATATGTGAGCATAATACTTCATATTACACATTTTAGAGCGGATTAGGTATACATATCTGCATGTGTGCACTCTTAATATCAGGGATAAATTTGGGTAATTATAGCTCATAATTTGTCTCGTTGCAGCTATTTTTGAAAGTTAAATAATTGCTGATAGAAGGGAGTGGTAATTTATGGCAAGAGAAAATGCTCTCGCTTCATCTTATGTGGAGGGTGGTGGGTGTAATCCTGAAGCTGGTCCTGTTTGCTGCTTCTCTAAAATATCCACTGCTGCTATCTCTAGGCACGTTTTGGGGACTGAAAAGATTCACAGCAATGTGGGCATTTTCTTAGTAAATGAAATAATCACCATGCAGAATGCTCATGAAATATTTAGAAAAATGGTTGTCTGTAAGTGGGGATATGTAGGTATGTTTTCCAAATATACTTAATTTTGAAAGAAAATAACATCATAAATTTGTGGTTGCTAATAATATGCCAGAGAATAGATTTTTTTTAAACTGATCTAGATTGTCACAGCTTATTTAAGTAGTAAGCTGTTTTTTAAGAACTCTGTCTATTAACTTAATGATGTTCAACAAATGATTAGATTGAAATGTGGATATTGCCTTTGAGAGGATGAATGTCATGAGAAGGAGCTGATGGGATTATAACTTCGAATATGTTCCTGTTTATGTGTTTAATGCATTATTAAATGTCATTTGTTTAAGAAAGAATTAAGTTAATAATGGATCTAGTATAAACAAATATTGTTTTTGTATCACTTAGGCTCTATTTGAGCTTTGTTTCATGACAGCAGTTCAGAATTAAGATTCCATTATTTATTATCTAGAAAGAAGGATGGGAAATAGCACATCTCATGTGTTTAGCTTGGAAATCTGTGGGAGTTGAGGAAGTGGCTGAACATTATGGATGTAAAATACTCATGAAAGTCTCCAGGAAATGCTGGATATTTTGCAATAAAATAAATATTTGGAAGATCTGACAAGACATCAGTCATGTGAAGACACCCTGAAAGCACCATTTTATCTGGCATTGTAGAGGATTAAAACTAATTTAGGACAGCCTTCCAATGTAGTTGGTATGGTAGTTGGTATGTAGTTAGCCTGGAGAAACCAAGTATTAAGGGGTTTCAGGAACTTATAATTGTAAACTTTAATAAACATGATCTCAGTATTTTAAATTCTTTATTCAGGACATGATTCAGAACTGTGTAGGAATAACCCAACACATAAAGTGGACGCTGAGGATGTGCCTAAGTATGTTCTTCCCACTAGTGAAGGCTTTGCCATAAGAGATGCTCCATCTTCCTCCCTGAGAAAGGAAGAACTTCTCCAACAGCTTTACAGAAGGCTGGGAAACCTCTTCTCACTGCATTCATCAGTAGGGGAAAATATCCATGCAGGAAAACTTTATCATGTGTAAAACATAAGACCTTCAAATTCAGCAGGATTCATTGTGTTCCTATGTTCAAGCAAGTTCTTTAAACTTATTCAGCAGGCACGAAATCATGACCAGCAGGGTCAGTCTATCAGGTCAGACACTTGCTTTGTGTATTTAAGTACATTGGCTGTCATCCTAAATGTGCTAAAAAATTTTATGTACTCCAGTAGTGACTGCTGAAGTCTGACTAGTTAAGGAATTAATCTGGTGTAAATACTCCCCTATGTAGGTAATCTGGGTTTATTACTTCTAACACCAAAATCAGCATTGTATTTGAAGGAACAAATTGCAAAACAAGGAGAAGTCTAGAAAATAATTACTGTGAATATGGTAGTGCATTCTTGAGCTGCCACTTCACTATGGGGTTTGGTTGGTTTTGTTTTGGTGGGTTTTTTTGGTTACTTTCGGTTGTGCTTTATAAAACATGTTTATAGACTATGTCAGCAATGTTCTTCTTCAGTTGCTGTTGCAAAGACTGTTTTCCTAGTTTATCACAAAATGCCAGATTTGCTCAGCATGTAATTTAATCTTATGCTTGGAAGCATCCACATTACTTGGTTATCATGAAGTTATTCTTTAATAAAAATGTATGCTTTGTGATCTATATTTTATTAATTTGGTGAGTCAGTTTATCGATTGTTGCAGATGCCATGAATGTATAATTTGTCACAGTTATTGGTTGCCTGTCAGCAGTTCACAGCCACACAGTGTTCTTGGCTCTTGGGGCACCTTAGGAAAAAACCTCTCTTGATCTGCAAGAGAAAAGCTTTCTCCTGTAAATTGTCATCAAACTTGGGTTGATATTGGGTTTATCCCTTCACAGCGTGTGTTAGCCAAACTGTGAATAAATTCACAACATGGCCTGCTCAGGCAAGGACTTTGAGCATATACAATTTAGTGATTTTAAATGCTGGGGATGAGGAAGAAGGAGCACAGCATCAGAAATGGGAGGCGCAGGCTTTGTCACTGTTTTAGTTTGCTCTGAACTGAGGAATTACTGGGGTCACCAGACTGGAAAAACAGAAGAAAATTGTGAGGCATTTTTATCCCCCTGTTCTGCAGTAGATAGTTCTCTGTTGTAATATACAGCAGTCATGAGTTTTGTTGATTGAAAAGTTTATTTTCAAGAACGAATGTTAATGAATTTGATTTTTTAAAAAAAGAGCTGTTTATTCCCTATATTTTAGCAAAGCAGGTATTTATACCCACAATTGTTTGAGTTGAATAAGAAACTTTGCTAAGAATTTCACAGCGGTGATACAGATGAAGCAGCTTTGCATGCTGGAGTGGAGCTGTGTGGTTGAAACATCTGCTGGTTTCGTTTTGTTATTTTTAAAGGCTGGTTCTGCATCCTGGGAGCTTGTGGAAGGCGTGCACAGAGCTTGTGTGCCATGCCAAAACCTGCTCAGATTTTGGCTGGACTGGTTCTAGTGCCTTCTATCCCCTCATCTTTTTGGATTCTCTAAAATATCACTCTCTGGTGCTTCCCAGCCATCGGTGGTGATTTAGGCAAGAGCATCCTTCCACTCAAAACAGAACAAGTTCCCCGGGGGCTCCCCAAGTTTATGCTGTCTATAATTAATGTACAGCGGGGGGACTACATTAAAAAATCCGGGAAAAGGCCCTGCCTAAAATAAGAAGGGCAGAGGGAAGTTAAAAGAGGGGAGCGAGAGAGAGGAGAGAAATAAGAAAGGAAAAAAAAGGATGGGGAAAAACAAGGCGGGGTGGGGAAGGAAAAACCAGAGGAAAAAGGGAGGAAAAGAATTAATCGCGGGGGGCGGGCGAGGAGCGCCCAGAGCCGCTCCCCGCCCCCGCCGCTCCCGGCCGCCGCCGCCTAATGAGCTGCGCTCTGATTGGCCGGGCGCCGGCGGCGGGCGGCCGCCATTGGCTGCGGGCGCGGCGCTCTCCGCCCCCATTGGTCCGCCCGCCTGCCCCGTATTTTCGGCAGCGGCGGCGGCGGTGGCGGCGGATTCCGGTGTGGAGCCGGCGGCGGGCGGGATGCAAGGTGGGCGTGAGGGCGAGGCGCGGAGCGAGGGCGGCACGGGTGGGTGGATGCACGGATCGATGCTTGTTCGCTCGGTACCCGGCGCGCTGCCCCATCCCTGCGCACCGTCCTGAGCCGCGATGGTTGATTCTTTCTTGCTTGCTTTTTTTTTTTTTTTAAATTTTTTTCAATAATTATTTTTTGCACCGCACCCCCCGGCGGCCGCTGGGCGGGGGCTGCGCCAGCGCAGCGCCGGGGGCAGCGCCGGCCGCATCCCGCCCGCTGCTCGGGGGATGCAGCTCTTTGTGCCGGCCGGGGGCAGCGGCAGAGTTTTCCCGGGAGGGGACGGGATGGCATGGATCCCGGCCGGGCTGCGTTCTCCCCGTTCTCTCCCGGGGAGCCCCGGGTCCGGTGCGGGGGCCCCGGCGCCCGTCCCGGGCGCTGCGCTGCCGCGAACTTGGCGAGCGCGGAGTTGGCGCTGCGGTGCCCCCGGTTGGGAAATCGAGGTTTGCGTGTGCGGAATTGCGGAAAGTAAATGGGAATCGGCTGGGGGGTGTTGTCACATCCCAGAGGAAAAGCCGGGATTCTTCCCATAAGTTGTTTCTGTGGATTTGCCAAATATTCAGTACATCCCCTTCGGTTAATTGGAAATCGATGTGGTTATCTGAACATACTTTGGTTTGAGTTAAAATAACAAATATGAAGTTAAATACTCTCTATTTTTATCTTGCCTTGTAAATCTGTTATACGTTTCATGGACGAATTTAGCTCTGTTATTTTTGCAACATATCTCCTTTCTTTTTCATTATGTGTTTAACAATCAGCTGTATTTATTATATTTCTTCTGTATATTTAACATCTTATGCAAACCACATCCACGTTTTTAAGTTCTGAGTTTCCTGGTGGTTTTCGTGGCAGAAGTTATTTCTGACGGAGATATGTTTTCAGACAGAGAAATCTGCTGACAGATTCTGCAACTTTTTTCTCTGTGGCATTTTTCTCTGCATAAGGCTGCAGTTAGGACTGGGTTCTGTGATTTCCCTGCCATCTAGTAGTTAGCTGGGAATTTTAAATACTCTCTGAGCATCCCCAGCTGGAGATGGTACTGGAAGCTGTAGTATATTTGTTCAACCCTTTCTGTGATGTGTGAAAAGTGGAGAATTTGGATAGAAATAATTGACTATGGCCATTCAGCAATCAGTGCTTGAATGGTTCTTTCAAATAAAATTGCTGCTGAACCTTTAAGGTGCCTTAGATAGAATTTGGGTTAAAATCAATGGTTCTGCCCTTGTAGTCAGTGAGATTTACACCTGCATGTGTGATTAACCCCTTGCTGTGCATTGCAGAGGCAGAAGGATGCTTGTGGGGCCAGCTCTGTTGCTAGGCCTAAAAACTTAATTTTTTGTTGCTAGCCTGAAGCTTTGAGAATCAATACACGTTTTTACATGGAGTGATGAAAGAATTTCAGTCTGGCCCTAGCAAGGAGCAGCTGAGGTGTGGGAAGTGGCCAGAGGAGCTGCACTGCCCCAGACTGGTGTGTCCTCAGCTCCTGCCCGAGCACCCATGGGTGCACAGACGACCTGACTGCCGGCAGGCACCGTGACAGGGGCATCCTTTGGGAAAAATGGTGATGAACAGGAACAGCACCTGTTGCACCACTGCTGATTTGTCATCTCCCAGGGAAAAATCTGTGCACCTGTAGTTCTTTGATCACCCACCCAAATCGTCTGAAATGAACAACACCCCGGGAGTTTAACTTGAATTTATCAGTGTGTTACAATGAGGTGATTGTGATTGCTTGAGTAGGTGACAAGTTCAGAGAGTTATATAGAAATTGTTATTATTGTTATGATTAAATAAATGCTGTTGATACAAGTGATCTGTACTTTTAAAATGAAGGCAGCAACACTTTAGCTCTTGCTGTTTGAAAGTAGAACTAACTACCCATGTGTACATTTTATAGCACTTTGATTTTGTTACATAATGGCATGCATAATTTTCATGCATTATATAAACTTCTTTCAGAACATCGTGAGAAAACAGACAAAATAAGGTCTAGGTCTGTTTGATACCTAGTGAGGCTTTTTTAGCCTAAGTAGCAAATTCTGGTTTCTAATACTGTGTAAACAAACTGCAGCCAGGCTGGCAGGCGTTGCCTGCTTGTGGTGGTAACAGAAATCTGAGAGATGATGTGAGCACTGCAGAACTGAATTACCCTCCACGCCTCCTGCCTGTTTTCTCACCCAGGCAGGTGAGGGGGAGCACATGAAGGCTTTCCTTTCCCTTTGGCACAGTACTGGGTTGCTTTTTTGGTAGCAGGTAGAGATCTTGTGACCCCATGGAGCTGCAGAAAACCTTGTTGTTTCTTACTCTAGATGTTGCTAAGTGTAGGCTTAATATCTAAAGGAGATACGTGTTACTAAAAATATATTTTCCAAGTATGAATAGATAATAAACTCTTAATAAATTAAACAAAGGTCAGGTTAGAGAAAGTGAAACCCTGTTAGTTGTTTTTTTTGGGATTATATTTTTTCCTAATTGTATAAATTTGCTAAACATAGCTTACTGGAAGTTTGGCACCAATAATGTGGATAAACCATTCATTCATTACAAAGCAGTCTCTGAATTTCTTGTTTTACCTACTTGTGGGACTGAAACAATCAAAGTTTTAGCAGGTGCTGCCTAGTTGTTTTGTAGCTGGTTTTTGTTTGCTTTTTTCCTTTTACTATGACCCTGATGGATGGAGAGAGAACATTCCCTTGGTGAAATGTGAGGGATTATTGAGTCTTCATGGTGGCAGTTTCTGTCTTATAGTGATGTGACTTATGGTAGCACTTTTCCCTGATAGCAGCAATGTTTATTTCAGAAGTATAATTTTCATATTTAAACACATGCAGCGCTAGATTGGAAAACTTTTAATGACAATTGCATGGCATGTTTGTTTGTAAATGGTTATGTTGAATGACGGGAGAAAAATTAATTTGTACTTTTTAAAGATCTGTGATTTTTATATCTGTTATTTAACAGAGCTGTAATGTTATCACTGAGTGCTGCCAGTTGGGTATAAAGTGCAATGTGTAACATTTCCTGGTAGTAGAGTTGCTCTAAGTGGAGAAATAATTTAAGCAGTACAAGGAATTTTATAGCCCTCTTGTCACAATTAACTGTTTTGATGAAATATGAATTTACACAACATCTGCCTTCCGGGACCGGCGCTCCCATCGGAGCTCGCTCACTTCCCACAGCAGCAGCATCCTGCCTGGAGCCTGGTGGCAGGGCAGGGTGGGCTGGAGCCTGCCTGGTGGGCAGGGAACCTGGCCAGAGTGGGGCTTCTTCACTGGGTGCATCTCCCTGGGAAGCTTGGGCAGGAAGTGCTGCTGCTGGTGCCAGCGCAGCCTTTCGCTTTCGCTTCGGCGGGGGCTTGGCTTGGGTGGGTTCCTGACCTGCAGTCCCTGCTCATCCCCCTGGTTCCTGGGCTTGTGTGTAGGCAAAAAACTCAGTGTGCGTGTGGCCTGTTGGTGGGGTGTGGTTTGGGGTCTGGCACACAGTATTGGAATTGATTCTGGAAGGAACAGCGCTCTCCATCCTTAAACTGCAGATGAGGACTTGCAGTGAGATGGGGAATCCAGCTGGACCAAGCAATGGGTTGTCTCCTCGGGACCCTTCTGCTCTACATCCCTGTAGTGGTCACTCTCTTACCAGAGGAGAAGAGCTAGCATTCTATGTGGCCACTCCTATCAAATCTGTCTCTTCATAGACCACTGTGTCTTTTACTGTTTTATTTTCCTGCACAGTGGGGTGGAGGGTGCATCTCGCCACTGCTGGCTAAGCTTAGAAATGGTCATTAATGTCTAACTGCTAAGTTTTTGTGTGCATCCTAGGAAAGGCAAGCTCACAGGAGGGTAGAGTAGCTTCAGGAACACTGATGCTCCTGCTTGGTAAGGGCTGGCTTAGTAGGAGACATCAGGATGTGCTTTTGGAAAGATGCAGTTCCCTATTATAGGCCAACTGGAGGCACAATGAAAAATGGGCACAATGATGAGAGACTGTGGAAAAATGTTAAAAATAATTCTGTACCACTTCTCCCACTTTTCATACATGGCCTGTATTGACTAGTAACCATTCCAGGCTGCTGCTATCCCTCAGGAAAGAAACTGTGCAAAAGTAAGGTCTCAGCCTGGCACAGCAGGCTGGGCAATATTCAGTAAACAGAAATTGTTCTGAAACATTGACACTAGATGCTATTGGCACAACATCCTGCAAAATTTTGAGGCGCCGTATTAAGAAATGAGTACTCAAACTAGAGGTTGTACAACTTGCAAAGTCTGGTGTGTTCTCTTGGGCTGTGTAAGAGATCTCAGTGCTCAATGCTATTTTTGCTGTCATTCAGGGCAAAATAATTGAGGTCGCTCATCAAGCAAGCTGTGGTGCTGTGAAGACAGCAGCAGAATGTGCCGTGTGCTACCTTTGCATCCACGTTTTAGGAGATGAAGTAAATATAGTTCCAAGTGTCATATCTTGGTGAAACCATCCAGCAAAAACCTCCTGATTCTTGTACAGATATTTAGTTCAGCCTTCTGCTGCTACCTGAGTATTTGCTTCTAATTGATCTCTTAATCAATAATTGCAAATTATTACAATCGCTCGGTCAGAGTGAAAAATTATGTGTAACAGGTTGCTTTTCTAGTGGAGATCAATCATCTCACCTTAATGTGTTGGAGGAAAGAGCCCAGACTAGTTAATTGTCTCTTATTTGGGTTATCCTTCTATAAAATGGGGATCATCATTGTTATAAAAGATGCTTTAGGACTCACTAAATATCTTTGAAGCACTTAGGAATCATAGTTAAAAAATAATTGCCTAGTGAATTGTCTACTTAATAAAATGTAAAAATAAAAGATGTAGAATATATTAGGCCTCGTAATAATTTAAATAGATGTATGTAGTTTATTTACCTTCTCAATGAGAACAAACAAGCATTGAAAGCAAATAGGTCTTTAGGAAAACTATAGTGGCAAAATGAGATTATTTAAATTAAGGTTTCCAGTTCACTAGCTTAAATTACTTTTACATTTATGATTTAGGCTCTGATTTAAATCATACTTTGTACTGTTAGTGTTTAAAATTTATCATCAACTTTGAAGCTGTGAATACAAAAGACGTTTTTGGCAAGACTTGCGGAATGCAATGTCAATATATTTCTCTGAAATACTAAAAATTTAGAAAACAAAAACTTTCCCTTGACACTTATGACTTTTGATATATGGGGGGAAAAATCTTAAAAAGACAAGCTGCAAATGGTTGTTTTTAGTCAACACACCAATGGGTGGCTGTTCCAATGGCCTGGAAGGGGCCAAGGGCTGAGTGGAGGTGCTGCAGGCACGTGGCTCTGTGGTCATTGGACTTTTTAGAAGGAAAGGAATGTTTATCACGACTTTCTTGAATAAATAACATCAATCCCTTCATCAAATATGAAAAGACTGGTAATGCTTGCTGTTGTTTTTGTTGATTAAGAGAAGTACCAAGAAAAATTGTTTTGCATTACCAGCAGAAATACTGCCGAGTGGAAAGGACTTCCTAGAGCTCTTTATTCATTTATTGTTCTGCTGAGCAATTAGAGGAACAAAATCTCTTTACATCTCTCTTACACTTGACAGATTGGCATTTGTTTTTCTCTCTGTTTAAAAAACCCCAAACAACCAACAAGCTCAGATTTTCTTCAGTAAGGAAGGAAGTTTAGACCAGAAGTTTCCAGAATTTGTGACTTTTATTCTTATTCCCACAGCTGGGAATACAAAGGGGAAGGTGTGGGCTTCATGTGAAAGTTGCAGGTAGCCTTGGAAGCTGTGCAAGGCTGTAAATCCTCAAAAACCACCTCTGGCTCCCAGCAGTTTTCCAGGGATCCTGGGGCAGCCAGGGTGAGTGTGGTCCCAGGGGTGGGGGAGCCATAGGTGATGCTCAGGTGACTGCCCTGGGAACATGGTGCTCTTACCTCCCTTCCTTCCTCTCTTTTGGATGGTCAGAGGGAATGGACTGCTCACTCTTTTCACAGGACCCATGTATGCTCAAGGTTTTTTCAGAATTAAATGCCTGTGAAATCAGGAGCAGAAGTAAGTCCATGCTCTGGGCATGGACTCACTAGCCCTACGTTTGCCTTTAGGAAATGTTGTAAACAGGGATTGGATTTACATTCGTTGTGAAATGGTAATTTCAGCTTTAAATAATGATGCTTTAAATTGTGATTTGCATTTGTATCTTTGAGGAGTAAATACCAGATTGCATTTGTAGTTTCGTACCTTCCTTTTTTCATTCTGCCTCAGAATATCTTAGAATAACCTCTGAGTTGTTACTGTGGTTTATTGGCACCTCAATAATTTTGAAATCCAAGTTCAATAATCATATTTCCTACCCTCTCAAAAGAAAAAAAAAGGAAAGAAATCCATTATTTGCTGAATTGTTCAAAAATGTTTGGCTCGTTTTGTGTGTACCCACTTAAGTGACCAGAATGTCAATGGAGGCTTTGTTTAAATGTTTTTCTTTATTTTTTTCCTTCCAAACCCACCCACACATACACCTGTTCATCTAAGTCTTTTGGGCCAGATATCAGTTTATTTGGTTGGGCTTTATGGATTTTTTTTCCCTCCTGCTCCATTCAGTTAACTGCTTGCTGTCAGTTCTGGCGCATCCCCTTGTTTTCTGTAAGTTGCCCATGGAAAAAAGGCTGGTTTCCAAAGGCAAAGAGGTAATCTGGCTGGAAGTTGGATTAACTGTTGCAGTAGCTCATGATAAACATCTGTTGCAATACTCCCAGATGAGAACATTGCTTTCCAAACTATTTACTGCACATTTTGAACTGTTCCCTTAACTTGGAGTTTTATTTTTCCCCCCCCTCCAATTACTAAATTCTTTTGAAAGGCCATAAATCAGTAGAGTCCATCTCAGAGACTGTGTTTATTTTATGATACAGACAAGGAAATGGGGTTGTTGAGTTACTGTTCATGTGCTGGAGCCCCTGAATATTTCTGACTGGAGCGCAGAAGGGTGTGCATTCCTTAATAAAATGCAACTGCAGAGCAGGCCCCTGGGAGTGCTGATGTGTGTGTCCGTGCTCTCCCTGTGCTGGAGTCCTCTGGATGTTTTCCTTCTGTTCTGAGTTTGGCAAGATAAGGCTGATGGGGAGTGGAGTTTAACTTGGACCTGAAACCCAAGGGTGGGTATGTGGTTGGAAAGGTTTGGCCAACTGGGCTTGGGACTTTGCCATTGAGGGAACCTTCTGCTGTTTGTTTGGAATATTTTTAAAATTTGTTTCTTTGTTTTATATAATTTTTAAAAAAAAGTTTTTAATTCTAGATTGAATGGATGAAATAATGACAGTTTCTCCTGCAGCTGGTTTTTAAAGTTAGGTCTGCCAGCAGCCACTTACTGCTGTAGCTGAGGATCAGCAAGCAAACAAAGCAAGCTTTGGTAGGTTTGCCCAAAACATCAACAACCTTCTCCCCCACCCCACCCAAACCACAAAACCAAACCACTCTTGGTGTCTCTGGGAAAATAACATTAGAAAACAGTATGGAATACCTCAAATGGTGACTGTTTTCCAACAAATCATTTTTCTTTCTCATGTTAATAAGGATGATGCTCTTAACGTAATCATGTTCAAAGTAGTTTCACTCATATTTCTCAGAAGCTGAAAAGTATTTTGTGCTGAATTTCATATCTAAATGTTTCCTATCACAATCAAAGAAATCATCTAGGTACTTTACATATGTGTTAATCTTTACCAGAATTGACTCTCTTTGCATAACAGTCTAACAAACATGGACAAGGAAGGGGAATTTCCAAATACCAAAGTTACTTGTGGCAAAATACAAGAGTCTGTAACTTTATTTCTTGCTGATTTTCTTAGGTCTGGCAGAAACCATGTTGTTTTAGCAATAAATCTGTAAGAACAGCTGTTCTGATTCAGAGCAAGCACTTAGAATTCAATATCCTGTCTCTGATGGTGATCAGCAGGTATCTAGGGAAGCATACAAGAGCAGTGATAAAGTGATGGAATCTGAGGTGAGGTTTACAAGTTTTATGGTGGCATCAGGATTTTCAGAATCTGCTTTCTAATCATAATGCTGAAATGACAGGTGTGAGACACTTAACAGCCTCAGCTTTCTCTTAAAGACTCTGGCAGTGATAGGATGATAAAAAAGGAAAAAACCCTGAAAAATAATGGATAGTATATAAAAGAGAGAGAAATAATGGGATAGGCTGGGAAAAGGGGAAAAGGGACTATAATTACTGCATAGTGCAAAGAAATGGCAAAAAAGGGTGGCTTGTTAGCCAAGAGGTGAGACCCTCCTGCACTGGAGCTTACAAAGACCTTGTCCTGGTGGGCTCAGCCGTCACCTGCATCACATCATTTGGGCATGGGGGAGAGAAAGGCAAAACCAGGACAGGGAGAAATAGTTGGCCTGAGCTTGGTTCAAGGCAAGAAAGACAGTAGAGGGCAGACAAATTAAGTGTGGGAGAAGAAACACATGGGAAAGGGGAGCATGATGATGGGAGTGTCCAAGAAACCTGTAGAAACGGAATTATTCTCTGTCTCCAAATATCTGTCCATTCAAATTGATGAATAAGAAATGTTGTCTGTGTAGAAAATTTGTTTTGCAGGTTTGTACTGACACCCTTGGAGCATTGCTGTATTTTTCCCAGGCTTCAAGACACCCAGGTTTTATTTTTAGTGCTGTGAACCTGTTCCAGCTTGCTGCAGTCATTACTACTAAGACCATCTAAATAGCAACTCAAAAAAGCTATTAAAGCAATGTAAATAGTAATAAATTATTTTGGCTTTCTGTGGATTAAAAGGTACACTTAGGATGGACTTGGTTTTGGGTCAGGTTTTTTAATGCTCTAGAGCAAAAGTGTGACATGCCTTACTTACATCACTGCTGTGCAGAGGTGCTGGTGCTGTACTTTAAATAAAAGACATGAGGGCGTTGTAACTGGGATATTCACTGGAGCAGTCACTTCAAAGGAGATTTTTAAGGGAAGCTTTTACAAAGGTGTGTGGAAAACTGTTATTGACTATCTAAAGCAAATTCAAGAATAATATCCAGGAGGTGTTGCAGTGGGTGAGGAGGTGTTAAAGCAAAGTGCTCACCAAAATAAGTCATGCTGCAAGCTAGGATCAAACCTGACAAATCCAGGGTTTGTTGTATGTAGCAGGATGCAGAGAAGAGGATGCATTTGAGTACAAAAGGGCAAAACCCATCCTGAATTTAAACACAGCTTACATAATCCTGTGAGCAAGAAGGGGAGTTGGTACAACCAGCTAGTGGTACCTTACAGAAGGGACAGCTTCATCTGTGGGTAGAGACCAGGCAAAGGAGATTCATCAGCTCACAGACAAGGTGGGTACAAGATTAAAAAAAACCCCATACTGGTCTTTAATAAGTTGTTATTTTCATAATTAAATAAATAATTAAATTTATTAATAAATTAATAATACTGGTAGTATTGTGTGTATATGATATTAGAACAAAGTTTCCCATAATTAAAGGAAAATAGTGCAGGAAGAACTTCACCAGTATGGGAACGGGAGGGACTAAGAGTCTGTGTTTCAGGATTCAGCTTCATTTACCTTTTTAAGAGGATTGTAGGAAATGGATCTTTTCTCCGTTCCCAAGAACTGAAGAAGCTTTTCCCAGCCTGGCATTCTCAAATCCAAGGAGTCTGGAGTCTGGGGCTGGTTTTCTCCAATATCTGCTGTGGAAGATGCTTTGATTTGCACCCTGTTACTGTTGCAGCTGTGGACAGGAGAACCACAGGAGTGAATTGTGCTTTCTCTTTTTGCCAGAGAATTTCACCTTTTTCACTGATTATCCATGCTCCTGAAGAACCTGAGGATTCATTTGCTTTCTGTTAGCAAATAATTTTAAATGCAACTTCCACAGTTACTACTCTCAGTGGGAAAATAGGACCTCTAACAAGGCATAAATAAAATAAAATTTTCCAAAATCTAATAATCTGAGTTATGCTTGTTGCCCTTACTATGCAGCTTTTTATTAAAAGGTTTATAAAGGTAACATGTCAACACTGACTTTTCCCTCCCATTGCAGCAATGTTTCTTGTGTTTCAGATGCTGTATAACCACCTTAGAATAAACAAACATTCTCCAGCATCAGTCTGGATGCATTTTTACAGCACACTCAGGAATTTTTAATGGATAGTTTTGTATTTTCTCTTCTGTTACATACCTCCAGGTGTGCCTACCAAATCCTTTCTAAAAGCATCCCAGTGATTTCATTGGCATGCACAAAGAGATGTCTCCATTATATACTGAACATAAAAAAGAATTTACTCTTGAATTTCAGCCTTCATTTAAAAATGTTTGGTTTTCCTATATCTTTACAGGACTGGCTTAACTTTCAAAAGGAGGTTCCTCAGAATCAGGGAGGAATCTGATGGCACATTTGCACATCAGTTTACAGTGACTTTTTTACACTCAGATTTTATTTAACTTGTATAATTCTGTTGTGGTTTCTTTAGTAAACAGAAGTAGCCTTACAGCTCTGTTTCACAAATGCCTCATTATGCTGAGCTGTTAATAGTTCTGTTAGTATTGTTAAAGTATTAACAGAAGAATAATAATTGCTCTGCTGTAATTGTATTGAGGCTAAAAAAGCATTCTCATAGAATATTAATGAGAGCCTTTTTCGAGGTATGAATTACTGTTCTTAGGATAGAAAATAAACAAAAGTACTGTCCTGGAAGAACAAAATAATAAAAATCAATCAGGCTTCACTTTAGTCTTGAACTCCCTTGCTCCTCCTCTCCTGACCCCATTTGTGCTTCCTGCAGGTCCCAGGGATCTGCTCTGCACCATATGTGCTCCGGTACCTCAGCCCCACAGGGGGCTGGGAGACTTTTAACAATGAATTTTCTTTTTTTTTTTTTTTTTCTGTTTATCTCAGCCTTAAATTACTTGAACCTTATTTAGTCTTAAAAACTGTGACTGTGGAGCTAATATTTTATGCAGCATTGAGAGGAACTGGAAGTGCTTTTCATTGCTATGCAAAATGCAGCTGGGGAATAGTGCAGAATTAACGACAGGGAGTTGTGCTCTTGAGAGTGTGAGCAGTAGTTTATTTTCATTTCTGTCATTAAATATCTTATTACCATCTATTTGTTTTTTCTTTCCTCTCCCCTGCAGCGCAAAAAAAAAAGGGTGATTACTAGAAGGTAGGAATTGTACAAATGCTGGAAAATACCTTAAATCAGTGACCTTCAGCTGACCTCTGCCACTGCTGGTGTGAGCCCAGCCTGGTATTTTTTTTTCATAGCAAAGTTAGTACCTCTGCCGTCTTTTTCCTTTTATCAAATCTTACTCAATTTTATATCAAGTTTCTGATTTAAAAGCAAAATCAAAATATAGGAATAATTAAAAGAATGTTCTCTTGTAAATCTGAAGAGGGTGTATCAAGACATAATCAAACACAAGTGTTTCCTGGGACTTGCCTGACCATTAAAAATTTGCAGTTTATGTTGCATAATACATTTTTCTGACTGGTTTTGGTAGCAGTTATTTGTAAGTAGGCAAATGAGCTGCCGTTGCAACACTTGGCTTTTTCCAGACCCATTGACCTGAATGAAAAAGGCAGTGCAAACTTTAGCTTATTGTTTGTTTTCTGAGATTTGAAAGGGGCTTCAATTTATATTCTAAAGCATGTAATTTCTTTTTTCAGTCTCATGTACCAGCTCCTTGTCATCCTTCATTCTCCCTCGTCTGACATCAGTTTCTCTCTTGTCCATTTAAAACTGAAACTTGAAAAACTGCAGTTTTATACTTTATATTATTCTTCTACCCCGGAGCTGTTTTTAGTGTCTTTATTGCAAGTAGACAGATGGTGATATTTGGTTTCCTGTCAGTTTTAATGAATATAGATAGGAGTGATAAGAACATTTGCTTCGTTTAGCAAACTTCCTTTTCTGGCTTTTAATTAATGAAGTGCTCGCTGGTGTGCCGCTGCTTTTGTATGTGCTACAGTAAAATCTTTTACACAACTCAACTCGTAGTGTCGGATCATGAAAAAAAAAGAGGATGAAAATAACTTTTTTCTCTCAAGATCCTTTAAAGTTTATTTACCCAGGCTTGGAACAATGCAGGCATCAGCCATGGAACTGCTCGGATGAGCTGCCGTAGCAGCATCCTTTGTTGCTGCATATTTTGGTAATGTTTTGTTTTTATACCAAGAACCCAAAGGAAGTGGTCTGTGTTTGGTGTTCACTTAACCTTGGGTGAGGTTCAGCTCAGCTTTGGAGCAATTTGCTTCTCATGTAATTTCTTAAGTAAAATAAGGTCCAGAGCAGAAATTTGGTAAAATTAAAAAAAAACAAACTTTGGCTTTTCAACCTTTTTTTCCCCCTGCAATTTGTCCTGCCTTAGAGAGAACCAAAACATTAATATTTAACACTGACTTTTCTTTTTTTTTTTTTTCCAAATAGTTTGATTTCTTTGTTAGCTTAGCACAGGCATTCTTTTAGATTCCTGTAAACTATTTTGGAGTCTATTATTTTTAATGTCTTTCTTCAGTGTTTAAGGGGTTTTCCCTTCTTTTTGTGTATATTGGAGTTTTAATGCTGAGGCAGGATCAGTCCTTGTAGGCGAAGTTGTTTAAATAATTTTTGCTTTGCCATAACAGTTTGAGTTCTTTAATGGTAAAAGTAACCCTTCCTGTGTGTGTAAAACATTGCAGTGGGTAAGGTCTGAATCCTGGCTGTGGATTTAAAATCTCAGCTTTAGCTTTGTAGCTCTAACAGTTCAAGATCTCACTAGATGGAGAGGAATGGAGTGAAGGACCAGAAGGTGATCTTTGGGAACAATATTTTTTGAAGCATCTGACTTGCAAATTCTGAAGAAACTGATTTTAAACCTGTTGTGTCTTAATATTCCTGTTTCCTGAGTTAAAAAATGGACTCTAGATTTTGTACTTTTTTTGGGACTTTTGTTTTGCTGTAGCCTTATAAGGGTAGGATTTGGTTCCCTGGTGGCAAATCTGTTCAGGGGGAAAAAAAAACTTGGTTTATTTTAGCAAAGCTGTTTTAAAATACTCCAACAAGCCTGGCAGGAGGCAGAAATAGTTGTAATTTTATATTATTTCTTAGGTCTTTCTGAAAACGTCACAAAGTGCAAACCCTGTTCCTATGGAAAACTGTTCTCCCAGTTAAAGATACCTCCATTTTAAATGAGTTAAAACCAAACAAATTGTTTTCTCTGATGCATTTGGTGAAGGCAGATAATCAGGTATGTGTACTACGTGTATTGCATGGATGGTATCACCTCTGCAAACAAACAGTGACTGAGGTTTTGAATGCATCTTCCTTCCTTCCCAAAGGTCACAAGTAAGGAAACAAACCCATGAAAGGATGTCTCAAGAGCAGCTTATTTTCAAATAAATCCCCACTTTCTGTGCCTGCATTCCCTGTTGGTGGGTTTGCAGTTCTGATGGCTGTGTTGGGTTGTGATGGGTGATGAGGACAGAGGAAAAAATAGTGGAACAGAGTTGGCTTTTCTAAAGGGAATTGTTCAGAAAGCAAAATGAGCAGCTTCCCTCTTTTTTTTTTTCTGTTTTAGCCCATCCCAGATACTGGGATGTGTGAGCCAGTTCAGGGGGGAACAGGGATCTCTGTGGGCAGCTCCAGCTTGGTGCCTCCTCCTTCAGGACCTGGAGGACAGCTCACCTTCTGTGGGCACAACCCAGGCATGTTCATGTGCTCTGGTTTTACCATGAGGGTCCTTTCTTCTGAATCAGAAATTAGCCCTGCTCTAGACAGCAGTGCACAGTACCAGGGCCAGATTTAATCTGTTTTCTGTGCAGAAATAAGTGTAAGCAAAAAATGCATGGTGGTGCCTCCTAATGTGTAGGCAAGAACATTTGAACATTGTTAGTTGCAATATTAAGATTGTGCTTTCATCTCTTTCTGGTTCCTTGCCATCCTTCAGGAAACAGAACTGCATGTCTTCTCTGTTACAATAAAAGAATGCTTTCTGATGCCTCTGTATTTGACATAGGTATTTGTGAATTTTATATAAAATCCACACTTAAATTAATGGGAAAAATACACACATTTAATTCAGACGGAATAAAACCTTCTCCCTCTGGAAAGAGCCCATAGCCTGTATGTGTGGGGTTTACTTTTTCTTCAGCATTTGCTTCTTATTCTCTGAATAATTGTAGTTGCATGTTCTCCTTTTCAATATTTGCCAAAATCTCCAGCAGTTCTTATTCTCTCATATCTCGTTCAGTCATGAGCCAGAAGGAAAGAAAGTCATCTGGAAAAGAAAACCCACAGGGCTTCATTCCCTTCCCACGCCCCATCATTTTCTCTCCACATATTTGAAGATGTGAAGCAATTTAGATCAGCGTTCTCCAACGTTCCTTTTTCCTAACCCAATTCCTCTTCTTGCAGAGAGAAACAAAAGGAAGATGCAGAAGAGAAGTTGAAGAAGGAAGGAAAGACAGAGGAAAAAATAGTGGAGAAAATCAGAACAGAGTTGGCTTTTCTAAAAGGAGTTGTCCAGGAAGCAAAATGAGCAGCTTCCCTCCTTTTTTTTTTTTTTTTTTTCCTGTTTTTAGCCCATCCCAGATACTGCAATTCTGAGATAAGTGGGTCAGGCAAAAGGACATAATTAATAGTGATTTCACAGTTGCTGTGGGTGCAGGAGAGCATAGTGGGAAGAATGGATTCAAGGAAATGTTGGCAGGCTTTCAGTGGAAAGCTCCCAGCTGAGCCCCAGGTTGCCATGCCCATCTTTTGCCATAAGATTTTGGGCTGTGCCAGCCAGGTGGGAGCTGGATCAGAGTAGGAATGGAGCAGATGGATGCTCTACTGGGTGCTCTAGTGGATGAAGTGCAGCACATCTTAAGTACAATGAATTTAGTATGGGACAGGATCCATTTGTGAGAGCAGCTGGGGAAAGGATGTGAGGATTGTTTCCTCACAACCCTTTGGAAAGCGTGGGGAAACAAAGAGCTAAGTACCCTGACCAGGGGGCATAATGGGACATAATTTTTTTTTTTCTGTCAGATATTCTGAGTTTATTACTAAGGAACATTTCTTGTTTCCCACATGCACCTCCAGTTTCTGTTACCTTGCAGTGCTTTATTTCCTCTGGTTGGTGATCATGCAGCATCAGCAAGGCTTGTGTGGGATGTGCTGCACGTGGTCCAAGGACAGCATTCTGTGCATTTCTGCTGACAGATTGACTTGATTTTAACATCTGGAGATAAGGAGAGAGAGCACATGCAGCAAGTTACAGTTGGAAGGTGCTGCTGCAGAGAAACTTCTTCAAACAGATGTAGTGGCATTGCTGTCATGGAAGATGGAAGGCCAAACCACTTGCGTTGTTCAAATCTTTCTGCAAAGTTTAATTTTATTTGCTTTTCTTTTCCTGATGGAGCTAAGTTGCTGTGTCCTGGTCAGGGGATGGTGCCATGATTTTGGGTGCTCCTAAAGCCCTGATGGGTCTTTTTGAATTCTGGTGCCCCATCTGCTCTTGGACAGGTGGAACCCTTTGGATTAATATTCCCAAAAGTCTCTGTGCTTGGATTATACATGCCCAACATCACCTGCTTGTGCTGTCACCAGAGCCTGCAAGAAAAGCTTTTCTCTTGAGGAGGAAATGCCTGAACAGGAGCTTTTTACATCCCTATGACACGAATTCAACTCAGTCACTTTGGAAATGTAGTTGGGAGCAGCATGTCCTGGTTGCTCATAAAGATTCTCTTCATCCAGCTGTGGCCTGTCAGGTCCAGCTGTTGGGACATCACTGATGTGCATCCCTTGCTGGAGATGAATTGTTTGTGAGGTTGGACATTGTGCTTGCAGAAGAAAGGC
The DNA here is from genome assembly GCA_039654755.1 of Calcarius lapponicus. Lineage (NCBI taxonomy): Eukaryota > Metazoa > Chordata > Aves > Passeriformes > Fringillidae > Calcarius > Calcarius lapponicus. The sequence goes on from CM077466.1 coordinate 7,982,860, forward strand.
AATGCATGGGATGGGCTGTCCCTGATGGAGAGGGGGAGTGCAACACCTTGGCAAGATGATCTTATTTCTTTGCCTCCAGAAAAATAGTAAATTCATGCTTTCAGATCTGTAAAAGTGTTTGTGGGTACCAACATATTGCAGAATAGTTGACTGTGTTCATCTCGTGGTTTCAGCTCTTGAATGCAGAGGATGAAGCAAAAGCACTGAGGGATTGGATTTTTATTTTAGATCAAGTCTAGGTTTCAGATTTTAGGACATATTTTGGGGTCTGAACTTTATGGTTTTGAACCTTTGTCCTTTTCATGAAAATAAAAAGACTCTTCTCTCTGTGGTTATGTCTGTGTCATTTTGGTTAAATCACCTGAGATCTTTATTCACATGATTTGAAATGTTTTGGGATTATTGCTAAAAAAATCACCCCAACTTTCTGAAGGATTTTGAAGGAAAAAAAATTAATTTCTCTGAAAGCAGTGGCTCAGACATCAGCAGGTCTGTTAGAGAATGAGTGTGCACAGCCCACACAGGGGCACATTTAATTGTTGGGTAGACATCAGTAACTGGTATTTTTCTTCACAAAAGACCCTTTTGCTTAATACTAAAGACGTATATAGTCCATTTTTTCAAAAAGAGCATCTGAAAAACTGCTTTAGAAATGTTAGTTATTATCAAACACAAACTTTGGAACATTTTAATTTTTCTAAATTACGGTATCGGTGCAAAGACAATAAATTGGAACTGAAGGATGCTTTCCAATTTCTCCGTGCTTTAGACAAAACATTTGTGCATCTGTATCTTTTTTATGTATGTTGAAAGTGCCATATGGAGAGGTCACTCTGTATTTCAACTGGCAGATGAAATAGGCTAGAAGTAGGAAGTGACTCTAAACCAAAGGGTTTTTCAGTGAAGGAAAAGCCCCAGATTTGCTTTTGTCCTGTGGTGGACATTTATACTGTTGACTAATAATTATGATTTGTTGTATTCTAACAAAAAGACATCAGTGGGCGATTTTTTTGTGAAGGGGAAAAAAGATGACATATGTAGGAATAATGCTTCTATAAAAGGCAGAAAGCTTGAAGGCAAACACAGTGAGCTGGAAAATGGTGATCTGTATCCTTAGTAAACAAAATGTAGGTGAGCAACTGCAATTACATCTTTTACACACAACTGGGGAAAAAAAACCCTTCAGTTGTGCCTGAGTTGCCAAAGCCAATTAAATGCAGGGGCTTAAAGAGAGAGTGATGAAAAGAATAAGGGAAGAAAATACCAAGTGTTTGGCAAAAGCCTGGTGGAGAAATGTGGTTATCATAAAGGGGAAAAGTGTAGTAGATGACTTCATGGTCATAAGAAGATGCTGTTCCTCCTCAGTTTTGTAACTTGCAGAGTAGAAGCAGCACAACTTAGATCTGTCCAAAAAGGCTCAGGAAGAGTGAGGACAAATTTCTGTTGCTCTGCTGTGAAGTAGTGGCCTGATGGCATTATCTGCTGAGGGGAAAAATTATAGATGCCTGAGGTCTCCAGGGAAGATGGAGAGCAAAGTTATGGTTCTGCTTTGGTCTTAATCAATGCATGCTCTGCACCATTGCAAAATTTAATATTAGTTTTATCATGGAGAAACTCAGAGTGTGAGCTGTCACCATAAGAGTGATGGAGTTTGCTGAGATCAAGGAACAGGATGGGCAGGGAAAGAGCAGGATCTGGACCTGGGTGGATGCTGGAGGAGGAGAGCTCATTTCTGGGAAGGAAAGATATGTCAGAAAATAGAGCTACAAAGTGATAGCCTTGGGAAGGTCAGAGGTTGGAAAAACCAGAAGTGGTTAACAGTGGGAAGGACACGAGTTTGAGGGGGATGAGACTGTTCTGGATGCTTTGGGTGAGTCGGAGTTTAGCACTGACCACAATTTGCCAAGCAGAGGTGGTGAAAACTGGAATATAGGGCTGGAAATTGAAGAATTTTCTTCCTTAAAAAGGATTTCTCCTTCATGTTTTTAGACCTCTAAGGGATTCTTGGTTTGAGAATAATTGTGGTTATTTTCTTGTTCTTTTTCTCCCTCTTGTTTCTGCCAAAAATAGAATTTTATATAACAATCAAAGACACAAAGTTTATTTTTTGAAGGAGATGTTTAACGCTAACACGTCAGGACATTGTTTTGGTTTTGTTTCTGTTCCATTCCTCCAACCAGGAGAAATCACACGAAATTTATCATTAGATCAGGAGCACAAAAGGTTTTCTCAGCAGAGCATGGTGTCAGTACTTTGACTTAGAAAGGAGTTGTGCAATTCCACGCTGTATTTTTCCTCTTGCAATCCACTTGTCACAGTATGTTGTTCCCATTATGAGCTCATGCTTCAGGAAATTGTGCCACTTTTTTTTTAATTTTAATTTTTTTTTATCACAAGATTTTCAAAGTGAGTATATCTGCTCCCTATAATTTCAAAGCAAAGAGACTTCCTAGGGCATGTTCTAGCCTTTCTATTTCGGTAACAAAGATCTGCAACTTGGTGGTAGAAGACAAATGATTCATTTTGTCAGGAAAATACCACTTTTCTAAGTGGTTGTCAGGGCATGTCTGAAGCAAACACAGAAAGATTAAAAGCAATCATCTTATGTAAACGTTCAGCAGGACTCCGGGAAGCAGATAAGGAATCAACAGTCAAGAAACTTTGGATGGGTTGCAATAAATATCTTGTCCTATATATTTCCATAGTGGTGTGGGCTTGCAAATTGTGGGGCCAATTGCAAGGGAATACTGAATGTTGTTTTATATGGGATTTGGATACCAATAAACAGATTTCTGCCAGGGTTTCATTGCTTAAAGAAATGTTGAGTAAATGTAATTTTTTTAAGCAAAAAGAGGAAATATTACTTAAAACTCCAAGTGATTTCAGGAATAGTGGAACTGCCATGGAAAGTCACCCAAGATTTATCAGCAATATATTTTGATGAATAAAATATGTGTGTTGCTTTGTACTTTCATCATGAATCGGGAAAACCCCTACAAGAGGCACAGGAAGAGCGACTGGATTTTACATCTTGTCCATTGTTCCCTTTTAGTTTGGCTCTTTACCCTTCTGGTAAAAAATTGTGTTTCTATAAATTCACATTATATACATTTGCATCACATTTATATATATGTAAATTATATCAAGATATCAAATGCTCTTGGAATTATTCATTCTTCATGCCAAGATGTGTCCATGATAAGCTGTAGACAGTTTTTCAGAGATCTATTAGAAATACTTTCATGAGCCTTTTCCCCTCAGTTTTGGTGCTTTTCCAGAAAGAAGCCATTGCCTCTTTTATTCATAATTTAGTGTGATTATCTGTGATTGTCCCAAAAGGATTCTGACAGAAGGTTGTCCTCATATGAAAGGCTTTTTAGCTGGCAGTGGCAGGAGGCTCCTGCTGGTCCCTGAGGCTGCAGGAGAGGAGCAGGGCACTGAATTCCCACGTGCTCACAGTCCGATGGGAGCCTCTGAACCAGGTTGCCTTGGATGTAGGTCCACTCTTTGGAAATTACTGCTTGAATTTGGAAACTCTGCCTTTTCCACCTGGCCCAGTGCTAATCCTTCATGCTCATCCAGCTTCAGCATTGCTGGTCCTCATGTCCCTTAGAAAATGTGAATTTTGAGTTTCATTTCAATGCATAGCACACTAGGTAAGAGAAAAGGAAAACTGATACAGGCTCTTCATGGTACAATTCTGCCTTTTTTAACACCAGGGATGCACAGCTCAGGATGAGTACTGTTAAGTCAACACACTTTTTTTTTTTTGTTAGCTTTTTCACAGCACTGGTTTATTTTTGAGATGAAGATGTCAAGCCCTATAGAGGAATTCAGCATTTTTTGCCCAACTCCTCATTTCATTTTAGGTCTGTTTGCAAATCTGTTTTTGTCTTGATCCTACCAGATCTCATGATGGCCTATCAGGAGCTTGTCACTTTCTTCATCCTGTTTAATGCCAATACTTTTTGAGTCCTTCAAGGAATCCACGCTGGTTTATTTAGTCATTGTAAATGTCTTTGCACCTCTTGACTGTTTTCATCACTAGCTGTTAATAAATCTTGACCTCACCTTGGGTTTGGTCTTCTAGTTACTTGTGTTGCAGCATCATTCCATCACTGGTGGTGCTGTAGCTTCACAGCATTCCCTGGACTTCTTGACCAGTACATTTATTTCCCAAATCCTTAGGAAGTAGTATTGTACAAATTGCATTTTGGAGCCCTGTTTTGAGAAGGAGGTTGGGTTGGACCAGATGATCTTGTTCTCCTTTCCAGCCAAAGTTGTTGCAAGATTTTATGCTGAGGTTTTCTCTTAATCCTTTGTTGGCTGTTTCTCCTTCCCAGGTTACTGCTGTTCCACTGGTTATCCTTGGTGGGGTGAGGATCCAAAGCCACTCTCTGATAATTATTTTAGTAGACAGGCATTTGTTTATTAATCACTCTTAATGTTTACTGTGCCCTGTTACCAACCAGAGATCTTCTCTGGTTATTTACCACAGACTTGACTGAAACCAAGGTTCACCAGGGAGTTCCTCTGCCCAGGCTCTGCAGCTCTGATCCTGCATTTCCTCAGCTCTGTGCCTTTACTCAGTGAGATCCTTATGGCACCTGCAGCAGAGGCTGAAGGTGCTTTCTTGGATGGTCACAGGTGAACCTTGTCAGGTTTCACTTCTCCTTGGTGCTGTCAGTCCCAAGCATCCCAGCTCTTCACTTCACAGCTCTCAGAGTTGGAGTTGGTGTTTTTCATGCATTGCAGCAGCCCCACTGCTTTGATTTCTTTGATCTGGCTGCAGTGTTTTATCAGAGAGATGGAATTTAAATTTCAAATTTACACTTGTTTATAGAGTTTGTCTTGATAAATGTGCTTTTAGTTAGGTAAATTACTGTTCATTGAAAAGCTGTAATGCAGGAAATCTGCAAAGATGATGATGAGTGTTGCACTACAAGGTGAAAATGTGACTTTTAATAGGGGTGGAGGGCCCTGGAGTGATTGGAAGACACTGTGTTGTCCAGCCAGTGTTAGAATGGGGATGGAGGGAGGAGTGGCTGCTGAGGGTTTGTTAAGAACTGAGCTGCTGTTCCTCATTTCCAAAACTGGTTCCTCAATTTTGCTGGCAGAAAATGCTGTCCGGTCATTGTGCAGCAGTCTGGGGGCAGAGGATTTGCCTCTCAGGTGGGGAAATGGGGAGGTAAATGGGTAAAGCACATCAGGGGCTTAACAGACTGCTGAGGGGAAGGTAATGCCTCCTTCTCTTAAATTTCTAAATCTATTCTTAAAAAATATAAGTTGGCTCTGGCATCTGTTAGAATTTAGAAAGTAATAAATGCAAATGAGGAGACAGCTGCTGACAGTGTCAGGTTGTTGTGTATGTCCATTTTAGTAATATGTATAGAGAACCAGAATCTTGTGTATTTTTATTCATATTTATTCCTAAAAATTGGATAATTGGTTGCTCTTACTTTCTTAGAAATTCTCTGTTTTGCTCACTGAATCACTCTTTAGATTGCATACAGTTTGAGTGGCTTTACTTGGTAGTAAATGTAATGTCAGAGCAGTAATGCCTCCCAATGACAGGAATAAAGCTGTGTTTTAGTAGTTACTTTATTTTTGTGGATGCTTGTTTTCAGGGAGAGAGAGAAATCTGTATTTGTCTTTTTCACAATGGAAATGGAAAATCTTTTAGTGGTAAATTTTAAAGGAAGATACTTTAAAAAATGTAGGAAATTGCATATCCTTTTACTTTTGTTGGGTGTTGTAAGCTTGACCTAGTTTTGAATATCGTTGTGGCTTCAAATAAGGAAAAAAACCAAGCCAGGATAAAACAAAAAGCAAAAATGAAAAAAACAAAAAAAACAACACCCAAAAAAAACCAAACCAAAACAAGCCCCCAAACAAACCTCCCCCCCCAAAAAAAAGCAAACTCAAAAAAACCCCAAAAGCAAAAACAGGAAAAAATAACCTTCCTATCTAATTCTGGAGATATTCCAGCATGGGCTACTATTTCACATACATATTTAATAGTTTTAATTCATATTGAGGGCAAAAAGAGCATTGTTGTAATGGTACATATGACTTAGATTAAATATGCTATTTAAATGGAGCACTCTAAAGGGTATGAAAGTGTTTATAAGTTTATTTTTATTCTGACTTGTTACTAAAGCTGGTTAAGAGAGCTGAAAAACGTCTCATTTGCAAGTTTTTCTTGCTATTGCCAAATATTGTCATTCCCCCTCTTTGTCCCCTTGCCTGCAGGTTTTGAAGGGAACCAAAATTAACATGCCTGTCCTTATTAATTATGCTTCCTATTTGCACAGTGCAATATAGTGACAAAATGACTTTCCTATTGTACCAATATCTTTCTGTCACCACAGCTCTGGGAATATAATTGTTTCTTTCTCTACCTCCATGGAGCCAAACTCATTTAAAAAAAAATTCATTAGTAAGGTGGAATCTGAGGAATAAAGATGTGGAAATATCTTTTTTTGAAGATATAATATTTTGAAGATGAGGAATCTTGTTCCTGTTTGCAGTGACAGGAATGTGAGTGGTGCATCAGGGCATTTACTGATTGAGGTGGATGTTCTTAAAATGATATTATTACTGCAACTCAAGACACCTGGTTTCAGTGGTGCCCAGTTTAACTCTCAGGTTTAGCTTCAAAAAGTTGTGAGTAATTTTTTTTGTGTGGTGTAAATTACTTTCTGCTGATAACAACTTCTTTTTGCCTTTACTAATAATTTGCCATGTTTAAAAAAAAAAAAACAACATCGTGGGTTGAAACTGTAGAAAATTAAGTTGTCTGCATAGATTTATAGTATATAAATTGTCAAACTGCAAGATCTTTATATGGGATTATTTTTAATGAGGGTAATAATGTTGATTTAACAACCTAGGTTTCTCTATATTTGACTTGATCCCATAAAACATATTAAGTGGAAAACCAGAATGATGCAAAATGAACACTCTAAAGATGAAGTGGATTAAAAATGGGCAGTTTGTACCAGAGTCCTGTAGAGAATTTTTTCTCTTAATCCTTGCTGACATTTTTATCCATGATGTGGAAAAAAACCTGTAAAGACATCATTGATGTTTGTTGTTGAGTCAAAGATGGAGATCAGTGAAGACAGGAAGTCACAGGCACAGGTAGCTCTGGATAACCTGGTTTTATGGGGTTATTTTAATATATGATTTAATAAATTGGAGGATGAAGTCAGATGCACAAAAGCAAAAGCTGCATGTCATACTTGCAGTGGTTGAGTCAACTCCAGATGAACATGGACTTCCAGAGCTGCTGTTGCAGAGCCTTGGCCAAAATGAGGGATCATTCCCATTTCAGGCAGGGAATTGAGAGCTAGGTCCCTCCACCAGGTGGGGAAAGTTTTGGAAAAGATGCACAAGGATGATTTAAAGGCCATGTCATTTCAGACAGAAGAGAGATACTTGCCTGATCCAAGATGAAAACAAAAAATTGTCCAAGTACAGTAATTTAGACAAATTTAAGCTAGATATGAGGTGATACTGTTCAACCCCAAGAGTGATCCCTCCGTTTATCAGTGCTGAGGGGTGTGGGGAGGATGACTGACACAGCCTGGAGAAAATGGGGTAAGTGTGCAGGAGTCTGGGGATGGAACCATATGATTTTTGGCAGTAGAAAGTAAAGGTCCTGCCACCTGCAGCTCCCTGCACAGGAGCTCTCAGTGGAGCAGCATCATCCAGTGGGTTCTGTGTGGGAAGGAGTGAAAATGCTTTGAGCTGAATTGTATGTTGTAAATAAGAAACAAGAAAGATGAAAAAGAGCGAGTGAGCTGTGCAGTGGCAAGCAGGAGAAAGGGCTGCAGGGAAATTTTCTGTCATTTTCAGACTTTTTTGGAAGGACAACCTTAGTGCCTTAAGAAAGAAGAAGCAAGTGAAAGCCTACAAAAATCACATGCATTTTAAATATTGCCAATTCCTAGATGTGAGGATAAAACCCTACTGAGTTTCAGAATTTAACAATTTTAAAAAGTGAGCAGCCAAGGCATTTCTCTTGTTGCTGTTGCCTGCTGTACCTAACTTTGGGAAGCTTCGTGATTATTCCCCAAAAATCTTTAATATTCAGAAATCCCATGTAGTTTGGCTGGTCTTTTACACTGAATTGTAGCAGCTGCACACAACCTACTGTGCCAGTTCTGGGAGTACTTAATTGTGGAAAGCTACTGAATTCAGCTGCCCAGACACTGGGGTAAGGAAATCTTCATTAGAGCATCACATTCAAATGTGCAGAGTTAAGAAAACACAATGGGAACAGATGAGCAGGATTCCCACAGCTGGTCCCTCCCCAGGGTCCACAGCAGCATGGGTGGTTTGGCATGTAAGTGAGATTATTATTTTTATTATTGCTTTAAAGCTGATATTAAATCAAAGACTGTACAGGGGCTTCTGCCAACCAAAACAAAAACATTTATAATCCAAGTGGGGCCCTTCAGGGGTGCATCAGAAATGAAAGTCTCCAAAATTATTCAAGTATACGTGAAACAGCTGGAACTGCTTTGGGTTATGTTCTTGGTGTTTTGAGGTAATGCTATGAAAATCAAATATGTTTATTAGTTTCATAAGCTTTGTGCAAGAGTTTCACTTGGCCCACTCAATAAGCAGTTTACATTTGGAGATCTGTCCTTTTGTAAATGATATCTCACTGTTTTAATTTCTCTGATGTCTATCACTGTAACCACTCTGAAATTAGAGATGGAATCTTCTCCTGAAAATTAAACCCCAATTAATTTCAATTGGAAGGAAACAAGTACTTCAGAGAACTGTGTCTGGAGAATGAAGTGTTTATTATTGTTTGAAAGCTTGGGGATATCCTGCTTGAAAGAAGTCAGGAGTTCACTGGCACCCACCCACTTTCCATTCTCTCCTTCACACTGGGGAGTTTTGTTTTGTTTTTTGTTTTTTTTTTTTTAATGCAGTCTTATAAAGGGATTTTTGCAAAGCAAAAGTGGTCCTCAGCATTTGTGTTTATCAAATGAGTAGTGATACCAAAAACGATGTGAGCATTGCAGGTAGGTGTAACCTCCGGTCTTCTGCAGAGAAGAAACAGGCTGGATTTCATTAGGCCTTGCTTCAGACAGCTCTCTATTTAATTAGGAAAATAAAACCCCAACGTAGGTACACCAGAAAATCAGCATAAAGGGTTTCAGTGGAAGAGCTATAAAGTTTGGAGTTAACATTTTAGAAGGCTGATCAAGACCCAGCATTCACTGCAAGCCTACAGCACAGGAAAAACTGATTTTTCACTCTGTGGAAGCAAACACCATCCATCCACTTCCTGAAAGCACCTTTTGTAGGTACATTTTAAATAATTGGAAAGCAAGAAACACAGTTTTTCTCTTTTTATGGGTTTCCTAAAATACCTCTGGTGAGCTATTTCTTGTTGTCTTGAGGGAGGAGGCAGCGCAGGGGTTGCCATGGCGATGCGATTTCGGTTCCATCACCAGTCAATACAGCAGCGCTGTGCTGCACGCTTGGCCCATCTGTTCCCCTCGGTGGAGACCCCATTCAGCTGGAGGTTTCTTTTGTATTCACAAAGTGGGCTAATAAGTGACCTTTTATTATGGGTGGAATCCCTACGTGGGTGGAAAATAACTTCTTTCAGATGTGGATGCTCTCTTTGTAAACGGGGAGGAAAACAGGCTTATTTTAAAATTCAAAATTAAATTACCAAAAGCTTTTCTGATAGAATATTTTTATCAGGACTAATCTGCAGGTCCAGTTCAGAATTGCAAAATGCCCATTTGAGCCCAGTGCTTGAATGAGCAAATATATTCTGTATCACAGCGCTGGTTTCACTGCCTTGCTTTTAACTAACGTTATTTTGAAGAATGTCAAGTCATGAGGTTGGGCTTTTTTTTAAATTTTTTTTTCTTGCTGGTGGTGCTTGTAACTGAAAACCAAAAAAAAAAAAAAAAAGGGAGTAAGGTTTTTCCCACCAATTAAAATCCCAACAGAAGCACCATTCATGGTTCCTGCTGTTCCCTGAGGCTTTGGCTGGGGAAGGTGAGCTGGAGAAGGGGATGGAGGCATTTGGGACGCTCAGCCCTCCCTGGCTGGAGGGAAAATCAATCAGGGCTTGTCGGGGTTGTGGAACCCTGACCCTGGGTACATCCCAGTTATTGCCTTTTGGGGAAAGCCTTGTTTTCCTCTCTGCTAAAATGTCCCGTGCTCCTTGCCTAATTTCCCAGAACGGGAATCAATGCATAGTGGGTTTTTTTTCCCCTCTCTGATGGCATTTGATACCATCATATGGTAAATATTAAGTTTCTTTGTTTTTCTGCTTCAGAAAAAAACGTGCTTTATTTTCTTAAACTTAGATTAGTAAGAGTCTGCTTAGTAGTGGCGCCATGGCAGATATCCTCCAAACAACTGGCAAAGTTTGGATCAAAGAAAATCTGAATTCAGACAGACCTTAAAAACATTACATGTAAAATACAGAAGAGTATGTATTTTTAAAAAACCATTGAGCTTCATGCAGGTGAAGAAAAAAATCCAAAATTTCCCTGACATTTTCCATTTTTCAGTCTCTTGCCTCTTTTTTTTATGGCTGAAGAGGAGATTCAACCTGAGTTTCTTGGATTGCAGCACTGAGGAGAGCAGCAAGCCCTGTCTTCTCTAGGCTTGGGTTTGGACCACAGTGGCACCTTCCCAGCAGAGGATGAACTGGTTGCTCCTGTCAGTGTTTATTATTGTTTGGAATAACAATAATAACAAAAATAACATCCTGTCCGTGTGATCTGTAGGATTCACATGTCACAGAACTTGCTCTTCCATCTGTGTGCAGATCCCTGTGGGGTCAGTGGGGTGGCCACTGGTGTTCTGCTGGATTAGCACTGACCCACGCAGGACTGGGGGCTGACAGAGGAGAGTCCTGGTCCTGATCTGTGTGGGGATGTGACTGAACAGGAACAGTTCTTTGTTACAAAGCCTTAATCAGGAATCATAAGCACTATCTCCATTTTTAATGTTCTGATTTATAATAACAGAATCTGCATAAACGGAGCGTTATTGTACAACATCCTTACTCATCTAATTGAGCCTCCTGCTCGTAAAAGGTAATTAAATCCAGGCTGTGTAGCTGTAATTAATGAGTGATCCATTGGCTGTGGATCCATAACCAGTTGTGTCTGCTGTTTGCCAGTGCTCCACTGGTGTCCGTGTGGAGCTGCCCAGAGGTGCTGGACCCTCCCTGCTGTGTCCTGCCCTGTGTCCAGCTGTGTGCAGCTGTTTCAGCTCCATCATTAGATGAGGGTTTTAGCACAGGGCAGGTGTGCTCATGACTTTGGTTTTACCTGTCTGAGCTTTACATCCTCACAGGATGGGGAGTCATGGAGGCACAATATAATTTTGTTACTTTGGGGATTTTTTTAAAGGTGTATTTAAGTTACCAAAACTTCCCTGCAAAGAAAAACTGCACTAATCCATTTTATGCTCTCTTTTGGTAATTGATTTGGAAGTCAATAAAACCCCTGGTTTCTTAGTTGGATTTGTAGTACTTTTTGCTAGTGCCTCCTTGGTTTTATCCCAGGTGAAGCAAGACTTGACAAGAGAAGTTTGAAGTTGATTCATCTTCTAATTTAATATTTGGTACTTTCTTTTTGTTGAAAACATACATTGCCTGCACAAATCTGAGTTGTTTAAATTCTTCTGACAAACTGTCTTTCATATTTTATATCTTTTATATTTTAAAAACACATGTGAGTGGAAAAATGCATCTGCTTACATTAAGAGAGAAATGAAACTTGGTTTGTGTTCACTGAAGTGCTCACTCTCAGCTGTATTGTGGCAGGACTGTCATTTTTTGTTAATGGTTTAGAATCTCCCCTATAGAAATTGGTTTAATATTACAGTTTCTGAGACAGTAATTGACCATTTGGTCATTGAAGAGAAGATTTTTTAAAAACTCACCCAGCTCTGGGTGGATGATGCTAACTTCCAGTGATGTCTGTTGGTCTTAGACCTAAAATCCATTCAGTGGCTGAATCCATACTAGTAAACTAAATATTCAAAAGATAAGATCTTTTTCTGTTGCACTATCAAACCTGGTCATATGGGGGTTATTATTGGTTTTTAATTATGTTGCAGTAAAAATTCCCAATTATTATAAAGAAATTCTGAACAGTCAAGAGGCATTTTTCTTCTGACAGTTCTATTAAATGAAGTTCTGGTTCCCTTAGCTTTTTTAGACGTTGATACTGTTCAGTTTTTCTGTGCTTGTATCCAGGGCCCACCCAGAATAAAACTCTACTGTGCAGCACAGTAGTGTTTGGTTTTTTTGACAGCTTGCCAGGAAAAGATTTGCTGTTTGTTCCCTTACGGTTTTAAAGTTACACTTGTCACTCTCTGTGGGCATCAGGCACCAGCAGCAGCTAAATGCCAACCAAAAATACTCCTGCAGGCACTCAGGCACTTGCTTTTCTCTCTCTTTCTTTAAATGCCATTATTTCCTTGTAGTTACAAGGAAAATGAGGCAGTGCAGGGAATGGGGGCATTTTCAGGAGGGAGCCAGCTGTGGAATTACACTACAGAGCTTCAGCCTGTCCAGCACACAGAGCTGCTCTGAGCTGGACCCTTCCTACCAGAGACTTCAGCTGGGCTGATGAAAAGCACAGCAGCCACACAGGGAAATTGTGTATGTTTTAAGACAGGTGATTCAATGTGATTAAATGTGGGCTTAAAAAGCTGAATAAGGATGAACTGTAGGAATGAGCTGTTTGGGCTCATCCTTTTGAGGGTGTTTTCCATCACCCCTTGTAGCTGGTGTACTGACATTACCCATTCCAGGTGTTGCTTCCAGGCATTGCTGCCACATCAAGAGTGGAAGCAACACCTGTTTGGACTTTATTATTCCCTAGAGTGCCAACAAATACTATTTGATACTATTATTTAGTGGGTGAGCAGATAATAATTTATTTGAAACTTACTTAAACTCCAATAATTTTCTAATGGGGGTTGGTCTCTTTTCCCAAGTAACCAGGGATGGTACAAGAGGAAATGGCCTCAAGTTGTGCCAGGGGAAGTTGATTCGATGTTGGAGGTTGATTTGATATTAGGAAAAATTACCTTACTTGAAAGGGTCCCACAGCAGTGGCATTTAGACCACCTTAGCTTGGCAAACATTTTGGACTGGTTGCCAGCATTTGATTTAATACTATTGATTTCCATCTTGTTTCTCTTTAGGAAATGATAATTTGTTCAAAACATAAACCTGTTTTTTTCTTCTTATGTCTGTGGATTCCCAAACATCCCTGACTGCTGCTCAGGCACTGTTTGCCAATGACTTCTTTGTTTTCTTCCTAGAAAAAGTTGTAGATGTAAAAATTGCTTCAGCAAAAATCAATTTCAATTAGTCTCTGCTTTGTTACCCATTAGCACTTTCAGGAAAGAGGTTCAGCAAGAGAAAACTGGAGGTTTTTAGCTTTGTCACAGGATATTGGTAGAGACATTTTTAATGGCCTCATCCAGAGGATGGGAATAGGGAAACAAACAAGACTTTTCATAAACCTAATACGGTCCAGAGACTCTTGTATGTTTTATATATACCTGTTTACACAAAGAGAGAAATCATCCAGCTTGGGTTCTGTATGGGGTAAGCAAATGGAAGATATTTTTCAGCTAAGTTTGTGACATTGTGTTTCAGCTCAGATGAACTCAGTGATCTGTTGGCAGCAGGACAGTGGAGATCACAAAACTATTTCTGGATGGTAGTACAGAGTTTGATTCAATTTGAAAATCAGGTTGTTGAATGGCATTACTACAGCACTTAGAGAGTTTATAAAAAATGAATTACAGATCAGATGGGGGATTATATTTGAAAAAGTGCACTTACAGTCTTGTGTGCTGTGGCAGTAAATACTTCATGAATGCAAGGATTTCAAATTAAATGTCTGGTAACAGAAATGTATTTCTATAACACCAATTCCTGCCATTGAATTCTAAGTGAGAGACTTCCAAATGCCTGCTTGTTCTACACACTGTTAAGTAAAAGTAGCCTTTGTTAAGCAAGGAGACTCCTAAATAAGTGCAAGACATTGCAAGTCCTTTGTCGACCATGCTCCTTTCCATATTACAGATGGATTTTTTTTACAGGTAGTTACCATAGAATTTTACAAATGGCAGGGGTATGTTTATGAATCCCAGATTTCATAGAACTTCTGTAAAATTTGTTTTAACAAGGCTCTGGATTTTGTATACTTCTCTCCAGTTAAAAAATCAGAAGTTTTAATTGCAATTTCACCTAAATTGTTCTGCCAGCGATTTCAGCTGAAAACCCGAACTGTGAGTTCCAGGGTAATAAATTTGTCTGGCTGATGGGGACCCCCCCACCTTTTGTGGCAAAGCACGCCCAGATGCAGCTGAAGTTTGCAGAAAATCTGAATGCAGACCAGAGTTTTACTTATCTAGCAGAAGATCTCCAGAGCACAAGAAAACACCTTGGCAGGTAACTGGTGCTGGCAGCATTGAGGAGAATTCCTGGGCATCCCCACATGGTGGTTTTTTGGGTATTTCAGAGCTCCCACAAACACACCCAGCTGGTTTTAAATTAACAGCTCAAATGGCTGGGCCTTGCAGGGGCAGTGCTGAGCTGAGTCTGAAGGATCTGTGGCTGCACTCACTCAGCTTCTTGGGTGGCTCCTGCTGCCCTGGCACTGCTCTTCCACCTCCCAGGTGTGGCCCACAGACCGAGGGGAGGATGGATTCTTTCTTGATTTATGATGCTGAAATCCTGTTAACATCAGCAGGGCAGCTGGTCCTGTGAAATGAGCACCACAGGCAAAAGGAAAAGGTACTGAGCTTTTATATACATATATATTTTATACATGCATATAAGTGCAGACACATATATAAAAACAAATATTTATGAGTATATATGGCCATTTAATACATATATATATATATATATATATGTATACACAGCCAGTTTAGTATAGGAAACAAATTATTATGCCCCAGAGCATGGCTTGTTCCAAGTCCTCTGCAGCTGAATTGCTGCTCTGATTGTAGCTTGGTGTGGAAGATAAACTTCTATTAATCTCTGCTTTTATTTAGTCACCTGTAGAGTATGATGAAGTTGTGTTATTCCAAATTTTAAAGGTGGGAACTGCAGTTACCTGAGTTACCTCTTTATCAAGAGATTTTTAAAAAATTATGGTTAAAAGTGCTCTTTTTCCAAGTCACCTAATTTAAAGGAATAGTCATGCAATTAGTCATCTAATTGAAAAGAGTAACAACTCAGATAATAAGAAAAACCTGCTTTTCATTTTGTAGAGTTTATAGTTGATATTGGCAAGTTTTCCCAAGTTCATTGTTTTTTCTGCTGAAATATTAGACCTGAGTGGGGAGTCGATAGCAGCAGAATATCTGAGCAGCCCCAAGGGGCTGAGTGGAGTAGTTCCAGATGCTGAAAATATTTTTATATTTTCTTGTATTTTATAAAAGCCCAGTTGCAGTCCTATTTTTCTTTTGTGAATTTTAGGAGAACTTGTTTTATAACTAACATATGCTCATGTGGAATCTCTGCTTCTGCACCTTGAATAAAGGTGGGCTAGGGGAAGGGTTTCTTTGCTCAAAAAAGGCAATTTAAAAATGTTAGTAAAAGGAGGAGAACTCTCATGATTAAGACCTTTTTGAATCTTCATAATCTCCAAATATGAATTTCACTGATGTTATCTTGTTATATCTGATATTGCTCTGTGTCAAATTTAATTTCTGACCAGATTGCTCACCCCCATACCTACTGCTTTCTTTCTCAATCTCTGGACAGTAATCTGTTTTATGTACACCATCCTCTTCACTCATCACAGCTCTTGCAAGCAGAATTAAGCTGCTGACTCAGAAGGATGCAGGAAGAATGAAGAACAGCAGATTTTCCACAGCTGTCCTTGCACCTCTCACTGCCATGAGACCCCTGTGCTCCTCTGAGGCTCCACAGCTGAGTTAGGCTGGGCAAAGCTTTTTCTGCTGGGATTCTCCTTTCTTCTGCAGTGCTGGCACCTTTTCCCCTGGTTCTCTCAGGCAAATACTTGGGCATTCCTGTTCTCCCACTGGTGCTTGCCAGTTCTGTGTGTTGGAGCTAATTTAGGCATTATCCTATATTATATATTATTACAGGTAACTCCTCAGGAATTTGGGTCAACACAAATACAGTTTTTCTTTGCTGGCTGGGAACAAATTTTTTAAATTAATTTTTGTAAAAAATAAAAGTTATTAAATTGGTGTTTCCAAATGCAAACTCAAAGTGTAACTCAGGATGATGACACATCTCTCAGCAGCTGGATGGTGCCTGCTTGGAGGCAAGGCAGAGGGTGATGCTGGTGAAAGCTGTTGCACATTCCCCAGCAGAAGCAGGGAGGAACAACCTGTGCAGGGCTGTGGGAAGGCAGGAAAATGCAGGAGCCAGTGGGATGCCCTGTGCTGGGCTGGCTGATGCTGTGGATTTCTCTCTGCTCACTGGACTGTCCCTGTTCAGGACTGTAGCTCAGACACACCTCCTTATCTTGTCCCCTGGTGAAACCAGGACCTTGACTGCCTCACTGGCTTGCTCACAGAGGTGGAAATCAGGTACAAGCATTTTATAAACCTATAATTAACATTTTTGACACCTATAACCTCTGAAATCTGGCTAATCAGGATCTCATCTGGTCTATTAGCTGCTTCTTGCCTTTTATTTAGGTTTCCAGCTCTGTCATGTGAGCTGGAGCCTCTCTGATTAACCATCCTGGATGCTAATTTTGGGGGTTTAATTATCTTCCTAAAAGCCAGCATGTTGTTACCTTTTTAGAAACACATGCTCAGTTCTTATGCAGATGTTGTTCTTCAAATCTGTTTCTGTAAACATCTTTTTTTCTGGGCCAAGAGGTTTCTGATGGCTATATATAGCTGTGTGTGATTTCCTGGGGGGGGCAGCAGCAGTAAATCAAGCCCCATCAGTCAGGTACGCATCCCTCCTGCAGCTCCCAATTCTCACGAGAAATTTGAAAGAATCATGAATTAAATTACACTTAATTGGTAATGAATTTAAATTCATTCAGTTTACTTCAATTTCTTCTGCTGCTTGGAAAGTAATTTTAAATGAAGGATGCAGATACTTGCAGAGATCACAGTGTCTCAGAAAACACTGAAATAGGGATGTTGAATGATGCATTTAACTGATGATTGAAAAATTTGATGTAATCCTCTTGCATGGGTGGAAGTATTTACACTTTCTCTATCCGTGACTTACAAAGCCATGATTGTGTTGTTTTTACATCTCAGTGTTTCACACACACAGGTCAGCAGATTATAATTATTCCTACCTGCTTGTGCCTTAATATCTATGGGAGCCAAGATATCAAATTTTTTTCTTTTGGAGATGTGTTGCTTCTTAATGCTGCTCAAGAAAGCTTACACAAAACCTACTGATTTCTCTTTCTTGCTTCCTAAATGTTTTTGCTAATTGTCTGTGCTAAGTTGCTGATTTTCTTTAATGAATGTGTGAATGCTATCAAGTGATATGGGATTTTGTAAATGATAGATATATATCTATATACCATTCAAGGAACTTAGACATACATCTACAAATTCCAGCTGTGTAAGAAGAGCCTGGGGTGAATCTTACAGGCATAAAAATTCCAGATCTGCAGAAATTTTATTTACTGCATGGAAAGGAAGCTCCAGAAGCAAAAAACTCCACATATAAATCTGAGAAATGAGTTGGGTATTTTGGGCACCCTGTTTATGTGTTGTGAGGTAATCCCTGCTCTTTAAGGATCCATGCAAGTTGTGTGTTCTTCCAAAATATAGGAAACTTTCTGAAAGTGAAGCTTTAAAAAAGTGTGTCAGCCAGACATCAGGGGCTGCAGTGAGACGTTCTGGGGTGTTTGAGAGCTGTTCTTGTCATGGTCCTCACTGGAGATCCTGGAAGGAAAGTGAATGCATACCAGTGCTGTCTCCTGTGTAGGAGACATCTCATGGGTTGTTTTCTACTTACTTGAGGTGGAGCTGTGAGCTTTCACAGACAGGGGAAGCTGACTGAGCACTTTTAAGTCACACTTTGCAATACTTGGAAGTCATGCTTTTATGGCTTTATGCTCTTCTTTCTTCTAGAGTTTTAATTTTTGAATCCATTTTTGTTTTTATTTTCAGTCACATAAAATTCTCTGGTTTATATCTTGGAAGTTTAAACGTTTCAAGCTTTGAATCCTGAGTTAAGGAAATATGTAAGGATTCTTTTAAACCAGACAAAACACAAAGAACCCAGCCCTTTCCCATCAGCTGTGCTCTCTGTTAGCTTCTTTCGGCTCCAACTAAAAGGGAACAGGCAAATCAATAATTGCTGTTTAATAATGTGTTAGTAATAATGCAGCTGCTGGGCTGTGAAAGCTCCCATCAGCCTTTTTGCCTTGCTGGAGCTGTGCAGTTTTTGTGCCACAGGTAACCCTTGACTGAGTTATCTGGGATCTGCTGCTCATTTTATATTTGATGGCCAGAATCAAAGAAAAAGCTTTGGATAAAGGATGAGGTGGCAGATTCAGAGATGTGCCAAGAGTTCATTGCCTCCTGCATTATGTTATTTTATCAAACAGTTAACAAATAGTGGTACAGAGTATTCACATATTTAGGAAAAACAAATCATCCAAGTGGCCTTGCAGCTGGATAAATGTTGCAAAGCTCCTGCAGCTACTGAATCAAGTTAATTTGGGCTTTTTAAAATATACCTGGAGACTTTGTGTAGTTCAGCATCAGTGCCTGCAAGTGAGTGGTGCTAAATGGGGATTTATGTGCTTTAGGAGCAAGGTTTGGAAGAGGGTTTTGATTTTCTGTGGTGTTATTCCTGAAAGTTTTTGATAGAAAAGCCTTTTTGACAAGGTGCTGTGCCAGCAGCCTGTGAGGCAGAGATCAGCTTCCTTGGGAAGAGGAGATTTTGGAGCCCTCTGGGCTGTGCTGTGTCCCTGGTTATACAAATCGAGATTCTTGTTCCCATTCTTGGTTGGAGTCTCTAAAATACAGTTTGGACTTCCCCTTGCAAGGCTCTTCT
The DNA here is from genome assembly GCA_039654755.1 of Calcarius lapponicus. NCBI lineage: Eukaryota > Metazoa > Chordata > Aves > Passeriformes > Fringillidae > Calcarius > Calcarius lapponicus. Next base: position 8,001,908 of record CM077466.1, read on the forward strand.
TCCAAATGTGCTCTTCCAGGGCAGGCCATCAGGCTTGCAGGCATCATGAGCACCTTGAGAACTTTCCAGACATTCCTGGTACCTGGATAACATGACTGGAGAATGGAAGGAATCTGTTAAGTATTAGAAGTGGGGAAAGGAACATTTTTCTGAGAAAATTTCCAAGTAACTTTCTAAAGGAGAGTCAAGTTTTTCACAGATTTTAATAGTGATTTCAAGGGATTTCAGGGGAAATGCTTTCACCTTGTGGAAAGAACAAACCTGGGTAGTGAAGTAAACCAGTATATTTATTAAAATATAAATGAATGTTGGTGCTCAGTTAAGGTTGAGAAGTGAAACAGGTAAACACTTGTGACATCTAATGCTACATTACTTGACTAGTTAGTGTTTATATACAAGTAGATATAGTGGGTTAAATTTTAGTGAATGAAAAAAATATTGCTAAAAAATGCTGAAAATACAGCATGTATGAAATGAGATGGAGTTAATCAATACAGAGGGTTTAAAACAGTGAATGCAAAAACCATTGCTGAAAATAGAGCCTATATTAAATGAGATGGAGTTAATCGTGGTGTAAGTCCATTGCCAGGTATCCATTGCAAGGGTTTGCATTTCATGTATTGCTTTTTGGAAGCATGTTAATTAGAAACTTACATTTTTTCCCCCATTTATCCTTTTGCTTCTGTAAAGGTGATTCAGAGTGTACAAATGCACATTGGATGTAATCAGAAGAAAATGAGTAATTTTTACAATACTGCCACAGAGCCATCAGCAGTAGGCTGCACTGAAGTACCTGTGACTGGAAATTTTTCATTTCCTCTGCTGTTCCAAAGTTTCCCTATGTTTATTTCCAACTTTCAACACCTCTTTCCTGAATACACTTTAATCTTCAGCATTGTCTACATTAAAAGAAAGGGAAATGAAAGTTAGAGGGGGAAAAAAAGCTTGTATGAAGTGTGAAACAAACCCAGTGTAATTTAACCAAGGAAGGATGGGGTAGAGGCTCCCCTGTGCTGCAGGGAGCTTTTTGTTCAAAGCACTGTGAAATACCAGGCAAAAGCTGTTTTGAGCTTTTAGGTGTGATCTGGCCAATTGTCTGAAATTCTCAGCCATCATCCTTTTTTAGCAAGTTCTGAGAAAAAAGTGCAGTGTTGGTGGTTTGGGGGTTTTTTTGTTAAGTTGAGCCACTTTCTAATTCTGCAAGCACTTCCAGTTGCAACCTTGCATTTTCATCTCTGTTACACCTTTCTCTGGTTTTATCTGGGGTGAGTGAAAATTACTTTTAAAAGTAGTTGGACTGATTTTACTCAGACTTTCCAGAGTGTTTGCTTCAGGTGAAGCTGCCTGCCCTCATCATCCACAGCTCAGCTCTGCCTGATGCCAGAAGGGTCTGGATTGATGATGATGAAACCAGTCATGGGAGCATCCTCTGGAGCAGGAGCACAAGGCAGTGTATTAAGAGCATCCTCTTCTTCTGCTCCCAGCAGAATGAAGGACACTGAAACCAAACCAATATTAGGTACCACAGCTGATTCTAAAAGGCCAAGTTTGAAATACTGGGAAAAAAAATTAGTTTTCATCAAAGCAGTTGCAAAGTTGCAGCCTGTTTAATGCCAGCTTCTGCAAAAACACAGAATACAGCCTACCTACAGAGGGTATTAGATGGGATATTAGGAAGGAGTTTTTCACAGTGAGGGTGGTGATGTCCTGGCACAGGGTGCCCAGAGAGGCTGTGGCTGCCCCTGGATCCCTGGAAGTGTCCAAGGCCAGGCTGGATGGGGATTTGAGCAACCTGGTGTCGAGGAAGGTGTCCCTGCCCGTGGCAGGGCGTTGGAGTGAGATAAGGTGCCTCCCAACTCAAATTCTGTGATTTATGATAAAATCTGGTGTTCGCCTAAGCCAGTGAACCTGTTTCTGCGTTCAGGGACATGAGGAACAGAAGAGGCTGATGGCAAAACTCTGTTGTCACCCCCTGTGACCCCCAGCAGTGCAGTTAGGGTGCAATTTGTGCCCCTCTTCAGAAGGATTCTCTGTGGGAATTAAGACTGGGCTGTGAGAGTGAAATTATTAAGAGGAAAATCACAACAGAGGCAGAAACTCTGCAGTCTGTAGAAGCACAGGAGTCCCTTCCTTACCTTTATGGTGGAGCTATTTCCCTAAAAGGTGTTATTATTTGTTTGCAGCTGTGTGAGGCATTGAGCAGGATTGTAGCAAATGAAAGCAGCAGCTTGTCTGTGAGAAGTACATGGCTTAGAGCAGCGTGTTGCTGTCACTATCTGTGCCATCAGGTGTCTGCACTTACAGCTGTCATGTAAGTGGGGTAAAAACAGAAAGGAGAAGCTGCAGTGCTTGGGCTCTGCCTGTCACTTGTAGCTGAGAGTTTGGCAAATGATTTTTTTTCTTCACTTAAAAAGAATTTTCAACTTACTTAAAACAGTATCACTGTAAACAAGGAGTGGATGTGTCAGAGGGATTCTGGCTCCTGAGATTCCATCCTGTCTCCATCCTGCTGCCCTGCTCCATGGGGGTAAATGGCAGGATTTGGTGCTGCAGGTACAGACAGCTCTGCTGTGAGGCTCCATGTCCAAAAATGTTTTTCCCCATTATTTTTGCTGATGTTATTGCTTGTTCAAACATGACAGAGCTTTGGCCTCACGCCACCTCCTGTGTCACAACTGATTTTTTATTTCCAGTGAACGTTAAAATTTCCCAAGCAGAAAGAATTGTTCTTTTTTGTTTTGATTGGTGTTTGTTGTGTTTTTTTTTTTTTTTAAGTGTTCACTCTGGGGGAATTGTAATATCCTCAAAGATCACTGACATATTCCCATCATGAGGCTGACTGACAGCTGAAGGGGCTGGCAGACTGAAGGCAGAACCAAGAGCAGTCTCTGAACCTTGCATGTCATGTCCCTGCACTCGGTGGAAGTGATGGCTTTAAGGGGCATTGCTGGGCACCTCTGCATCTCTGGATTTGTACAAACACCCTCCTTTTTTGGATGTAGATAAGATGTTTTCATGAGCAGCTCATGTGAGTAGCCAGCAGTGTAAAAATCAAAGGTAAATGGTCTGGAATGACAAAAAAATGAGAGTTTTCTCTCTACCAGGTGCAGCTGTGTGGCTGGAGCTGTTGCAAAGGTGTCAGCCTGGGGCTTACAAGTAAACAAGAGAAAATTAATTCTCAGAATTTTATTTTTCATTTTTGTTACCATGCATTGTTATACTTTTATGTCTTCCTTACTGTGCCCCATGCCAGGCTGGTATTTCTGCAAGTATTTTAGAATTTCATTTGTTTTCCAGGCTTAAAAACCAGTTAGAAGTATATAATTTAACCCTGTGAGACAGTTGCATACAATTTATTTTCTTCTGCAAACTTCTGTCAGGTCCCAGTGCCCCTAAGAGGAGCAATAGAATTTCCCAAACAAGTGCTTTTCACTGTGGCCTGGGGTCATCTCAAAGCTGTATCAGGTGAAGCTGACATAGATGCTGCCTGACATGGGAGTGATGGCATAAGCAACGCGTTGTGGATCACTTCTGCAGTTAGGAAATTATGGAACAGTTCTATTGTGGTGTTGAAATATGGTATTAATCACTTTGCATTACTGGTACAGAACTTATCAGTCAAGTTTTTTACTTGATTAATAGACAGGGCTTTGGCTTGACTGTTTTCAACAGTCTACCCTTGTTTGCCTCGATGACAATTGGTTTTTATCACATTGGTGCACATCTGACAAAAAAAAGGCGCTCTGGATCATTGGTGGCATTAGTCTGGCATTGTCTTGCACTGCCTTTATTAAAACCCCCTTTGTCCTATTGTTTCTAAGTGATCTATCCATCTTAATATTTTCCTGATGTCTAAGCTACTGTCTGTTAATGGCATCCTAATGCATTCTGAATTGACATATTTCACATCATTTAAACTCTGCTTACCTATTTATCATGCAGAGGTCGTAACTTAGTAAGTGAAAGTCACTCAGAGGATTTTTCTTTGCCATTTCTCTAATTTTCTGTCACTATAAGGAAATTGCAGCTCTTCCACTCACTTATTGTACCGTTGTGATAAAGGCTCTTCCTCGCTCTGGCATCCGATACACAGAGGAGCTTTGTACATTTGATTTCCTTTTCTTCCATTTGTGTCAGCCTGATGAGATATTAAAAACTGGAGCAGGGATGTTTTGTGCAGCCATTCCTGGCCCTGGGAGGAACAAAGATGACCTGGCTGGTGTGGCATCCATCCTTGCACAGGGAGACTATCAACTCGGTGCTTGCTGGGGCTGGGATTACGTGTCACTCAATCTTGTCAAAAATTCTATGAATATTCAATGAGGATTTTAATGTATTGTCATCAAGGAAGCAATTTCTGTGTAGTCATATTAAGCATGTTGTCATCTCTGCAGTTTAAATACATTGTTTTGCCCATGAAGTGACCTTAGGCGATTTTAAAATGGTCTCGTTTTTTCTCCATTTGCCTTATACCAAATAAATTAGTTTTACCTAATAGGAAAGAACCTAATATGGATCTAACACATCTGTATAGGGAAAAGCACATTTTAATAAATAATCAGGGTATTATTCTACATGTACCAGGATTTATCTTTCCCACTTACACTTACACAGAAGGTTTGAGATATGGTCAGGTTGGCTGCAGTCAAGTTGTTCTCTAACTGAGGTTTCATAATGAGTTCAATTTTCAAAGGGGGGGCCATTAATTTATCTCCCTCCTTGCACTGCTGCTGATGTTTAAATCACTGCCTGCCTCATCGTTGTGTGTTTAGGTGTAGTTTAAGCTTCATTGCCCAGGCAAGGCTCTCATTTGCATAGATGGTGTATGAGTTTGTTTTGTTGGATATAGATTATTGTAGGAAAACCAAATTGGTTCTACTAAAGTTAAGATTTTGAAGTTTGTTTTCTTGTGGACTTCCTAGATTGTAGGTTTTTTTAATAAGTGCATATCTCTGTACATAGTGAGAATATGAACATTGTTTTTTTGAGAGCAGTGCTGTGATGATTCCTTATTGCACATGTCCTAAATCACGTATTTTTCTTCTGAAATCAGAACAAACTATTTCAGGATATACAGAATGTGGCATTTTAAACTGAAATGTGAACAGCAGGGCTTTGTTAGTCACGCCAACGGTTGTGCTGGGAACAACAGGTGTATTGTTGGGTGGACTGGAACAGTGGGATGTCTGATGTGTAGTGAAATCAAGGGAGAAAGCATTAGGGTGTGAAAGTACTTTGGTAAAATGCTGTTCATTAGGAAACCTGAAAATCCTGAAAAGTACAGAAAAGTACATTTTGCTTTACAGCAATTTGAGAAGTAGGCTACTTACTAACTCAGCTAAACAGTGTTTTAAGCAGGGAAGAGAATGGTGTGTATTCAGAACTCTAAGGTGTACCTCTGGGCCAACACTTCCAAAATTAACTGGAAAATTTTGCTATCTTTTATGTTTTTGTAAGAGCATGAAAGTATCCAGTTTTTCAGAGGATGGATTATCATCACTTCCAGGCCCAAGTCGTAGTTACTTTGAGAAATCCAGACTTTGTTTCTAAGGATACTCAGACACTTTTTTAAAAGTGATGGTGTTCCTGCACTGAATGGCCCAGCACTGGAGGAGAGGTTTTTGCCAATTTTGCAAGATGAGATTCACAGCCTCCAGCTTTGCAGCTAGACTTGAGAAAACTTCTCTTAGTACCTTCCCAGGATTGTTTCCTCTCTTCTATAAAAGCTATCAAAGTAACTTACTGATAAGAACCTTCCAGAAGTTTATTTTTCTTGACTTACTTCATGTGTTAGTTATGTGTGTGAGTAGTAATGCTCTTTGGTCATATCCTTTACACATGGATAAATACGCTGGATGTATGGATAAAGCTGAACTGAGTTTATGGATGGATGCATCTGAGGACTTTTAATGACAGGATGTGAGGTCTGTTTCCTTCAAAGACACAGAGATGGCCATTTATAAATAAACAGATAAGCCTTGGTGGAAAAGGATTGATAAAACCAATACTAACTGATTTAAATCATCATGATAATCCCTAATTTTATTTCCTGTTCATTGCCTCAGTGAGATCACTGTGATAATCTAAACTTTCTCATTCATATTCAGACTGGAGGAGAAGTAACATAGCACCTCATGCACCTTGTGATACAAGTCAGTCCATGGTGTCAGTGGTATTTTCTAGGAATTATCTAAACCTTGAAAAGCAGGAGCCTGCTCTCCAGAGTGAGGTGAGTTTGGTCAGGCCAGGAAGGGCTGTCCTTAGCTGAAAGCAGTAGGTGATGACTCCTTCAAGGCTGCCAGTTAGTCCTGTGCTGTGAACATTGGAAAAGATAAGTATTTTGTGTGTGTTAGGCCAACTCCCAGATAAGAATTAGTTCTGTTGTATCTGGGCCAAAAGAATTTTAGACCATGTTTGCACTAAAAACTCACATCCATGCTGCTGCAACCATGCCTGGAGATGGGAAAGGTCAAAAGCCAAGACAGGGAGGGAATAATTCCAACATAAATGATGCATCCAACCTTGACTCATGCATTACCTTGGCTCTGCAGGTGATGACTTTCCTCCCAGAGTCCAGACATTAGAGGCACAGAAAATGGCTGGGCTTTTGCAGTGGAAAATGCAAAGTTTCACTGGGAGCACTGGCACTGTTCATTTTCATCAATAAGTAAAGGCATCACATCTGTATTTGATGCTCTTCCTAAGAACAGCTTTGGGCTCATGTGCAGTAATGTGCTGGGTCCCAGGCTGTGTACAGTGATTTTCCATTGTTTTGGGGAGTCTTCTCCACTGAGCTGTTCTGCAAATGGAAGTGGATTAAAGAAAAAGGAGAAAAATTGTTCAGATTGATCATGGCCGAACAAAATTGAAAGGACATCAAGCTTCTCCAGTTCCTGACAGGGAATATTTACAGTATAAAGCAATACGAGTTTTCTTTAAGCTTCGTGTTTTCAATCTCTTCCTCTTTTTTAACATTTCAAAAGCCCCATGGTAAAGTCAAAGCAGACTAGTGCAGAATTAACAAATCTGACTCTAGTATGCCTGCAGGGCTCTGGATATACATACAAAGTAGTAATCCTGTCTGAAATGATTTCTTCTGAGTTGCTTAGAAAGTCTTTTGACGACTTTGCGTGTTTAAAAGCATTTATTGTTGTGGTCAGAAGAAACGATATTTTTCTCATGATTTCCACTGAGAAAAGACTTTGTGATTTTCTGCTGTTTCTAACATCTTGCAAAGTCCACAAGCAATTAGCACTGAGGCCCAGGAGAAGGAGTCGTGCTTCATGGCATTACTGCACTTCCCCTGAAATGTGTGTTAGATTTCAGTACTGCAGACATTAATTTCACATTGTTTTGCATTCTAACCATGCATTCAACTGTATTGTTTAAGCTGGCTGTATTACACAGTTGCACTCTGGTTTTAAATGAGTGCATAAATATTTGCAGGGAAGAGGAAAAAAATCTTTACTTGTAGAAATGAGTTGTCTCTAATTAATATAGAATCTATATGTGTTGCTCTTCATTTAAGCCTGTAGCTAACTGCTGTCTCACTGACTTCTCAAAGCCAGACATCTGTAATACAATCATCTGAAATTCCAGAGAAGGATTTTGGGGATGTGCATAAATAAAAGTATTGGATCATTAGTAAGCAGTGCATATGCAGTATTTTATAAAAAGTTCTGTGAGCTTTTTTTTGCCACATGAGAAACCGAGGAACAGAGGACAGACATGAAAGATTTTAATGAAGACTGGAATTTAACTTTTATGTCTCTGTGTTTGGTTTCGGGCCCTGCATGGAGAGAAAGACATTGAGGTGCTGCAGCAGGTCCAGAGAACAGCTGGGGAAGGGTCTGGACCGTGAGTCTGATGAGGAGCAGCTGGGGGGGCTCAGCCTGAGAAAAGGAGGCTCAGCTGGGACCTTACTGCTCCCTACAACTCCCTGACAGGAGGGTGCAGCCTCTTGTCCCAGGTGACAAGTGACAGGACAAGAGGAAGTGGCCTCAAGTTGTGCCAGGGGAGGTTTAGATTGGATATGAAGGAAACTTTCTACACAGAAAGGGTTGGCAGGCATTGGAACAGGCTGCCCAGGGCAGTGGTGGGGTCACATCCCTGGAGGGATTTAAAAGACATGGAGATCTGGCACTTGGGGACATGGCTCACACTTAGTGGTCACCTTGGCAGGATCACAGACCCTCTGCTGCCCTGACTGTAAAGGACAGAACAAAGCAAACCCACACTCCCCACTCCTTCCCCACCACTCATAATTTAATTTTCAGTTGGATTTGGGAATACCTTCAGCTGGAGGTGCTGTGGGAATGCTCCTCTGGATGGAGCCTATTTTGTTCCTCCCACAAGAGGTACCAGGAAGAGGCGAATTCTGCTGTTGTGCTGCCACATCCACACTCTGTTATCTTGCTAAACAACTCCATTTGGACTGTTATTCAATACAGTTATTCAGTGTTCCTCTGGAACATTGTTCTGTTTGCAGTGTTCTTGTGTGACCTTAGATGAATAATGTGGGAGCTGTCACAGTGTAAAATTAGGCACATTATAAAAACATCAGTGGAAAAAAAAATTTGGGGTTGGATAGTATTTTCCTCAGTAATAGCTTCAAAAAATAAAATTCAAGAGACTTTTGTCTCTTTAGAAATCACACTAAACTGACAACAGATACACAATTCTGGTTTCTTTAGATTTACATTCCCTGTTATTACTTGGCTGCCATTGAGATAGATATGATACCTTATACAGCCTGCATGTGCTTTGAGTTGTGCAGTCATCTAATAGTGTAATTTGAAATACTGAATGTTTGTTTTCACTTTCCAAAAAACGTCATTGCTGTTCTTTATATGTTGTTTGGCAGCTTCTGCATCTTAAACTTCTCTCTCACAGGATCTGAGAGACATTCCCACAACCACTGAGAAAAGCATTGACTAATATGATCTGAATAAAAAAGCAGAAACTTAAACTTTTAGCTGTATTTGAATGTTAAAGTGTTATGAATGCCAGCACCAGTCAAACCAAAGTACTGACTAGTTTGGCTTCTTGCCTCTGAGAGGGATCAGGTAGTAAGGGAAGAATTTCTAAGCAGAGCAAGGATTTATTCCACAAGCTCTGAATTGTAAGGAGAACTAACTTTGGAATAATACCGAGCTTGATATCATAAAAATTACTACTATCTCAGTTAACGTCCTGTTGCAAAATGGATTTTATATTCTGGCTCTATTCCATCTCCTATTTTTTCTCTTTATCCATATTATAAAGGGAAGAAAATTTCAGTCTTACTGGAATATTTTCCTTCTGTCTCTCATTTACAAGAATACCAGAATTTCCAACCCCTACCACGCTTTTATCTAGTCACATTTAAATGTGCTTTTGACAAGTGAAAAATCAAATTGCCAGACTTAAATAAAAAGTAGCAATCCCCTACTTACTATAGCTATGCATGTGCTTAACTTTGAGCAGCCAGAAAATTACCAGCGTGGCAATTCATTTATGTCTTCCTTTCTGCCAGAGTGAATGGCATTTAAGGGATGTGCACATTTCCACTGTGCACCTTCCCCTGCTGACACCTGGGTCACAGCTGCAGGTGGCAGGAGGGCAGGACACAGGTGACCTCTGCTCACCAGGGCTGCAGGTTGGTCCATTAATGTGCTAATGGGATGCTTCTGGTTTGCTGCAAGCCCAAGAGTTCCGTGCTCTCAGCCACCTAAAAACACTCCATGTGTTTATGTGGTGTTCACCTCTGAGCGTGGAACACTGTTCAGCTGTAGCTTTCACATTATTACTCTGTTCAGCAAATTTGTTTCAATGCCTGGAGGTCAATTACCTGGAATAAGTTGCTTTAGGAGCTCCACTGGCTTTTCAAAGGGGTGTCTTGGGTGTTAGTCTATGTAGTAGATGCACTGAGGATCCCGTTACTTCCCATTCAGTCCCAGTTTTTATTCTGTGGTGAAATATGATTCCCTCTAGGGGTGTAATAACAATACCCTGGGAAGACCCTCTTCCTTAATAGAATTTGATTTATTAAATAAGCACCTGTGTCCATGTAAATCTGTAAATGGATAATCTATTTGTGCACAGATTTACTATGATTTGAAGTGTAAGAAAATCCTTCCACCTTTCTTGTTTTTCATTATACCATGGAGAAATAAATGAATTTGAACTCTGAAAACTCTTCATGCTCAGAATAACATCTTTCTGTTGCTTAACGTTGTAAATGACAAAATACATCTTAGGCTTATAGCATATAGCATGGAAAATGCCCCACAAAGCTGGAGTAACTAATTAAAGTAAAAGACAAGACAACTAGATATCTGCCCATAAATGCAAAGGACAACATGTGGATAAAAGTTTGTGAGATTGACCACAATCAATTATTGTGGTTAATAATTTTTCACTCATATTTTTATCTTCCTTTTTTATTTGGTATTGTTATTATAATAGGTGTGGAATGCATTGCCTGCTGCTGCAGAGCCGGCAGATGGAGCAAAAGAGCACAATAAATAGTAGGATAAAAATATCCTGAATGCACTCATTCTAAGCTGGGGGAGGGGAAGTGGCTTCAACCCTTTTTATGCTCAGTATTTGTCCAGTGCCATGGTTTCCCATCTGTCTAATCTTGCTCCCATTCTGCCTGTAGCCATCTGCATCACTTGCTCTAACTTTTCACATAATGACCATTCCACCCCAAAAGGACTCAGGTTGACTTCACTTTTTTTTGTGTAAACATTTTGCTGGTCTGCTTCTGTATGACAATGTCCATGGTAAAGGATTGATTCAGTTTTCTCTTCTAGAAGAGTTTAGCTTTCAGAAAATTTGAAGTATAAATATTGTCCTGTGAATGTCTCAGTTGATTAAATCAGTATGGTATCTTATTTTTTTATGTGATTAACAACAAACTTAAGACTATTTTTAGGAGGAAGAATGCACTTTGTTCTAAGGAGAAGGTTTAATTGTAAATCTGTTCTGCTAGGTCAGTGGTAAGTGTTCAGGGTTTTTCTGACAGCTTTGCAGCCCTATGGCCACCCATTGTGTAAAGAAATGCTAATAGAAATATTAATAGAAACATTAACACAATTTTCAGTGGAATAAAAGGGTTTGCTTAGGATAAGATTATATATATATATCCATAAGGGGAATGGAAGCTGTCTGCCATGTACATAAAATGGAGAACAGGAGGCTTGTTGAGATTTTTTAATGTAATTCGAGTGTATTGTTGGGATTTATTTTAATGCACTGTGTGCTCAGACAGAGATGTCACTGGGTGATATTTTATTGCTGCTAACCTGGGAGCAGTTAGTTCTGTGTGGGTACACGTATGTTGTACTATAATTGCTGAAGGCAGGTGGCTGAACACAGATATGCAGAGGACTTTCCATGCATAAACCATGACAAACACTGCACTTTCCTCCCTGTCTGTGAATTCAGGTTTTATTCTCTTGCTACACAACTAAGAAATTACTGAAGCTGCCCTTGAGGTGACAGTACTGTCTTTTAGTCACAGAATTAACATTTGTTTTGTGACATGGATCACTTATAGATATATATATAACCTTACTACAGGTTTCACAGTCTTGATGAGCTCATCTGAGACCTCTTACTCAACCCCAGCTTGAATCACAGAATCACAGAATAGTTTGGGTTGGAAGTGACCTTCAAGCTCATCCAGTCCCACCCCTGCCATGGGCAGGGACACCTTCCACTAGACCTGGTTGCTTGAAGCCCCATCCAGCCTTGCCTTGAACACTTTCAGGGATGGGGCACCCCCAATTTCATTGAGTAAACCTGTCCTAGTGCCTCACCACCCTCACACTAAAAGAAATTCTTCCTAATATCTAATTTAAGCCTACTCTGATCCAGTTTAAAGCCATTCTCCCTTGTCCTAGGTCTCATGTTGCAGCTGGTACTTTATAGTACCACAGCAAATTCCAGCAGGCTGAGTTAGTGTTTAGTAAAGACCCTCTGAAGACAGAGAAACTTGTCAAAGCCTTGATTTTCAGGCTCTCTCCACTACATTTCCCATTTCTGTTAATTTAGCTTTGCATTTTTTCTCCTTTTTTACACAAAACACTGTCCCTTGTTCTGTGCCATTTGACACCCAGGCAGCAGTCTCCATCCCTCCCTACCTGAACAGAGAAAACAGTTCATCAGGTTACATTTGAGATTTGTAGAAAATAGTTTTTGCTGTGTTGGCAGAGCGCTGTGGCAGTCCCCTACAGAAGCAGCCGTGCTACAGCAGTGCAGGATCCTGCTGTGCAAGTAGACACATCCCACCCTGGAGTTAATACTCTTGCTTTATCCTTGTTAGCGAGATAAGATTGCTGCTCCCTTGTAATTTATAATAGCAATCGTCTTGACCCTTGACTTGAGGGTCTTTCACAATCCTTTAATTTCTTCTGGCCTTTTTGACTGCACTAGAGAATATTTGTGTTGAATTTAGTAGCGTGAGGTCGTAAGCTCAGATAAAAGAGTAACTCGGTCATGTCATCTGGCCCAGGTGCTCGAGGACTTGAATTTGGAGGTCAGGGTTCTAAATGCTGCTTGTATCTTGTGTTCTCAACCAAAGTGGAGATGGGCAGGCAGCGTTGAAAAGGAACTTGCGGAAGGGGACTGGAAATGAGCAGCTCCCGTGGAACGTACAAATTGACTAAACAGGGAAATCAAGGGCAGATGAGGAAAAAGTGGCATGTTAGAGATGAAGTGATTAAGAGAGAGTAACCAAAAAGTTATACTGACTTAATCTTGCGAAAGTAAATTTAAATGACAACTAGATGATAATAGAGAAAATCTAAGTAGAGCTGCCTTAATCTATAAGTGGGACTGCCTTAATCCTGGATGAAATTGAGATTAAATGTAATTGGTTATGCCCAAGATGCCTATTTCCTTTCCCACCAGGCTGATTTTGGAGAAGATGCCTAATGACATTGAGGACAGAGCAATTTCTAATTGCAAAACAACCACCACAATTTTAACAGGAGAAGCAAAGCCTATTAAAAGGGCTGCTGACCTGTTAGTCACACCTCTCCCACATCCTTTGGAAGGGGTTACAGGAAATAAATAGATTCTGATCTAGTAGATAGAAATGTCATAAAGTCTAGTCTGAGTTTACTAAAATAGGTAACTGATACTTCTGCTCAGTCTGGGCTTCAGTGAACTGCTTGTTAAGCATCACTTCAGGAAATTGTTAGTGAAACTGGAGACGATTAAAATTATTTAAAGGATGGTGAGCGTGATAGAGGACTTGATGTAAAGAACTAAGGCAGAAAGAGGAGTTCTAGTGCTATGTGAGTTGGTCCTGGTGTGTGTTTTATTTAGTATTTTCAGTAGGGATCTTGCTGGAAGAGTGGTTGAATGTAATATACTGAGATTGTGGAGTAGGACAGAATTACCAATGTGTAGTATACAGGATCAGAATACCTCTGAGGAAGGTAATGAGGATGGGAAAAATACAAATAGTTTTCAATTTCATACCATGAACTGCAAGGATATGTGCTGAAATACTGCTGTTAGGGGTTTTTTAGCTATAAGCTTCTCAGCTCACATTATTTCACTGTTGGAAATGACATAGGAAGAGAAGATATTGGTTGTGGTAGCTGCTGCAGGTTACCTGGCAGCCACTAATGAAATGTAGCCATGAGAGAGGCCAAGGGCAATGCTCTGTGAAAGAAACTTGCGCTGAAGAGAGGAAAATCACAATGCCACTGAATAAGGCTTTTGTGCCATTTCAGACCCGAAGTGTGTTAGTCTTGTCATCACCATTCACAAATGAAGAATTCCTACCAGGACAGGGCAGGGAAGATCTGCTAAGGTGATGGAGGAGAACGTGTGTCCTGGGATGGTTGGATTGAGTGGATGGCAGCAGGCAAAATGTGGGCTGAGAGCGTGTGTATGTTTGCTGTCTGCAAGGATATCAGAGAATTAAAGAAGGAGGGAGTGTGAGGAGTTCCTTCAGCTGAATGCCAGCATTAGCATAAGAAATAAATTGATGTAAACTGACAATTACTGCTTTCAGGCTTGAGGCTGGGAGGCTTCTGACCATGAGTGATCGCTCTGACAGATGCAGTGGGTCTGGACACCAAGCTGGCTTTAATGTGATTTATTTTTTAAAAACTAATTGTGAACGGTACTTGAAAACTGGAGTCAGTGATCCAAAAGGCCCTGTTCAGGCTTAGGTGCCTCTAGTCCCAGTAGTATCTGGATTACATTATAACTTAGACTGAGTTAATATAAACCTTTATGCATTTATTTATCCCATTTCTGGAATCTGCTGAACTGACAGGAACAAACAGAGAATAAAACCCAAGCAGCGTTTCAGCGTTCAGCTGCCCATTGCTAACTCCACGTATGGTAATGTGACATTCTGAGGTGCATTTGGCAAAGGAATTGTGCTTTCATGCTTCTTTGAGCAAAGTTTCAGGTTGTCTTTGCCTTCAGGATATGAGATCTTTTTTTTAATTTTTTATTTTATTTTATTTTAAGCCCTAAACAAAATGGTAGCAAGGCCCAGTCTGTGTTAGGGTATGTCTGCGCAGCTGTGCAAAAGCAGATAATGGCGTATTCAGCTTTTGGCGAAGAGTCAGTACTTTTCATCTGTCATCAGAGGTGGAAGCAGTAATGCAAAGTGATACTGGAAAAGCATTATTCTGCTACAGTGACAGCACCATTAAAATCAATAGAATAGGGCTTTTTTCTAATCCCTTCTACAGTAAAAGAATTAACATGCCCGTTAGTTGTGCGAAAACAGGAAATTATCTGGCTCTGCGCTTGATTGCGGTGAGTTTGGGTTTAGGAGGCTTTGCCTTTCTTTTAAGGAACAATATATCCTGCCTAGGGCTCTGAGTTCTTAAAAAACAATAATTTAAAGATCCATCCACTTTTTGGGAAAGATGGATGATATGATTTGTAAATCTCTTAAACACACTGGTTATAAAGATCATTTTGACCACTGTTCATTACTGTATCTATAGTCATGAGTAATCTGCAGTTAAATCCATGGAGATGCATATCCTGCTGGATAGAGCTGTCACAAAGCTGCTGAGTAAGTCTTCACCAATTGTAAGGTATCCCAGTGTGGGTTTGGTTGTATTTTAGCAAGCTCTATTTTTCACAGCTTTATTATTGAGATGTGGAAACTGGTTTAAGCTGAACATCTGACTTACAACAATGTTTTCTTCTCCCTATTTCTGAAATAATCACATTTTTTTTAACTCTTACCTGAGTTGGATGTACATTTTCTTTATTGGCCTGTAACCTGTATTACTTGCTGTGAACCTGTTCAAGGAAATAGTTTATACTTATATCATAGTTTAGTTTATCAAAAAAGTAGTTTTATTTAAACCAGACTTAGTAAAATCAGTGTTAGACAGGTAATTATTTTCAAAGACTGGGTTTAATTAGCTTGCTTGAGATTACAGACAAATCTATGGCATAAAAGAGAATTGCCAACTTCTTATCTTTTCCACAAGGTTATAAAAATATTTTGTTACAGTTCTTCAAACACTGGTCTATATTGAACCAACACAATACCACGGTTATTACCATAGTAATTCAGACTGTTGAACTGTGGTTTCCAAAGGTGAAAGGCTGATACATTAACCCGCTGATCTGCAAGTGTATGACAGTTGGTGAAAAATGTTCCATATCCTTCTCCTCCAAGCAGTGTGGCAGAGAACAGGATAAAATGAGTGGGAACAAATGCCAGAGTTAGCCGAGCCCTTTTAGCACAAAATGTGGGGGTTTTTTTATGTCAGGAGCCACACAAAGAATCAGTTGTGGGTTTTTGGTGGTAGTGTGAGATTTTCTGAAGAAATACTCGAGGTCTGAGTTCTCCAAACCTGTCTTGCTTAGTCTGGCTTTTACTTCATAAAAATGTGTCAGCTTAAAGCAACTGAGGTCTGAAGAATGGATCATTGATTGCAAAGTTTCTCAGTGGGCATTCTGATTGCCTTCATCATTTCCCCAAAAATATTTAATTTTTTAAATTTAAATTTTTGATTCTCTGTAGAATCAAATTCCTCATCCCAGGGCAGGGTGGTGACGTTGCCTTGGCACTGAGAGCTGCTCTCTGTAATTGAGTGCTCACACTGGCTGTCCCTGTCTGCTGGATGTTGGCATTATTTTCACTAGCTATAGCCATGGTAGCTTCATCTGTACTTCACCTCTCCTTTTATCTCCCATCCAGTGCCTCAGGGCAAAAACACCCATCCTTGAATTAGTTCTAATGGGAGGTGGATAGAACATCAGAGCTTATAAATGAACTTCTGGAACTTTGTGCAATCCTCTTTTCATATGTAAATATTGTAACTTCAGAAAGCTGGTTAGTTGTTCATCAAAGCATATTCTTTCATAATTTCTGGTTTCATGTGATTTGCCTCACTTTCTCTGTGATGTTTTCCTGTTTATTAGATTAGATTATAACTCTGCCTTAGATGATAACTTCTTTGGCAATGGATAGATACTTAGTAAGTCATTATGTAAGAAAAACTGCTGTTTAGAAGTCACCTCTGTGATAACCCTGCAGAAATGAGGGAAGTGAGCAGAAAAATAGTTTTGGTCAAAAGCAAGCTGTCCTCTTTTTTCTGATTCACTCAAGGTTATAGAACTGTTTCCTCAGCATTTCTTCCTCCTTCCAAGTAGAGTAATTTCTTCCAAATTTTTTTGAGAGATCACGCTTCAAAACTTTTTTTTTGGGGGGAGGGGGGGGGTTGATTTGTTTTTGGGTTTTTCTGGGGGTTTTTGGATTTCTTTTGGTTGATTTGGTTTTGGTTTGCTTTGGGGTTTTTTGTTGTTTGTTTTGTTCATTTGTGTTTTGGTTTGGTTTAGTTTTTAGCTGGTGGCACTGAGATGGATACTGAGCACAGTATTCCTTTTCCTGCCCCTGGCCTGCTGTGCTACTCTGGCAACCCCTGGTGACCACTGCTCAATTGAGAGCTGCTGGACCTCTGGGTGGACAAATTCAAGGTTCACTGTTCTTTTATGTGTTGCTCAGTCTTTTTTCTACTTGGATCTTCACAGAGAGGTTTTGAAGCCTGCACACAAAGTACAGTTGTTAATGACTTCATTAGTAAAATCAGATTATTTTTTTCCTGGAACAGGGCTGTTAAATGTCTGGATGAATTTGTTGTATAAAGACACAAGATTTGGCACCTTTGATTTATGAAGGAAAGGAAGTGATTTGTGTATCTCTTCAAGCTCTGAAACAGAGGAGCAAACAGCAAAGGAAGGTCTTTGTTTACACTGGTACTGACAAAAGGATCTTCTAGGTTATAATATTTCATAATACATAAAAAAGAGCTGATGCTTGCTTTGTTCTTTGAGGGATGTGCTTATCGTGAAAGATGTGACTGCTTTTGGGCTGGCACCTTAAAAAGCTTATTGGTATATCACATCTCTGGAATCTCAAAAGAGAAAAGCAATTTAGATATTCATCTTGGCTTGGTTCTTTACTCAGAGAATACCCAGAAAGGCAGGTTTGTACAGGAGAGCATTTTCCTTGCTTTGACTCTTCTCTGACATTACCTCAAGGCCACATACAGGATTCCTAGAGTTAAAAGAAATTAGATACTCTCCTTTTCCCCCAATTTCTTTTCATTCTGCATTTCTGTATCTCCTCTCAGTGTCCTCTCACAAGAAGAAGCTAAATAAATGTTTAGCTTCAGAAATGGGCAAGAAATGCTTTCAAAGGATGTTAGATGCTTTATTGTCTTCCCATGGAAAATTATGTACCCAATTTTTTCCAGATAAACTCATGATCAGACAGTATTATAAGACAGCTTTTTTTATGAAGTTCAGGACTGGGAGATATTACTGATTTTCTGAATACCTGCTTCCATATAGGTGCCTGCTCTACTTGTAGGGAACAGTTTATAGCACCCGAAGGACAATTTCTCTAAGTACAGGTATCCGATAGTTTTATGTCAACAACACGATACAAAATTTGTTGGCAGAGAGTTTTTGCAGTGATTGGGAAAGAAGCATCTAAATTTGATTGGTGTAAGTGCAGGTTTACTAAGGGATGGAAGGTTTGGAGCTGGTCAGTTATTAGCATCACTAAAAGCATTGATGCCAAGTCTTGAAAAGGACTGGGCTCAAAATGTAGCTGCTTCCTGAGTGCCCATTTAGAATAGAACAGGTTAGAATTTACAACTGAATAATTAAACAGAGTATGCAAATGAAAATTTTAGGAGTGATAAAACCTTCCAGTTTGATGGTATGAGGAGGACTGACAATGCAAGTCAAAAGTAAATATATTTTCTCCTTACTTGCAGAAAATTTGCTCTTCAAACATCAGGTGCTTGGACAACTTCCAGAGTCAGGATGTGGACTAGATTGACCAATTTTCAGCAGATAAATCTTCTGATTCCATTTTTACTGAGTCTTCAAAATGTTAATGATTTGCTATCTGCAGACTTCAGAGTCTTTCTCAGGGACTGGAACACTGCCGAACTTATGCCGAGTCTGAAAAAATGATTCTTAAAGCATTTCAATTTAAAACCCCATAATTCATCTGAGTATGAGCTGGGAGAGTAGCCCATAGCACACTGCAGATGAGAGCTCCTAGCTGTGCTGCTGGGAGTTCAGTCCTCTTCAGCAGAGAAGAAATGGGATATCTTTCCTTAAGGATAAGGATATCAGTAATGGAGATAAGAATTTAGAAAATTGGAGAGTGGGGAATTTGGTTTGCTATACTTAATGAATAGTTTTCACCCATACGGATGTAATCCAGTTGTTTAAATTATGCATTTAGACTCCTAAATACTTTAAAAATGCATTAAATAAATACTTTAAAAAGTATTTAGGAGTCTGAGGATGCATCAATCTCTTGGTGGGAGACTACAGGTGATTTGGGAATGAGTTGGTATTGCTAAGGCAAAATATTTATTTCCAGGCTATGTTATAAAAATAGCTAATTTGCCAATAAAGCAGCCAGGGCACTTCGAGGGATGGGGCATCTACAGCTTCTCTAGGATTCTCAGGATGTTAGAGTGCTTCACTGTCCTTTGAGTAAAGAATTTCTTCCTGAAAGCAAATCTAAACCTGCTCTCTTTCAGTTTGGAACCATTGCCCCTTGTCCTGTCACTATCTGCCCCTCCTTTTTATCAGCCCCCTTAAGGTAGACTTTGATGTTGTTGTACAGCTGAAATCTCATAAATCCATTCAGTTTATGACAGAGCTGTTTTGTCTGCCCAGTTTGATAAAAAGAACCTTTAGGGGCTGTATCAGGATGTGTTTTGGTGGTGTCCATTCTTGTAGTTCAGTTGTGCTTATTTATGTCATCTAGATCTATTTCCAAGGCCAATTTTTTTATGAGGGTTTTTTGTACAAGAGGTAATCAAGCCCATTGGGAGTATTTAGGTGCAGTATAAATACGGAAATGATGAAGTCTGTGGAGTTTTGTGGTCCGGAGATTTGTGCAGTCAGCCAAATGAAAAGCCTGGCAGTGAGCTGTGTGAGGCTGAGTCTGTGCCCACTCAGCTCCAACCTGGGCAAAACCAGGGGCCAGGACTGCAGGGGAGTTACCTGGCCGCCCACAGGCGTCTGCAACATTTACGCTTAGATTTTTTATATAAAAACCAGAATTTTTATACAAAACAGAATCATAGACTATCCTGAGTTGCAAGGGACCCCCAAGGATCATCAAGTCTGACTCCTGTCCCTGCACAGCCCCATCCCCAGGAGTCACCCCCTGTGCCCCAGAGCATTGTCCAAACACCCCTTGAGCTCTGCCAGGCCGGTGCTGTGAGCGCTGCCCTGGGGAGCCTGGTCAGTGCCCAGCCACCCTCTGGGGGCAGAACCTTTTCCTGATACCCAACACAAACCTCCCCTGACACAGCTTCAGGCCATTCCTTGGCTCCTGTCACTGTCAGCCCAGAGCAGGGATCAGTGTCTGTCCCTCCTGTTCCCCTCAGGAGGAATTTGTAACTGCACTGAGGTCTCCTCTCTGTCCCCTCCAGGCTGAACAGACCAAGTGCCCTCAGCCTCTCCTCACACGGCTTCCCCTGCAGGCCCTTCCCCATCCTCGTGGCCTCCTTTGGGCACTCTCTGACAGTTTAATGGTTTTGTTATCTTGTGGCACCCAAAGCTGCCCCCAGCACTCGAGGTGAGGCCGCCCCAGCCCCGAGCAGAGCGGGACAATCCCTCCCTTGCCCGGCTGGCCATGCTGGGCCTGATGTCCCCAGCACAGGGATGTCCCTCCTGGCTGCCAGGGCACTGCTGGCTCACCTTCAGCTTTCCACTGCCCAGAGCCCCAGGTCCCTTTCCCTGGCACTGCTCTGCAGCCCCTCATTCCCCAGGCTGTCCGTACCCCCAGGGTTGCTCCATCCCAGGTGCAGAATCCGGCACTTTCCCTGTTCAACCTCACATGGTTGGGGATTGCCCAGCCCTCACATTTGCTGAGGTCTCTCTGCAGGGCCTCCCTGCCTTTGGGGGAGTCAGAGTCCATCTGCAGAGAGCACCAGCTCAGGGCTACACCTGTTGCCTCTGCAGATATTGAATATGTGTTCAGAAAGAAAAGGAACATTCATGTGCACACAGAGAGATCCATTTTATTTTGCTATTCTAATACTTTATTGACTTTAAATTAAAACAGATCTCCTACAATTTGAACTTTTAACGGACTAGTTATTGTCATTCTGCTGTAATTGCTCTTTAATGTCATTTGAATAACAATCGGAAAGGGGAAAACAAAATTTATGTGCAGTTAAACAGCTGCAGCTGCACCAAACACAAATGTGTGAAAGTTTCCAAATAGGAACTTTAATTTGGCAGTGATTTTGGCAAATAATTGTCCTTTTAGTGCAGCTCAACATCTGTGTGTAGTTTAAAGTTTTGTTACCTCTTAGATAATTAGCTGCCTAGCTTTCATTGTGTTTTAATGTGGTAAAAGACCCCAGTATAAAACGTTCCAGGTTTAAAAATAGCAAACTGTGTTTTACTCTTGTTAAATTTACATGCCTTTCACAGCCATCACTAACGGGTATGAAAATATCTAAGCTGTGCTCTTTATAAAAGAGCATTTCAAGTAGTAGTGTACCAGAAAATACTTGGGGGAAAAGCAATAGGCACACACCCCCTTCCCACACTTGGCTGGAAAAAATGTGTTATTCTTTGAATTGTCACTGAATCCCAGTGTACCTGCAAATGTACAGTTTTACTTGGACAGAATAGTGTGTGATTCTCCAGAGATGGATAATTTTGCTCGAAGAAAGCAAGCTGCAGTGATTTTGGGGTGTATGGCTCTGGGAGTCCCATGTGTGCAACAGCTCCTCTTAAAAGCATTAATTTCTAAAATATGAACTTTGACTCATAATCTGCAATTTTTGTGGAGACACTTTTCAATTCTCAGTAAATACCCGTCAGACCTGAGCTGCTGTTCCATCAAATCCTCCCATACTGAAGCAGGGGAGCAATTTAATGAATCCAATGGGAGATCAGCATAAACCCTGATGATGAAATAATGAACTAATGAGTTATGCAGCAAGTGGTGAACATGTAGACTTTGGTGCCTTGAGAAATTGTGGAGTTAGATTATATCTGCTCTGCAGACTGAAAAATGGGCAGAACAAGCTCTTGGTCGTCTGATCCATGGGCAGCAACAGCAGTGGTGGGGACATACCCTCCAATAGCCCCAAACTCAGCAGCTGAGGATGGTGGAACATCCAGAGGACTGCTGCAACCTGTGTTTTCAGCACTGAATTTCCAGCTGCCTTGGTAGCCCAGTCCTTCTGTAAATTAACAAACTAAATGTGTTTCAGTGTTGCGTATTTGTGAGTTTTAAAACATCCAACACCACTGATGTGACCTTTCAAATCTGTAGGAAGTGCAAAAGCTGAGGTGCCAGCCCTGGAGTTTTCCACTTAACCTTAATCAAACATCTCAATATTTCAATCTCTAAACCATTTTCTTTTAAATATCTTTGGCATTAATAGCTTGCTCTGAGAACAGCTGTGACATTAACTGTGGGATTTTAGGCTTTTGAATTCATTCATCCTTCTGGGAGGTGGACAACCTTCCCTTTGGTTCTGCGAGTGCAGGGTGAGTAGGCAAAGCCTTACATGAAAAACAGGCTCAGATATGGAGCTAAAAGTGAGCAAAAACCTCTGTCAGGTTTGAAAAAAGCACTTTTCAACCATACTTATGTCTGCCTTGTAAAGTGTTAAATCTCTTTGAGTCCTTTGTAAATCAAATAAGCAACCATGCAATCTACACAGAAATCTCTAGCCAGACCTTCTTTCTCTTTGGGTATTTACTGTGGTCTAGCCAGAAAATTTTGGAAGAGAATTGCCTTATTCCTTTTTTTAATGTGTGTATTACTGCCAGGTGAAGAGATTGTTGTCTTGTGCTGCGGTTCCTTTAAGCCCCAGAGTAGAAAATTATTAAAGTTGGCCTTTCAGGCTATGTGATTTTTATCTGTGTGGAGTCCTGCTCCAAAAATTGTTTTAAGCTCAATTAATTTCACCATTATTTAACCTCTTGTTTAAATGTGTGATAATGAAAAGAAAGAAAACAAAACAGACTCTAGTGAGAGACTTGTAAGAGGTGAATAATTCAATTTTTAAAAATCTGTTATAACTTGATTTCTTGGCCTTGGTTGTGCCTCATCTGTGCAATTAAAGCACCTCCCAGTCTGTCCTCCTGATCACCAGATAATGTTTAAACTCCTTATTTCTGGCCTAACTTTACATATTTCCAGAACTAATCGCTTCTTACTAGCCAAGGCAATTTATCTTTCTTAAATATTAGATATTATTATTAAGTATCAGACTTGCTCTGCTTGAAGAATCTGGGTCACTTCTTAGGTTTCAAATTAAGGTAATTGGTGCTGTGTTTTTTCCTTGTGCTTTTGATGTATCATTGGGGTACCAGGAATGCTCAGCTTTCTGCCCCTTCTTTCCCCTCCAAGAATAAAGTGTAAATTGTGACTGAGGATCTTTGGTGGGGTTTGAGGGTGGAGGAAGGTGCACCCTGGTGGTGACACGGAGCTCCAGACTAATCTGGCACAAGTGGGGCAAGTAGAAGTGAAATATGTTGGGTATTATTAGTCCCCCAGCCATCAGCTCTTGCTTTGGAGGTCCCTGAGCACAAAGTTATTCCACATTTGGAAGAATATTATGGTGTGGATAGTGTGATCTTTGTGCTGCTGTGAGGAATTCACCTTTGGCCATGGGCACCATGCTGGGCTCTGAGTCCTTGCTCTGGCCCAGGACAAGACTTTGTCCAGTTTAATCAGAGCAGATCCCAGCTGTAAGAAAGGAGGATTCCCAGGAATGGAGGAAGACAAGCAACAAAGAGTTCAGATTCAGGTCAAGAAGCACAACTGGGAAATGTTTTGAAGTATACCTTTATGCTGCTGGGTTTTTTAACAAATAATTTATCTTCCCCTTAGATGCTTTCATAGCTTCACTTTAATTTCTCTACTTCATGGCTTGATGGTTAATTCTCATATTTTAATTACAAGTATTTTGCTGCACTTAATGGTTAGATTTATAGAGCCACAGTTCCTCAAAATTATGTAGTAAGTTCATTTTAAACAATTTTACTATTTCTCAAAAGGTTGAAACTCACAATTATATGTGCACTTGACAAAGTCATTTCATGATTTCACCACACAAAGATAGTTTTTTGATGGATTTATTGTGTGGTTTGAGTAATTCTGGACAAGAGTCCCACAGATTTTTATTTGATGTGTTTTTAATTTAAGGAATATATTGGATTAAATGAAAGATGTTATTATATATTAATGCATTTTTAAAGTATTACACTACTATTAAATCATAGCCTTTCTCCCACACTTATTATATAGACTTTGTAATATCAAAAATGAAAAACAGCTTATAGTCTTGAGGAGTAAAGATTGCCAGCATTTATCTGGATGTGACAGAGATAAAAATTAATTGCCGGCAGTGAAAAAAGTGACAGTACATGGTAATATTTTTATCACACTCAAAGTCAGTAGATTTTCTTCATTTAGAGCTGGAAGTGTAACATACTCTGGTTTTCTCATCAGTTCTAGGAAAGACTGATTTACTCAGGCCTTCCTGATGCTGCTTTTCAGAGCCATTATCATTTCCCATCAGCTGGAATGGGCTTTCATCAATTATGGGAGGCAAAATGGGAGGTTTGGGCTTCTGACACCCGGCTCCACTTCTCTGCCTTGTTCCACTCCTAAGTAGGCAGCAGCCCTGACATGCTTCCACTCTGATTTTCATGGAGTTTGTGCATTAAAGACACCTTCTAAATCTTTAATGTGCATCTCCATGTGCTGTCATCATATTTTATTTGCACTGGTCAGGCCACAGATAAATTTGTGCTTAATAAAAAAGAGACTGCTTTTTTCCTTCTTTTTTCTCTCTCATTGACGTAAATTATATTTCAACAACTTAATTTTGCACTTTTTCTCTCTCCTAATGTGCCTAGGTCCATAATGGTAACTGAGAGAGACCCATAACATGCAGGGCTTTTGTTTTACCAAGTTGGAAGGAGGTGGCTGCATTTTTGGGATGGTTTTCAGCTCTGCAGTTGTGTTCCTGATTCACACTTGTACCAAGATCACCTGGAAGCCAACTCAGCTGGCTTCTTGTGCCACTGCTCCTCCAGTCCTCCCCTCCCTCAGCTGGTATTAGGACCAGCAGTGCTGTTTTCTTTCTGGAACCATTTCCAGCAAAATGCAGAGGTCCAAGCGTGCCTCCTTGGGTCCCAGCATTTTTGGGACTCTGGGCTCTGCATGTGACTGGGCTCAGAAGGATTGCTGTGTTTCCTACTTGTACAGACCCTCACTGCTGTGTGAGGAGTGCCATGATGATTAAAGGGTTAAGAAAAGGCAGGAAATGTTATTGCTCTATGTTTTTTAAGAAAATGGTTTTTTATTTTCAGTTGAGTGGGGAAAGGAATGAAGCAAAACATTAAAAAAAATAATCTTATCGTTGGTTTCCAAAAACACAAATCAAGTGTTTGGCTCCTTGGTTTCTGCACAAGTGTCCTCAGGGTCTGGGGTGAGGAAGGAGAGGGAATTCTGTGGACAAATAAGTGTGATGCCTAGATATGAATTACTGTAAATACCAATTAGAGGGGTGAAATTCCAAACTGTTCTGGTGTGGAAATCTGACTGGCTTCACGTTACTGGCTTGGCCAGTGATGGATTTGTTTTCATCAGCCAAGTGACTTCAACTGTCTGTGCCTTTTCTTCCCTTTGCCTTATCTCCTTCATCTCTAATGGGAGACATTTGCTCATTCTGAGCTCAGGCCATGGAGCTGTGATTTCATCTGGCACATTTAGATGTTACCAGAATAGGGATAATAATAGGTTGTTTGGAAAATTTTTAAGATACCCTATCTCTCAGCGGGTTGATTTTTTCAGCAGCAAACACAGGTTTCCAAGTTAATTTTGGTTCCATTGCAGTGGAAGTGCCTTCTGCTGCATGCAGAAGCCTCAGTTCTCTCAGATACAGAGTTCATACATAGATACACCTCCCAAAAACCTCCATGTGCACATTTTTATTGGATGAGCTCTGGCTCAGAAATGGAACCATGCCATCATTGTGTGCATGTGGGGTGTATTTAATAAAAGAGAAAAAAAATCACATCACATTTGTAGCTTATTTGCTGTCACTTCAACTACAAAGTGTAGTGTACAGTTAGCAGTGGTTGTGTCTTGCATGTATTCACTGCAAGAAATTCTACAAGCTGTTGAGTTTCACCACAACTAAATATAGCACTCACTCTAGCACTCTTCAAAATATTTAACAAAAAGGAAAGTTTGTTTTAGTAGTGTTTGGCATTTTACAGTCTCAAGATAAGCAAAAGCTTTAGTTGCACCTTAATACTGGTTTGAAAGTAAAGTCTGTAATGTGATTTGTAAAATAGATTTCATTATTGTATATACAAAATTTCTCCTATTTCTTGTAAAGACAGAAGTATTTACAGAGAGTAAAACTCGATTTGCAGTTGTACTTGAAACTGTTGCTGTAAGAACATAATGTAAAAGTGAGGTAAAACTAGTATAAAAATATGTATAACTGATATAAAACTATTTTGGGATTAACCATCTGCAAATATTTTATCACTCTAAACATAATAGACCAACACAAGGACTCACACATAAGATTAATAATTAAATGTGTTTGAAAATACAGAAAATGTATTTTTGAATACCTGTAGCAGTTTCAACATACACATTTTTCATTTTTCATATTAAATAAAAGAGAATAGCATCTGTTTTAAAAGAAGTTGTTGTTACCAGAAAAAAAAATACCCAAAATAACAAGAGGTGAAATGTGCAATAGCAGCAATATTTTACTTCTAGCTGTAACTTTCCCTATAATCAAATAAGCTCCAGATGCCAGGATATTTATCTCATTTGTCAGGATGTCCAAGTTGTTCCTCATCACCTACCTCAAATAAGTCAGCCTGTCCACTGCATTATGTTCACTACTCAGTTGGCCACAAGAAAACCTCCTTGGAACAGACAGATGGTGAAGAGATAGTAGGAACTAAATAAGTAAAACAAAATCACATGTAAACTTGTTATTTGTAAGTACATATTGGGGTTTCTTCCAGAGGTCATCTGGCTTCTTCCAGTTGCTGACTCCATTAAAAAAAAATAAAATGGATTTTGTTGTTTCCACTTAATTTGCATTAAATACATAGTGCCAATTTTCAGTGTGTTTTCTTTCAGGTTTTTTTCACTTTCTTTCAATTTTTTTTTCTTTTCCAAAGAAAAGAAGTAAAATTTCAGCTGCTCTGTCATTATTAAAAAACCAAAAAAAGAAGAAAAAAGTCTGTAGAGAAGCAGCCCCCACTCCTCCCTGAACTTGCTGATGGTAAAGTGCAAAATTCTAACAACCCTTTTTATGTCAAAGGGCTGATGAAACAACTGAAAGAATACACTTCCATATAAATGACCAGTTAAAAATACTGCTCTCTTCCCAAGCTTTTATTTTAAAAATTTAAAGGTTTTCCAGAGTCATGCTGGCTGTTGGCAGTGAGGAAATCCAGCACTGAGGGCAGGTTAAAGGGTTTTTGGAGGGAGGCTGGTGTTTCCAGCACTGTTTGCAGGGAGCCACCAGAGTGGGTTTGTAAAGGTGATGGTCTTGGTTTATTTTATTGGCCATTCTTCAGCAGGGTGTCTCAGCCTGGGCACAGTCATCTTCACACTCCTTCAGTGCTAATTAAAAAGATGCCTTTGTCACTGATCCTTTCCCCCTGAATCTTCATGGCAGCATTCCCACTGTTTTCCTTCTCTTCTCTTCCCTTCCTCTTTCCTCCCTCAGCACCTTCAGATGAATATTTCTGGGGTTTGTGATTTTTGCTTTATTGACAATGTGTTGGGTTGGCAGCATTCTTTGCTTCATACCTACCAAAATCTGGATGGAAGAGTTTAATGGATCTTGCACTGCACTATAACAGTCAGCAGATTCAAGAAAAGAAAATTAATGACAAACCACTTTGCACTTCTAGAACTTTTGCCTCTGGCAGGTAAACCATTGATTATCTTTTTGTGATTGAATTGGTTTCTTTTCACATAGATACTTTATGTTAAAGTAGTCAAAAGCTTGGAATATGTACAAACTCCAGTGACTGACTTTTATTTTCTATATAACACGCAAAATCCAATTTTAAAATAATTTAGTGAAATGTAGATTCAAGATTTAATTTTTAATATCTCATTACTCTTTTAAAATACAGAAGTTACAATGTGTTGATGCTATTTACCCTATATGTTTCTAGTTTTTAAAAACTGCTTTGACTTTGATCCATTTTTATTTTTATTTAATGGACTAAATTTCTTCTCTGGTGCTCTCAGTGGTACTTTTCTTGAAATACTTACTATAAGCTCTTGAATTTTTGTATTGGTGGACTGATGAACTATGTAAGCCATTAGAAGAACTGAAAAGTTAAATAGTAGGAGTAGCACTGAAGACATAATTAGGTGAAGCATTTGTAGCTTTGGGTATGACCTGTAATGAGGAATTCTCTATAATTCCTATTTCATTCAAAGAAAAACTGCTTGGTTTTATGTGTGCAGGTCAATACTTAACCCCCCACCTGCTCTACCATTTGAATACTGCTCAGAATTACTCAGCCTGTTGCCACGTTTGGATATTGCAGATAAAAACAATATTCTAGAACCTTCTGTGCCTCCCACATTGCCCAGTCAGGAAAAAACTGACATCCTGGTCAGAGGAGATTCAGGGTTTGAATGTTTCAGATATGTATTTCAACATTTCATTGTGCTGTTTGACAGATTAATTGCATTTTTCTTTGCCACCTGCACTTTGTGTTGCGTCAGGCCGTGTATGTCCAAAAGACACATGTTGAAAGGTCTGATGAATTACAGTTTTCCAAATAACACAGCACTGACATCCATAAGATTCCAGAGGGGAGAAGTGTGATATTTGTTTTGCAAACACGGTTTTCTTCCTTTTCTGTGTGTTGTCAGTTTAGCTTCTTGATTTTCCCTGGATTAAGTTAAGGAAACAAAGATTGCAGAGGCAATAACATGGGCACATTGCCTCTCACAACTGTCTTTTGTAAATAATTTAGGAAAAGAATTACTTCCCTGCATTCAACTCGAGGGCAACTTAGCAAGATTGACTATATTTTAATCATCACATTTGTGCCTTCAGTGGCTAGAAGTATTTTCTTATGGTTATAAAGGCTGGCAATTAAAACGTAATGCTTCTGCCTCACACAAAACTCACAAACACCTCTTTAAACATCCTGATGATGGCCTGGCTGCATCCATTGAATTTGTGTTTTGATACCCAAACACTGAGGGGTTTTTTTGACATGTCACAGACACAAATGTATGCATATGTATTGCTTGTAGTGTGTCCCACTTCATCTGCTCTGTGGAGTTAGTGGATGTGACCTGTAGTGTCTCATCTAGCCCCATATTTCATCTTCAGAAGGAAAAGCTGCTCAAATCCCCATAGATTTGAGAGGTACCATTTGGCCATTATTGTTCCACTTTTATTTAATGTCTGAAGTAGGAGGAACACTTCTAATTTTGCTTTATATTCAGTTACAAAGCTTTACCTGAAATATAAAATTCATTTAAGAATCACAGAATGAATCATAAAATGGTTTGGGTTGGAAGGGATGTTGTAGATCTCATTCCAATCCCCCTGCCATGGGCAGGGATATTGTCCCACCATCCACTAGACCAACTGGAAGAACAAGATGCATCCAACTTGGCCTTGAATACTTCCAAGATCACTTTCCTTGCCTCCTTGCTTTCTCCAACAATCAACACAATGTTTTGTGTTCTTGTTTTGGGGAGTGCTATTGTCCTGTGCCTGTAGAAAGACACTATATAAATTATTGTTAGATGCCTGGTTATACCTTCTAAGCAGATCACTCCCTTTTAAAATCATTTTACGCTCCAAACATGCCAGTTATTGAGCTGAGAGTAAATATTTACTTCCTGGAGGTGTTGGTTTGTTGTGGTTTTTTTTTTAATTTTTTTTATTTTATCAGTGACACAGCTGTATTGGCCTTCCCTTTAGTTTGAACATGAAATGGTCATTCCCAGGAAGAAATCTCTGTGCTCAACACTCGACAGAAAACTCAAGTAAATCTGATGACCTAAGGATCCATTGTTCTCATAGTGGTCCACGTTGACATGAAATATGTTCATCTTCTTTGCAACCTTTGGTATCAAAATACTTGTGTTGTTAAACTGAAGGCAGAAAGGACGAAAATCCTGTTGACAAGTACATATAGTAAAAGCAAGAGTGGAAATGTATGTTGCTGTTTTCCAGGAGATCAATAAACCTCAGTTACATGGGCTTAAACGTGGTGGTGCAGACCCAAAATGCAGCAGGGTCTCCAGGATCTTCAGCTTTTCCTTGTCTGGGATGTGATGGTGCAAGAGGGGGGGAACAGCAGATGTGAATTTGTCTGGGAAGCAGACACATCTCCCTCTGTAAACTGGTTTTATTCTCAGCTGAGCAATGGAGATGTTCTGCTGGTCCAGTGGTGCCCTGCATGAGCCTGCACCCATCTGGGACCCAAATGTTGGGATGAGGTGCACCAGTAAGGGTTTAGGGGTCATAAATGCTGTGAGCTGTGCAGTTCTTCCTGCAGATCTAGGGAATGGCTTGCTATGCTTAAAGACTTTTCTGCTCCAGTTTTCTCGAATGTGTTACAAAATTAAAGCTCCATTTAAACAGCAGGAGGAATAGGGGCAGAAAAGTTTGAAGTTGGGTTCCCTGGAGGAGGTTCAGTTTGAAATGTAGAAGCAGTGGTTTGTAACAGATCGGTGTGAGCAATTCCCACTGATACCAGCAGCCCCCAAAGGATGGAGGAGAGAAGAGCCAGCAGGAGGTTCTGAACTCTGGAACTTGCTCCTTTTCTGATCAAAGTCCAGGTATTTTTATTCTTAGGATACGCTTCAAAACTTGAAGAGTGTTTTCGTGAGATGATGGTGATATTTTCTTATTATGTTGAGGGAGATCTGTGTGGATTTTCCAAAATGACTTGATGTCTATGCCTATTTGTTATAAAAGTCCACATAATTTGTTGTTTTTTGGGGTTTTTTTTAAGTGATCAAATCACAAAGTATGTAAGAAGCATAAATCTGTGTATGGAGTTGTGAGAAATGTCATGAGACTTTTCAGTCTGATACTGCAGATCAGTACAAATGAAGCCAACTCAGTAACATCAGGACTTAGCAGGCCTTTTGCATCAGAAGTAGGACACAGAAATGTTCCTTTCCACAGGATGATTTTTTTTCCCTCTTGCATCATCTCATGGAGATGTCAACATTTGCAAAATTAGGTCATTTTAACCATGGAAGTTAAGAGAAGCAAACCATTAGAATTTCAGTGTGGGAAACAGCAGGAGGGAGTTTGAGGGTCAGGAGAGACCAGCCAAGGTTACTCAGGGCAGGATGGCCGAGCTCTCTAACTTCTTTTCAAAGCAGCCCCAATACCTTGCCCTGCCCTGACTGGAATGAGGGGAAAAGTCCTCCTTCAAATGTTTTCCTCTGAAGAGCAATCTCAGTTAATTAAAATTATAAGTGTAGTGGTTTCAGGTACAAATCTCACCTTGTGCCCTACTACATTCCCCTACTCAATTCGAGGATTCAAATCTGAAATCTTACCTCTTTTGGGCTGCACTCCTGTGATTTGGTCCATGTGGTTTGAGATATGAACATCAAAATCACTAATGTTAAATGCACTTTAAAAAAATTATCTAAAATAAGTGATTAGGAATGAAATGGCCATATTTTTATGCATTATTTATGGACAAATATTTGATAACCTGACCACATTTTTCATCTCTAGGGCAGTTTAATTAAATAAAACAAAATGTAGAAAAAATAAATTAGAACTTGATTTAACCCAAGCAAACTTTTTACTAAAACAGAAATCAGTTTGCCATCTGTTATAATTGATGGAGGTCTAAATTGTCTTTTTTTCCTAGGAACATTTAGCAGACTGAGCTATATTTAAATTGCAAGGTTTGTACTTAGAACATCCAGAAATTAGGTTATTATTTATTAAAAGACCTACTGCATTCTCATTTCAGTACTGATAAATGCAGGAAAACTTGTTTCCATCATCGAATTTTCAAGTACAATTACTTAGCTGTGCTCATATAATTACTGCTAAAATGTCATATATAAAAATGACTGTGTAATCACATTTACAAAAATGTACCACAGGATGGTATTTCTGTGGATACTGGAAGAGAAGACTCTAGGAAATACTGCTTAATCTGGGTTGTTGTATTTTTTAATTGCCCAAACTGCACCTAAAATACTAAAAATGGGTATTTTTCTGAATAGTCACCTCCTTGTTTGTCATGATTAGTCCAGATAAGAATTCAAGAAGAGGCCTAGGCAACAGTTAAATTAAATTTTAGAAGCCATACTCTTCTTAAGAGCTGCAATTTTGTTCCCAGTAGGCCTTTAAATGCTACTCACATGCTGCCTTCTAAGTCCCATTATAGATGTCAGTGCTCCTTAAGTTTGGCTTTGTTTAAAAAGAAAAAAAACAACCTTCTTTTTGAATGAAACATGCAAGCAAATCATTAGATTAAATTGCTCAGGAAATGATATGTGTAAATTGGATCTGCAGAGTCGTTACACAGCCTCCAGTAAACTTGGAAATCTAAGGGAATGGTATGGGTGGAAGAGGGGAGAGGCTACAAAGGAGGAATTTAGAAATACTGCCCTGGCATGCAGGGACAGTGTTAGGAAAATCAAAGCTCAGGTTGAGACTTGAATGTCAAGGGCAAGGAAAAAGCTTCTACAGCTACAGGGGTAGTATGAGGATTGGGATGTGTTTCTGGGGACATGATGCAGAAGAGGGTGACTGGGAGCAGTCAGCATGAATTTATCAAGATAGATCCTGCTGTGGAGGCAGGTTCACCTTGGGGATCAGGGGATAGTGGTGGATAATGTCTTCCTCAGTTTGAACAAGGCTTTTTGTCAGTGTTGTCCAAGCTGGGGGTGTGTGGTGGGATGGCTGGGCAAGCAGAGGGGTAAAGCTCTGGTTGGATGATGGGGCTCAGAGGTCGTCTTTAGTGCTACTCTTTATTTTCTGGAGACAATAGCAAGTGGAGGAGGATCTGTTAGAAGATCTTGCTCGTTTAACAGTAGCAGATGAAGGCAGGCAGTGATACCAGAGTGGAACTGCAGCTTTTGACTACAACCAGCGTCTCCAGATTTCAAAATTCATGTTTTTCACTTGTTTAGCTTACAGAGTAACAGAATGGTTGGAGTTGAAAAGCCTGTGAAGATCTTGTTCCAATGCCCTTGCCATGGGCAGGGACACCTTCCACTAGACCAGGCCTTGAGCACTTCCACAAATGGGGCAGCCACAGCTTCTCAGAGCAACTTGTTCCAGTGTCTCACCAGCCTCACAGTCAAGAATTTAATCCTTAAATCTACCTAAACCTACTCCCTGTGAGTTTGAAGCCATTTCCCCTTGTCCTGTCACTCCATGTCCTTGTCAAAAGTCCCTCTCCAGATTTCTTAAACCCCTTTAGTCACTGGAAGGTGCTTCAAGGTCTCCTTGGAGCCTTCTTTTCTTCAGTCTGAACACCCCCACTGTCTTCCTGTCTCCTGAGCAGAGGGGCTCCAGCCTCTGATCACCTTTGTGGCCTTGCTCCAGCAGATCCATGTTGTACTTCTGCTGGGGGCCCAGAGCTGGAGGCAGCTCTGCAGGTGGAGTCTCACCAGAGCAGAGCAAAGTTCCCTCCCTTGATCTGCCCACCCTGCATGGGTGCAGCCCAGGACACAGATGGCTTCTGGGCTGAGTGGACGTGGCCAGGCCATGTGGAGCTTCTCACCCACCAGCACCCCAAAGTCCTTCTCCCTGGGGCTGCTCTCAGCCCGTTCTCCACTGCATTCATGGTGAGAGGCTTCACTGAACAGGTCTGCCTTGAGCCTGCTAAAGGAGAGTCAGAAGTGTAGGACAAAGCCAGTGGAGATTTTATTCTCCCCATTAAACTGACTAACACCTTGTCTTGGAAGCTCTGTCAACATGCAGGGAAACAGAGAGCTTTTATTAATCAGTCATTAGTTAAGGTCTGAAGTACAAGCAAGGGGTCAGGTTCTGCTAAGCCCCTGTGGAAAGATGGGACAAATCCACACGACTGTGCTGCCCTCACCTGACCAGGGGGAAATGGGTAAATCCTGGTGGGAGGGTGGCTGCAGGAGCAGCAAGCTCTGGAGTTTGGAAGGATTTTCCTAGTAAAGATTATTCCATGGCAGAAATCATCCCCTTCTGCTTTCTAAGACCGATTTCAGCAAAGAGGCCATTTTTTCATCCTATAAATACCTGTTTATATTTCACTTTTTTCCCCCCTATCATCTTGTGTTTAGGTAATTTGTAATAGGAGAGAGAATTTAGCCAAGAGAATGTGTGGTAAAAGGTTGTTCTTGTTTTGTATTTTGTATTGTTCTTATATCTGTATTTTGCTAAAATGAGTGACCAAGACAGTTGATTTTAAGGCAGGCATTATCCAGGGCAAGGTACAGTACTGATTTAAACATTTATTTTATGATGGCATATGTTATTCCAATAGTTGTAGCAAGCATTTTAATAAAATATGGATTTATTTTACTGAAAATCTTTCAAAGTTTTAGTACAGCTGTGAGCTGAGGTTTATTTTGGCACACTCAACTGTCCTGTCATCTACAGTAAATGTTTAATTGAATCCCTCTAGTCTTTCAGTTTAACATCTTGAAAACTATTGTCTGAATAACAGTGATATTGTTGTTTCATGTTCATAACTATTTTAAGAGCTATGAAAAACAAAAATTAGCTTGTGTTCATATCATTTTATGTAGTAAATAGTTAAAGATTTCATTGGAAAATTCAGTCTTAGCATATGCAGGTCTTGCATACTTGGATGGCAAAACTTCATTGAGTTCAGGAACATCAAGGAAAGGAAAAAAGACTTTTCAGTTTTCCCAATAGATTGGAAAACATGAAAATTGATAATGGAAACTGTAGACCTATACACAGTTCAGACTTCCTGTACC
The DNA here is from genome assembly GCA_039654755.1 of Calcarius lapponicus. NCBI lineage: Eukaryota > Metazoa > Chordata > Aves > Passeriformes > Fringillidae > Calcarius > Calcarius lapponicus. The sequence goes on from CM077466.1 coordinate 8,036,406, forward strand.
ATAACTATTGCAGAAGTGATAAGTGTGTCTTGTGCTTCTCAGGTCCCAGGAAAATACTTGATTATTTTTTTAATCTAAGAAGTGTTTTGTGCAATTAATAGTAGTCCTGTGAGGGAGAATGAGGAGTCAATTTTGTGGCAGATTTTGGTTTAATTTTGGATTCAGAGGATCTGTGTGTCTAGACCTGAGGGGTGGGATGTCCATGGCACAGGGCTTGGTGAGTTAAACACGTGCAGGTCTTTGCTGGGTAAAAATTAAGGATGAGAGAAGAGCACAGGCAGATGGAGGCACTGACATCTATTATTGATGGCTGTGGTTGTGATTGGAGTACAGTTACACAGATTGCTAAAAGCTCAGAGATAGCCATCTCATAGGGAGCAGGATTGTCTTACACCCGTTGTGTTTGATTCTTCTGTACAACATAGGTATATCTGGCTTTAAAAAATAAATGTATAAACCACACTGGGGTTGACAGTCTTTTTTTTGATTCTAACAACAGTAGGTTTTTTGGTGGTGTAAATGCTTTAGTAACACATGAATACAATTTTTATTGATTTCATTTTCTCCTTTCTGTACGCCATGGTTAATTTATTATTGTTTTGGTGAACTTTCCAGGTTTTACCCAACAGAATTCTTATTGCAGTTTTTACAGTTTAGCTTCCTAATTGGATTTTTGTTTCAAATGAAAGTAAGTTTTTTTCTCTTAATCTTGACCTGCCAGGTTTATCTACCTTTGAAAGGACCACTCCTCTGTCATCAATTCTGTTCATTGTGTAAGAGCAAAACATTCAGCTCTAGTAGAAGTCAACAAAAATATGTTAAAATATAGTGGAAGGCTGATGTGATACTTTTAAAACACATCAGTTGTATTAAAACAAATGTAATTTTACAGACCTTCAAGTTTATATAGTTTTTTTTTTTTTTAACAGTAGGAACTTGCCATAAAGGGGACCTGTGTCCATGGACATGAGACAGATCAGGGGGAGTGCAAACTGCAGGTTAGATAATCAGCCTCCTACAGATGCTATAGGCTGTTCCTTTACAGGAAGCACTGTCTAATCTTTACCATGTCCACTGTGAAACCAGAATGATGCCACATTGCTGACACAGCTGAGACCAACACCATGGATGAATGTGTGCCTGTCTTGGTCTCCTCAGTCATATGGAGAATGACTCCTCAGTTGTAGTGGGATATCTACATATTTTATGGATTTGCTCTGACAGCAAGCATGAGTGTTTAATAGGCAAATATTATACATACTTTAAAGATGAGGAACCTGGATACCTAGAAGGGAAGTGGTTTAGCATCACAAGGTTGATAGGAGACTGGTGACAGAATCAGGAACTGATTGTATGTTTCCAAAATCTTGGTTGGTGCATTAATCCTTCTAATTTCTCCTAGTTTTGAGGTGCCCCTGTTCCCTTACAAAAGCGACTGCCAGCAGAATTTCTCCAGGCTATGTCTTGTGCAACTTTTTGCAGACTTGAGTGGAAAAGTCTGAGCTGTGTCATCAGTTAGGATGTCAGCAAGTTAAATACCAAAAATTGATGGGCAGCAAACAGTTCTGCTTGACAGAATACAAGAATAGTCTTGCAGTGCTGAGAGACAACGTGTTTAGAAAAGCACTGACTGAGCTAAATCTGAGCAAGGCAGCAGTGTTGGTCCCTCAGGACTCATTGCCATTATCTGCTGGAGGACATTTCTGCCAGCAGCATTCCCTGTGTGAAGGTGCCACAAACTCCATCTCATTCCAGACTGCTCTTGGAGCACCCAGCACTGTGATCTGTTCATTCATCCCTGGTCTCCAGACATCCCATTTTGGTGCACCTGGATACCCAAGTGCATGAGCCCCAGACTATTTCAGTTATTGCATGGCAGTAAAAAGAACTTGTTATTAATTTAGAACTAAAGTCCCCAAGGTCAGTGTTTCCCATGCTGTGTGGGGCTTCCCACTGAAGCCCTGTAGAAATGTCTCTCCTCTTGTCTCTGGTGCTCTCAGTGGGATCACCATGAGCTCTCTCCTGGAAATCAGCTGGTTTATGGTAAGACATCTCTCTTTATCTCAACTTCTCAGTATTAATTGCTTTTTGTTAATGGATGTCAGGAGCAGGGGGAGACTGGTATCAGGAGATGATGCTCTGTGAGAGACAGCTCATCTGTTCTGTTCATTCCTGTGGGGAGTGAGGCACTGACCAACCATTGGTCAGCTGGGAAGGTTTTGGAGCTGTAGCTCTCCAAAGTGCAGGATCAGGAAGGAATTACCAGGTTACCTCAAACCCTCTTTGTATCATTTACATATCTGAGACAGTTCAGCCCCAGATGTTTTATTAGACTGCTCTTTCAGAAAGGCATTTGAAGTATTCAGGAGATGAAGACATGACCATAACCTTTGTAGTATAGTCAATAACATCCACTTGAGCAACAACAAAATAAGCTAGAAAATACAGACTTCTGAATGAGCTTCTAAGCTGCTCAGTGTTGTGATGTCTTCCTTTAAGATTAGGCAGGCTTTTAGTGTCTGGTATTTCCCCCTGCAAAGTGTAATCATGTTATCTCTCAGGGATTTTTTGGCAATCTGAGTACATTGTGTTCTTCAAGGCATTTTTTTCTCCAGCACTGAGTTTTTCTTTCTGCAGCCTTTTGCCCATACAGAATATGGATGCCAGAGCTGGCAGCAGCAGTTCACTATTTATAATGTTGGTAATCCTGTCCACAATAGCAAAAATTTCCTCCATACTTGAATTTAAGGATTTTTTCAAGGAAACACGACTTCCTCATGCCGAGGTGTGGTTCTTGGAGCTCACACAGTTGCACCTCCCTTTTAAGGCTCTAATTCCCTACCCTGTCATGACAGTAGTCTTTTCTAATGGCAAAGCTTTCCATCTTAGATTTATTAAAGCATGCTTTGTTTCTTTATTTATCTGTGATCCAAAATGACTGCATGATTGCACTTTTGCTATTATTTTTTTTGTCAGTTATTGTTTTTATGATGTTCCCAGTAATTTTTGCAAAGATTTTCTATTTATGTCCACATTGTTGGTGAAGATGATGACAACTACCCATTAGAAACATCTTTACTGAGAGAGTTTTTCATTGACAAATGTGTCCTAAGATAATTGATCATAATCCTTTGAATATGTGTTTGTTTTTATCAGCCTTGTAGAGCACTAACTTCTTAAACCAGAATGTCAGTAGTGTGCTAACTTGGACATCCTGCAAAGCTCTAATTTGTTGCATCTTCATGGTTGCCTTAAATGTATTTGTTAAATATTTATGAATCCTGGTGATGAATGTAGTATAGGAATTAAGATTATTAATTTCTAATGAAAATAATTTGCTACTTAGTAGAAATAATCAACAGTGTGCAAGTACACAGTACCTGGATTTCATTAGTTGTTCATTCTTATTGGCCAGATCGAGTTTAGAAATAGATTTTCATACCAGCTGTGCCCAATGGCCCAAGAATTTCAGCAATTGTTGAAATTTAATGTTTATAATGTTTATTAATTAATTGAGACCATAATCTGGTATTAGGAAAAAGATATTTAAAAAAGAATTTAGTAAAACCCCCATAAAGCAACCTTCCAGTAGAGAAAATGGACTTGGAATGTATTTATTAGTATTTGGCTCACTCCTTTGAATCTGAATGTGCATGCACAACTGCTCACAATTAGAATTATTTTTTCTAATGCATCTATGTGGGTGAGCTTGGTTTCTGGAGAGAGAGATGTTGCATTTAACCATGTAGTGAGTCATATACATATATATATATATATAGTACAACTTGTTTGGGTCAGAAAGAAGTAGTATACTGTGATATTCTTACATTTCTGGTAGTGTAAGCTGCTAAAAAATCTGTTTTGCAATTATCTTGATTATTTAAGTTCTTTGGATGTCCTTGTGAGAGCAATAGACTGTTCTTTCTAGCTGAAATTATTTAGCTGTTTCTTTCCTCAGTTAATGCAGGGAGAGAAAATCAATATAGAAGATAATATTTTAGCATTAGTTGATCCTAGGGTCTTATTTGATTCCAGCATAGCAGGCTAAGTAGCAAATGCTCTTAGCAATTGTTTCTGTTAGTGGAATTTTGAAAGCACTAAGAGAAATCTTGATCCATGGAGACAGTACAGTAATTCACATTGACATATTTTCCCCATTTGCCACAGGGCAAGTGGAACTATTAATGCTCCTGTGCAAAACCTCTTTTCTCCTTTCCTCTTTTTTTTTTTTTTTTTAAGAGCAGAACAGAAACAGTGTTGATCCTAACAGTGGATTATATGTAAAAATATAGACTACCCTGCAGCCATCAGAGGGAAAAAGATTTAGAAAATTTGCCATCAGTGAATCTTTGCTTTTTTTCTAAATAGACTCCTGTTCCATGAGTATATATATTTATTTATTTACATGATGGATTTCTGTAGTGTTTTGGAGGTTTGATGGTTGTTTTAAGCAAGAAGGCATCTCTGGGGTCAGGGAGCAGGTAGCAGCAATTGTAAAATAAACTGTTTGAATACTGCATGTCCACATGAACCGACTCTAACAATAAAATATTCTCTGAATCCATTCTGTGCTCCACAATGTACAGTCAGTGCCCAATGGAGACAGCCGTTCCAATCATGTATACACAAGGAATATTTGTTATCCATTGTAGTATTTTGCCTGCAGCTTTGAGAGACCCAATTTTATCTTCCCTTAAGCAGCCAAAATGATGTCAGCATCAGCATGGTACTTTTTTTTCTTTTGAGTGTTTCAAGAACCAAGAAATTCAGCTGTTTGTTGCTAAATGAAGGTTTATGTAAAATACATATAAATGTAAGCAATTTAACTCAGTACAGTAAAATGGCCTTTGAAATGAGATTTACATGTGAGTTCTTGAAAATCTGGTTGGTTAGATGTGCAGAAAATAACAGACAGTTGACTGCTAATAATGCCATAAACAATAATTAGGCTGTGAGGAGCAGTGTGTGATAGATGACCAAGTATATATTATATATCTTCTCAATGTGCATCATCCTGGCTTTACGTTACCGAACTCTGTGTGTGCTATTAGATTAAAAGTTAACTAGAAAAAATTCCTAGATAAATTGGCAAACAATTTCTTTGGTGTCCTTTCCCTTCCATCATTTCCCTTCCCCCTGCCCCCCCTTTTTTTTTTTTTTTTTTTTTTTTTTTTTTTAAGAGAGCCAAGAGACTAAGCTTAGGTCACAAATGAGATGAGTTTGATGACCTCAGCCTGTGGCCTCTCAGACATCTGTCTACATCTGAAAACATCCATAGATTTTAGTGGAGTTGGAAATCTCTTGTCAGGAAAGATTCAGGAATAGAGTGGGAACACTTAATTCTGCTTGTGATTGTAAAACCTCAAAAAACAAATAAATCATCTCCTTCAGTACTTGGTATTTAGTAAAAGTTACAGTTATGATGCATAAAAGGAAAAAACTTTCAAAATACTCATTGAACCAAAGTAGGGTTGTTTTTCCTTTTCTCCTTAGACTATTTATTATCTCCATGAATTATTGTTCATTCCTCTCTTGTGATAGTTCTTTCTGATGTGGGCTTCTCTGTGATGTTAATCATAGAGGTGCAGCCTCTGGGAAAGACACAAACTTTAACCTTTCTGGGTCACGGGTCTCGGAAGCCACTTCAGTCAGAGATCAGCACAGTACAGCCATACACAGCGTGTTCCCATTTGTTTCCAGGTCTTTCAGGAAAAGAGAATTAATTATTTATACCTTATCTATATACATTTACTTATTATTACAGCTCAGTTGTCTTTAGCTTCCAGTAGTTAATTTAAAGTACATTTTTCCTAAGGTAACTTCATCATCTGTGATATAACTTGCACTGTTCATAAGGCGTATCAAATCATTTTAATTAAGAACCCAATCTGTTTGCATAGAAGTATTTCCCTTTTTGTCTATGTCTGCTGAACTTTCTTTTTCCTGTCGTGATGTACAAGCCTATACTGTGATCATTCTTCCAGATACATAAAATAATACAAATTAATAAGAGAGTATACTGATATCAGTGACTCTTCAGCTGTTCATAGAATTATTCAAGACCAAAGAAACCATAAGAATTTGAAGGAGAAAAAATAGGCTTTATATACCTTAAGATCTTCCTTGGAATTATGTGATAAAAATGAAAACTTAAAAATTGTAAATTGCAGATTTTTAATGTTTATTGTGTTACTTGTGATCTTGTAATTCAGATGGCACATCAGTGTAGTGAAAAATAATAGTTTGTTACATAAAAGCAGTATAAGATACCCTGCTTCATGAAAAAGACAGCATATGTTAGGAAACCAAGTAATTGTCTTGATGAAATAAATGAGAGGAAAAAAAAAGCAGCAAGATACGCAACATGATCTGCATTAATTGGAACTGCTTTCAAAAGGTACATAATGTTCCAAGTCCTCTTCTACTCAATAGTCTGTTCCAGGAAATTTACCTTTCAAAACTGTCACAGAATTTATTTTAATGCCGTTTGTTTGGCTCTGCAAGCCACTTTCCATCATTTCCCAGCAGTCCTGGCTCACTGGGGAGGTCCCTGGGGACTGGAGGTTTGCAAACACAACACCCATCCAGCAGAAGGGCCTGAAGGAGGATCTGGGAGCTGCAGGCCTGTCAGTCTGGGCTTTATGAAAGGCAGGTCCTGCTGGACCGACTCGATCTCCTTCTGTGACAGGGTGACTCACTCAGGGGAAGGACCTGGACAAGTGACATGACAAGAGGAAGTGGCCTCAAGTTGTGCCAGGGAGGTTTAGATTGGATATCTGGAAAAATTTCTTCATGGAATGGGTGCCCAAGCATTGGAACAGCCAGTGGTTGAGTCACTGTCCTTGGAGGTATTTAAAAGACATGTAGAGGTGGCACCTGGGGACATGGTGTAATGGTGGCCTTGGCAGTGCTGGGTTGATGGTTGCAGTCAGTGATCGCAAACGATTCTGTTCATAGCTCAGGGTGAAATCTTTGTGGGCTTTCCACAGTGCCATTGTGAATCACAAATGCTGCAGATGTGTCAGCCCAGCCACCTTGCCAGTGCCTGCCTGGCACAACAAGAGCTGTGTTTAAAATTGCACCAGTGATCCTGCTGTGAGGAGAGTAATGGTTGTTGTGAGATGATGGAGTTCCCAGAAGACGCTTGTAGGACCAGAGTTGTGCTGTGCTGTGATACAAATTCAACAAAACATCCCTGTCAGATGGTGTTTTCCTGTGTAGAGGAATTGAACCGTTAAAAAGACAATGATTTAGGAAACATTTCCATGAGATGTGTTCTCTCTGCAGTATCTTCTTCATGTAATATGATAAGGCCTTTGGAAAGTTTATCCATTAATCTTTAAATAATACCATCCTATCATAATGCTCAGTGCTGCCTTAGTCTGTAAGTCAGGGTATTTGGCAGTACAGATCAGCTCAAATAGCAGTAAATCTGTTGATACTGATTATCACCTCTTTGAATCGCCTTTGCTTCTGTAGTGAAATTCTGTGTTACATGAATATAAGTAGTGTGATCTTTCTGCTAGGAGAACACGCTGCTCTCTCATTATTCAGCTATACAAAGGGAGCGTTTTCAATATCTTTAATTTTTCTTTTCCACATCACTCTGTAAATCACATAAATTGATGTCCCTTACAGATGGGAATTATATTTGGGGAGTCTTGCATAGGGATAAGTTGCAGTTTACTTTTCAGCTATTCAGTTTTAAGCCTTGAGAATAGGAAGTAAAAGAGCTGCACAAGAGTATTTTGGTTTAATAAAAGCAAAAAGGTGGCCTTCTCAATAACCTCCTATAGTTGTTTGTTAGGCAAAGATAAACGTATTAGAAGGTTAAAAATATTAGTGTGTCACCAGATATATGGAGGCAGAGAATATGGAATATGTTTCTTTGGCTGATGGGGGTATGTGTTTTACACATGAAACCTTGCTAGTTTCTTTTTACTGGTGTAAAACCATCGACCATTCACTGTTATGGATTGCCTAGCACATATATTGTTCCATATGTTGTAAATATGAAATTGATTTTCACTGCCCATCTCTTTGCTTACTGTGATTCTCTACTCTAGTTTTCCTGTTTTCTTAGAGTTCAAAGATCACTGACTGAAAATAATATTGGTATTATTTTTGCATATTTAATAGGATATTTTTCTCATTTTGTTTACAAATTTCTGGATATACTACTTTTTAAATTAAATAATTTTAATCTCCAGGTAGAGCTTGCATGTTTTTTTGTTGTCCATTAAATTATCTAGCAGTTATCAGTGGGCAGGTCTTACTGTGTTGAGGCAAATGTGTTCAGGTTTTTTCAGTGTGCCAATGTCTTCTGTTGCTTGTTACAGCTGCTGTGCACAGTGTGGGTTACTGCAGGTACCTGAAGTGCTTGACTGATGGGGTGCAGCTGCTGACTGGTGTTGGGGTGCAGCACGATCAGATTTTAATTGCAGGGGGATGTGATCAGTCAGGGACAGCCAGGGAGGTGCTGTGTGTCTCAGGAGCTGGTATGGGGATTCACAAGAGGCCATGTTTTGCTCACTAATGAACCACTCTCTTATCTTAGCAGCAGGTGATAGTGGAATGCTGGTAGTGCAGTATTTCATGGTGATACAAAGCAGTGCTCAGTTTGGAAGAGGATGAAATTCAAGCCTGGTAACTTGTCATCATCCTGAGAAAATTTGACAAAGCAGGAGAGTTCATTTCAATGTCATAAATGTACATAATCCCAGTGTGTGGTTGTGCCTAAGGTCTTTTGCAGCAAATGGACAGTTTCATGTAACACTGTTCTGCTTTTTTCATCCTTTAGTATCCTTGCTGGTTTTTCAGATGGGTAAGTCTTGTGCTGAGTTTCAGAGGAAACTCTCTAGCTAAATTCTTAGTGAGATGTGGCTTCGATTTCATATGTGTTTAGTTTGTCTTCAAGGCATCCTCAGTCTTGTGGTGTGTGTTTGAAACAAGGAAGTATGATGCTTTCTATGCCACCTAGTGAATGAATGACAGTCACAAATGCAAATATAATTGTTTGGGAACTTGAAAACTATCTCTGATACAACTTTTGCTTTTTTTCCTTGGGTACTTGTTGTACAACTTCGATAAAAATAAGATGCCAAGTGTGTTAGAACTCAAGAGGAGCTGGAAGATAGTAGAGTGCAATGACACTGCAGCTCAGTAAGACACCCCCAGTAGCAAGTTCACTCAGGACATCCACTGGTTCTGTTTAGGCCATTAGATGCTTCATTATTCTCCATATTACCTGTGAAATTGCTACCACCAAACAGGTTATTGAATCTGCTACAGACTTGTGGGTTTTGATCCCTTCAGTTGCCCTTAATATGTAGATCTCTTTTTTTTTTTTTTTTTTTTTTTTTGCATGCAGAATGGAGCATCATAAAGAGTATCTGGTTCTCATTATAATTCTAAAGAGACAGCCAGATTTCATAACTATTCTGCATAGGCCAGAGCCTACTTCCCTTAATCATCTAAAAAATAGCACTTTGCTTCATGACCAGGCCCAGACTGATTTAAAACTTGAGAAGTAAATTACTATTCAATAATCCAGTTCTATAAAAGTAAATGCAGAATGTTGTTACACTGGTTCATTATGTTGAAAGCATAGTGCGTTATAATTTTTAATGGAATGTGAGTGTAATATATTCTAAATGCCTTCTTTAACACTTTGGGAGACAACTGGATCTGTGGTCTCACCAACTGAGGGATTCCCACTGTCCACAGAATTTTGTTAGTAGCTAAATGTAAATTTTTAAGATTTCATTAATAGCAGGACCCTCAGCTATGCCAGTCACACAGTTTGAATGAGCAAGATTTCAGACAGGTGAGGAGGAGAAAACCTTCCCCGGGTCACTAACCCATTTTTTGTCCTTTCATGTTAATTGGCTGCTCATTCCTGGGAACACAGATTGTGCTGCTTCTCCTTTACCTCATCCAATGTCAAATCCCCAAAGAAGCCCTGCCAGCGCAGAAGGGAGAGAGCCATATGGGGCAGGTTGCAATTGTTCCTTCAGGTCTGGATTTATTCCACAGTGAACAGATGGACAATGGCTGACATCCACTAATGGTTCTTGATAGGTTTCTTCTGCTGTTCATCTCTGTCTTCTTTTTCTCTTCAGCCACAACACAGACCATCCTGGAGATGGTCTGGTAACTCCCCCTGACTAGATGGAAAATAGTATGTCTTGTTTCACGACAACAAGAAAATGCAGAGGATTTAATTTGACCCTGGGTTCTTATGTTTTTAGCACTTGTATGAAGAGGGTGAGAACAAGAAGAATATCCCTTAGTCACTTAATACAGATAACATCAGAAGAGAGAGGTTTTTTGTGTTCAGTGAAGGGAATTGAAGGAAATTTATTCTTCCATTCATTCAGCTCACTACAAGCTTTTTCACTTTGTATTTCCAGCATAGACCTAGTAGAGCTGTTCCAATCTGAGAAAGGAGCAATGCACATTTGGCATTTCAAAAATGACTTTGAATGTTTGACACAGCTGAACTTCTTGTTCATTAAGTGGAACTTTAATCTACTACTTTCATCCTTACCTTCTTTCTAACAGTAGATGAAGGTCCTCTATTTTATTTCATGCTTGCAATGACTGCAATTTCTTAAAGATGAGGTGGTTCCTCTTTAGTCATTTTTTTTTCCCATTTTCCCTTCAAAACCTGAAGATTTTTCTCCAAAATGACTTTCACATGAACCAGAAAGCATTAACTTCTTGCAGTGGGAAGTTGCACACAGGGGAAGTTATAACTAAAAAAAAAAAAGAAGCTGTAATTGAAATACACAATTGCAAAATCAAAGTAGGCTGATCTCTCTGTGTCTTACATAAACAAATGCTTCTCAGGATTTAAGTGAAAGAATTAAGAAAATATTTAAATCCAAACAAAGTTTTCTTTCCAGGTTTTAAATAAATTGAATTGACTTAGTTTGATTATACATTTAAACAATCTATTTTAGGATAAAGGTTAAGTGTTGGGCCCGCTTTATCCAACCATTCTTTTCTTCTGACATAAATCTCTCCTAGGATCTCATAATAGCATCTGCAAGATTTACTGTTGACAAAAGTTAAGATATTCCATTGAAACATAATCTTGCATTTTGATTAAAAATGCATAAAGGTTTTAAATTTATGGCTTTAAAAACTGTTACAGTGAATGACGTCTGTTTGATAACAAAGCAAAATCAAGCATGAAAGAACCAGCACACATGGCTGTGACAAACCAAAGAAAATCTGTAAGCCCACAATAGCAGTATCTTTGTGTAAGAAAATTGTCAGACCTCACTGTACACTTCAGAAAACATTCAACATGTATCTTGGGGGTAAACCAGCAAAACTTCCTCTTTCACTATCTTCAAAGTCACATCTGCTAAAGATAGTGAGCCCTAATGCACTGAATTTGTGAAAGCCCAAGGTCATGCCCTTATGGTTGCCCATTAGGAGGGGAATAAAACTTGTACTTAAATTATACATGTGGCTGTTAACAGATACTCTTAAAACAATGTATTTGCTCTGCAGCACATGTGCTCCTCGAAACAGTTTGGGGGCTTTGAAAAATGCCATAATTCTTAGTGCAGGGCACAGAAGACACTCAGCTGTGTTACACTGCTGTTGAAAGAAGATTGCAGTAAGAGCAGTGCCCAAATGCAGTAAGAGGATGGGGATTGTTAGGCTTTGTGAAAGATGTATTGTAGCCCTGTGAGCCATGGTGTAAAAGTTGGGAAGATGACTGAATGTGAGGTGATCCAGAGGCGAGCTGCTGGAGAAAGCAGGAAGTGAAAGGGCTAGGGGCAACCAGAGGCTTGGCTGGAGTCAGCTCTTCTGCTCCTGGATTTTCTCACGTCCAGTCCAAAACTAGGCCACTGACAGCCATGCAAGGGAGTGGGGCTGAATTTGGGGAAAAATGAGCTGCATTTTCTGAAGCAGAAAGAGCACTGCATTGTGTTCTGAAGGGAAACTTCAATTTCGCTTGAGTTATTTCATGTTCTTTTCCATCCTGAGAGTCTGCACAGTTTATTCTGTCGAGCAGGTGCCTTGTGGCAGCTGTCGAGCAGGGTGCAGAGACCTTTTGGCCGGGGATATGGGGTCAGATAACCTCTTTCCTTCAGCAGGTGCAACTGGGCTTGCTGCTGCTGCTGCTGGAGGGAGCGCTCTTGGTCCAGTCAGCATCAGGATCCAGCCCAGGATGTTCTCCCAGGAAGCATGAACTAGTGAGGGGTGTGCCAGGAGGGACCCGAGTCCCGTGTTACCTACAGTGCGTGTGTTTGTTAGGTCTGTGTACAATCAGAAAAGGAAAAAGAGCAAGCATATGAATCCCTTCACGAAGTAGCGTAGAGAATACCAAACTGCAGTATTAATAACCTCCTGTTATTGAATCCTCCATCTGTTCATCATGCCAACTTATCCTCACTTAGAGCACTCCCCTTGTCATAATATTTTGCGCCACACTCCCCTCCCTCCCCGAAGCAGCAGTTCCAGTTTAGATCTAAACATTTGCCCGGTCATGTAACCCCACTGAGGACATGGTCTTAAGCGCCTGGATCCGTTTATGTCTCTCTATTAAAAAATGCAACTGAATTCTTAATTTCATTTTTGATTTTTTTGCCTTTTCCTCTAGTAACTTCTTTTTTTCTGGAGGTTTTCATACCCATATTGGTATTCATAGATATTTCTCTTGTGGTTTAAGTGTGTTTGACCCCCTAATGCTCATTCCTGATACTTTGCCACATGGCAACTGAAGCAGTGAGGGAGAAAAAAAATAATTATTTTCTCCTTAGAGCTTTGATATGTATGTGTTTTTATATTTTGCTAACATCTATAAATGGCAATAAAGTGGTTAGCCACTTTAAAGTGATTAAACCCAAATTTATTTATACAAACCCCACATGAGGCGCTTGGCTAGATGCTGCCCTAGTGATGCACAGTGAGAATTTAGGGAAGCTGTTCTTTGAGGGATGTCTGAGACGTCTGTGCTGAGCCACAAAAGGCTTTCCCAGGAATACAGGAAGAAAATGAAGATAAATCAGAGGCTGCATAAACTTGTCCTGGGAGTTACCTCCCAATCCCGGTGGATAATCCCATGAAAGGGACACACTATCTGGGAAATGATGGGGGAAAACAAGTTTTTAGGGAGCTGGAGCCAAGCTGCTGAAGGCTGCCTGTTATGCTAAAATCCTTGAGTTGTGCCCTGAGCGGATTCCTGAAATCCACACAACTCAGAGGCTGAAACCACCCTTCATAACCTCTGGTTTAAAAAATTCCCCTCATAGGCAAACCGCCTCCCAAAAAACCCCGGGGAAAAATCTACAGCCCTGCCCGTTCTCCCAGTGAATTGCTCGTTTGCTACCAGGAGTGTTTGTCTTTATCCGAGCGGGTCCGGGTCCCTGAGGGATGCCGGGGCCGTTTGCTGACAGGAAACGATCGTTTTATTTCTGGAAAAACCCAGAGAAGGGATGTTCGCTGCCGGGCTGGGCTGGGCTGTGGGTGGGGACGGACGAGCGAACGGCCGCAGCTCCGCTTCCCGCCCGCGGCTGGCAAGGAGGAAGGGGCAGCTGTGCCAGTAGCGCGAAAGTTTCTGGGAGGGCTGGAGCGGAGCTGCGGGCGCTCTGGAGAAAAAAAGCCGCGGGGCAGAAGGCGGCGGGGCCATGGCGGCCGCCGCTCCCTCACCGCGCCCGGGCGGGGCCGCCGTCAGCCGACCCAGCGGCCGCGGGGGCGCCGCCACCACTTTGGTTCGCGTCGGCCGCCGCCGCCGCTGTTCGGGCGGGGAGGGCATGGCGGGCGCGGGGTGACCCCGAGGGACCGCGGCCACGTGGGCGCGATGGGAGCGTTCCCGTGGGGAAGAAATCGGCCTTGGGTTTATTGACTCTGGGCAATTCGCTGCTCTTAGAATTTCTTAGAATTTCTTTCTCTTAGAATTTCACCGCTCGCGGCGGTGCCGAGCCTGCGGGGACCGCGGGGTTCTGGGGCTCTTCAGGGCGGATCAGGGGAGCTGCAGGAGGCACTGACCCTCACCGGGGGCAAAATTACAGCGTTATGGCTTTATTTGTTTTCATTCCTGTTAGTTCGTGAGGGAAAAGCCTTAGCCAGATCACAGATACAGCGAAACACCAGAAGTGCCGATGTTTGGGGATGGCAGGAACGGGCAGAAAGTGATGGGCAGAAGTTCCACCTGAACACGCGGGGGAACTTCTTTGCTGTGCAGTGACTGCGCACAGAACACATTGTCCAGAGAGGGTGTGGAGTCTCCCTCCCTGGAGATCTTCCAGACCCGTCTGGATGCAATCCTGAGCCGTGCACTCTGGGAAAACCTTGTTTGACCAGGGAGGTTGGACTCGATGACCCACTGTGGTTCTTTCCAAAATGACCCCATTCCGTGACTCTGTGAACGCAGCCGGCGTTGACTTTGCCGAAGTTTGAACAAAACAGAACAGAACAAAACAAAAGCAGTGGCGACATCGCGTCCCAGGGCAGGTCCCGGTTTCGCTGCGCGCGGCCGAGCCAGGCTCGCCCGCCCCGGTCTCTCGTTCGTCTCGGCGCCCGCCTAGAACCAGGAGATCGAGCCTGGGGGGCGCGGCGGCGGCGGCGGCAGCGGCCGCTCCCCCCCTCCGCCCCACCCCGCCCCTCCCTCCTTCCCGCGGGGGCGGGCGGGCGCGCGTGCGCGCGGCGGCGGCGGGGACGCGCCCGGCGGCGGGGGCGCGCACCGAGGCGCCGCTCAGTTCGGGGGCGCCCACGGAGCGGCCGCCATATGCCGCGGCTGCCGCGGCGGCTCCGAGCGGCGCTGCCCCCCGGCATCCTCCTCGTCCTCACCGTCCTCCTCCTCCCCGCGGCGGGCGCGGACGGAGCGCGGCGCCTCCATGGGAAGTTCGCACCTCCTGAACAAGGGCTTGCCTCTAGGTAACCATCCGGCCTGCTCGCCGCGGTGCGGGGCGGGCGGGGAGCGGGGCGGAGGGGGGGGACACACGCGAGCGGCCGCCGCCGCCGCCGCGCTTTGTGTGCCCGTCACCGCCGCTCCGGGCCCCCCCGCGGGCTGCGGGGCTGCCCTGGCGGCCGCAGCGCCGGCGCAACTTTGCCCGGTGGCTGCTTTTTGAGGTTGGATGAAAACATAAAGGGAAATAAAAACGAGGGGCGGCGGGTGCGAGTCGTCCCGAAGTACCAAACTCAAACGGCGCTGAAGCTGCGCCCCGGAGGGCTTTGGGGTGTCGGGTCCGCCAGGGCAGCTTTGGGGTGTCGGGTCCGCCAGGAGAGCTTTGGGGTGTGGGGTTCCCCCAGCGGAGCTTTGGGGTGTCGGGTCCCCCAGGAGAGCTTTGGGGTGTCTGTGTTCTCCAGCGGAGCTTTGGGGTGTGGGGTCCCCCACGGCAGCTTTGGGGTGTGGGGTTCCCCCAGCGGAGCTTTGGGGTGTTGGGTCCCCCAGCGGAGCTTTGGGGTGTCGGGTCCCCCAGCGGAGCTTTGGGGTGTCGGGTCCCCCAGCGGAGCTTTGGGGTGTCGGGTCCCCCAGCGGAGCTTTGGGGTGTGGGGTTCCCCAGGGCAGCTTTGGGGTGTTGTGTTCCGCCTGTCGCTCGTGGGGTGAGCGGTGCCGGCTCCGAGCTGCGGGAAAGCTGGGCCGGTGTTTGGATAAACAGGAAGTTTAAAAGCGGCGTTTTATTGCTGTAAAAAAGTGCTTAAGGCCTGGCTGGTGGGATGGTTTTGGCAGAGCTGCGGACGGGTTGTGTGTCAGAGGTAAGGCTCTTCACCTTAAATCTCAATTTCTCTGCTTCTTTCTTACCCTTACTTTTATTATTTTTTTTTAAAGCATGCGTTTATGGTGTTGTTTTTAAGGTAACGTGAATAATATGCGCAGGGTGATGCCTCCAGAATTGCCGGGCATAAATTGTCATGTTAATCTGAAAGTGATTTTTTTTTTCTTGCCCCCAGACATAAGGAGACAGAATGTCGATTCTGTTTATAAACATTATCATTTTGTAAGCAAATGTTACCAAAGGAAGGCTACAAAGCATAGAATAAGCCTGTTTACAGTGTAGATATGAGTCAGACTGCTATGCTGCTTTGTTTTCCTCTAAAAATTAAATTCAAAAGTCAGGATTTAAGTCATAGAACCGAGCTGGGCAGAATAATGGTAGAAAATATTGTTAGCAGTGCTGGTTTTTAAAATTTCACCTGCTGTAACTTAAATTGAACAATTTCACAGAGCCTTATATTTTAGTAAGTGTTGTCCTTATGAGGAAGACTGTTTGCTTTTAGGCCACATTAGAGCAGCTAAAGATAATCATCCCTTTAGCCTCATTGAAAATAATGAGGCCTGATAAACTGAAGTGAGTGTGTACTTTCTTTTCCAGTAAATTAAAATTAACTGTCATATTTGTGATGTGTGTATGTGTTTCAAGAGCATTGCACTGATTCCTCCTCCAGGGTCTTAAAAGATGTAAATATTCTTACTTAGTATTCGAGCCCCTTGGCAAGTAGCCTGATGCCCTTATTAAAATATTTTAAATCTCATTTTTCTGTCCCACTAGAATGGGAGCAAGAAAATACTAAGAAAAATAAAACATTCTTTAATAATTTCATATTGACATCGCATTAAATAATACTTCGAAAATCTGTTTCTTTTATAAAAAAGAAGGGTTAAAAAGCTGAGTATAAATTAGACTGCCAGCAGAAAGATAATTGTCCAGTGCATCTCTTTGTTCTGTGCTCTTATCTGTTTTATCTATTTTTAGCTGTGCGTTGGTGAAGCGGGCATGTAAAATTAACAGCCCAAACTGCTAACTTTAGTGTCTTTTGTAATGTTGCTCTTTATTGACCCCCAAAGGCAGCAAGATTTCAATATTGGAATTCCTTAATGTTTGACAGATAGCATCCTCCTCAGTTTATTATTGTCAGCCATCCCCAGAGTGAGGTAGTCACAAAATATTTTGCCCATTGGCAATTCATTGGAGTATTTCAAACCAAAAGGAAAGAAACAACCCTCTGCCCCCAACCTGCCTCTTTTCTATCCTGGAAAAGAAATGGGTGTTTATGAGGTGGCTGCAATTGATGAACAGATGAGAGAAAGTGGGAGAGTTAAATTGTTCCCTCATTTTTGTTATTGTTAATATAGAATAGTACTTGGGATGTGAATTTAGCTTCTCTGTGTTTGTTTGATGGCATTGAGGGTGTAAATTGACGCAGAGTCAGTGGTGTGTTCTCTGTCTTTCTGTAAATACCCCCCTATACCCCCCCAAATAACAGAGACTCGGTGTTTCTCTATCAGAGAATGTTACTCATTACTGAACTGGCAAATAAAATAGTAATAATCCTGAGATATGCTGTAGTCATGCTCAGTAGAAGAGTTTAGTCAATGAAACTGCTATTTTGAAATGAAACTCCTCCAGTCACCTTTGTGGATTTTGCAGTTGAGTGTTGTCATGTGTAGTTAAGGAATAGCTGGAGCATGCAGCTTCTGAGCACACAGTACACTACGTAAATATTGTATATGCTGTGAAGCTCTGTCATCCTGTGGAGTTCTGATAGCATGATAAAACAAATTACAGGTGCCCTTATGCTTGTCAGTTTGGTTACCTCTTGACTTGTCCTTTTGCATCATAAAGATAAAAAAGTGTCTGCCCTTTGTTAGAAATGTGTGATCCTTCAGTTTATTAATCCCTCAGTTTCTGAGAGCTGTTGTTTTATTTGCAGTGTAAACAGAGTGGGTTGCAGCTCTTAGCCAAAAGTGTGATCCGAGAGATTAGGATTGGGCTGCACAGTGAAGTGCTATCATGCACATACAGTAGTGCACTTGCCAACGTTTTGAAACATAAAGTCAATCCCTCATTATTAAATAAGAACATTTACTGCAGATCACTGACTAGGCTGGGTCATCCCTTTTGGGGAGAAAACTGAACATTCTCTTAGAGTATTTTACTATATATACTGTAAATATGAAAAAAAGTAAAAAAGCATATTTTACTAGAAAGCAGTCTGAACAGTAGTGAGTGTGGCACAGATTTTAATGCCTTTTAAGCAAAGATGCTGAGAAGCAACATGGTCTTTAATTCTTTTATCTGAAATACAGCAGTATTTCACATAAAAGGATTAAAACTTGAAACTGTGCTGATGTTTTGGACTAAAAGTTTTTGTTACCATTTTGTTTTGACTTATGTACCATGCATTTGTAATAACTGTATTTCTTGAAGCTTATCTGGAGCACTTGGCTGCTCGTGTGTGAGAACTGCCTTTAAGAGTAGTAGTCAGGTTTGTGCCTCCCAAGCCAGCTGGGAACATTGATGAGGTGATACTCCAGCATGTGTCAAGCTTTCAAATCCCAGAGCAGTTGGCAGTGCAGCAGTGTAGCAGCCTCCTCTGAGGCTCCCTCACCTCCTGCCCCCATAATTATTTATTTAGTGTGAGAGTAGAGATGAAGTTACACTTTTAATACATGTCCTAAAATTTAAGGTGAGGATAAAAGTTGTAGTACAGAGCCCTTTAGCCTTAGTTCCTCAGCTGCACGTGCTTTCTGACTCCCAGACAGAGAAGCAATGGATTTACAGCTCAGGAAAACAAATTCCCAGCTGTAGTTTTGGGTCTCTTTCTCCCCTATTGCCTCAAGAGCAGAGATGATTCATTTTAGTCTATGAATTGATCAGGAAAACATGCATTGCAGATAAATCTAAAATTAACATTTCCTGCTGAAATGTAACCCTTTGCTCCCTGACCAGTATTCCTCTGGGAGAGCTGGAGAAACGCGGTGGAGCTTCCAGTTGTGGTTCAGGATCTCTGAGCTGTGATTAGGACAGGATCTTTTCCAGTTTAGGCTAGGAGCTGTGATTAGGGCAGGATCTTTTCCAGTGCACAGCAATCCTCAGCCCATCTCCCCAGACGATTAACGTGGTCAGGAGTGTTTTGGGAATCTGGCAGAATCCGAGTGTTGGCTGCCTGAAACTGGTGTGTGGCCTTGTGTGGTGGTGCTGTGGGGAGAGGAAATGACTGAAAATCCCAAATCGTTCATGACACAAAAAAGGTGCTGAGAGTCCCCAGATTAGACTCGTTTTTGGTGCTTTTGGCACCCTTTGGTGTTCAGGTTTGGTGGTTGAAGTGGGTAAAAACTTCAGATTGTTTTTGAACGTGACCCAAGACCTCTCACGTTCCTTGAAGAACAGGAGACAGTCCCTGGGCTCCTCTAATTTGTGCCACCCAGTAGCTGCAATCTGTGGTGTGTCAGGATGGGAGGATCTGGATCTGGGTTCCCCATCCCTACCCTCAGGCTCTGCCTGCTGCAAACAGCCCAGGGGTGCATGCCTGCTTAACCTGGGTCTTTACCCCTTTGGGTGTTTCAGCAGTAATGAAATAATAATTAAAAAAAAATAATCACAAGGTAAAATTAAACACTGAATCAAAAAAAATTGCTCAAAAAACCTTTCCTGAAAAACATCTGTGCTTTAGATGAATAGGTTAATTGTTTTTTGATGTGCAAAAAGAAGTATTTATGTTTGCTATAGCAGAATGAGAAATTAATTTTTGGGGAAGATTATGAATTAGCTTGTTCTCTCTTCTGGAATATTTTTGTCACTTCATTTCAAACATACCATGTTTCCTATATTATTATTCTATTTACTAATTATCCCGTTTGTTTCTAATCAACATAATTGAATATTGACATTGTTTGATTTTTTAATTTTTTTTCTTTGAATTAAGTGTAGCTAATACAATAGCATGTTTCATGCTGGTATTTATTTTGGATGACTTTTGCTGATCCTTGCATTTTCATCTTTGTTTTTTTTATACCTGTGTTTTTCAAGGGGCTTTTAGAGGAACTTCTTTGCAGTATACCTTCCAGGGTAGTCAGCCAGAAGGGATCCTATGCAGAAAGCAGAAAAAGCTGGCCCTGGGGACTGGGGACAATGGTTCAGCTAATTCTGAAGTTGAGGTATTAATAGAAAGCTTTCATTTCTGTTGCATATGAATCCTTTGTTGTTTCAGTATTAAGGCACGAGGCAATGGGATTATATAATTTTGCTTTACGTGAGGTATTTCAAGGCATATTTTAATAGTTCTATTTACAGGTCAGTGGATGTCCCTTATCCCTGCCTAAAGCACCCTTCAGCGAGTTGTGTCACCAGCAGCAAAGTTACATAAGTCTGCAGTGAAAGTTGTTCACGCTTTCTGCCTGTGTGCCAGAGCTCACCACGTTACCCCTCCTCTCCTTTTGGTCTATTTAGGGGAACTCTGATGCCAACTCACAAAAAAAAAAAAAAAGGAAGGAAGCAAGGAAACATTTCTTACTTGACTTGAGTCACAGTTCCAGATTGCTGTGTGCAGTCCAAACTCTGTATTGTTGGATGTGCTCGAACGGTCTTCCTGAACAGCACCAATGTTTTTTGATAGATTCCATCTTCTGCTGTGGGACACAGGCACACCCTGTGATGAGGGGGGTGGGAGTTCTGTCCTGGCAGGATGTGCTGAAAGCTTTAATAGCAATGAATTCTCACACTGGCGTGCAGAATGTGCCAAGAGCACAACTTCTGCTGCCTTTGAGAGCAGGCGTTGCTTCAGCACCTTCTGTGCTTGGTTCACGTGTGACCTTCTGAGGCAAGGGCTGTCTGCAGTGGGGGAAGCCACAGTGGGCAGCCCAGTGTGGTGCACATTTACCTGAATGTGTCTGGGCTTGTACAGAAGGGACTAGACCCTCACCCACAGGTTGTTGGGCAGTCAGGGCAGGGTCTAACCACAGCAGATAGTGATTTAGGAAAGCTGAGCTCTTGGGCAGGAAAAGAGAGTGGTCCTGCTTCCAGTTTTGCCTCTGGAAGCTGGGCTCACTGCTGTTGCTGCTGCCATGTGGCAGATTGTTCTTCTCTCCCACCCTCCAAACATGATCAATAGGAAAATTAGCCCGTGGCTGCCATGTGATGGCAGCAGGAGTGGCAAGTGGGAGTCTCCGAGGCTGTCCCTGCTGCATTCCCGTCAAGCTGTGTTCCTGTCCCTGCTGCATTCCCATCAAGCTGTGTTCCTGTCCTCTGGCAGGAGCGTGCAATGTGTGCCTGGCCAGGAGGGGGAATGGCCAGTGGGCTGTCCTGCAGCGTGCTCAGACAGTGCACTGGCCACGCAGAGCTCAGAAAAGAGCCAGGAGAGAAGCAGCACTGCAGGGGATTTTCATCATCTGCTGCTACACATAGATTTTTTTCACTCTGCAAAATGTCATCATAGCACTTGGGTGAGTCAGAAGTTGGGAGAATGAGCCAGAAAGGAGCTGTACCAGGATGTGTGCTCTCCAGTTGGATTGGGCTGATGTGCAGGAGGGTCTGTAGGAAGAGAGAACTGCCCCAGGCAGCTCTTAGTCAGACTTACAGTCAGCAAGAGGTGCTGCTGGGGGCTGACAGACGGTAATGACTGTGCCATTGATGCAGATCCCTGTGCCTTTAATTTATAATTGCAAAGTTTCCACCGGTTTCTGTGGCATTTTTACCTGAATATGGATTTTCAGAATTAACCTTCTATTTTTAAGCCGAACAGTCCAAAATTGATGTTGCTTTTTGCATATTTGCAGCACTCTAAATCCTGCAAGGAAAATTTATGGCTTAGCAGAAACAGTGGTGTGGAGCAGTTCATCAAAATTCCCAGATGAGTCAAATTTCATTAGATGGTTGCAGCCAGTTTGTCTCTTGCTGAGTGCGTAGCTTCAGTCTTTGCAGAGTCATGCAGGACAAAAGTGTTTAGCAGAGATAACCACAAGCCAGTCTCCAAACTCTTAAACTGATGCTTAAATATTTTTTCACTTTAATGTGTTGTACCAGATATGTTAAACTGTTTATTTTCAACCGGGTAATGAGCGTTTTCACATTTGTGGTCTACCAACCATCTTAATGTGTGTCTGGTGCTTCAGTGAACAGCGTTAATGTGTATCACAGCCTTTCTCATGTCGTTGATTTTCCCATTCATATAATCAGGGTTACTGAGAAGTGATCTTGAGTAATTCAGTATTCTGTGTGTGTGTTCCCATGCTGACTGGAACTGGGCAGCTAATTCCATTTTAGCACATTACTTTTTCACTAAGAAAGGTCATTAAGGTGCTGATCAAAGCAACTGCAGCATTTTAGGTTTTATTTTGCATCCTCACCAAGTTCTCTCCTGTATACTATGTCTGCATACTGTCTCTGCTGGTTGTGCTTTTTTTCCCAGCCTGTCCTGTGCCAGGATTATTGTCTTTCATTTCTGCTACCAGCAGAAAGTCTTGTTCATTTTGGTTGGCTTGTGTTGTCTTTCAGGATCCTTTAAGATAAAAAGTATGCGATATCAATTTTTAGTACCTCCATAAACTAGTTACTTGCACCTAAAGGACTTACTACCTTCACCCTCAATCAACATTTGCAGTGAATACTGCAGTTTCTTTATGCCATGAATTCTGTCAAATTTTCATTATTTTTTTTCATCTCCTGTGAGATTCTCAAAGCTGATTTGAATTGTGTTGAATTTGCAGAGTTCTCAATGTGGAATCTTCTCTTATTACCCTAAAACTAAAGTGGCTTCCTTCATCTGCCCTGCCTGAGATCTGTGGTCCGCAGTTCAGCCACCACAGCGCTGCTCCTTTGTGAACTTTAAACTCAGCACCACCAGGCAGCACATTTTTATTTTTTAGTTTTATGAACAGAAGCAGCGTCTAAAATGACCTTTTTATCTATGTAGAGCTCGATGTATTTTAGCCACGCCAGTCTAGATAAAAAGAATGTCTTGCATTTTTTAAAAGCTTGTGGGAGGAGGCCCACAATAGAGGCTCCATTGTGCTGTTAGTACTGAGCGTACAGGAAATCACAAATTAGCTATGACGAGAGTATTGCAGGGGAGTTTGAAGTTTACTTAATTCCTATAGTATTGTATGGTTTTGAAAGGTTTCACAATACATTGCCTTTTGGGTCTGGTTATGTATGTTGTTTGTATTTGGCAGACTTGTGTTCAAGGCTTTGTCTTGCCATGTCTTTGTTCAAAAGATCTTGTGTTTTGAATCCAGATGATTTTCCTTCTTACTGTAAATAGAGAGGTGTGCAAATATTCTTGGCATTTGTCTTGTGACCACCCTGCGGCCATCTAAAATTTAAAACCAGCATTGTGTATTCAGCAGTGAGAACCATCTCCTTAGAGGAAGAAATAGAAAAGGTTTTTAGTAGGAATTAGTAGAACAGCAAGCTGCAGGCACAAGTTTTCCTGTCTTAACAGATTTGGATCCTGCAGGACATTGAATTATTCAGCTGCTGGTTGGTATTGATGGGAGTTGGAGTGGGCTCACAAATCGAAAGGATTCTGGCTGCGTCCTGCACACTAAACCTGAGTTATTGCAGGATAACACTTCTACCAAAATGTTGTTCAAAGATTGGTTTGTTTCCTTACTTGCAGTTGAGGAACGAGTTCTGCCACTCAGTTGAAAGACTCAGGATTATGGGAACTCTCCAAAATCATGAGTCTTATTTTCTTAGTCCTCTGAATTAAGAAAGTACAAAAGAGTGTCTTGCATGGAGCCGGTAATTGAGAACTTGAAGTACTGTGAATATCGCAGTTTTGCATTGATTTTCATAACTTTGCTACCATCTTCCATCTGAACTGTTTTTTGAGTCTGTTAAATTCTGTTAGTGATTTTTCTGAGCTTTGTGGCTTTGTTTAAAAAAAACATTAAAAAAATCTGTTAACAAATACAGAAATAGAAACTATTTTCTTAGACCCACAGTCAGGGGAAAAAAAAACTCCCATGAAATTGAAAATGAAATTTAGGGTTTTTTTGCTGTCCTGGGGATATTCTTTCATAGAAATGATGAATATTCTGAAGTATTTACACAATTCCAGCAGCTATTGAAGTGCCCTAAAGATTTATTGGCAGAAGGGGATTTTTCTTTTTTTGTGCAGGAAAAAATGATGTCAAAGTCATCTACTTCTCTCTCAGATTTTCAAAGAGAATTAATAAAAATTAGTTTTCATTTTAGAAGACTAATTCTAAAAAGAATATTAAATAGTGGTTGTTTTTATAAATAGTAAATAACCTCACCTGTTACATCTAAAATGTCTTTGATCACAGGAGTGCATAGTGAAAGAAGTGAAGAAGCCATATAACACCTGGGAAACAGCTTGCATTTACTTAAGTATGATTTTAAATCAAGTTAGTTAAGGTAGTACAAGCCTGTTTGAACTCTTTTTTAAGTAACTAAAGTGGGACTAAGTGTACTAAGCTTATTTCACATTTGCATTAAGATATTTAGGAATCAGGAAAACCAAATTACTTTGTACTTTGCAATGACATTGTTAGACATGTGTGTTCTAGTTTTGAAGCACACTTGAGCATAAATACAGCTGCTTTGTGTAGGATTTATGCCTCTCTACAAAAGGAACATCACTGAAGGACCTGTGTTAGGAATTTAATGTCCTACATGAGAACTGAATCACTTTCCTGAAGTTTTTTGTTTGTTTGGGGTGGGGTTTGGTTGGGTATTTTGGGGGGTTTTGTTTGTTTGTTTGTTTTCTTTATTGTAGAAGAAGTTTCTGGTTGCTAAAAATCTTGACTACTGAAGTCAAGTGTAGGTACTGACTTTCAGGGCAAATGTGGTCTAATTATTGCCAGGGGAATTGGAAGAGAAAGGGGAGCAGAGATGGCAGTGGTAGCAGATGTCCCAAGTTGCTGTGGAATGTTCCAGATGCTCATGATGATTCTGTCACATTTGTGAGAAGCCTCAGAAGTGACCTGGGATAATTCACTTTATTTTTCTGTGCCCCATTCCACCTGCATCCTGTGCATGCAAATGATGGTGAGCTTACCTGGGAAAGCATGGAAAACATGGATCTGTTGGAAATGGCACCAAATTAAGAGTAGGATTCTTTAGTTAATGGTGCTCTATGTGGGTGCTTGGTCAATCTTTTTGTGTCTTATTTTACCACACAGAAACAGTTTGGGAAGCAGTGATCTTTGTGAACTGGCTTAAGGTAAATGCACTTATTAAAAACACAACCTGTGGCTTGACTGAACACAGTGCTGTGCAAAACATTCCACTGTGACTGAAGGGCTTGCTTTCTCCAAATTAAAAATGTCATTTCCACCATTAAAGCTCTTCCTCTTCAAACAGCAAAAACCCCTCCTGTATATTTGAATTAGGAGGTTGTATTTTGCCAATTAGCTTGACAGGACACGCTTGCAAATGAACCAGCATTGTTCTGGTGAGTGAGGAGGCTGCAGCTCCATGTGCTGGGCACTGGAATATGGGAATGGTGTGTCAGCACTGAGTACCCTTGCTCCTGCTGGGATGCAAAGCAGAGACATGATTGGGAGCTATTTTTACTTAACAGTTGAACTTTGGAAGAGAAGAAGTAAGGGATAATTTCTTTCAGTTTGAGTTTGCACATTGTACGACTTATTAAAAACTTCAAGATGACTGTTAAGTAAAGACAGCTACTTGAAGTGCCAGATGGAAAAGAGCAAGAAAAATGCCTTCTGTTTAAAACAGAAAGGGGATTTTTTGCTCATTTTGTGTTGGGGTCTTCTCAAGTCCCCAGTTACTGTGCTTTGGTTCTCTCCAGTTCCATTTAATATTCTTATTGATGGGTGAGGGGATTGAGGGCACTCTCTACAGATAACATGGAGTTGGGTGGGAGTGTTGACCTGCTGGAGGACACGAGGGATCTGGGCAGGATGGATCAGTGAGTCTGAGGTTCAAGAAGTCCAGATGCCAGGTTTCCTCTTGGGCCACAACAAGCCCCTGCAGCTCCAGGCTGGGAGCAGAGTGGGTGGAAAGGACTTGGGGGTTCTGGTCAAGGGTGGCTGAACATGAGCCCCAATGTTGCCAGGTGGCCAAGAAGGCCAGTGGCATCCTGGGCTGTATCAGCAGTGGTGTGGCCAGAGGACCCAGGCACTGATTGTCCCTCTGTCCTCAGCACTGGTGAAGCCACACCTTGAATCCTGTGTTTCCCTCGCTACAAAAAATACATTGAGGTGCTGAAGTGTGTCCACTTGTTTATCCTGGATAAAAGGAGGCTGGAGTGAGATCTTACTTAGCTTTACACCTACATTATAAGGTTTAGACTGGATATTGGAAAAAATTTCTTCACAGAAAAGGTTGTCAAGCATTTAAACAGGCTACCCAGGGCAGTGGTAGAGGCACTGTCATTGGAGAAACTTAAAAGACCTGTAGATGTGGCTCTTGGGACATTGTTCAGTGATGGCCTTGGCAGTGTCATGTTGCACTTCATGATCTTGGAGGTATTTTCCAGTCTAAACGATTCTGTGATTTTTCTGTGTTCAAGTTTCTGTCGTGGTTCCCATGTAGATATTCGATGCAGAGCAAGATGCATTTCTCTCTTGTTGCCTGTATGACAGAATGCAGGGTTCAGACAGCATACTGGTCACACACTACCAGCTCAGCTTCACAGCATCAGGCTGCATTCCTGAAATTGGGATGGCCCTTTTTTTTAGTTCCTGCTCTCATTGTCCAGCAAGTGCTCTTATGAACATGGCAGATATTTCTGCTATTCTAGAAATGTACCTGCTTTCAGCAAAGCTGCTGTGGTTTGGGTAATACAGTACTGGTTGTTTGATTTGGCTGAGAGCTCTCGATTCCTTCTTTTGCACAGCAGCCCATCATCTTCCTATATGACCATTTTATATGGATTTAGTTCAAGGCCTATGTTAGTTCATACATAACTTGGAATAATTGTAAAATGTGAAAAATGTCAAGTATTTTTCAGATGACTAAAATTTTAAAAGGGTGTTTTTTTCTGCCAGCATCTGGAAGTTAGCCAGGTAAAAGCTAACATTCCCACAATACCTTTTCTGTGGGATAATGGGCAAGTTCAGGGCAGCATTCTTTCTTTCAGTTATATAAACAGACAGTGCTGGCCAAGGCTAAGAAGTGCTGCCGAACATGAAATTGTTGCTGTTTGCCCTTCCAGTTGTTGCTCTGTTGAAAATGTTTTATTTTTTTCTTTATTTCATTATTGTTCTTCTCTTCGTATTTAAATAACATGGAGTCTTCTGCTCTGTTGCCTTTTAAGATCTTGCCCAAGGCAGTGCTGTGTGAAAAATCTGTGCGCTCTGTGGATGATTTCATCCATGGTTAGTGAAACGATGTCATCAGTATAAAACGGACTTTCAGAAGGCTCCAAAAAATAGAAAGGTGTTTGTAGAACAGAAGAGATTCTTTGACAATAGATAAAAAGAGGTGAAGGTGTGAGAAGCTCAACTGACCTTTCATCTTACTCAGCTTTGTCACTCCTAGTCCTTCCAAAACATAGCAGGAATTAATTGTCAGGGAAGCGTGGAGCTGGGAGTGCAGGTACTGTCAGCCAGCCACAGCACAGGCAGCTTTCAGTTGCTGCTGCTGTTTTGTAACTTCTGTAATATTGCACATTTGATAGGGATTTATTAAAATACATTTTTCCCTGTTGGAATTAATATCTTTGTACTTTAGGAGTTTCTGAATTGTTGGCATGCCACAAAGGTAATTGTGATGTACATGACTTAACATACGGAGTTAAATCAGTTGGGAAAGTCAGTGTCTTGGGCCTGTGTGTAGATTTTTCTTTTTATTATTTTTTTCCTTTAAGGATCCCACGCAGGAACTTAGTGTATAAGCCTAAAAGCAGTAGTTTATACATGAAGCAAGGTGCAGAAATCCTGGCCCCTCCACAGAGCTGAATTGTCATTTTTCAGCTTGTACAAGAGCAGCAGAAATGCAGTCAGTTGGCTATGGCCAGCCTTAGGGAAAGTTTGGAGAAAGGTAGTGAGACCTGAAAAATTTCAGGGATGCTGAATGCTTACTGTATGGTTTTCTGAGCTGTGATGGGAGCATGGATTTTATTTAAAAAAATAAATCTTGGTGACTTAAAAACTTTTCAGCTTAGATCTTTTCTACTTGAATACATACACTTATTATCCTTAAAGGGCAAAGCTTTTCCTAGAAAAATCAATGCCTGTTTAAAAGGGCAGCAAGCAACTGTCACATCTAAAAATTCAGTTCTTAGTAAATTCTGAATAGACAGAAGAAGAAAGTCTGTGAAATTCTTAATCTTTTATGCTATCTGGATAATCTGGAACACGGCTGTATAATTATTTTCTTTCATCCACTGATGTCATTGAAGTCCCTACGCGGGCCGAGGCTCGTAAATGAAACTAAAGATCATTTTCTGTGAACTTTGCATTTTTCCATGCAGTGTTTAGGCCCATTGTCATGTAACAACCTCTGTGTTCACATAAATATGAAGTCAGTTGGGTGGATACAAGCAATTGTAATTTTCTATTCTCTACTTACGCAGAAAGCGACAAAACAGTAAAATTCAAATGGACTGAAATACATTAGTGGTGGTGTTTCCAACTTCCAGTTCTGTAACCATAATTTTTATCTGTTTTAAACCTCTAATGACTTTTAGTATGTTTTTAAGTGCTAAATAGGAAGAAAAGCACTGTTGCCTGATAAAATAAAGATGTACTAAGGAACAGCAATTTATTGTCCTGCCTTCAGTTTGTATTCATTTAGAACTCAGAGTTTATGGACCTTTTAGTTGGGGTTATTTATTTATACTCAGACTGCTGGTTTTATTGCATGTAAATGTCAGTATCTTGGAACTGGTTATATTTAGATCAGTAGCATTTTTGTCAATTCAGTATTTCTAAGTTTCCTTACTTGAATTTTAAGTCCGTTTTGTCCCTGTAAAAATTGACATGTGTGGACTGTATATCCCATGATTTTATTTATGAACTTTATGAACTTCCTTATTTGCTGTAATACTGTTAGCGGAAGCACAGTTTTATCAGCTGTGAAACTGAATTTTGCTCATACACATCGAAAAACTTAATTACATCAGATAAATACATGCACACGGCCATGTGAGCTGCTTGTGTGCAGATACATATCTGCTCATTTCTCATGTCCCTGATTTTGCAGTGAACACTCAGGTAGCAGCAGCCTCTCTCTGCAGCCAGCTCTGCTGACTGATTGCAGGACCCCAGGACAAGTCTGTGAGCGTGGTGCAAAGTAAGGCCTTAGGGACAAAAAACTAAAATCCTAATGAAAAGATGTGCACTGGAAAGTAACTCGGTGCTTTCATATGAAACCTCTGTAAGAATTATACAAATGTTCCTTCCTTCTTAATAGAAGTGTTCTGGATCCTGTTTTTCTTCACTAGAGACTGACAGCTTTTAGAAGTATTGTAATGATGAAGTGCCATTAGCTGCACACCATTCATGTCTTAAATTGCAATTTAATTGTTGTGTTCTTTGCTATTCTTGTAAAATAGTTGGGTATGGTCAGAATCTTGATTTCCAGCACTTCTACTTGCTCTTTATTTTCTTGTTTAGTAGGTTATTCATTTTTTTGTTGAATTATATGTCTTTCTGTTATCAGTTGTCATGGAAACAGGGCTCCTTTATAGGCCAGTTGCTTTTAGCATTAATTTGCAGGTACTTGTTTTTGAATGTGAAAATGGAAACTATTTATGTTCCTCATCATTCCCCATCATTAATACGTGCATGCTTTCCAATGCAATGTAAATTATCTTGCCTTCTGTCTTACAGGGAAAAATGTACTCTTAAAGGAAGGAAAAAAAAATACTGCATCATGTACACTGTATTAGAAAGACAGTACTTCATATAAGGGCTTTTAATACATAAAACTTGGCAGAATCAGTGAAACAAAGACTAACACCAAAACTTAGTTTAAACTCAGAAAGTACCCAACACTTAATAAGACAAAATGACACCACCTAATTTTCATTTCATTAATGTATTATAGTGTATTTCATAAATGTTCATTTATTGACTTTGCTCTTTATTTTTTTCATTATTATTGGCAGAGTGTCCTGTTTGCTTTAAAAGTTTAATGCATTTCACTAGGGAAAATGTTAACAATTTGCTTTGATCAGTACTGACAAAAGTAAGGGAATAATTTCATTAATACTTTGTGATTTTAGTTAGTGGAGTTTGAAGTTCCTGAAATACCTCGATACTGGCAAAAGTCACATTCTGACTTCTTTAAAAATAACTTCTTTTATAGTTATTGGAGCAGTATTCATGGTGCTGTGATGGTGTCCTGCAGCAACTGCTGCTTGGAGAAAGAACAGGTCTGTCACACATCTTGACAGAGAGTAGTTAGGCTATTAGTGTTTGCTCTCATTTATAGAGATTTGGAACTATCTAAATAAGTACTCTTTTAACTATTGGTAACTATCTAATTTAAGATCTGCTACAAGCAGTTGCAGAATTTCTGTTTCCAGTGTAGTTGCTTTCAAGTTCTTTAGGATGAGATATAATCTCATTCCTAACAACTCCAGACCTTTGTCTGAAGAGCTTTTTACAGATTGGATATGCAGAATAAAAATAAGATTTGAATTCATGTACTTTGGCTCATTCTTCTCCATCCTGTTCCAGGCTTCAGACACTTTGTTTCACTAACCATTTATTAGGGAGTGTGCAAAACAAATAAATTCAATTGGTACTGCTCATAACTCCATTTTACATGTTTAATAAACAATCAGTTCATTTCGCCTGTTTGGGTGTAGTTCTGAACTGCTTTTTCTTTATTCTCTGAGTTAAAGTACACACTGTTCCATTTCAAAGCCATAAGTCTGTGCAGCATTTAACAAATTTCAGTGAAAGCACTGCAGACCTGCAGGTTAGAAATACTTTGTTCATGCCACTTGTCCTATGTTACAAGTGTCATGGCACTACTCAGCAACCATATTGTTCATTCCCTGTGGACAGTTAAAAAAAAAAATAACTAAAACAAAGCAAACCAATCCCTCTAGGTGCAATCCTCTTATTTTTGCATTTCATGTGTTCTTCAGATAACTTTGGTGGAAAAGAAAGCTTTAACTTCATGCCAAACCCTTCTACCAAAACTGTTCTTGTAGTTACTTGCCAGTGGTTTTCTTGGAGTTGAGTACAGCAGATGAAGGCTTTTTCCAGCAGTTTACAGACCAGATTTTTCACTAATCATAATGCAGCTGTGAAAAGGAGTTTCACACTGGGCCTTGGCGCTTCCTGTGTGACAGTGTCTCATCACGCAGAGTAAAACCATTCCTTCCTCCCTTCAAGCCCCCACCCTCATTCTCTCAACACATCTGTTGAAAAAGAAAATGGGTCCCACACCAGTCTTGGTGTACTGCAGAGTAACTGGTGACAGGATGTACTAAACTTGATTTTTTTTCCCTCCCCATCCCTCCCTGCAATGCCTGGTGGCACTCCTGGCCCAGGAAGGGCTGCAGAGAACCACACTGAGGATAAAACTCCCACTATTAATTCTCTTAATCCCTATACTGAATTGTAATGTTTCTGGTGTAGATTGAGCTCTTCTTTCATATTCTTTCTGGAACTAAACTTTCAGTAACCAGCACAGCCTCTTCTTACGTATTTTTCATTCTTTAACCAGATGTTGAGTGTGGCTGGTGTCCCTTCTCAAATTCATTTATCCAGAAGTGGGTAGACTACTCACAGAAATCAAAGGCTTCCCATATGGTGGAAAGCTCTCCCATATTCTGCTGTGGGTCCTTGTCAGACCTCCCAGAGAATTAAGCTACTTATTATGTTGTCCTTTAAATATTTTTGACATAAAAGTTTAATTATCTTTATGTGAACTAGTCCACATAAGCTTTAAGGGATGTATAGCTCTGATTAAATTGAGAATTTTATCTCAGCCTGAGGGTCGCATTTCACAATGTATTGTGATGGTGTAGACTTCATAAGGAAGTAAGGCTAATTCATTATTCAAAAAAAAAAAAAAAGAGCACAGGTGGAGTTTCTTCTTAAAGCATTAACTTCATTGACCAGCACCTGTTTAATCACTGGTGGAATGTACCTTATTTTAATCTGGTTTACTGTGCATATGAAATAAATGGCTCTCACCTGGGCTACTCATGGATGTTCAATTTTCATCACAAAGAGTTATTTTTCAGATTTCATTTGTTATTCTCAGCACTTGTTTTTCATCTTCCTTTTGTAACTGGGTTGACAGTCCCAACCCAGAGGAACAGAATGAATTAAAAGATTGATGAAAATGTTTTAAAAGCTACAGTTTCTTCTGAAATAATTGCTGTGCTGTCAAAATACCTGCTAAGCAAAAGGAGTGTGGCTGTAACCAAAGTTAGGGAGCAGAAGTAATTACTGCTGGTTGTTTCCTTTTGCAGTGATATACCTGCATGAATTTGGTTTCCTTTATATCCAGAAAATAGGGAAAATAACATTTTATGAAGACCTTTTACTCTGCATCAATCCCAAGTTCAAGAATTCAAGCTTCAAGTTCTTCTGTGATGTTCTGGAAAATAGTCATAATGGTTTCTTGGTTTCTGGGAGTTATCTGATAGCTGTTGTATTGCACTGAGTAAGCTCTCAGCTGTCATTTTCTCCCAATTTTTCAGAAATCACAGTCAGTAGGAAGCAGTTAAACTCGTTTTCCAGCATCTTTCCCTATGCCTTGTCCACTTTCTGAGCAACCAAATGAGTTTCAAGTTTACTTTGCATGAACTCAGTGATGATTATCTTTGATAAAATTCAAAGTAATGTGTTTCCTGTTGGCTTGCAGAAATATAGTGTTCCTGCAGCCTTTCAGCATGCTGCTGTTTATCCTGCTACTGCCATGCCTCCTGTTTCTGGTTTCAAAAACCTAGAAAAATCAGAGTAAGCTTTCTTATTTTGGGATATTTTTTTCCTACATCCGATCGAATGGAAACCAGACCAATTTAATTGCTTCTCCAACTGTTCTCAGTCTATATTTTGTTTCAGAAGAGGTCAATTTTTTATAATTGTCTGTTTTTCACAAAGTGTGTCACTGCAGAAGTCTGAGGCTGTCACTGGGAGAGAGGGGGAGATGACATTTGTGTGACGCACAGATGTGCCGTGGGCAGATTTTGTAAATGTCTCTGCCTGCACATTGGCGGCCACACGAGCTGGAGCAAGTTTGTTTTTATGCTAAACCACACAGGCAAGAATAAAACTATGAACTGTCATGTTAACTGTATTTACAGAGAAATGTAATAGTGAATGCATTTTCCAAAGTACAAGTGCTCGATCGCACCAAAAATACAGTCAGAGAGAGAACGTGGCAAGAAATCCATGTTGAGAGTGATGAGTACCCTTTTGCCTTAAGATTCTCTAACTCTTAGTAATGGATTCAATAATTCCTTTTATAATCCTTCCCCTGTTACTGATGTTTTTTAGCACTGATAAATGTTTTATGCAATTTACAGAGACAGAACATGATTTGTGCCCTGAAAAATTTATTACTATCTGCAAAGCATTTTAGTGCATGTGAATGGACCCTTTTCAAGTTGAAAATTGTTAAACTGCAGAGACTAAAAGAAACTATAAAGCCTAGTAAAAAAAATGCAAACATAGGTCATTTTTAAACACTTCTGACTTTTCACCATCAGAAAGAGCTTTAAATGTTCAAAAACCTTCCCCTAAACCCCTTCAGTATGTGGTATGTGTGGGAAGAAATATTTTGCTTCTCTCATCAAGTCATGGAAATAACTCCCAATTTGAACTGTTTTTCTGTGCAGCTTTAACTGTGATGTTGAGACCAGAGCCTTTGTAATTGAAACTCAAATTTCTACTTAAAGAACAGCTCGGTAGAACAGCTCTCTTACATCATGTGCTTTGGTTATATTATGATTAAATGTAACATGATAACATAAACCCAGCTTTTGCCTTAAACTGCCTGTTTTATTTGGCACTTGGACTGTTGTTACTGGCTGGTTCTCAGTGAGCTTGTCATTTTTTATACATCCTGTTTGCTTACCTTCAAAATGAGTATCTTTTCAGAAAAAGCGATTTATTTAAGCTGCAGAGGACCCTGGATGGGAGGTGGAGGATTTTGATTTCACTATACTCCAGATTTTCTCAGTTTTACTACTACATTGTTCTCTAGTTTGTGATCGTCATCAGCCATTTTCTTAATATTGACAGAGAACAGCAGAGATCAGGGGCTGTGGGAGGAACCAGAAGGGGAGAGAGAAAAAAGCTTCAAGGAGCCCCTTGCAAAGGTTCAATGTTTGTTAGATTTGCTTTGGTTTTCAGAAGAGCATAGTGGAGTGTAACTGGAGGGATTTTATTATCCCTATTTACCAGAATCCTTACTACTGTGTTGAATTCTCCTGTTTTAAATATGCTAATTTTTGCAGTCTGGACTATGTATATGTGTGTGTATATATATATGTATGTATATTTGTTTTCTAAAGTTTTTAGGTGCCTGCCTTAAAGTTTCCAGCTTTCCTCCCTTCTCCCTATCCCTAAACAAATCACAGTATCTTTTTTTTGTTGTTGTGGTTGTTGTTTCACTGTAAAGATTGCTGACACATAGCATCATGATGTTCAGCTGAGAGGATAATGTATCACATTTGATGCTTTCCCAAAATAAAAAAAAACAGTTAAGGAGTTACAAAGAACTTGGCCAGTGTTCAATATGTAAAACATTTCCATACTGTTATTTTTAGTGTCATCTGAGTGTGTTCTCCTGACCTTAAGAAAGAAATAAACCTTGTGAAAATAATTTGGTTATCCAAGGCCCCACACTTGGTTATCTTCAGACTTTTTGATAAGGAAAATAAGGAGTGTTTCAGGTAATAGTTTAACGTTCTTGGGTCAAAGTACAGGTGTGCTGTTGGAGAAATTGCTTTTGGTGTTTGGGATCAGAATAAAGGAAGCCTTTGATGTTGGCTCCACTTGGATTATTTGGTTTCTTTCTCAGAGACAGAATCCTGTACAGCATCTAAAATATGAGAAAAGCACAGAGAGTGAAGCCATTAATACAGGCTACATTCAGAAATTTTATGTTGTAATAAATTCTTGGCAGTGTCTTTAAAACATAGTGTGAAGTTAATACTCTGAAAGCAGTTGTAATGACAAAGCTAAAAAGTGGTGTTTTCTCTCAAAGAATATTTCCAGCTCAGGCAGTGGTGTAAAGCAAAACAAACAAAAACCTAAACCTGCTGGAATAAAATAACTTGCTAGAAGAGTAACATTATTGGGTGAGAGGAAAAAATTAATTCTCTTCTTTTTTCCTTCATAGTTCAAATGCATGTCATGGGCACATCAAGACTCATTCCTTGAAGGAATTACATTTTAAATTAACACTATGTGGCTGTTGAACTTCTATCAAAACTACAGCCAAGATGCTGGTTCTGATAACTTGATTTAAAATGGAAAGGCAATGGTTGCATGCTTTCTGTTGAGTACATGGGTAAAGGAGTGAGGATAAGGGCCACTGATGCACTTCATGTGCAGCACAACCTTCTTTTGCCAACCTGGTCTAGTCTGGTGTTACTTATCCTCAGGATTGCTCTAAAAATCTCCAGTACCACTTCCGTGGAAAGTGTTTTAGTAAGTCTTGGCATGATCTCTATTGTTCCTGGAATGGCTCAGGGAGTTAATCATTCTGCTCCTAGTGCAATTGTTGAAACAGATTGTTTTTCCAGTTTCTGCCAGCAGGAATTTTCTGCCTTCTTTTTTTTTTTTTTTTTTTAAGTCAAACCCACCCACCAATAAAATTTATGGCCTGAAATGTAAGCTCAGTTGTATTTTAAACCAGGGTTTGGGAGCTTGTTAGGGTGGGTTAACCTCCAGATGCCATGATCAACCAGCTCCATGGTCACTGTCCTGGGGGAAGTGCAAAGTGGAGGTATATTCTGATATATACCAGCATATTGTGCATTGTGGCAATGTCTGTAGTGCAGGCTTGGTTCATGCCTTCAGCTCTGTGTTTTGGAGAAGCTGCCCCATCAGTAACTGGGAGATTGATGTCCGTGGTTGTGGGCAGATGTGGCTGCTGAGAGTTATAATTCTCAAGTTTGTTGGGTCTTAATTTGTAGGTCCCATGCCCAAGTTCCCTGCAGTGATTCCTGTAAGTGACCAAACAGTTTTTTGTGGCTTTTGCCACAGTGTCTGTGGACAGGGGCATTCCACTGTCACTGTAAAACCTGTGGGATAACTAACAGGAGCTGGCAGCCTTAGCCAGAATTTCTCAGAAGCTGAGATTGATGTGAAAGAACTAAACTAGCACAGCTCTACTGTTGCCAATTTGTTTATCCTCCCCCTTCTTTCACTTATTACTTAATAAAACTAAAAATATTTGAAAGAGATAAATACTCACTGTGCACAGGCACTGAGATGTTGCACATCCAAGGAGAGCTCAGTCCTTTATAATGTTTTGCCTTTCTCTGGAGTTTGCTTTCATGTATCTGTTACTTGAAAACAACACTGCTGCAACATTGCTTTTTATGTGTGTTTTATTGCAGATGCTTAGACTTTCTGTGTTTGATATAGTTGTTACTGAATATTGCCATTTCTTTTGCTTTTTAAATGGTGGTGGAAAATTAAAACATTTTACCGTAGTACATAGTGCTGTTACTGCTTGTTTGTTTTACATTAAATCGGTGTGATTCATAATGTTTTCAGTGTTATTTTGAAAAGTATTAGTTAAGATTAGGCATATCTTTACAGCATACTCCAAATATGTAATTTGAGTAATTTTTTGACAGATGTGAAATACTTCCAGTCTTCACACTGATGTTTGAAGTATATGTGTAATATAAAATGTTGCCAGATTATTTTGTTTCTCCTTAATGGAACATTATTCCTGATCAAAGGCTTTCAAGATGTGCCTTGTGGGATATTTGTGTTTTTGTACCCTGACAGGCACTTAGGATTTTGTGTGCACACTGACAGATATTAGACAAATAAGAGGAAAATTACTAGATTAAAAAAAAACAAAACAAAACACTGGTTAGGGATCACTGTTAAAAAACACAGCTAAACCCCATGTCCTCATGGTTGTCAGAATAATATCCTGAGGATGAAGAGTTTACTTGCTGTGTGAGTTTGGATCAGTAATGAGGAATCACGATTCGGGTTCTAGTAACAGCAGGAGAATTTGGGATTTTCTAAACAGAAGTCATTGGCTTATCTTGTTTTGATTGTACCAAAAGGGAAAATCAAGCAAGAGAGTTGTCTCAAACACTTTGTGCTGAGGCCGTTGTGTCTGCTGGAGTGATTGCTTGGGTGCCCAGGCTCCTTTCTCACAGGCACTGAAATAATGAAGTGAAATGTGCAGAAATCTTACACTCATGGAGCGGGCTGTGATTGCCCAGTGGTGATGTTGGGTGTACATTGAGTGTCAGGGAGTGAGCTGGGAGTGTCCTGCAGAGCTCTGGGTGCATTTCAACCTTCACAGTTAACGGGAGGATACAGCTGGGTGTGACTGCTTTGCACATCAGCGGGTCAACACAGCACAGGAAACCACTTGTATTTTTCTTGGTCTCCTGCAAATTAAAGAGAAAAGAAGGAAGATGACTTGTTCTTACTGAGTTCAGGTAAATAAAAAACAGAGATACCAACAGAGTTCATCCACTGTGTGCTTCCAGTAAAGTCCCAGTGTGCTCAGCATTAACCTCTGAGCCCTGGGGACTTCCCCCGGGGCTGCACACAAGCTTTAAGTGCAGCTTCTGCTCAATTTGCTTTTGCATGTGTACTGTGAAGTCCATCTTGTTACTTTCAAAATCAGTTTGGGATTGTTCCCCTAAATTTTAATAAGCCTTGCAGCAGGTTCCTAAAATCTTAAGAAATATACTTAGAAGCATTAAATGAAATGAGAAAAGAAGGAAATTAAATTTAATCTGCTGCATAATTCAGTCTTCTGAGGGTGGCTGTCACTTTTTTTGTCTCTTGTTGGTGTTCTTTATTTTAAAGTATTCTCCCCTGTGCCTCCCTCCAATCCTGCATCCCAAATCATAGGAAATTGCATCCTGCTCATCTTGAAGGCAGCAGCAAAAAGTGTTGGCTCAGATTCTGGTGGAATCATGAAATTTTTGTGTTGCGTATTCAGCATCTAAATATGCTGAATATCACAATACTGAAGGATGATAAATGTTCTTTTTTTTTCCTTGCATCCTTTTCTCTGATCCTTGTACCTGAGTTGTATTTTAAACTTCTAATTGACTGC
This sequence comes from Calcarius lapponicus, assembly GCA_039654755.1. Classification (NCBI taxonomy): domain Eukaryota; kingdom Metazoa; phylum Chordata; class Aves; order Passeriformes; family Fringillidae; genus Calcarius; species Calcarius lapponicus. The sequence continues at coordinate 8,074,331 of CM077466.1, forward strand.
TCTTAGATTCAAGCTATACCTTGAATCTCAATATCTTGAACTTGAGTTCATGGTGCACAAAACAATGAGCCTGCCAAAACAGTCCAAGATGTAAAAATGCATGATAGGTCAAAACCCTTAAAATATGGGTTTTAAGTATGGAGTTTCTAGGAATTTTAATAGTGCATATTGGCAAATGTAATTCATAACAGCTTCTGTGTTCATGTTATGAGGAGGATATTTTTTATTTGTTTTGACAATTCATTCTTTCCTTGAATTAATATTAGCATTTATTTTTGAAAATAATGCAAATTTTTGTGAGGGTTTATGGTAAATAAATGACAGCTCTCACTGAATTTACACCTAGGTAAGAATATAAAATAAAGGTAAATGCCAAAGGGGTTAGTCTCATTATACATGTGCAAGACTATAAATTAGTTGAATGTCCAACCTGTCATTTTCAGGTCTTGTTTTTGTAAATATTGATGAGATTTTTCAGTAGTTTGCATTTTGTTAAAAAAGTAAATCACTTTGATGTTTTACAATGTATAAAGAAGTTTTTTACCACAAATTCTTTGAAAAGGATATTGTCAAGGGATTTTTCTTCCTTAATTAATCTTTGCACTTGTAAGAATCCCCAGTGACAGGAAAACTCTCATGCCAGGCTGCTCTCCTCCATTTCATGTTCCTGTTGGTTTATGATTATAGGGTTATTGATAAGTGTTGTGCTTTTTGGCATTGATGTATTTTTCAGAAAAAAGAATTGAAGCATTTGTTTTGAAAAAAGAAAAACACATTTAAAGAATTACATGGACTTTGCAAACAGATTTAAAGAAATGAAAGGTAGGTCAAGTTTTGGGCCTACAAATCTGACAGTGTCCTTTACTTTTAAGATGTGTGCTTTATTTGAGACACTCCTCCTCAGCCTAATGATATTAAATTAATCAACAGTAGAAAAATGTGAAAATTACATTGTTATTAATCTCAGTAGCTTTGCATTGTAGTACATTTTCTGATGTCAGTAAACCATGACAGCCTACTTTGAGATCTCTGGTATTTGGGCAGAGTGATTGTTTCAATTACTGTCAGTTTGTGCCATAAAAGGTTGTTTTTATGAAAAGTTTGAAACACATTTTAACAGCCTGGATTATGTCAGGGAGAGCTTTCTTACCCTGCAGTCCTGAGGATGCCAATGGCATTGGCTTCTTCCCCCTGGAGGGTTGCACAAACCTTTGCTTGAGGAGCAGGAGATGCAGGTTGGATTTGGGAGGGAAGAGGACACTACCCTGCTTAGGCAGCTTCTTCCCACTTTAAAAAAATACATCTTGTGCTGAGGCTGGTCTGATCACGTGTAAGTCCCCATGCTCTCAAAGGTATGGAGGTAAATTCACAGCCCTTCCATTCCTGTTTTGGTTGCGAAGCTGCGTGGTGAGCTCATTAATCCCCTTGTTTCTGGGACCCACAGTCAGTTGTGCACATGGCTGGCCTTCTCTCAGGTTCTGCAGCTGAAAACTGCTTTTTCAGTTCCCAAGTTTATTTCCATAAGAGCTGGACTAGAATAAGGTTTTGATAGGTTTTTTTTCCAGGAGAGCTAGTCCAGACTGCAGCTGTGCAAAGGCACTGTGCTGGGAGCCACATGGTGAATTGCTGCTGCCTGAGGACAGCTGCTCTGTCTGTCTCTGCACCTTGTACCTGGTATTAATTTAGAAAAAACCCAGCAGCCACTGGCGCAGTAGCTGTTACTGGGGTAAGAGCTTCCCCACCAGATTGTTTCCACATGGGGGCAGGGCAGAAACCCCAGACTGCAGACTGGATTAGAGCTGTTGGGAAAGTGTTAGGTTTTTTCTTTAATACATTTAGATAACCTTAAGGGCCTGACTTACACCCAGCAAAACCATCAAGTTCAGAGTTAAGGCTTCTCACTCCATCTCTGGTACCCACTGGAGTGCTTGGCCCTCCAGCAGGGGGATTTTGGAGATCACACACTATCCCTGCATCCCTGCTCACCCAGGCAAAGCCTTGGCCATGTGAGTGGTGCCCACCATTGCAGGTAGGTGTATTTACAATACACCTGCTGTCCTGAGCAAGGTGCAGCGTGTGTCTTAACACTCCACTGCTTTCCCTGGAATGTTAATGGCCAGTGGCAGCACAGCAGGTGTGGTGGAAAGCCAGCAGCCATAGGGGGAAGGGTACAGATGCAGTGAGAAGCTTTAATTTTGAGTTTCCTGCCTTCTGTGAGCACGAGTCAGACCCTTAACGTTGTTTTAATGTATTGTTTGTGTTTAATTTTTAGTAAAAATTTGAACACCATCCAGGCTACAGAGGTTGCAGTGGATAAGAAGTATAAAAGCTTTGGTTCAAGATTACAGGAGGCTGCAAGAAAAATTAAAGACATGGAAATGAGGATGGAATGACAGGCTGCTATTTTGCCTCAGAATACTGAAGATTGTAAAGCATTGAGAAATCGAATTCATGATCCTGGAAATCAAGCTCAGATTAAGAAATGTCAGGTTGGTAGGGGTTCCTGAAAGTCTTGAGCTAGGATAAACTAAGATTGTTTTCCCATAACAATGGTTATAGGATGTGGGGGTGGATGGTATAATTTTTGTTACCTGTGTGATGTGAAGTGCTATACCATAATACATTTAAATAAGCCAGCTAAGTGAAATTATTTTTTTTAATCAGTTGCACATTTGTCGTGTTGAATGTCACTTCTGACCACTCTGCAGTTACTTCTCTCTGGCACAGAGCTACATTATTCACTGTAAATGCAGGCATGGAAAACACTGCTCTTAAATCCACATTACTTTCTGCTGCCTCTCCCAGGGTCTCCTGAAAAACCAAAGGCACAGTGCAGTGTGACATTCCCAGATAAAAACCAGGCAGAATGTATCTAAATGCTGGAAGAGGAAGCCTTTTGTTCAAAAGGTTCTGATTCATAGTGAAGCCATGTCTTCCCAAATGGGAACTTGAAGTAGGGACTGCCACTGGGATGAAGTTCCTGGAAGTTAACTGAAGTGGGAGTTGCTGCCTGCCATTCAGGGCCAGGAGATTTAGGCAGAAAGATTGTGCAACAGGAAGTCTGTGCTGAAGTTCAGTAAGGATTTTAGCAAGCAAAGGTTTGTAGGGCTTTTGTGGTCAAGGCCACTGGATGTATTTGAGTTCTGGGGACTCTTAACAAAGCCTTAAAATCTCTCAGGGAGGATTTCTCCTTCTGGGTTTTTTTTTGACTCTGTTCCTGTGCTTTGGGGCTTGCCCTGGCATTCCCCTTAGCACCAATGTTGCACAAGTAACTTGGTTGAAATCTTAGATATACTGGTGCGAGGGGAAAACCAGACCACACCTTTATGTGTTTTAGAGAAATCATTATCTGAAAGGGCTCTGTTCAGTGCTGTAACATTTCATGGGTTTTTTGAGCTAGCTCTACTCAGAAAAGTGTTTCTTTGAAGTGAGAGCTTTTAATCTCATCTACTTTTTCAGTTTAGACTATTTGCTCTGACAGAAGTGCTTTAGTTGTAGCTCTGAGGGAATCATATTTTTCCTCATTAATCTGCAACAAATTTAGTATCAAAGTTCTTTGTTTTTTAAATTTTATTTTAGCTAGCATTCAGACTTGTTATTGAATTTCTGGCTTTGCTGTACTGAAAAGACCATGACATTTTTAGTTTTTGAGTGAGCACAGTCACTCTAAGCAAAATGAAGAGGTCTTGCATGTCGTTTTTGCATTTGTTTCTAGACTTAATTCCATTTTATTAATGCTGTTATATGTACTGTTTTTAAAAAAATGTGAGCAAGTCTGTAACATACTTTATCCTAGGATGTTTTAAGTAAATTTAATGTGGAGTTTTATAATTAAATCCTCGTCAAAGGATAGAATTGTTCCAATAATAACTTAAATATTTTTATGTTGTATATTCTAGTGTTTGTGTCCTGTACCACATTACTGTTATGTAGTTTATTTACTAAAAATGTCTGTGTGAGGGTTATGTGGCCATTTTTGGTTCAAACAAGTATCAATAATAAGCTATCAAGCTGCACAGCTTTAAAAAAATTACATATTAATGTCTCCCATTTAGTTTTGGTGGCTGATTATTAACACATACCAGAAGCATTTCTAAGCTAGTCTATCATAGTACAGGTTAGGAGGGGGTGTTTTTGCAACAGTGTAATTTCCATAACAAACTTTGCTGGTGGGTGTTTGTTCCCATCTGAAAAATCATGAGAGCACTGCAGAGTCAGTCAATCCATGGTATCATCAGATGTGGGGAGCTGCTGGAAGTAGAACAGAAAAGAACCAAATGTAGTGACTGCTTTTCTCATGTCTTCAGGAATAAAAGCTGTTTGAATAGGTAAAGAATTGAAGTGCCAGATTGTAGTGGTACTGGGCTGTCCTGAGTTGGTCAGGAGTGGCCATGGAATTGTTGGGCTCAGGCTGAGCCACAGGGAGGGACTGTGAGGGCAGCAGTCCCTGGAGCTGTCCCAGACCTCTGGCTGGTCCCAGGGGGAAATCGTGCTCTTTTTGTTGACTTGTGAAAATCTCTCTTCCCAGCAGCTGGTTTTCTTCACCAGATACCTTGTACAGCTGGGATTCTACTGATTTTCCATCCACTTGAAATGCAGATACCAGTCTTTCAGGACTTGCTTTCTGACACAGGCTGGGACTTAAGATGCAGGGATTGCTTGTAAAAGTGAACTGGGGCACCTCAGTCATTTGCATTGCTGTTGGACGAACTTGGATTAGCAAGCAAATAAGCAATGATTAAAATTGACACTGCAACAAAAATATGTTGAAATTTGTATACAAGAAATATCTAGCCTGACTCACTTTGCAGTGCTTAAAATTTCTTTTTTTAAAAGAGGAAAAAATGTACTTTATTCTTTGTTTTGTTTTTCATTATCTCTTCAGGAAGTCTTTTTTTCCCACCCATGTTTAACTACTTTCTGTAAATGCAATGGTTTAATATTATTCCCTTGAGTACTTCTGTGTATTTATAGCATCTGTATTGTTAAAGAGATGCTCTCTAAATATCTTACAGATTATTTTTCATTTCCAGACTCTGTAAGGAGGATGTAAATTAAGTCTTCAGTTTGGACTGATTTTCCTTCTCCCAGATACTTGACATGGATTTCTTTGTCACTCCACAGTGTTCAGAGTGTGACATTGATTTAGGGAGGGACATTTTTTTCCTGTTTTGTAAGAGTTTTCAGTTGGTGGATTAAGTATGACGTGTTTGACTAAGCTATATAGAACTGTTTGGTAAAACTTTTAAAGTCTGAGCAGACCTACATAGATCAGCAATTTGCCTGTAAACTTGGGCAGTGGATCCTCAGTAAATGGAAAATTTTGCTGTTGTAGGCTTTTTAAAGTTAGATTTTAGTCTCAGCAGAATCATCATTATATATGTAAATTGAATACTCAAATCCTCACTGAGTTGCTTATTATATTCCATAAGCTCCACTCTTCTTGCAAGCCTGGGCAAGATATTTCTCACTCTTTCTAGAGCTCACAAAGGTGTGGAATCCAGTCAAAACCTAAAGGTTGAACAAGGTTGCACAGACACTAGTGCAGTGAGATGTATCTTTAAAAATCAAGTATACTATTCCCTCAGTGATATTATCCATCTTTCAAAATTCAGCCTTCTGAACCTCTGTGGAATTTCTTTGTAAAGTCTTCTGTGCTTGGTTGACAGCTGAGTGTAAACTTGTTCCTGTTTTATTAGCTTCAGTCCTTGAAATCTTTTTCTGCCATCAGAATAAACCAGACTAGTTATAACCTATTTTTAATGCCATTTGCCTGGCCTGAATAACAAGGTTTCTGTGTTTCTCTGCAGGCATTCGACCTCCGATCATGAATGGGCCCATGCACCCGCGCCCTTTGGTAGCGCTGCTGGATGGCAGGGACTGTACAGTAGAAATGCCTATTCTGAAGGATGTAGCCACAGTGGCATTTTGTGATGCTCAGTCTACACAGGAAATTCATGAAAAGGTAATGTTTAAGAGGGACAGCTGAGGTATTTTAGGAAATGAAAGTATTTTAGTGATTTGCAACAGTGTTGTGTCAGCTGTGACGTTTTAGGCAGTGTCTCTGTGCTTTAGTGGATTGGATGTTGTCCCTCTGCTTCCCTACTGAATTAGATTCATGGAGAGAGTTACTTTTGGGCAAAATACTACTACATGATATCTTGAAATGCTCCTTGGAAACATTTCTGTTGCTCAGCCTTTGCCTCGGAAGACAGACCGCAAGTATTGGATTGTCTGTGTGGGTAACTTTCTGATTTCTTTGTTTAGCCAAGGAATTGTGCATGTTGGGTTAGGCAGCCTTGTGCACTGAGAAATGTCACTGGAAAAGAGTTTCAAAACAAATGCTAACCCAAAATTTGCATGGAAAATGTGGTGAATATCAACCTAACTTGAGAACACATTCAAGGAATTGAAAACTTCTCAGTCTTCATTCATAATAGATCTGCAGAGATGTTTGCTGAGATTTTTAATACAATAAAGCTTAATTTATACACTTCAAAGAAAATATGTTTTTTTTTTAATTTAGAGGAAACTCAAAGCTTTTTTTTTTCCAATTCCTTTTTATTTTATTATATGTCAAGAATTAAAATGTGATAGAATGCCTTTCTTTTCTGTGTATTTCTTTTTAATAATGTTGGGAATTTGCTTTTGTTTTACTGTTTTCCTATCTCACACCACTGTTAGTGGTTAATACATTACATTTACAATCCATTTACAAAAACTAAATGACACATGAAGAATAAGTAATAGAAATGCTCTTCTGTTAGTAGATAAGAGCAGTCTGCTCTTGGGGTGAACACTGTACCATTGGCTGCTCCACCACCTGTATAGTTTTATGATTTGCTTACTAAAATTGACATCATTTACTCTGGTGCATCAAGACGGGGGAATTCCTGTGTGCCATGAGTGCCTTGCAAAAAACCAGTGGGTATTTTCTGATAGCAGTGGTGTGTAATAAATGAACTTTTCAGATCCTGAGATTGTGTGTCCCTCAAATTGCAGGTTTGGAAAAGTATTTGAATAACTGATGAATGACATAGGTAATCTGTTGCTGATCTTCACAAAACTGCTGTATGGAGGGGATTATACTAAAGCTTCCATCTTTTGCTTTTTATTATACAAAAATAATTAATTCTCAGCGATCTCAGTAATACATCAGGAAGATATATTTTCACTACCTATCAGTGCCATAGTGCAGATTTTCACTTGCCTACAGGATGAGACAGTCCTAAAGCATTTGGACCTGCAAGGTAATAAGTTTCTACAACAAAAGTCACAAACCAGAATTCATTATCATACTGTTGTATTCCTTTAACATAGGCTGAAAGAGCAGTTTTATGGAGTGTTAATCACTGTTCACTTATGTGGGAAAAGTATTCACTGTTCATCTGCAGTGGAAAATGACTACTTTCACCTATCTTTAGAGGAATATTTGTATTTTAGTGCTGTTTGCATAATGCATTCTTTGGGAATGGTGCTTTGCTAAATACAAAACTGCTTTCACAAAAGGTTTTAAAATTAAGAGTTACATATTTAAAGCAAGATCAAAACTGTTCATGTATTTCTGATTTCACATTCGTGGCCATACTAAATGATGTTGCCCTGTTAGTTGAAACACGGGTTTTGATAAGAGGTAGTAAGAAGAGCTACTGAATCCATAGGCTAGCAGATACAGAAACATTTAATGTGAAGTTACAGGGAGCAAGCCAAAGGCTGGGAAGTTTAGGATGGGGTAAGAAGGGTGTTTGACATTGTTTGATACTCTCAGGTGGGTGACTGTAGTGGAGCAGGGGGAGAGACGTGAACCAAGAATCAGATGGGGAGGAAAGGAGTGAAAGACAGCAAAAGGATATCTAGGAAAGTAAGAACCCATATTAACTCAGCATGCACAGTTGTGAAGCCTTGATCACAGGGGTGTGAGGAGTCAGAGTTTGAGAAATTAACATTTTGGAACCTGCAGAAGGGTTTTCTGCTGGTCATGAGAGTTTCAGGGACAAGACCTACTTTAAAAAACTGTGTTTTCAGTTTTTCAAGGAAACAGAGTAGGAAGGAGAATTTATAGCTTGTGAGACAGCAAAGTATAAGCTAGGTAGTTCTTCATAGAGGAGAAAACAGGCTGAGAAATTTTAACACAAAAAGGTGGAAAAGAAGAGAGGATTTGAATGGCATTTGTGTGCAGGGTCAGGAGCAGGATTTTAGCAAATACCTTTCTGTGCCTGCTCATTCAAGAAAGTTTTCTCCAGCTGGGTAACTGAGTTGCAGTTCTGTAGCAACTCCCTTCTGCCAAGAGTTAATTTGCCAATCACTTCTTATGGCTGAGGGGATTAAATTGTGGAAAATAAATAACAAGTTGTAAAGTTGCAAATAAGCAATAACATGTAGTAGGGCTGTGCTTCATCTCAGGTCAAAGCATTTGTTCCCCATTCCACAGCTTTGGAAAACGACTTGGATGATGAAGATACATTTCCCTCCTTCTGGAAAATTGGGCTGCCAGTGCTTAAATGAATTCTGACATTTACAGAGAGTGACCCAATGTTTTGAAATAACTTTGTAGTTAGGGTCATTTATTACGCTTCTTCAGAAATTTGCTCATGTGTAAGGTTTGACTGTTTTTTGGTTTGTCTCCTTGTTTCCCATTCTCTCTAGAAAAAGCAGTTTATTTTTGAGCCAGTCTGCAGGGCTGCAATAGATGTTTTTATCCCTTAACCCCTAAGTTCTGTTTTATTGTAGATGTTGCATGTGGCTGTGTGAAGTTGAGCATTACGTTTGTCAAACTCTTATCATGGCAAAACTGGGAGTTCGGGTCATTGCATCCTATCAGAAAACTTCTGTCATTTAGGGTAAAAATATTTTAAGATTTCAGTGTTCAAATTTCGTATTGGAGATTGCATTACTGTCTATAAAAGTTACTCACTGCTGTTAAATTGGCTTTTATTTTACAATTAATGATGTGTAAATAAGTTCTCTCAGTAGCTATCTAAGACTGCTTCCAAGTGTACACAGTGTTTTGGTTTGTTCTGCCAAAAATACAGTTGTTCATCCAAAAAAATTATTTAAAAACACTTAGCTTGCTTCCATCCTCATTCCAGGTCAACTTTCTTTTTTCCCTGTCTCATGCTCTATTGTCTGTTTGCCTCTTTTTCCCAATCCCTCTTCGTTTCAGTGCCATTCACAGTTCGCTGCTTTTCCTGGCTCCTTGGCAGCCTACCCAGCACTCTGATTCCTGCAATATTGCTGCTCTTTTCCACTTCTGTACCTTTGAAGGCATAACAGACTCAAGCATATCCTTGAGGTCTTTGTGTTGCCCAAGATTTTTTTGAGTTCATGTCTTTGCTTTTTGGGCTTCCTGACCTTTGCTGTGTGTTCTGTAACATGGAAGTGCTGTGTAGATCAAGAGGGATAAATATAAACAATCTGCAAGGGCTGGTAATAGACATTTCAACCAAAGAGAGAGAAAATAGTGATTCTTGCAAACCCAGATGAAAAGACAGGAAGCACAACTGATTAGGAATGATCTTTAAAACAAAATGTACAGGCTGGAAAGAAGTCAAGAGTTTATTTTAGGCTGAGTATGTTTTTTCATTCTCTTTTTTTCTGTAATTATGTACTTTCCTACATCTTGTTGCAAATCAGGTAGAAGAAAAAAGTGTGTGGTTGACTGGGTTTACAGCTTCAAGCATTTACCCAGTTGACCAGAACATTGATGAAAGCAGTGAGTAGTCCTTGGAAAAGAGTCTGTTGGGTAAACCTGTGCCCCAGCCTTTGCAGAGATTGGGGTAGAATGTGTCAGATCCTTTGACTTCTGTTTTCTGAGCCCAACATGGAATAATTTTCAAAAGGATACTGCATTTCCATATTTGTAGTTCCAAGTTTAAAGAACGTTAAATCTGAACTTCCTGTTTAACAGAACTTGAAATTTTTCAGTCACACTTTGACATAGGAATTAAATATAGAAACAATTCTAGTGATGGCAGTTTTATCATAGACCATTTCAAAGAGGAGCTGAAAAGTGACAAATGTTTTGAAACTGATACAGACAAATTCAGGATGATGCTGTTGTTCAGCTCTTTGATTTGTCCCTGCTACAGCAGTGGTTAAGTGAGATAATTTTTCAAGCTTCCAATTCTTTGTTTAGCAGTAAAGCTTGTGTTTACACCATCAGTGCTGTTTATATTCATGATGCAGATGTAGCATTTTAGTTTTCCATCAGATTTAAATTCTCAAAGAACACAGATTGAAAGGAAGCAGCCTTGTTCTAAACAGTAAGGTCTGGTTGGGAGTAAGCTGTCACCTCGGAGCTGATCCAAAACCTTGTAAATGTCCTGAAACTAAATGAGCTTTGGATCAGACTCCTTATGAAGGACTTGGGGAAAAAACTGGGTTGAGTTGTCACCAGCGACTTCCATAACTCCATAATATCCTTTGGTATAGATGTTCAATCCATTGTAGTGTCTGATAGACTGGACCTGAATTCAACCTTATGAATAGACACAATTTAGCGCTGTTAATAGACAAACTAACACAGAACTCCTGCTAAAGATTTTTCATTGAAGCCTTTTATTCAGTAAGAATATTTTCAGAGTCTGTATTCTCAAATTCACTTCTGTCATTAAAGCTGCATGCAGTGGTCAGTAAATCCTGGCTTGGAAAGACTGGCTTCAGTATAGTATTTAAGAGGAAGTTGTGTGTAGACTATGCAGGTTATTTATGCAGTTGTGTGTATGTATCTGTATGTATATATATTTTTAATGTTAATTTTTCGAAGACTAGAAATACACTCTCATATATATATGTTACATGTGTATATATATGTAGTTTATATAGTGTATGGATATATAGGCTTTTAGAGAGTGTGTTTTCAGGAGCCTGCAAGTAAGTTTTGTTTATGTTTGTGTAAAATATTTATACTTGTATTTATGGGCAGTATAAACTCAAGTATTAATGTTTAGGGTCCTCACTAGAGAGTATCCTGGCTGAGTAAAGTTTATATGAAATAAGTGGGTTACTGACAGCACCATGGATCATAGGAACCTAACAGCTGAGAAGCAAAAACTTGTATAAAGCAATACAATATACCAGAGCTTTGGAGAGCCACTAAATACCACTTGAGCACACTGGCTTTTCCTTTTAGCTTTAATGGCGCTGGTTTCACATGGATCCTTTGCAGTCTTGTAGGGAGGATTTGAGAGCAGCTCTGAGTCTCTGCAGCCTTCCCCATGTGACAGACTATTGGTTACAAATTCAACATGCAGCTGCTTTTTGCAAGTTAAATAAGGCGAGGCTTACTCTGTTTTGGTGAAGTACATTTGTTCCACCCAAATGTGCAAAATATTTCAAGTCTGTTGGTGACACTGGAACATAATTTTTTTAGAGATGACACATGAAATTTCAAGTCCAAGAAATGCAACACTTTGTAGTTTCTAGAACTGGATTAAATACAGCACTTTCTAGTGATGATTTTTGTTTTTAAGATGAAGAGTTTGTCATATTCATCTTGTAATTTATAGGTTTTTTTTTTTGGTCTCTGCACTAAATTATTTTGGCATTTCATATACTGTGTTATGTTTCTATGCTCTGGATTTGATCCATGAGTGTCTGGGATCAGCCTCTCATAGTCAAATCTAGAAGTGTCTTGAGATGCTCCAAGAAGAGAAGGCCTTGCTGTTTAGTTCTTAGCATGTTATGATTTATGTTTTGTAAAAGTAAGCAAGATGCTCAGAGTTCTTCCCCAAATAATGAGATGTGTGTGATGTGTGTGTCACAGTGGTGACTGTGTGATGTTTGGCATGATGGCTAAAATAGAGTGTAGTACTGAAAGAAGGAGGAAAAAATGTAGATGGGAAAACATGTAGAAGGATTTAAACCTTGGATAATCAGCACTCAGGATTTGTTAAATTCTTGGAAAAAGAAATGTCTCCTACTACTGTGTCATCTGTTCCCTAAGAGCCTTGGTGACCTGGCATGTTGTGAAAGCAGAGCAGTCATTTTGAGCTTGAAGAACAGCAGAAAGACCTGTCCAAGTTGCTGTGATTGGAAAAGCTGTCAGCTCATGGAATAGGGAATGAAAAAGACTTTGAACACTGAGCTCTAGCTTCAGCTGGAAGGAAGTCTGAAGGCATAGAAATCAGGCAGGTGAGCTCCATAATAATTTGGTAACAGAAGGAGCCCAACTCATGTCCCCAGTTTCAGATTTTGCCTCGGATCCTCTCTTCCCAGAGGGCACAATTGCAGTGTGATGGAAGCAGGAATGGCTGTTGGAGGAACACAACTGACTTTGCTCATTTTCTGTCAGGTTTTTCCATTGCCTTTCCTTGCAAGAAATCATCCAAGAGCATGGTCTGACTGCCCCATACTCAGGCTAGTCTGGAATTTCTGCCTTGCCTGCTATCTCACTCACAAGTTTGATCTTCTTGTAATAAAATTGTTCTTGAATTTGTTAAAAATTAGGTTCATTATGGAAAATTATGGAGAAAAATCACATATTCTCCCTGATTTTCTCAATGCACTCATCTCTTCTGTTAAATCATCAGTGAATTACTCCTATGCACAGGTTTTTTTCTAAAGATAATTTCATTTTCTGGAATTGTTGATATTTATGCTGGATATCAGTTTCATGTGTTATATTTTACTCATTGAAAGACTTGTCAGACTTCTTGTGTGCATTTAATGTATGTAATGACTAAGAATATAATTTATGCAAATAATTCCAAAATACAGAAACTTTCACTGTTTTTTCAATCTAAGTGGCATTATTAACATCCACCAAGGCTGAATGTTTCTAACTTTAGATTTTCTGCTATTATTTTATGCCTTTTTGGCATATTTCTATCACATGTCCAGTAGCAAAAAGCAGTAACATAATTAAATTATCAAATTAATGTGATAAAACACACTTGCAGGGTATTACATTTTTAGCAGTGGATTTCCTTGCTAACTAGCCCATAATCCTAGGAGAGGCTCAGTCACTAAAAAGAAATTCTGAGAGATTTGTCACTTGCATTTGCTTGTTCCATATCCCATGTGATGAGTAAATAACTGCCTGTGGAAATGGCTTGTGTCAGCATTAAGCTATAGCTAAGAAATATTTTCCCTTTTATTGAACACATTCCCAAGCTTTCCAGTACTTTTCTGTCTCCTCCTAGTGCCAAGCTATAACCTAGATGGGCCCAAAAAATGTGTCATAATGGGTCCACACCAGTGCTCTTGGAGTCCAAATGCCAGTCTAGACTAGCTGGGTTAATAAAATATGCATGGTTATGAAATGAAAATCTGCTTCCCAAAGTGAATCACTGATACTAAAACAGAAATACAGAAATGTCTGAGCCAGTTCAGCTGTGCTTTAACCCCCGCTGGCTGCAGTCCTTCAAGCAGTGGCAGATCTGTACCCCCAAAATACACCCACCATGGGCCTTTTCCAGTCTGGGAGAGAGGCTCTGGCTGGCACAGAGCCTTAGGGGTGTGTCCTTGCAACTTCTGAGCTTCAGTTTCTGCTTATCTGACAGCTGCACAGATGATGGTTTCTCCTGCAGCACAGGCATCCAGAACAGCCCTTGGGAGGGGTGGGGAAAATAAATGATACAGCACAGAATGGGGGACATGGCTTGTTGGAGATAGCCAGGGTATCTTAACTTGACCTTGAGGCTTGAAGCAACAAGTGCTGCAACTGAATTTAAAGAAATTTCCACATCACTGAGGTTGGGAGATCCTTGAACAATTTTATTTCAGCCTCTAGTGGGAGCAGAAATAACCTGAGGGCATTTTAGGTGGGCTTTCTGATCCTAAGAGGGACTGGTTCTTGTGTAGGATACCTCAGGCTTGGTCAATGCCAGCTGTAATGTCACTGGAAAAGCAAACCCAGAAACTGTGTTGGGTTTTTATTAGCCCTGTGTAACAGCTCAAGGTAACACTTTCTGGTGAGTGCAGTCTTTCTGATTGGGAGCTGCTGGATGTAATCTCCAAAGGACTTGTTGGCACCATTAAAATCAAGGAGTTTTGTGTGTGTGTAATCATTTTATAAGATCTGAGCCTACAGCTGGTCTTTGAATTATGTTGTAGCTGCATTCTTGAAGGATGTGTAATTTGTAATTTTTTTTTTTTTTGCAGTTCTTACTAGTAAATGCAAATTCTGCTCAAAGGAATCTGGTCTTTATCTGAGTTAGAGCTGAAGTTCTCAGTCCAGAAACAATGTTGAAATAGCATAAATAATTGTGAGAAGCATTTAATAATAAGTGCTTTTCTTTCATTTTTTATGGAGTTTGATTTTATTTTCTTTTAATTTTTTTCTTTATGTATTTTTAAACACTGTGCAGATCCTGGGTTCCAGCAATTGTAATCCTCTGTGTGCAAGACTGCTTTGCTGCAATGGTTTTCTAAAAATTATGTATGTTGATTATTTTTACTGACCTTGCATTACACTAGGAAATGCTCATATGAGCAGAAATAATTCAGATGACATAATCTGTGCCTGTACCAGACCCAAAAGTCTGAATAAGAAATTTAGAGCCTCTGCAGAACTTTTATGTGAAGTGTGTCATAGGAATCTCTTGAAGTCATTACAGCTGGCTTAGCTGCTGAAGTGATTTGTGCATGTTTTGTGTCTTGTAGAACCAGTAGGATATTAGCTAGAACATTGAAGGTGCAAGCACAGGGAAGTGTTTTGAAGAAGTAAAATCATGCACTTAGCAGATAAAGAGGAAAATACTCTCTGCTGTCTGAAAAATAAATTGATATCAGCTGTTTGGGGTGCAGTGTCACTGTTGGTAGCACAATTCAAAACTGCTGGGCTTGTCTGGCTCCATTCTCCACACCCCTTCTCCCTCTCCTTATACTCAAACCCCATCGTTTTAAGTGCTGTTGTCTAGGTTGGATGCACTCTAACATGATTTAATTTGTCAGGGGCTTCTGCCTGTCTTTTATTTTTGCTTTTTTTGGAGCTCTCACAAGTTTTGGGTTTTTTTCTGCAGCATTTTTGGTTTCATGTAATTTCTTATTTCTCAGAGGCTTTGGATTTTGCTGGATAATGTCAAGTTTGGCATCTCAGTTAATACCAATTTATGTGACATGCAGTTTTCTGTCAGGGAGAGCTTATTTGCAGTGTCAGTGAACTGAGGGGCAAACATTTCTGGTTTTGTGTGTGAATTGACCAATTTCAGTCTCTGTTTTTGAAGCGGTTTGTGATCACTGAATGTTTTCTGTTCAGGTATCCAGTGGTTTAATAGGGCATTGAATGCCTGTGTAGGGATACTGCTCTGTCACTCCATTCCAAGCTGAGTATCAGCTGCCTAAGCATGAAATATTCACTGTTTGTGGGGAGTGTTTGCTCTGTGTGTGCAGATGCAGTCCAGTGGCACTTGTACTGGGGTCAGTATTGCAGAGCATTTCCTGGGGATTGAGAAGAGCTTTCCCTCTTACTAAGAACACAAGTGCAGATCATGCAGTTCTTTTGAAGCTGATCCCATCATGCTAAAATGGAGACTTCAGATGAAAAAGACTTACTAAGAGATATTTAGAAAAGTAACCTGTAAAAAACCCCCTGAATCTGTATTTAATGCTTTTAGTGTCTTTTGTACCTGAGAATATATGTATGAGATTAATCTGATATTCTGTGAAAGAAAAAAAAAAAAACCAACTACTTTTTTTTTCTTCATTTTATTTCTAGGTACTAAATGAAGCAGTGGGTGCACTGATGTATCACACTATAACTTTAACTCGAGAAGACCTGGAGAAATTTAAAGCACTTCGAATAATTGTCCGAATTGGCAGTGGTTTTGATAATATTGACATCAAATCTGCTGGAGATTTAGGTATGGCTATTACAGACTTTATTTTGCATCTTATACTTGCCTCTAGAAATCTGATAACATCTAAATCTTTGTATTAATGTTTTCTGTGTATTTTATACTAGCATCATATGTAAGCTGTGTAATTTTCCCATCAGAGTATAAAACTCATTATGGAGATACTAGCATTAGTTAATTAAGTGATAATATTAACGGCTTTGTGGCAGGATGACAATCTGCCTGCTCAATATAAACCCAAGGAGAAAGGCCATAATTTTTCATCTCTTTCTTTTTTACCCCAATTGTATATTTTAACTACTACTGCTGTAATCTAATTACAAAATATAATTCCATCACTGTGGCATACCATTTCTGTTTGAATAAAAAATGAGATCATTATCAACTGTCTGAGACTTATTTATGATGCATGAGATTTAGTACTAAACCAGTCCATAAAACAGAAATACCAGTTTTATAGGAGAATCAATTGTTGCTTCTTCAGAATAAATTCAGCTACTGGAACTACGAAGAGATGGTGCTTGATGTTTGACTGTAAGAAAAGCAACTATCTGATCTGTACTTTTCTTACTTTAGGTTAAACTATCTCCTACCTGTAATCTAAAGGTCAGCTGAGCAGTTGGAGTAAAGATTTTCTTTTTCTCTTCCAACATTGTGGAGACCAAGTGTGTTTCCCATTATGCTCTGGAAAGACCTTGGAAACATTTATTTACGTGTGGCAGTGCTTAGTCCTAGCAATAGCCCCAGTGATGTAGTGAGGAGCTGTAGTGTGATCTGTTTATCAGCTAATGGTAAAAAAAATATTCACCTGTTGTAATGGTGGCAGAGCCTTAATCACTCCTTGCTGAGTTTTAGAAAGGTCAGGTCAGGGCTGAAAGTGTGCAAGGCTGTGTTTTGCCTGCTTTAACTGGTGCCACAGTCAGACACGTGTTGTGAGCCTTAGAAAACCTCTGTGTGTGGAGAGATTGGCCTGGGGTAAAATCCTAGATCAAAAGCCAAAATGTAGGTGCAGATCAAAGGCTCAGACCAGTCAGGAGCCCAGTTTGTGGAGAAAATCCCTGATAAGAGGAAGGTTTGAAGGTTTGCTGGCTGTCTCTTTTGCAGGTCTCTGTGCTGGATTGTAACCCAAGTTACAGTTGCAGCCACATAATTCTTCAAGCTAAATTACATAGCAGATTTGGGAAATTCTTGTTCATATGAAATGTTAAATGGCCACCTTCCTCATCATTCAGTTCCTGTCTTGTGATTAGACTAAATTATAAAGTTGAGGGTCCAACCTGATTGTGTATCCTTTAATTTACAAAATATTCTTGTCCACTCCATCTAAAGCAAGTAAGTGGTGGAAAGGTTTCAGTAAAATCTCTGATGGTAATATTAAGTTTGGGTGAAATGGCTGGAATGAAACGTTACTGAGACAAAGAGCCTTCCATTTGTTGAACTGGTGTAAGTAATGCAAATCTTAAGGAGGTAATGTGAGAGTGATCTGCTCTTTATAAAAGACTTTAATTTGCATTTGAAATGTAGATTTAGACCAGAGTCCAAACATATTCCTGAACTTCTGTAGTAACTTGTTGAGTTATTTTTCATAGAGCTGGCACATGGGGTGGTTACCAGCTTTTCCTATTAAGCATTATCTTATATTAGCACTTTTAATCTTCTTACAAAGCATGAAGATATGCGTTTCTTGGATAAAACATGAATTTTTTTCACTTTATTAATAGTTGACTAGAAAATACATAAAAGTTGTGGGTGTAGCTGGATTCAAATGAAGTGGGAGCCCAGGTAATGCCTGTTGACTGCTGCAATTTTCAGCATTGAAGCTGTGCACAAAATCACTGAAAGCAGTGGGAATGGGAAGGGAGCATTGATCAGTGGATATGAGATGAGAGTGTGCTGTCTTTTCCCATGTGAAATGTCTCTTTATTTCCTTGCCTCACTCTTGTTGCTTTTTGTGGTTTGCTATGTCTCTGCCTTTCAAAAATGAGCTGCTTTTTAGAGTTGAAGAAAAAATGGGAAAAATAAATTCCTGCTGTTCAGGAAAGACTTTATCTGACTTTTGTTCCCTCAGTTTCCTAAGGAAACCTCTTAGGGAAGAAGGTATATTGCTCTTCTTCCCAAATACATAATATAATTCTTTAAGCTCCTTTTAAAGCATAATTTTGTTGATGGCAGCTATTAGGAGACACATTTATTTAATTTACGTTGCCATCTAAAACCTGCATTGTTGCTCCATGAAAAAGACTTTTTTTGTATAAACAAATGCAAATGTTTAATGTGAGGTACTTAGAGAGATGTTATTTTTCAGTCTTTCACCTTTCCCTTCCAGTCAAGCTTTTTTCCCCATTTTAAAAAAGGTGAATTTCCTTCTACCATTGATGTTAGCAGGATGCCAAGATTAATATTCCAGCAAATGATGCTGGTATATCTTCTTGTAAGTCTTAAGGGCAGTGACTCAGCAGACAGGCTTATCTCTGCAGCAGAGGAAAGAAAAATAGTTCTGCAAGTTCCTTGTGCAGGTTTTTAGTGATGTAGAGAAAGCTGTAAAAAAGTACTGGGCAGCAGAATAAAGGCATTTGAATGTAAAACATAGATAAATATAGCGTGAGCTTATTATTTGTCATATTACTATTGATGCTGTTTTTGAAGAGAATGTTTATTCTTCTTTGCTTCCTAAGATACTCTGGTATTAGCTGAGGATTTATTGAATATCTAGTTATGTAAAATCCCAAACAGTAAAAACAGTTCTTGGGTGTTTTTAGGATACAAAACACTTTTTTTTTCTTCTCCACCATGAAATTATACTGCGTGCTGCTTGTTGTCTCAGTCAGCACAACTGAGACACAAACATTTGTGGGAGCTGGTGATTAGAGAGAGAACATGCAGTACATGGAAAGACTGAAGAGAGACAAGTCCAAAAGGACACAAAGTTTTTCAAGGATTTTGTTTAACTACTGTCTGTTGAGTACTGGAAGGTAAAAAGCAGAATGGGATAACTTGCATGTAATTGAAATCACTTGTTGCTTCTGTTTTTGAAGTAAAATAGGCTTATTGTGAGTCTTGAATCAATAATCCACCTTCCGCACCTCTCTGTGGCTGTAACAATTTAGGCTGCTTGATGCTATGCTGGTGATTTTTCAGCTGTTAGGAGCACAGATTTATTTGGCAGAAGCAGATTTTGCATTTTCCTACTGATGATTGGATGGGTTCCCTTTAATGTGGATGACCAAGAAAGGACTGGGGTGTTGTTTGTTATAATTCCAAAAACCCCTGTGCAACATGTAACAGATTGTCCTTCCCTGTATCATGATTACCTATACTGAACTGTACCTTACAGTCATCCTGTGAAGGCTTTATAAGAGTTGCTGTCATTATAAATTATTTTATCCTTTTTTAAACTTACACAGGTAGCTTTTGGGAGGGTATTTGTCCAGCGGTGGAAAGCTAACTCGCACAATTAAACCTAAACTGTGATAATTGACCACACTGTTGATGGCAAGGCATGTTTCTCTTGGTTATTCAAAACACCAAGCTCAGTGGAAATGTGAAATGTTCTGTTCTTACCATGTTCTAAACTATCAGACATCTTCAGTGCTTTCCTTCTGTGGTTCAGTGCCTTAGTTTGCAATAAATAAAAGCACGGTAATTAGTAATAAAAAATAAGTTGGGACATAGTTGTCAACCATTATGTCAGGTATTCTGCCTGCCATTACAGTCAGAAACTCAGTATTTGTGCAAGACATGTTGAAATAGGTGTGACTTTAAACATCATGCTCCTGTATTGCTGTTAAATGGGCAAAGTAAGCATTGTTTGGCAACTGGCATCCTCTCCCCGCTGCCTGCAGGGATCGCCGTGTGTAACGTGCCAGCCGCCTCCGTAGAGGAAACAGCAGATTCCACCATGTGCCACATCCTGAACCTGTACAGGAGAACCACCTGGCTGCACCAGGCCCTGCGCGAGGGCACCAGGGTCCAGAGCGTGGAGCAGATCCGGGAGGTGGCCTCGGGAGCTGCCCGCATCCGAGGGGAGACCTTGGGCATTATTGGATTAGGTATGTTGTCTTCAGATGTGGTTTCGTGCTCTTTGCCTGCTCATTGCTTAAAAAAAAGGGAAGATTTGAGCTGTAAAAACGGAACATTTGTTCTCTCCATGTCAAGCATTTATTCTTGTAGATGATATAACTCAAATGTTCTCCCTTTTCCTCAGAAAACTTATTTTATTGCTAATATTCTCTCAGTTCTTTGGGTTTCTGTATGTCTTTCTGTAGGGGGATAGAATATAAGAAAATAAAGATAGTATAGAAAGTAATCTTACCCCTAAGGAGTTGCAGCTGGGCCAATTATCAAAGATTAGGAACAGGCCTGACTTTAACATGCCACAGCTGTAACCAGTGAGAAGAAGAGTGCTATAAAAGAGTGGGGTGGCTGGTTGAGAAGGGAAGGGGAGTCAGTTGGCTGCTTTGTGAAGAAGAAAGAGTCAGTGCTCTGAGGAGCTGCCCACGAGAAACACCAAGAAGGTATGAATGAAACTTTTGTGATAAGCAGCCAGCAGTATGGAACCCCTGTGATAAGATGGCAACATCTTTCTGTTGCTGTATTGCCTACTTGTAAGAGGAGACACCATCACTTCCTTTTTCTAGGACGATGATTCTGCTACTTCAGCCCAGTTACATGTATATGTTTTATCCCTTATCCTTTTTCATATCTGGTTTTGTTTGGGCTTTCTTCATTTTTCAGTTTTTTACATAACTAAAAAGTCTTTGCTTCAGTAACACCCTGCACAGCAGTTATGGTGTGCATTTGATTGAGCTGGATGTGAAATTTTATTTCAACTCTAATGAGAGGAAGAATATATGCAAGAAATTTTGAAATGTTTCCAGACCTAATAAAATCACCTGCTTACCTCTCTGAGTGCCCCTAAATGTTTTTCAGCATCCAACAGATGGACAGGCTTGCTAGAGATGAATTAATTACTGTCTGTTACAGAAGTAGAGAAGAAAAACAAGCAAGTCAGTTTCTATATAAAAATTATTCAGTCATGTGCTTGTCTTACACAGATCTGATAGACTGTGGATGTAATTGCTGTGCTATTCATCCACAGGAATTAGTAATATGATTTTGACAACAAAGCATCATATTTAAATGACTGCTCCAGTTACACATTGCTGTCAAGTAACTCCAGCCTCGAACTCTTACTTTTGGAAGCTGAAAATAGCCTGGTGTTACATAGTGCTCATTTAAATGAGCGTGCAGTACACCAAAACCATCTTCATAATCAAAGAATTGTCTTCAAAATATGATTTTCAAGAAGTTAGTCATGAAACTGCTTTCTCAAATCTATACTAATGTACTTATGCATCTCATTAAAACACACAATGATTATTGTGCTCACAGTTGCAGCATCTGTACCTAAATCATAGACAGTTGCCTGCAGTGTTTCCAAAATGGAAATGCATACCTGGTTTTTGAAACTTAAGCTTTGGCTCACATGCAATGTGCACATTTGCTGGAGATATCTGTACTGTTGTCATTCAGTTCGGTGTTTTTACTGAACAAATTCAGACTTGAGATTAGAAAGAAAAAGTCTTTCATTATTGACTTCCTTGAGTGAGTTTTGCTCATTTTCTTCTCAATGACTGAAAAGTATAGAGGAGTAAATGGGTAATCAGATTGCCAGTATGTGTATAAAGCTTTACAAAATGCTAGGTTTTGGTTTCAGTTTTAAAAAGCAAGCCTTTTGTGTGCATGTTATACTAAAAAGGCTAGTAAAAGCTGATTTTTAAGGGCACACTTCTGTTGTAGTTTTTGACCAGTCATTATCTCCAGCCTTTTGTTGTTCCTATCTATTTCCTACCATAGAATATTCAAAATTGCAAAGAATACTAAATTGTAAAGTCACTTTTGAAAACTTCCACTGTTCCTTCTTGTGCATGCATGTCTGTGAATAGGCACAACAACTTGAGTCAGACCTGTTCTAACAAATTCCTCTGAATCTATGTATTAATGAAGAGTAAAAATGTAGACTTAGAAGATGTACCACAATTTCTGTGTGAGCACTTCAGGCACTTAGGCTGTGATGTGCACTCTTTTCTAGTACAGATCACTGCAAGGGTTAGCTGTCTTGAGTTTCAGACTCAAACATGCTTTTACAACCAAAGACTGTTGTCCTTAGGTTGTATTTCTTCACTAGTGGCCTCTCCCCACATCTGGAGTTTTGCCTCAGTTTATTATTTAGGCATGTCAGTGTCAGAAGTGGTGATCCACCCAGATGCTATGAAGTGGATGTATTACACACAAAATAAACAGTTCTCATCATCTGTTGCTCAGCCCTTTCCTCTGTGTCGTGTCTCAGTTTCTGTCCTTTGTCCTCAACGTGTGTCTGAGATCATCTCCCCTCAGCCACAACTGTGTTTCTCTATTTTTGTCTTAAAACTTGTGGTCTCTTCAGCAGTGGGTTGCTTAAATTTATCACTGCTGCTGCAACAGCTAACTGCAGACCTTCTTAACATCTGCTCCTGGGCTTTACTCTTTGCCAAAGAGAAACACCCTAGTTCTTGCCTATCTCTGTGCTAGGGAATGACTGTGTCTCCAAAGTTTCAGCTACTCACTTCCTTATCCACTGATCTAGCCAAGTTTCGTGACTCACTTGCCTTCTTTCCATCACCCACTCTCTTTCCCTCCTCTCATGCATATTCCTGCTTTGACACTTGGTCTGTCCTGCTTAATCCTATTACTCTATGTTCCTCCTTTAAAGTTAACCCCATCTCTCATCCTCTGCTTGTATTGAGCTTGAAGATAAGCAGAGACTCAACAGCATAATGCCTCCTTCATGTGCTTGTTGGAGCCCATCCTTCATTGTTGTGTTGTTTGGTTAGCCCTGAGCTCCTTAGGGCACAGCCCTTGCCTCTTTCTGTCTTTGTGAAGTGTCTGATTCTTTGAGCCTTACATAAATAATAATATCACATCATTTAACAGATGTCTTTGTCACCTTTAATCTTTATTACTGTCCAGTGTCCTACATTTTATGTGATGCATCACAAGTATGGATAATAAGCCCCGCATTTAAAAAACAAACAAAAAAAAAGCTACCTTTTCACCTTCTATTTAGAAATATAGGGGTTTGTGGGTTTTTTTAAGGAGGAATATTTATGAGCAGCAGCATATAAGTACTTGGATGAATAGACATCTGGCCCTGGTTCTGCTCTAATGATAATTTTACAGCAGTGAAGTTGTAAAAGTTCCCTTCCTTCTCAGTGAGAAATACTGATGACTAATGACTAATGCATTTCCTCACCCAAGAAAGGTGAAATTCTTTTAAATAAATTTTTCTCCACATCACAGTGAATGTCATCACTTACTTTGTCTTTCCTCACCTGCTCTATTCTCTCAACAGTCCCACTGCCCTACCTAGATGCTTGGCCAAATTACTAACCTGTGTTATTAGTAAATAAGGCCTAAAAGTTGGGTAGTATTACTCTGCAATAATTTATCTACTCTTAGCAGTCCTACTGGCTCTCTTAATATACTTAGCAGGAAGTGTAACAGAACAGCACTCTCCACATTTCAGAGTTCTCCAAGAAGGAGGAAAATTTACCCATATCCTCCATTGCTGTTGCACAGGCAGGAAAGAGCTGCTAAGTGAAAGCACTTTTTCTTTCTATGGAAGTCTTCAGGCAGGTCATCATCATCATTTCCATGGTATCAAGGTCATTTTATAAAACTTTGCAATACCAGCATAGGATAAGTGTGCAGGGGCTGAGCAGGGTCCTTGACCTGCAGCTGCTGTAGTGTCACACTCAGGCCAGGTCATTGGCAGGGTCAAGGTCAGACACACTTATAAATTGGGATATTTGGGTTGAGGGGAGTTGGGAGACTTGCAGGGGAGTTGAATGGATGAGGCTGTAACAGGAGACTTGGATTTGAATCTGTCTTCTGAAATGATGAATGGACCTTGCTAGAACTTTGATTTCCTTGAAAATACACTTTTGTTGCTTTCTGCCTTTTTTGCAATTGCATGCAACATTCATTTTCTGCATTCTTCTCACACTGTCAACTAATAAATTAAGGTTTTGAGCTTAAGATTTTGCCCTCCCTGGAAGCAGCCATGAATATTCATAACAATTTGATATGCTCTTAATATAGAGTTGTCCCAAAGGTGGGATGCTTTGTGTGCTGTATTGTCCTCAGTGTGTTGAGGTAGGTTTTGAACCATCCCTCATGCCCAGGAGAGTCTTATATAATAGAAGGTTTTCAGGAAAAGAAAAAAGAAGGTCATAGTTTTGTGGTTCTTCTTATGTTAGATAGTAATTTAAAAAGAAATTGGCAAATTCCTTGTGTCCAGTTGTGTACTTGTTTAATGATTCAAACTAAAAATGAGTTGTCAGTTGCAGAAGAGTTCTATCCCATAAAATATTTGTAATAGGATAATTCTGGTTAGAAATAGAGATGTGATTCCCTAGTGTTTCTGAAGGAAACTTCATGCCCATTGAAGAAGGCTTTGGTTTATTAGCCTGGGTGTGGTGAATGAAGTGTATCTTTAACTGGAGAGGCTGTTATAAAAGATTTTGCTGTTGTGAATCCCCTCAGGTATTAGTGTTGTAAAGAGTGTAAAAAAAAAGGAACAGATGACAGGATGTTGCATGTGAAAATGAATGGAGCTGGAGTAACAGTTATATGCTTTGTTAAAAAAAATGAAAAATATTTACAGTTGTGTGACTGATTCCTTGAGCTGTGAACATGCCAAAATTTTTAAACAATACAGTGTTTGTGTTGAAAATTTTCTAATTCAAATTTATAAAAACAGCCTGGAAAGCAAACAAATAACATGCATGCAAGTGTTGAAATGAAAGATTTTGAGGAGGGTTCTAACCTGGTGTCCCCGCAGAAAAGCAGACAGCCCCTGTCAGATTGATATACTGTTTAATATTCCAAGCACATCTGTCACTAAGCACTGCAGAATTGCTGTGTTCACATTAAGTGATCAGCAAAAACCTTTCTTCCTGTGGCTTCTGAAGTTTATTCAAAGAGAAACTGAAAAGCAGAGGGAAATCCCTTCAAGCGCAACTGGAAAGAGATGGGATTTCCCTGGGTTGATTTGATGCTTTTTTGAACAAACTTGGACGTTACAAAGGAAAATTTGTTGACTTTTTTTTTTTCTTTTTTCAAATTAGGCATTGTTATTATGGTGTGTCAAGTGATGCTTTTGAAATATCTTTATCCAGCATTGGTAGTACTCTAATGTGAATATCTGCTCTGTAAACTTCTAACTCGAAAAGTGTGTTAGTTCTCGCTCTTCAAGATGCCTGTAACTCATTAGATGTACTCAGAGGTTTTTTCCCCTCTCTGTTTTACTGGTAGTGTGTCAAAGGGAAGTACACACCTCCTGGTACATGTGGTGTGGAGTCATGCCCATACAGCACTTCTGGGCACAGCTCTGAAATATGACAGTAAGGGAAATGGAACAAAAAAACAAAGTTCAGTGTCAATTCCAAGTGGGACTGCAGTCCTCTTAACTAGATGCTATATGCCCAACTATGTTTATTTATTATTCAGGTAGGTGAATAAAATTTATTTTAAAGCCTTAGATGACAGGATTCTTCTTGGCATTTTAATGTTGGAAGGATGTTGCTCAAAATAAAAGAAAATACCAGGAAGGAGATGCCATGTATTGAGAATGGTTGTGCTTCAAATTAAACAAATGATCTATTATTGCACCCATTTTTGAGGATTAATTTTATAGCTTTTTATTAAAGCCAGCTGGTTTGACATGGGTAAGGATAAGCCCTTGGCAGGATGTGCTCACAGGCAGTGGGGTTTTGCCATAAACAGGCCCAGCAGGCAAGCCTTGCGTTACACAGATTATTGCAGATTACGTGACATCTTCTGGCATTTCACATATCTGGTGACAAAAGGTGCAAGCCTCCTGCTTTGTTTCAAGGCAGTGTGAAACAGCCCAGATGTACCATTTCTGATCCCAGTGATGATTCTGACTGAGATGGGAGACACCTCCTTTTTCTGCCCTTGCCGTTGCTGCGCAAAGCGTTCGGGTTTGATACAAGAGTTCCCACTGAGCAGGAGGAGTCCACCTTACACCCACCAGCTGCTTCACATCTGCTCTCATGGCGTGTTTATCTTGTTCCAGGGCGTGTTGGGCAAGCAGTAGCTCTCCGTGCCAAAGCCTTTGGCTTCAGTGTGATTTTCTATGACCCATACCTCTCGGATGGCATGGAGCGTGCTCTGGGACTGCAGCGGGTGAGCACTTTGCAGGACCTGCTGTTCCACAGTGACTGTGTTACCCTGCACTGCAACTTGAATGAACACAATCATCATCTTATTAATGACTTCACCATAAAGCAGGTAATAATCTCTGTGGGTGCCCTCCACACCAGTGCTGGTTGCCAACTTTGTACAGCATTTATTTCTGTAAATAGGTAGATTCTCATTTGATAGAAATATTTCTCTTCTGCTGCTCTAAGATAAATCAGGTCTATAATTGATTAGGAACTAGCTGGTTGTTTATGTGTTTTTGCTTTTACTGTCTTTTTGGCTCAGTAACATTGCATTTGTGGAAATAATTCGCTCTTCTTAATATCACTCAGATTTAATGAAGTGGCATTGATGTAAAAGCTCTTTCTCTGTGTTTTGTAGTAGCTCCTTCCTCTACATGTGTATTTTCAGGTAGCAATTCTGCCTTTAACTGTTGTCCCTCAGTTTGAGTTCCTTTGATGCATTTTAAGGATTATGACTAAATGGCTCCCCCCTGTGCTCAGTCCCGATGCTCACAGAGCACTTCAAGGATGGAACTCATTTACAGCATTGCATTATTGGGAAAAATAATGTTTCTTGGAATTAGTACCAACTTCTCCATAAAGTTGTAGATAATACACAAAATGGTAAAATAATTTCAAGATCTGGGTGTAGTAACTGCTCCATTGTTGAAAAATTTGATAATAGAAGCCAGACACTTAATGAAAAAGTTTGACTTCAACTTTAGTGTAGGTAACAGCCAGAAGTAAAACGCTGATTCATAAGAATGGAGGCAGTGCAGAGGAAAGAAACCCTAAGATAGAATAGTTGATTTGGCTGTTGTTTATATATAAATATATGTATATATAGTGGGTTTATATGTTGGTAACAATGACAGTAGCGTTCTTTTGCAGTAAAATCATTGCTTGTCTTCTGAGAAATAGTTCATACCTCCTATTCTTGAACTTTAGAACTGAAGAACTTACTGAGCATGTTCCACAGTCATGTAGGATCATGGCAGAAAACTGACAGTACAACACACTTCTTGATTTGAGAGTTTTAGGGTTTTTGCAAATCCATCACAACATAAAATCAGGATTTGGGATTTAAAACTCTAAAAAATTAAGAAGCTTAAAAGGAAACCAAAGCTCTGTCACCCTGCCTTGAATATTGTCTTCTGTTATATGGCTGGGTACATTCAGTGGTTAATACATGGTGAGATGTCTTTTCAAGCAGACATCAAACCAAAAAGCATCACACTGAATTCCATGGGACCACTGAGCATTGGTCACTTTATTTTACAGCAGTTGTGAAACTTGGCCAGTTCACCACAGGAGGTTTTTGAGTGGAGGCAGAGAAATGTGTTGAGCTTTGGAGAAGGCACAGCACATTAATCAGAGAAACAAACAAAGGAAAACATGTTAAAACTGAGTAATGCCATCTGAAATTAAATGCCTGTAATAAACTCTGCACTGGAAAGTATCTTAAGAAAGCATTTATCTCCCTATTTGTTATCCTTTATGATCAAAGCAAGGATTAATTAAAGTGCTAGATGATAGTTCTTGCTTTGGGTAGGAGTTTGGGTGAGGCAGTCTGAGTAGTAAAGTGGATGTGAAACCCATGAAATTGTAACCCTTCTGACTGCATAGTTTGTGTAGAGCATATTCTGATTTAGGCTGACAGATGTTGGAGTTGGCCTGGAATTTCTAGAGAGCATTGCATACCATTTTTGACCAATTCTGCATGCTCATGTCATAACCAGGTTTTAAACAAAGTACAGAGAAGTATGGTGCATCTCATGTCCCTGAAGTCTCACCCTGAATTTTGTGGAGTCTGAAATGACATACGCTTCAAGTGTCTTTGAAAATTTGGTGTCTGTCTTCTCTTAAGTAACTTTTCTAGTGAATTTATCATCATTCTGTAAAGCCACCCTGCTTGTCCTTGGAGTCCCAGAGTAGCTCAGAGAAGTGTTTCAATGAACTTGTGCTCTTAAGAGACTGAGGTCATCTTTAGTTATAGAGATTTGAGAGAAGACTGCAGTTTAAACACAATACTTCTATAAAGCCGCTCTGCAGGTTCAGTGTAGGTGAATTTAACAGACGTCAGCAGTTGCAGCTGTGAAGCTCTTTCAAGCTTCCACCCATTGTTAAGGATCATCTCCAGTTGCATCCACCCTGACAGTTTATCATGAGTCACATAATTCATTCCCTCTAGAATGCATTTATGCAGTCATGTTCTGTTTGATTTGAATGTGTCTTAGTGCTAGTTCTGGAGTTTTGTAAATAGTCCTAAAATGAAAACTCAAGAAAGGTTGTTGGACAGATCGGACAGAAGATTTTAGCAGGGTCCGCTTTAAGTAAAATAAGTGTTCATGTCCTTCAGAGGGCTGGTAAAATACAGCAGGTTGTGCTTACAACTCCAGTTACCAGTTTGCCCAGAAATGGGAAGGGTATATGAGCTCCCACAAGCCTTTATGGTGTGTCTGCACAGCTGGGAGTGGCTCTTGGGTGAGCCCACCTGTGCTGGTTTTGGTACAGTTCATACAGCTGACCCAAGAACTGGAAGTGCAGTGATTGTTCCCATAAGGAATCTCTTGTTACCAGAGCAACTTAAAAACCTGCCCCAGTTTTTGTGCTGATTCCCAAATTAATTACATAAAGCTGGGAGAAGCATCCTTTAGTTTTGCCCCTGTAAGTGGAGTTTGGTTTTGCTGTGTGGATTAATCTCCTGTAGGCCAAGGAGTCTGCAAATGGAGAGAGGCAGGGCCACATTTAACCTAGAGAGTTGGCCAGTAAAATATGGTGGGTTCTTTCTTTATAAAACACTGCAAGCATGTGCATATTAAAATTCTGTATGACATCATTTAAAAAACCAACCAAAACTGACTTATTCAGACCTCCTTGTTGTTGATGAATTTGGCATTTTGAATCAGTATTTGAGTGTAAGGATCCATTTACCTAAGTTTTATAGTTTGATGTATAGTTTGAAGCTGAGTTGATGTCAGAATGTTGGGTTTTGCTTATTTTTATGTTGAGAGATGGAGTCAGTACAAAATGAGATTTTCATTATTCATCTTCTTCATGGTTCCTGCCCTTCATGTGCTTTCCTTCATGCACAGAGGTGTTCGAGACATCTGTCAAAGATGAAATACCAGGGTGGCTGGAAACAGGATGTTGTAATTTATGTTTATTTCAGTACCATTTCTCTTATTTAAATTGCCACTTTGTTTTCAAGTTGTGGATGTATTATGGTGTAAATTGTTGTAGTTCTCTCCATACTGATGGTAGTGTCATCTGCAATGCTAATCTGCACAATGCACAGCACAGCTTCTCTCCTGGGCACACAGCGTTCTCAACCAAATTCATTTTCATGCCTTTTAATTGAATAATAGAAGGATTCTTTAGACCTTTATTTGAAAAGTCTCACAGGGGAGGAGGAAACTGAAGTAACAAAAATAAATAATGCATACATCTACTGTGTTTTGGCAACTAAAGGGAAAAGTGTTTGAAAATCTAAAAGCATTGATTTTTCTGAAAAATTCATGTAGGCTTTTATTTGTGTGAAAGTTGAAAGCCACAAAATATGAATTTGTTTAAGAATGTGCTGTAGTTTCTGTCTCATGCAATTTCACAGTGAAATAAAACGGCATAAAATGATCTGTCACTTTCATATGCACAGTTGTATCTTTTGATCATGTTACTGCACAATATCTGAAGCAAGGCTTCTATTAAAAGACACTACTTACAAGAAATAAAAGGTTATTAAGTGCTGTGAAATAGCATTTTATGATAGTAGCATCACATTTGATGGTACTTTCCAGTGGAAAGGGAAGACAACTGTTACAGTTTAAGCCAGCTGAATAGCCTTTGTTGTAATGGATGCTTCTTTTGAGTAAAAAATAATGCCACAACGATTTTATTTCATTTATTTTTATTTCATCATTCTTGTTTTTAACTTTCCCTAGATGAGACAAGGGGCTTTCCTGGTCAACACAGCTCGAGGTGGGTTAGTAGACGAAAAAGCACTTGCACAGGCCCTGAAGGAAGGAAGGATACGAGGGGCAGCCTTAGATGTACATGAGTCAGAACCATTCAGGTGCTTTTCCTTTTCTTTTCTTTTTATTTTGTTCACTTTCTTATTTTTAAGTCTTAGTGCATGATACAATCAACAGCAACAAGTAAATTGAGTTTTCTGTTTTATTTGGTAGCTAAATATTCATTAGCAAAGCAACATGAATCTGTGCAGCACTGGACTAATGCAAATGTAGATAGAGTTTGTGTATGTGGTTAGAAGTGAAAAAAGTGACATCCAAGATTTAATTCCTTAAAAAGAAAAATAAAACCAGCGGGTTTATTTAGTAGAAATAGCAGGAACCTGAGTTCAAATCCTGGCCATGGCTTTGAGGAGTGTGCACCTTTGCCACTGATGCAGCTCTGGAGGCAGCTGATGCCTGAACAGGCAGAGAGTTGAGATGTGGTGTGAGAAGTGCTTTATGACACCTTTCTGAAGGAAAATATATTTGTCCAGATTGCCTCTGCAGGAAAGCCATAAGTGTGTGAGAGGTTACAAAACAAAGGTTCAGGAAGGCTGTTAGAGTGCAGGTTTTATTTTGTTTTACCCTTTATAAGGGGAGTAGTAACTCTGCTGTCAGTAGCAGAGCTGGTAGCACAAGCCTGAGTTTTTGAATGACTGAGTGCAGTGTTTCAGGCAGAAATGCACCACTCCCCTCAGTGGCATTGGCATTGAGATACCAGCACTCCTCATCAAAATGAGCCTATTTCATATGTCCTTGAGGCTTGAGAACAGACTGCTGTGGCTTAGTCCTTGCATGTGACAAGACTTTTTCAGGCTGGGCAGGGAAAATTGTTATTTTTAACTGGAACAATCCGCATAAGTTTTTGAAGAAGAACAGATTCAGGGCAGGTTGCAAAGACTGGAGAGAGGACAGTATCTCTCATTCCAGCTTGAGGGCAAAATAAAAGCTTTGAAAAAATAGAATAATATTCTTTTAATCAGAATTTTTATATCTGTTGAGGCATGATGCCACATCACAAATACTTAAATTTTATTGATGCATACCCTGGATTCATTTACTCCTAAAGGTAGTCATTACAATGCAGGAGTGCTGTGCAAAGCCAGAGTGGAGCAGCTCAGGGGACTTGCAGCTCCATACATTCTTCCCAGTTCCTGTCTGGGATCTGCACAAGCAGCCCACTGCACCTCTGGAAGCCCCATTTCCTGCATGGAGGTGCCATGTGCAGAGATTCAGCTGCAGGATTATAGCCAGAGTTTCCTTTGGCTGCAGTGCTGCATGTCTAGCTGATTGCAGCATGCACTCTTTATTCAAGAGTTTTGCCAGATATTTTGATGTTTATTGAACTACAGATGAAATCTATCATTTTATGAGTTATGACCAACTCTGAAAGCATGCTTTTGTCTTAAAATATTTGCTCTCCTGTTACAGTTGACTGCAAGATTATTAAAACTGGAAATGAGTAGGAGGAGCAAGTTTCCATTATTTTCAGTTTCTCTACTTTGTATCTGTGATAACACTTTTACACAGATTCATTGCTTTCCCTAAAAAACAATCTGTAAATTTCCTTCTTTCTGTGGAGTTTCTGTAAAGGAATGGGAAAGAAAAAACAGTTAAAAATAAAAGAAAAAAACCCTGAATTATCCAAAAGGCATTGAGGCTGCTGATGGACACACCTCTGATTTGGAAATAATTGTAAGATTTTTTTTTCTTTAAATGGTTAGATATCATACTGACAGAAAGAGAAGAGCTTTGTTAGTTAATGCAATAACAGTAAAATTGTGATGACCTAGACAAATGGAATGGCATCCTAAATTAATTTGGGTTTTCCTTTATGCATTTCTGCCCCAGAACTGGAGTGGCAGTGACTGTAGTTACAGTAAGTGCATTGGACAGAAGCTAATGTTGCTGCTATACTTAAGTTCCATCTTTTGAGTCTATAAAAAGTGATTGTTGCTTATTTATATCCTAAATAGTACATTAAATTAACAGAATTATAAACAAACTCAGTAAGGAATAGAAATGCAATTCTTTTGTGTTGTAGAAATTAATCTGTGTATGTACAAATCCCTCAGGATTCCCCACCTTGCTTTTCCCCTTGCACCACCACCCCCCCCCCCCCAAATGTTTTTTTGTCATTTGATCTTGTTTTAAATTTTCATTTAGCTTTAGTCAGGGCCCCTTGAAGGATGCACCAAACCTGATCTGTACCCCACATGCAGCCTGGTATAGTGAACAAGCCTCCATTGAGATGCGGGAGGAAGCAGCACGAGAGATCCGAAGGGCGATCACAGGTACTGACTCACATTGCTGTTATTATTAGCTCCTTCACTGTGTAGTTCTTGTTAAGAAACCTATTTCTTCAGTCTTGAAAGATGCCTAAAAGGAGCAGCCTTGGGTTTTGTTTCTAATATTTGGAACACAGAAATCAGCAAAGGCTCACTAAGTCTATTCTCAGAATTGGAACAAGTAATTTTGGAGGTTCTTTGCAATTACAAAGGGAAGGCAGGCATTGCAGAATCAGTACTTTTTTCATGTATAGGAAATGTATTTATATCTGAAAAATCATCTGCTTTTTTCGTTGTTGCATATAACTATTACCCATTGATGGATTTGCAAGTTCTCCTGGTATTGCTGGTATCTTCCTTAACTTTTCCTAGATGCTCCTTTATACTTGTCATGAGCAGTTCTCTGTGTAAAGTTTTCAGTATTTTGTTGGGAGATTATTCTATTTTAGATGTTCCCCTCTTTCAAGCCTTGCTAAAGAAGTCTGGCATTTTAAAGGGCAGAGTGTCTTTGTTATATAACTGCCATGTAATTGTAAACTGCTCACATAAGAGAAAACAGCTACGTCTCAAACATGCACTGCTAATAAATAAAATGAGAGGACTGAGCCATTTGGCATGAGTTTGAATCCCTTGTAGCCTAAAATAAAAGGAAGGATTTTCATACTGGAAAATGATTCATTAAGCACTAATGTTTTCCCTTTAGTTGGACTTTGCTGTGTCCCCCTTGGCGATAGCCTCTGAATGCTCTGCAGACATGCAGGGCCATCTGTGTCACCTTGAGCTCAGTTCAGTGCCAACACATTGCTCTGTTACACAAAAAGTACTGGCAGTAGCCTTCCCTCTGCCTTGTGCCTAGAGAGGCCAGGCAATTTAGTTTCATTTATAGCCTGTGCAGAAAGAAGATTCTCTTCTGGATGCTAATTAAAGACACCTCCTTAACTCCTGAGCTGAATTGTCCTTTACTGGACCATTTCACTCTGTTTTAGAGGTGACCTGAAGAGCCTGACCATTCTTTTCCTGGAATTGGTCCTTGTGGCTGTGCTGCAGAACTCCAGTGGTACATTTGTTTGTTTGTCAGGGTGTTCAGTAACTGTTGCCTGCTCCCAGATAGCTCTGGGAGAGATTGCACAAACCAGCATCCAGTACCTGTGTAGGGGAGGATTGATGTGCAAATCAGCATTAATAGGCTATTGCCTGAAAATAAAGAAGAGCCAGCAATCCAGAGCTAGTTTTATGTTAAATTTGTGCAGTAGCCCAAGCATATGTGCCTAAGAAGGCAGACCTACAGTTCCTTCGAGTGTGTGATGGTGCTCTCAGCGATCTGGATCATTGATTTGTATCGAAGCTGTCAGCACTTCAGTGTTTGCATATGGTTCTTAGTAAGATCAAACTGAGACCAGCATTAAGGAGGTGAGAATGACATTGAATTGCAGTGAAACAAATGTAGGAAAGATACAGGAAATGTGGGATAAAGCTGGATATATGAAAACCATAGGGGAGCACAAAGAAGAGAGGGAGAATAATTGGAAAAAGGTGTGAAGTGTAGGAATGAAGGCTATGACTACCATCTGACAATAAAAATGTTAAGTGTTTTTGCTGTTGCTTAAAAGTCAGTGATGTTGTGATGTGTAATACAGAAATAATCAGCAGAGATTAAATACCTTGAAATATATTTTTAAACTCGAAAGCATTCCAAGTATGAAATAAGAAGGACCACTGGAATGGATGTAAGAGATAGGCAAGCATGGCAAGTGAAAAGATCATTAGAAGTTTAAAATATAAAAAAAAACTTAGTGGGTTTTGAGGGGAGACTAGTAGAACATGCCTACAGAAGTTAGCAAAATGAAGAATGAGGTGGGCAAAGAGGAAGACAGGATTGAAAAGAACGAACATCAGAAGAAGAAAGATAGTTTTTAAATTTGTGGACAGTTCTGGCAGTAGTTTAGATGGATGTCTATTTCAGCTACATTTTGAAGATGATTTCTAGAACTAACCTATAATGGGGCATGTACCTCACCGTGTTCAGTCCTGAGCTAACTTTTCAGCTTGCGCACATGAGATGTCACAGGTTCAGGGACATCAGCTGAAGTCATGGAGTAACACCCATTTGGTGGTATCCATTGCACAAAAAGCAGTTCTGTGAAAAGGCCTTTTTACAGCCCCATTGTGGCCAGGCTGGTGGATGGAAAGAGCAAGCAGAGCTAGTGCAGTCCTTAATCAGATTTCCAGTAGGACACTGGAGAGAAAAGGCTGAGTTCTTTAATGATGGAGCATGGTCAGTTTTTGAAAGGGTTTCTGGAGTACCACCACCAGCAGTGGCAGGGGTGGACTCAAAATTACCTCTTTCTGCCCCTCTGTGCAAATGCATTGTAAGATTGAACCTCAGTGAAGACACATTAAAACAGATGTCAGAAAAAACACATGCTCCAATTGATCTCTCTCAATTTTAAATAGGTGGAAACTTTCCTATTGCTATGAAAAACATCTGTGTTGGATCTGCTCATGCCGTTTGTAGCAGGGCTGAAGATAGTTCTGCAGAAGACAGTCACAGGCTTGTCCAGTTCTGAATTGAGGATTCAGGTTGACAGATTCTCCAGTCTTAAAACTTCAGTTGTACTTCAGAGGTTAAGGAAGAGTCTTAAAGAAATGAAGAAAGGAAATTCTGGTGTATTTTCATATTGTGTAGGAATGAAAGGCATGGCTGAGGATTGATGCATTGCAGTAAATAAAAGTGAAGAGCAATTTAGATAAAGAAGAGAAAGTTCAGGAGGACAGGGAATAAGTGTTGGTCATACTCAGGTTTATGGCACAATTCCATTCAGAATTCTGTATTTTTGTTAAGTGTTTTTAATTGCTGTTACAGGTGGAAGGAAAAGAAGGAAAGTGATGTTAAGGACAGAAAACAAGGGGGCTAGATTACTGAATTTGATTGGTAGCTATGCTCTATATCCAAATTACAGCTTCTTGGAAAGATAACTCTTACTGAATTTGGTTCTACTGACACCCTGTATACAAGAGATAAAGAGAGACAGGAAAATCAAAATATGCATAGCATTTCAGCCATTATTACCCAAGTCCCAAGCAAAAGGCTACAGCAAGGATCAGAAACAAGCTCTTAGTGTAATTTTATGTATTGATTTAAATACACAAATATTTGTAAGTATTTTTAACATAGACATACTAAGAGTATAAGGCACACAGTTTTAATACAGTTTTATTTCCTCTTCCTTGCTTCATCTTAGGTCGTATTCCAGACAGTCTGAAAAACTGTGTTAACAAAGATCACTTGACTGCAGCTACACATTGGGCCAGTATGGACCCTGGAGTTGTTCATCCAGAGCTTAATGGTGCTGCATACAGGTAAGTGTGCTGAAGAGGTAGAAGAAACACCTCCATAATTCAGTGTACATATTCAAGAATAGATAAAAGACCTTCCTGTTAATGATAAAGTGCTTTTGCATTACGCACCAGCTATATTGGTTTTGTAACCATTGTGTTCAGGAGACTAATCTTGTTTTGTTAGTTGATATCAGTCATGCTGTGTCTGACTATAAATCCTCTTACAGTCTTTTTTCTGTTGGGTTGGTATGTGAGCAATATGCATTTGTTTGTATGTTCAAGTAAAACAGTTCTGGTCTTCTCCAGTGTTGGCAGTGGAAGTGTTGTGGTGTTTTGCTGAAGGTAATGATGCAGCTGTAGGTTACAGAAAGACTTTCAATAATAAACTTGCATTTGGCCTCCAGACACAGGAGATAACAAGTAACTCAGTATTGAAAACAGTGCAACAGCCTGTGGTGATTATGAAAATATGTTTAAAATAGCTCTTTCTAAATTACATGTTTAATTTTTAAGCAGAAGTATTTGAGAGACTTGATCTGTGTATTCTCAGTCAACTGTGAAATCAGGTCTTAATAATTAATAGAAAGGGGCAATTTTTTACATCTAATACGCACATTTCTTAGTTACTTTATTTGCTCCAGAGTCTTTCTCTGTCCCTTTACCCCTAGCAGCTATTCTAACAGCAGATTCTTCCTCGTAGCCAGCTTCAGACAACTTTTATTTATGAAAAACACCTGCAGTTTTTGTACTTTCCAGTATGATATTTACACATAAGTAGGATGAAAGTGGCAGAAAGCTCCAAATGCCAGATTCCTTCAATGCCTTGAGGAAAGGGGTAGTAAAGTCCTCTCACTATTTTGTCATAGCTCATTATCCTAATCCTCATCCTTCCACTGTCCTTCCTCAGGCATCTACTTTCCTTTTGTTATTCTTTAAGAGGACTCCCCATACTTTTAGTAGAGGGGAGATTCCTGATTTTGTGTTACTCCACATGGGAACCCAGCTGTGCCCTGCAAGTGAAGCAAAATTATCCTGTCCCAGTGACTTGGAACAATCTCTCATCAGAAAGGGATAGAGGGATGTCAGGGATGAGTGTCATCCCCCCTCTGCCACATCAGGAGCCACAAGTGCACCAGGGGAAAAGAATAACTTGGATTTGGTGATCTCAGCACTTGATGTTTATTTCTGGAAGTATGCCCATAGCCCTAAATATCTTAAGAAGGGTGTTTTTATTTGCTTAAATGAGAAGCTCAAGCACACATGTTCTCCTCCACACAGCATCTGGTTTCATGGACTGCAGTTTGGAGTAGTGAGGGTATGGCTGAATGTAATTGGGGCTTAAAGGCAGGTGTTGCTGGACAGGAGGTAATAACTCCAACCCTGTCATGGCAGTTAAGAACAGGGGTCCATGCCCAAATAAAATGCAGCTTTTTGTTCTCATTTTGGGGGTCATGAGTCCAGCAGAAGCAGGCATTGCAGCCAGAAATTAATTTTAACTTAGGAATGTTTGGGGGAGTTAATGATTTACAAGGTAAAGACCATATGTATTCAATTTATGCAGGATAAACACAGAACTGAGTGGCTTTTTAAGACATTGTTTCAGTCCATTTTTTTGATAAAGAAAATTTATTGTAAAATTCTGATTTAATTATTTTCAAAAGAAAAATAAAACTAATTTTGGGAATTTTGAGGCAGGAGTTAATAGTTATACAATAAATGTTAAAAGCTTTTTGGAGGGGCAATAGAATAGTGTTTGAATGTGAATAAAGGCAAGTACTGCTGTGTGAAGTGCAAAATATGCATCACTTGAAGCCTAGATTTTATGAAGAAATTGGTTTCAGTAGCAGTGTTTGCTGATGCTTAATTCCTGTTTGGATTAAGTACAGCATTTGAACTGATTGTTCAAACCAAGTTTTTCCATCTTTTCTTTGCAATTTAAGATGTTGTTGAGCTAAGTGAGTTCTGGAGTCTTTCACAGACAGTACAATGTTTCAGATGTGCTAATAACTGTATCATACTCATGTAATTGCATTAGAAGATAAGACCTGGGATAATAATTGATATGTTAAAAAGTGCAGATATCTCTTTTGGCTGTTTTATTTTGGATATATAATTCACTTGTATTTTGATGTAGGACAGAAATCTCAAATTATCAGATACTATCACGAGCTAAGAACATTAAACATTAGTCAGCAGATTGTAATCTAGATCATCTGAATATCATCATATTCTGGGCAAAACAAAACCATTGACTCTGTGAAATTTAAGACACCCTATCAACACTAAAGGTCATGCAAACAGGACCTATCCCATGAGTAAAGATCAGCAATACTCCTGAGAAGGAATTTTTTGTAGTGGTCTTGGTGAAGCAGCATAACATACCCTGATCTTGTGTTATCACTGTGTATTTGTTACTGAGCTGTGAAATAACCCCCTGCCACTTCCTGTGTCACAGAGCAGGCACAGAGAAATTCAACAGTCAGGAACAGTGGTTGCACCATTTATAGACATTTCCACACATCTTCCTGCTTCCTAACAGGTGGGGGATAAGGCTGGATGTGGCTCTGAGCAGCCTGGCCTAGTGGAAGGTGTCCCTGCCCAAGATGATCTTTAAGGTCCCTTTCATCCCAAACCGTTCCATGATTCTGTGAATACCTAAGTACTGAAGAGGTACTTGGGTGAGCATTGCTGGATGTTCAGGAGTTATTTCATGTTGAGGTGCTTCACTGGTGATTTTCAGATTCAGTGCATGATAACAGAGTGCACTTAAAAACTGAGCCTCTTCTAGGACAGACTCGGTTTCTTTAACAGAGCTTAATATAGTGAGTTCAAGGTGCTTCTGCCATTTAAAAGATAGATGAGAGTAAAGTAGAAATTAGAGTTGTCCATCTCTTGTAATTAAGAGGGCTACTGTAATTTTCCTCCTAAATTAAGACTAGATAGGGGAAGGGGATGGAAGAATATGAGTTAACAGAAGAGGTATAACTGATTGCT
This sequence comes from Calcarius lapponicus, assembly GCA_039654755.1. Classification (NCBI taxonomy): domain Eukaryota; kingdom Metazoa; phylum Chordata; class Aves; order Passeriformes; family Fringillidae; genus Calcarius; species Calcarius lapponicus. The sequence continues at coordinate 8,113,024 of CM077466.1, forward strand.
CACTTCTGCTTTCACAGGAGTTTAGTTCAGTGGACATTTGTCGCAGACATCTTTTCATGAAGATCCTTTCATTAGGATTTTTTCCTGCTTAGAAGCTGTTCCTGAGCTCAGGAACAAAATGTAAACAATGGTTATCTGCTGCTGTGGAATGCAACAGGTGCATCTGTGATTGGCCCATGTTGGATGTTTATAATTAATGGCCAATCACAGTCCAGCTAGCTTGGACTCTCTGTCTGAGACACAAACCTTTGTTATTCATTCTTTTCTATTCTTAGCTTAGCTAGCCTTCTGAAACTTTTTCTTCTATTATTTTAATATAGTTTTAATAGTTTTATGATATTTTATATCATAAAATATATCATATAGTTTATAGTTTTATGATATTTTATATCATAAAATAATAAATCAAGCCTTCTGAAATATGGAGTCAGATCCTCGTCTCTTCCCTCATCCCAAGACCCCTGTGACCACCGTCACAGACATTTTACCTGGAAAGCATTTCAACTTACTTCTGCCAGAGGAGGAACATAGAGGGGAACTTCATGAAGTGCTGGAGAGGATGTATTTGCTGGTTAAGAATAGAAAAAATGGAAAGACTGGAAAAGCAATTAATAGCAGAAAAAGGGAAAGTTATATAGAATACATATGCTCATGGATAGAGGCCGGAGTTTATGTGCCCTTTCAGAGACAGGATTTGAGCAACACTGATGATTAAAAAGGGACAAAAATTTCATGAAGAGGATTGCAAAGCAGGGTTAGGAGTTGTCAAGTACAATGCAGTTTCTGTGGAACAGTATGGTATCTGTATATTGGCTGCGTAGACTGTGTAGATTTAGGACGAGAAAAACAATTATAGGGCCTCTGGATGTTAATAAAAGTCTCTGGAGGAAGGAAACCTGTACATGAGGTGAGGTGCTGGCAGGTGGGATCCTGTTGATTATGACTTGGTGTCCATGGGAATGTCCTTATATTCAGAAAGGATATTTGCAGTCAGAGTAGAATTATAGATGTGCAGTTTGAAATGTTTTATGTGCCCATAAGGTAACTTCTAGTGCTCCTGATCCAGCACTGTCCATTTTCACAAGGGGAGGCTCTGGCTTTTCTTCCTGATGAAAACACAGTTGCAGAAGTTGCTCTCTCCTTGACTTTTTTCCAGCTCTGGTGTGTTGATACTGAGGGAATATGTTGTTAAAAAGTAGAGATTGTGTGTTGAGAACAGCTGCAGTGTTGGACTTTTAAATGGAAATTTGTGTCGTGTTGTGTGTCTTGCAAAGTACCTAGAATAACAGAAAAGCTGTTTCAAAATTAAATTTAGGTAAAACAATACTGTCTGACAGTTTTCATAGGCATCGAAGCAAATTTGATTAATAAGATTCAAATGGAGTTACTGAAACAAGCAACTAATTCCATTAGCAACTGCAAATTAATTCCAAGGAACCTCTGTGGAGAGGGAATTAGCATAGGAAGCCCTGTAAATATGTGTACAATTGGGAACAAAGTTATCTGGCCTGCAGGTGGTGTGATCAGTCACAGCCTTGTTACCCATCCCAGATGCAGTCAGTGTTGTGGTGTGCAGGAGTCTTTGCCAGGATGATCAGACCAGTGTGTAGTGTCCCTGTTGTCCCTGTGCCATGTCAGTCCTGCTGAGCCTCTCTGGCTCTGTGTTTCCAAAAGTGGTTCCCATGATATTTCTGTGGTGGAAGCAAGAAAACAACTCAGCATGTTTGCATCCAGCTTTTTTCTCCTGAGTCTTGCCTAAGTTCTGCAGTGATTTTCTGCCAGTTTGAGGGAACTTGGGATGAGCAGCACAAACACATAATTCCATGGAAAAGATGCAGAAAATGGGTGAAATTCCCAGATGCATTAAGCTGTGATGAGGAGAAGATCAACAGCAGAATAACGTACTTGAGAAAAGCTTGACAAGTGCCCTTTGTCCCATGTAGCTCTGGGTAAATACTTGGGTAGCAAAAGCTGCAGTGAGTGGTGGTTTTGTGTTCAAATGGATAATGCTCTCACCAGGTGCTTGGGTGGGCAGAGTACAGCAGGAGAGAATGAGGGAAATGAGGGATGAGTCTGCAACTTTATGATGAGGAGAGGAGGCAAAGTGCTAAGTGGCCTGTGTGACCTAACTTGCAAATAGGTTTTGAGGTATTTGACTAAAAAACCTACATATTTTTATTAAATCCATGTGTAGCTGTTTTTATACAGCACTGTGAAGTACCAGTGTTCATCAGTTCCATCTGAAGTTTGTGATTGGAACAGTAGATTTGCAAGATTTTTTAGCCTGATAACATCAGAGCCATCATAAAATCAAGCTGAATCAGAGGGTGATTCTTTTGTTGAATGTACAAAATATTTAGACCTCAGTGTTTGTCCAGATAGAGGAAGAAATCTTTAAAACCATCCATAAATTTTGTGTTTGCTTTTCTCTTTCTTGTAGTCTGCCTAAAGCACTTGTCCTTGTGTAACTGGCGCTGGTTCTCCCTCAAACAAGTGCAGTGGCAAGTTTGCTGCTGAAAAAGTTACTCAGGTGCAATAGTTTGTCATCTTATTAGTGTGTGGGTGTCATTGCTTTTTGGGGGAGCTTTCAGGAAGCTAAGACTGCAAAAATAGTGTAAACATATTTTTTCAAGCCACAACAATGAAAATTTAAAATTCCTGCATGAGAATGAAAGAGGAAAAAAAGGAAAAGTTGCAGAGAACATACTGCACAGACCCAGCTGGAATTACTTCTTGTTGAGGTTATGCTTTGAGAGGAGCAAAACTTGAAGGTGGTTTCCTTTGCTGTGCTGTTACTCCTGCTCTTAAATCTGAAGAAGCAATCTGGCAAACTTTCATGTCTCATGTGGTTAAAATACAGCATCCCTTGCTTTATGTAACACCATCTGCATGTGGCATCTCAGCTGGAACTGAACGCCCTGTGTCTCTAACTGGTCTGAAAGCAAAAGAAGCATCTCTGTAGCTCTGGAAGGAGGCAGGGTGGGTATGGAAACCCAGGGCACCACAGGGAATATTTCTCTGTCTGCTCTGGGGTGCCCTGACCCCCAGGGAGCACTGACTTTCTCTCATCCTTGGAGAAAGTTTCCTGGACTTCAAGATAGACTGGAATCCACAAAAGTGTGCAATAGATTCTAGAGAGTAGTGTGGGTGTATCACTTGGTGAGAAACTTAGGTTTTGGGATTTTTAGTATGTTGTGGATGGAAGCAAGATGGAGGGCACAGGGTGTCGTCCCGAGTTTCTTCTTCATGCTTCTTCTTCCTTCTCCATGGGTTTGGGTGGCATTTTGTAATTGGGCAGAAAAGTCCTCATTGGGGGCTCTTTGGGATCAGTTATTGGTAAAAAGGGAAAATAATCTAGATGTCAGCTCTTAATTGAATAGTTTAGTCTTAAAAGCCCTTGTAACAAGATTGTTGGCCATTTTGTGCCTTCTAATGAAAAGCTGCAGAACTCACAGTAGTGAGACTGTTTTACTGATCAGAAATAATAAACACCTGAGTCTGAACATGAATTACTGTCTCAAGTGCCTTCAATCCAGACCCAGAAAAACCCACAGCTGGTACAGCCACAGGTAGCTCTCTGCTCAGCCAGCTCCTGGTTTTAATGTCTGCTCTGCTTCTCTCCTCCCAGCAGGTATCCCCCGGGCGTGGTCAGCGTGGCTTCCACTGGCATACCTGCAGCAGTAGAAGGAATAGTCCCCAACCCCATGTCTCTATCACACGGGCTCCCTGCTGTAGCCCACCCGCCCCACGCTCCTTCCCCCGGCCAAACTGTCAAACCAGAAGCTGATAGAGACCACCCGAGCGACCAATTGTAGCCAACAACAGCATTCCCAACATCGGAGACTTCAGCCACAGCGTGGAAAACAACTCAAAACAAAGCAAAACCCTGGATTTTGATTAAAGGCAAAACCATGAACTTACAGGAGGAGACGATTATTGGTTTAGAAACTGGTCCAATATACAGTATAAAAGGAAAAGGTGGGAGACAAAAAGAAGATTTGGAAACATTTTTTTCCTCCGTATAAATTGTAGTTTGTCCCTGTCCAGTGGACTGATTCACTGTTTCTGTGTCCTATGGGTTCTTTGTTAAGCAAGAGAAGTTAGTAGTTAATTATATCATGAATGTACTTGTCTGTGTACAGTTTCTAGAACATTAAAAAGGGTTTGTTTGCTTAGCTGTCAACAAGGAAAAACATAAGGGAGGCATTCAGCAAACCAGTTTTGAGATTAAAAATCCTTTCTTTTATATTTTCAAACATGCCCAAAAATGAGGCAGTTGGCAAACTTCTCAGGACAATGAATTTTTCCCATTTTTCTTTCTACGCCACACAGTGCATTGTTTTTTCTACCTGCTTGTCTTATTTTTTAGAATAATTTAGTAAACAAAAGAAAAACAGTTTTCTCCTAATTTTGGCATGAATTCCCTTATTTCAAAATGAAGACAACCTTGCAAAGAGATTTTGAGGAAAACAAAAAGGTTTTGTATAAACGAGCATTGTGCTTTTTGTCACCAGTTAAAGTATATATTATTGGTGGTATCTGGAAAAGGCACTAGACTACTGAAAAGTAGCAGCATTTCATTGCCTACATTGATTCCTTCCTGGTAATGTGGTAGGCTAGCAATATTTTTGGTTAAAATCATGTTTGTGACTGTAACCATTTGTATGAATTATTTTAAAGAAATAAAAATCCCAGACAAATATCATATGTGTAAAAATTTTTATTTCTAGTAACTGTTTATTCAACTTTTATTAGGTTTCTTAGCTGTAATTTTTAAACAGATGCTGTCAAGTATTTCATTTCTAGCTTTACTTTGCTCTCTGTTGTTTGTAATACTGTCTTGGAAGCTTGAAAAATAAAAAAAAATAATTCTTTCCATACCATTTTTCCCTTTACATTTCGTAAATGTTGATCTTTTTTCCTGTGTTTCTAATGGAGTTTGAAATTAAGATGGATTTTGATTTGTACACCGGCATCATCAGCTACAATGTGGTAACAGCATTTATGCCACCACTGTGGGCAGAGCAGAGGAGGTACAACAGCAACACAACAACAGCAGTAATAATAATAATAATAATAATAAATGTCTTTTGCCGAAGTCCAACACGAGAAGTGTCCATTGTTTTATTTGTTTCTGTGATGATGGAAGGCTGCAGCAGGATCTAATTGTATTTGCTTTATTGAAGGAGTTTGTTTCTTTGAGCACAGGCAGAAGTGTGTTCCAGGCAGGTTAGATTCCAGCTGGATGCCGTTCAAACCTTGTCTGTGCTCCTGGGTAAGGCATCCTTCATCTCTAAAAATTTGTTTAAAAAATTAAAAGTTCAGCTGCTTCAGGAGGGAAATCCATGGTATGCAAAACTGAACTGGGCGTGAACCTCCTTGATGGTCTGTTGTCTCTTTTTTCACTATTAGTCTGAACAGAGCATCCACCTAAACTTGGTGAGCTGGTTTTATGGGATCTGTGAGAAGTTTTGGCCCCCATTCCTGCAGGTCTGCAGAGCCTCCACCTCAGTTCAGGAAAGGGTAAGAGGCTGTAAATCACGAAACTCTGAAATTTGTGAGTCTCTATGCAGGGAGCGCAATGTACAGTGAAATTTTATCTATGGAAGAGAGGAGGTTTTTTGCCTTGAACATTTAGAGCTAAAAATGTCATCTATTATAATTTATTTGATGGTAAAACTGTTTCTGTTTCCTCTGTGAAACAAAACAGAAAACAGCCCTAAAGCTGCAAGTTATCCCAGCAAAGACACTTCTAAGAGCTTGGAGGCCAAAAACTTGCAAAAAACCAAATGCAATCTCCTTCTGTTGAAATGGGATTTTCATATTTCTTGGGTAATTCATATTTTAAGATGCTGCTTTGTCAGACTGAACATGCTTCTCCAACATATGTAAAACAAACATTTAACATCTGGCTGCCAAGAATTGCTGACAGCCACATTTGTAGCCCCATTTCCCAGGGAAAAGCCAGGAGTGTTCCTTGCATCGTTTGGACATGGCTTGTGTAAGTACATTTTGTTCCTAGTGGATTGATAATTGAACTAGAAATGGTGTTTATTGTGGGATGGTGTTTATTCTTGGGATCAGTTCAGAAGCACAAAATCTTTTCAGGATTTGAGCCTGAAATGCATGTTTAATGTTTTTATGTTGGTTTGAGGTTATCTCTTGGTCTGTGTGGAGCAGAGTAATCCAGTTTTCTGCTTCAGAAAGGAAAAGCCGTCTGGGCAGGGACAAGACTGATGGACACTGACTTTGGGCTATGGTCTGAAAATCTGAAAAGTAGTGAAAAACCAAACTTGGGTTAAATGACTGATTGGAAAAGTGGCCCATAATAAACAAAAGACTGTTAAGCCAGAGCAACCTTATCTCTTTTATGACTTCTTTTATTGGGTAGTGATGAGATTTTCCTCTGTCTGGTGAAGGATGTGCTAAATAAGTGTAGACAGCGGAAGATGCAGTTAGTGGGAAAATACAGAGTGGAGAAGGTGATGGCAGCAGAGGCTACAGGTGACCTGAGGCAGTGCTGAAAGAGGAGTTTGATAAATGTGCCTGCCTTGAACATGATCTGCTTTTGGTGGCATTATTTGAATTGCGGGTCTTGATGAAGAATGAGGCTAAACATGACAAAAATGCTGCTGGCCCAAAGGCTGCAGGTAACAGCAGGGTGACAGGATGCTCTGGGGCTGCACAAAAATTTGGTGCTGTCCAAGAATTAGCAGTAAGGTGCCAGTTGTGCAGATGCAAAGCCAGGTGGCTGCAAATCCAACAAAAACTTAGCAGGAAAACGACCCAGGGTAGGACTGGTGCTGTGGGAAGGAGCAGTGTGGTGGCTGACACGGGGTTTTGGTAGGTCTGAGAATGGATCAGAGATGTTACACAGATCCTGTTACATTTGCTGAGTAGTTTTGGTCAGGCATTTTCAAAAGACTGAGCTGGAGCTGAAGTCATAAGAGAGATGGGCTCTCAAATTCACTGATGATGTGCAGGACTCATAGTAGAGGAAATCTGAGTAACTTGATATTTTCAGCTTTCAAACTGAAAGCTGAGTTGGGGAAATGGCCATAAGTAACATGCTGTGGAGGAAGGAGAAATTAAAGAAATGTTGGTACATGACAGTTTAAGTGGGGTTAGGAGAAGTTCTCTGTCAACAGGGAGGTCCTGGGACTCAGTCCTGAAGTCTCTGCAGCTTGGGTTGGGGTTTTTGTTTTATGTTTGGATCCTTTTGGTTTTTTATATAACTTTTTTTTTTTTTTTTTAATAAACCAGAATGTGAGAAGGTTGTTTAAAGGTTGTACAAGACTGCAGCCAAACCAGCAACTAGAGGCTTTTTCCCATTCAGGATAAAACACTTCAACTTCCTTTTTAACCAGCTTCAAGGCCTTTTCCCTTATTTTACAGGGTTTTGGGGAGGTTTTTTTTGTGAAAATGCCTTATTTTCTTGTCCAGTTTCCACTTCAGGTTATTAAGGCTGGCTTTCCAAATGACCGTGACTGCTCCAGTTTATCTGTTCCCAGCTTGCTCCTCAGACTGAAGGGTTTTCTCCTCTCATTTCAGTGGATGCATAATGTTGGTTGTTCTGCTTGAAGGATATAGCAGCACTACCTGTATTTCCTTTATTCAGTTCACTCCAACCTTATTATTTTGTAAACTAAAAAAAAAGTCAAAGTCATTAGTTTTAAGGTCAGAGTATAGTATTAGATTATTTGTCTGACCACCTAGTAAAGCTGTTCAGTGTGATATGTGATATGAGTCTTCCTTAAACCTGATACCATGTTTTGAATTCAGTAAATCTTTCAGAAATATTTCTAGTATTTATGTGAAAATGTCAAGTGATGGGCGTTTTTTTTGCTGTTTCCTTTAGTAGCTTGTTTAAACAAGGGATGACCGTCACTCTAATTTTTAAATGGCTTTATTTAATTTGGCTTTCCCTGCCTCTAAATTCCAGTTATTGTTTCATGTTAAACATGAGGTCATGTAGGCTGGCTTGAATTTAGTGAGCATGTCACACATTAGCCATTTTGCCTTTGTGTTGAGGTCAGTGACACATCTTCCAGGAGGAACAAACTGTGTTATTCATCTGTTTTCTTTTCCAGTTGCTTCCATTGCACTATCCATCCTTTCTTTGTGTCTCTGTATTTTTGCCCTTTGGAATGACATAGTCCAATATGGTTATCTTCTGCAGGAATTTCAGAGTTTCTGATCTCAGTCTTTCAGCTGTTTTCTTCCCTCCATCAGCTTTCCAATTTCCTTGGTTGTGACCGTGGTCACAGGGGTTTTCAGGATGAAGAAGAGACGAGAATGTTGACTCTATGATCAGAAGGTTTGATTTATTATTTTATGATATATATATTACATTATAACTATACTAAAAAGAAATAGAAAGAAAAGGGTTCCTCAGAAGGCTAAGCTAAGAATAGAATAGAATGAACAACAAAGCGAGAGCCAGCTCTGCCATGAGTGGTCAGTAAATCCAAACATCCACACCAGACCAATCAGGGATCCACCTGTTGCATTCCACAGCAGCAGATAACCATTGTTTACTTTTTATTTCTGAAGGCTTCAGCTCCTCAGAAGGGAGAAAAATCCCAAGAAAGGATTTTTAGTGAAAAGATGTCTGCGACACTTGGTAAACTATTTTCCTTCGAAGTCACAAGTGCTCAAGGAAATTAATTAATCCTCTTCTTAGTCCTTTGCCCAGGTAGCACCTCATTTGCAGCCAGAGCTCCACATTGAGTGTTCTGCTCCTTTCATCCACCATCTGCACACTTCGTGTGTCTGCCTCTTGCAGAATGGACCTTTCCTGGGTCTCACACTTCAGATCAGCCCCTCAACATCTGCCTCGTGTCCTTCCTTGTCCCTTTCTAGCCTTTGGGAGACCTGGAATGTTACCCCTGGAATTCTTCCCTTTTCTGGAAGGCAGCTCCACTTTCCATCTGTGAGTTTCAGCTTGACACAGACTCAGCTCTCCTTGGCTGACCTCCTTGCACAGCACCTCACTGAACCCCTGTCATATATTACATTTTTTGTATCCGGTTTGGGGTTTGGGATCACCCAGCTGCTCTTCTCTTTTTTTAATGCAGATCCTCATCTGGAGTTTCCTTCCTTCATTTTCTGTACCACAAAAACAAACAAACCTCTTCATATCTCAGCACTTTCCTTTGCCTTTACACTTCTGCTCAGAACCGTACTGGAGTGTTTTTTTGAAGCAGCACTGTTTGTTTGGGAGGTCATGGTGGTGTCATGGCCACCATAAACAGACTGGAGTATGTCCTTGGGATGAGCAGAGGCATCTGGGACATGCCCAGGATGACGCAGATAATTCTCTGAGCATGCCAGTCCCTTGAAGATATTTGTTACTTACACAGTCCTTAACCACACATCCACCCCCCTTCTTTCATATGCTGCCTAAAAAGGATAAGGAGTTGCTGGCTCAAGAAATAAAGTAAGGAAGTTTAGAAAGAACCCCAAAATCAAATATCTCAAAGGTCAAAGATTAAAAGCAATGAAGTGGAGCAAGAACATAGCTTAAATTGCCACAATAACATTTTGTTAATGTGTCATATTTGATGTATTAGAAGCAGACAGTTATGTGTCAGTGTGACAGTGCTCTTTATTTGTCTGTGCTGTGTAAACAGAGACCTTTTAGAGTTTGGGAAAAGCTTACAGAGCTGGATCCCCAGATAAACTCTAGGAGTTAGGGCAGCAAATCAACATCTAAAAATAAATCTCCTGAGGAGCTGACATCCCAGACTTGTGTTTCCAAACCCCTCCAGCCATTTTCAAAGTGTCCCACCCAATGCAATGTGTTGAATTCTCAAGCCAGTTGCCTCCAACACAGCTGTCAGCTCCCATCCCCATCCCTGGGACCTCAGGAAGCAGCAAACTTCCTCCTCAGCACACCTAAAAGCACCAGAGTAAATCCCATTTAAGTCCCTGCTGTTGTTCAGTAGGATTTTGGTTAAGCCCTCATGTAAAGCTAAGTCCAAGCTGTATTTTACTGCTCTTAAACCACAGCAGAAAGAAAATCTGCTCTTGGTGTTTTCCAGTAACACATTTGCAGTTATCAGCACCAGTGGTTTCCATGTGAAAAGGGGGTCAGGGGATTTCCAGCCTCTTTTTGATACAAGTTTTAATTCATTTTGCTGTTTGCTTGCTCATGGTTTTTTTCAAGGCCTGGTGTATGTGAAATGTGTTTATTGAGTATGAAGTTCTGGTGATAGATTTTTGTCTTTTAAGTTGCAGCACTTTGTAATTAGCTCCAAGGCCATCGCTTCCCATTCCCAGCATGGAGTGCCTGTCCTTTGAAACTGATGGCTGAAACAAGGTTTTCAAGTATTCATACTCTGAAGAGCTGTAGTTTTTCTTTTTTCTCTTCCTCCTGCAGACCAGCCATTTTCAGTGCAGGACACAGCCCTCATATTGCAAGAAGCACAGGTAAGAGTGAAAAACCTCTGCTGTGACTCAGAGCTCATTTCAGAGGTTTTCAGCCTCTGTAAATCTAAAGAGAAAAGGCATGGTTCTGCCTCATGTAACTAGTGGGTAAGTTCTTATCCTATTTTACAGAAAAATAGAAGTCTTGATTCTGTTCAAGGAGCAGTATTAAATTGTTCCCCCTTGGATTGTGGCACATGTACCACTTGGATTTTTAGATGTGTCCTGGAGCAAAACGTGTCATTCCAGTGAATGCCTTTCCAAGTGACACGGGGTCTGGACTGAACCTCATCATTTGGAGAACTCTCTCTATGTGTTACATCCAAATTTGCTGGGAGTATGATGAGGTTTCTGATGTCACAGTGATCCCCAAAGCTCTTTAGTTTGTCAGTGGAGCTGCAGTGGCTCCCAGCAGTTTGTGATGTTTGTGTGACACAGTAGAGTTCAGAACTGAGGGGACACCAGAGTTTCCCTTTGAAAAAGACTGCTGAACCATTAGATGGTGGCTGCTCTTAAATCTAGATTCATCTGTCTGGGGTCTCTCTTCTGCTTGTCTTCAGTGACTTAAGTGAAATCCTAAGAGGAATAGCTCCTCATGTATGCAGTTTTTCCAGTTAAGTACTTGAGATTACAGTGGAGCAAACCAGGGAGAGTCTGTGCAGATCTGAGTGTGGCCAGAGTAAACCTCTCATTGTAATTCTTTAATTTTCTAGTTTCAAAGTGGCTTTGCTACTTAGGAGATGCACAGAGCAGAAATAAAATGTCACCCAGAAGAGTGTGCTGCTCCTTATCCCTCTCTCTCCAGATACATGCAGCCCCCATCAAATCTCTTCCCAGAGGACACAGGTGGATGAAACTTCTCCAACCTGCAGAGCTATTTTTGAAAAACTGCTTTGATAATCCACATCTGATAATTCACCCCCAAAATCTATTGTTGTGAGGTTTAAAACTCCAGATGTTGGAAGCACTCCTAAACAGCTGCTTAGGCTCAGCTCCACCGGCCTCTGAAATCCCTTTGGGGATGTGGATTCCTGGGTAGAAAGTTTTGTTTGGGATATGTTGGGGGTTTTTAAAGGCTTTTCCAGTGCGATCATTCCAGGGGTCTGGACTTTCAGAATTGCAGTATCTGCTGTAGCCTTCGCTTGGCAAAGCATGTCAGGGGACAGAAATTGCTGCCTGACCTTCTCAGCGACTTAAAAACGTCAAAATGCAGAAGAACGCGATGGAATCGATGTCCGTCCGTCCGTCCGTCCTTCCCTCCCCACCGGCAGCCCTGGGCTGGTGCGGGGCGGCTGCTGCTGAACCTTTGGCGCAGCCAGGGATGGTCCGAGCTCCAGTGCCCCGTGCCAAGCCCTGCGTTTTCCATAGGAGCGAGGGCAGAGCTGAGCTGCTGTTTTCCCAAATTCCCCTCTCAGAATTCTTCGCGCTCGCCTCTCCCCGCCGGGATCGCGTCCTGCCCCATCGAGCTCCCGGGCTGCAGCGCACGAGTTTCCTTCTGATTCCTCGGCTGAATTTCAGACCCCCGGGCCATCTGGCTTGTGCCTGTCATATGTGCTTTATTTTATTTTTTTTTTTTTTTTTATCTTCTGCTGTTTCCATCCCGCTGATGGTGACAAAGGCGCGGGAGCCGGAGGTCCCTCCGCGCTATCCACTAGGTGGCAAAATGCACTTTGTGCATGGGAAGGACGTGGGAACCCCCGGGAAAAGCGGGCTGGGCTTTCCCCGCCGCTGCTCTCAGCCGCCTCCATCAATGGTATTTTTTATAAAGTATTTTGCTGTGTTTAGATACCGCGCATGGAGCATCTTCCCTTCGGAAATGCTCCTGTTCTTATTTGCGGGTCCGTCATTCGAGGCTGGCAACAGATTCTGCCATCGTGTCCCAGAGTTTGAAGAGGATAAGGTATTAACCAACGTGGTGGGATTGCTAAACTCACAGAATTCCGTGTTAGAAAGCTGTGCCCGTACTGGTTTCCCTGCTAATCACAAATCAGGTGTCGTTTCCCTTCTTAAATTACAGATGGGATCTGTTCAGGACAGGAGTCCTGTAAATAATTTCTTTTATTTATAAACAAATAAATGAATATTGGATCATTCATTTGCCAAATGTTTTAGAGGTACAAATAAGGGAGAAAAAAAAAAAGAAGCAGAGAAAATCAGAGGAGAAACAGAGACACCCTTGGCATTTTGCAAAGCTGGGGCATAGATTATGCTGTTTGTTATCCTGATTCTATGGGATTTTGTCCTCTGTGGAATACACCCTTGTGCTTTTGCCTACTGGAAATGTCTCAAGTTACAGACTTCCATCAGAGTCTGGAGGGTTTTTTTTGTTTTCTCAACAGCTTCCAGGGGCCCTCTCAGGGAAGTTTCCAGTTCCCTCTCTGTGATGACAGCAGCGCTTTTGGCTGGCTCCTTTCAGACATCCCACACACACATCCAAGCCTCTCCTACCCCTGTTCTCCAATTCCCTGGCAATATCCTGGCAGCCACGCAGCTCCCTGCCCTGCTGAGCCTACCTGGGTCTGGGTGGTGGTGCCTGTTCTTCAGAGCTGCTGGGACATGAAATTCACCCCCTGTACGCCTGGGTCCTGTGTTGGCTTCAGTGGCATCTTCGCTGCCTTTTCTTTGGTTTTGCTTGGAAAGGCAAGCCCCAAAATGATGATCTGATTTATTGTGTTTTGGAATGTGGTGGGACTCTCCTGGTCTGGAACTCTGAGAATCATGGGCAGTGTTTGATTTATTTTATTTCTCTGTGCCACTGGCAGACTGGACATTAAAATCTAAGTCTTAAAATTAGGCACGATAGTAATTCCAATAGATTGGGTCTATAAAAAAGCAGTAGATGTGAAACAGCTTTTTGATCAGTCATTTTTTAATGGAGCATTGGTCTTCTGATGGAAGGCTACTGGATTTCTGATGGAAGGCTCTGTACAGTGCTATGGAAAATGCAGCATGGTGCTGGTCACTTCAGCATCATAATGTTCACATGGTCATGCTGATGTTCTCAAAATATCACAAGTCTGGATTTGCTACTTTCTGAGTACTTGCCTTCAGAATTTTAGTGCTGATATTTTAAGATTTGTATTCATGAATTCACCTTTAGTTTTTCTGGCTGTTTTAATAGTGTGATTGATCAGGTGAGATGACAGTTTTCAGCTAACTTCCTGGGATGCCCTTCAGTTTGCAATAATTTCCTTGAGGCAAAAGCAAAAACAAAAAAAAAAAAAAACAAACAAAACAAAAACAAAACAACAAACCTGCTAATGGACTAAAACCAGATTTTCCAAGAATGCTAAATATAAAAATATACCTGTTTTGCTGGAATTAAAATAGATTGACAACATGTATTTGTCTTTGATGGACATGAGAAACATGAAGAGCCATGTAAAAGAACCTGGTGGTCCCAGTTTACAGCAAGGGTAATATATTTGTTATTTATAAAGGGTTAATCAATGATTAAGATTAACAGGCATTGCAATCAATAGTTAATTGATTGTTGTAAGCTTGGTTCCCACATGTCTTGTAGCTATCTGGAGCATTGCATTCACACTGTAATTTATTTATTAGTTATTAATCACACACTAGTGGTTTTTAAATGTTTTAAATTCACTTTATTAGGGGTAACTTAATTTTCAGTAGCACATCAGTGAACTGGAGTTCTGCCTTCACATTAGCAAAAGGGAATATATGAGAAAGCAGCTAATTTGGCCTTGCTTTCTTTAATTTGAGGAACTCATCAGCTGCATACATGGGAGGAAGTATCACATTAGAAAAGCAATTTTAAGTAAAATATGCCATTTATGGAAGAAGCACTCTTAAAGATTTTTGTAATTACAAATATTTGTACTGTTAAGTGAATTGCATTGAAGTATTTGTTGTTGTTGTTGTTGCTTTATTTCCCTGGAGGACTCTTCTGTAGTGGGAGCTTTGTTATGTTGATAAATGTGCCTGAAAGCTTTATAATGTACTGATGCATTGTAATGATAAATAGAGCTGGTTAAGTAGTAAAGATCAAACACACAATTAAACAAACTGTAATATACATCTTGCTGAGCAAGGGAAAACAATAGTGGAATCAGTAGAGATGAATACAAATGGCTTTATTGAACTAAGCAAAAAATATATCCTTATGCCTACAGAATGGGGAAATTTGGCCTGATACTTGCATGAACAGACTTATAAAGTGCTTAATCAGATATAAAATGTCTTTATGCTGTTCAGCATTTGCAATCAGCAGACAGGGCTTTCTCTGAGCAACAGAGATGTGCAAGAACCCAGAGGCTGAGTGAATCAGTGCAAGGTGGGAAGCCAGGAGAGGAGCCTGGCACAGCAGGCAGGGCTCACAGGTCTGCCCCAGCAGGAAAATTAACAAAAACACATCACACTCACCAGGAGGATTAGAACAGAATATTGGCACTGCCTGCTCCTATTGTCCACAATGGCCTTTCCTAGAACCTTTCCCAGCAGGGAAGGGAGGCTGGTTCACACTTGGCAAGGCCACAGAGGTTTCACACTTGATATTGCTGCTTGCTCTTCCAAATGCCAGGAGGAAATGTGATTCAGAAGGAGCACGCTGGAGGAGGGAAACATGGCCATGCATTATTGCAGAGGCACAACAAGGAAGCTTTGACATGGAGCCATTGAGAGGGGCTTTCATTCCCCTCTCAGAGCAGTACCCACACAACCTGATTGTTCTTGTCCATTCCAACCTTGAATTTCTCTGAAGGGTGTTTAAAGTGAATTTCCCTTGCAGGGGTACCCATGGCCAAGTCAGCACAATAGCAATTTCATAGCTCACTTTACAGAGGCTGTGGTGAAATAACTCCTTGAGGAGTTAGGCAGGATACAGCAGCCAGAGGAAATACCAATTCTCCTGGATTGACTTTTTGTGAGCTCCTACCCTACACAGTGCTTTGCCCACCTGGAATATCATAAGCCATTTAGATTCCTTTGCATATCTGGGTATTAACAAGACTCAGGGGGAGCAGCCAAATCCTGCTCCACTGCTGCCAGCAGCCAGACTCCTAAGCCTTGTGCACACTGTACAATTATTGTGTAAAATCCCCACTGGTGCTCACCAAGCTCTGCTCTACCACCAGGAAGTACCCAGCAGACAAAAAGCATCTCCTGCTGATGTGGTGTGGGCTGCTGGAAGTGTCCTTTCCCAAGGATGCAGAGTGTGAGATGTCCCAGCAAACCTGTTAGCTCTAATTTGCCGTGTGCTGCTGGCTGCTGAAAGCTTTGCACAGCCTCCAGGAAGTCAGGCTTTTATTTAATGAGAAGCAGGAGAGCAATAAATGCTTCCAACTTCTGGAGCTTAAGAGAAAAAGGAGTGGTCAGGGAAGGGACTGTGCCCCCCTGCCTCTGGCCTCCCACAACCTGAGCTACAGGTGTTGTTTAACCTGGAGCTGTGTGGGAGTTCCCAGGAATATGCCATGGGAATAGAGGTGGTTTCTCCTCTGTAAAAAAACCAATTTCTGCCCCAAGAGCTGCATGTCACTCCACAGAGATATTTAGATGTCCAACTGCCACCTAAATACCTTTTCAGATGTGGGCTTTGGTCCTGATTGTGTTGCTGCACTTTGTACTGTCGCTGGGTTTGCACGGCAGGCACCAGATCAGAATGGACGGCAGAGAGCACAGCCCAGCAGCCACAGGGTTTGATTTAATTGGGTTGGGCTGGTTTATGGTCCCTTGATAAGCCTATTTTTTTTCCTTGTTGAAAAACAACGTGTCTGCCAAGGCCAGCAGGAAAGTGGGAACTGTCTGGAGGAGAAATTGCAGACTGACAGGGATAACCCTGCTCGATGGGAAAGAGACTCCAAAGGGTTTTGTGATGTCTGTCGGTTTATGCCATCTCTTCCTCACTGAGTTTGCAGCCCAAAGATTATTTTGGATGCTTGCCTGTTCCCAGAAGCTCCATGTGCTCAGAACAATTTCAGCTCTGCATTAAGACAATAATTGTAATCAAATCTCACGCTCTGCTGCCTCGGCCAGTCACCTCCATGGAGCAGATGGGCAGGGCTCTCACATCACTGAGGGCTTTCCCTCCCTGTGTACAACTGGCCTGGTGGCTTCAGAAAGAGCTTTTTTTGTTTATTCCTTTGGCTCCCCTCTACTTCTGCCATGGCATCAGGGACAGGCTGCAGCTGGAAAATTGTGGGCAGGGTTGGAAGTGCAAGGAAGGAGAAAGCTATTTAGTCTGCTGCCTGCTGCTCCTTGTTCACACCCCAGGCTGGGAGCAGGCAGGCAAAGGAAACTCTGGTTTTGGTGGTCCCTCTGCATCTGCTGATCTCCTGTGTCAGGTCTGGGACCTGCCCCTGGGCCAGTCCAAGTCCTGCTTTCCCAGAAAGCAGAATCCCAGAATCCCGGAATGGGTTGGGTTGGAAGGGACCGCAGGTGTCCCCAGGTCCAGCCCTCCTGCTCGGGCAGGTGCAGTGGCTGAAGAGCAGCCATGGCCCTGCCAGGGGGGTTGTGCTCTCCTGTCGTGGCAGACGTGGCCATGGGCACACACAGAGGCTGCTGTTGGTGTTGGCAGTGCCACACTGTGCTTATTGATGGCCTTGAACAGCAAAAACACAGGGGCAGCCACAGTCTGAGTTCGCTTTGGAAGGCTGTCCTTCAACACATCCATCCCTCCAGCTTCTTCTGCAAGTCAGGCTCAAGGCCAGATGTGACCAAGTCTCTTTTGTTGGATGGTCCCTCTGTGCTCTGTCACCCCAGTCAAAAAAACAGAAAGGTCCCTGCTCAGCTTTGGTGTCATTTTGACCCCCAGGTGATGTGTTAAGTCTTTAGAAAACTATAAATTGAGGAGAAAGGTTTCTTTGGGAAAATTCTCCCAGATCTGCTGAACTGCCTGGGTGTTTGTTTTAAAACCAACACTTCCACCATCTGTTGGGGGGCTTTCCTTAACAGCCCAGCCCCTGCTGCATCACTGGTGGCTGAGATGCTGGAGATGGAAGAGCATCTCCTCACGTCCCCCTGTGTTTTTTTTCCACACAGAGCTCCTAAAACAGGTTGGGAGTGAGGACCTTCTGGTTACCAGCGCTGGTCAGGCTCAAATAGGGTAATTAGAACTCATTTTCCTGGAGCTGGTGGTGTGAGACTGGGAGGTGCTTTCAGGGAAGTTGCAACACAGCCTTAGGACTGGCATGTTCCCTTCACTCACCCCCTTGATGAAAAGTCCTAGGGATTTGATGTTTTATTTTATTTTCAGCAATGGTTGATGATATCTCCCTGGTACCATAGCTCTTCTATTATTTTTTTTTTCATTTTGGCTTATTAGAATAGGAAATTGCCTATAAATGTTAAGTGGAATAGCTGCTGAATGTTTAAATTTTTACTGCTCTCTCATGCTGCATCTTTAGTGCTCACTGATATTTCCCCCCCACACACATATTTTTTTCTTTTTGCCAATGAAGCTGTTTGTGGCTTTCTGCAATACAGTTCTTACTGAGGTTGTTACTGCATCCCATGACAGCTATTAATGAGATGTTTGTTCTCCCAAAGGTGATTGCAATGATTGATGTTTAAATACAAAAACAAGCTCTGTGCAGACTCTTTTCCCAGATTTGGGATCTTCACCAAATTTATGGTGGTGTTTTAGATGTGGATCCTTGCTTTGTTCACATGGCTGTCTGATTTAAAAAAATCCCCTCTGGGGGGTGCTTAAGAAAGGCTTTACCTTTACAGGAAAGGGTCAGGCATCATCCACAGGACAGCAGGGATCTGTTGTTATCCAGTCACTCAAATGCCCTGACTTGGCAAAATCTTTGCAGACTTTGCAAGACCTTCAGTGGAGAGCTTCCATTTCAGCAACCCAGAGAACCTCCTGCCCCCCTCCATGCCCAGGTGGCCACCAAGGTGATGTCCCCACTCCTGGCTGCTTTCACACCCTGCAATCCCAGAGAGGTGATCAGCAAGCCTCAGGCATCACAGAATGGATCAGGCTGGAAAGGACCTTTAAAGACCATCTGGTCAAATCCCTCTGTAGTGAGCAGGGGCGTCTTCACCAAGGTCAGGTTGCTCAGAGCATCAGGACTGACTTGATGCCAACACCTCCAAAAGCTGTTTGCACAGGGGTCTCTAAACCTCCAGCACTGTTAGTTCTCTTGGCTCCAGGGGCCAGGAAGAGCTTGTGGGATCTCGTAGTTATTTCAGTGAGGAGGGGAAATGATGACACTGGGGAGGAATGCAGCTCTCAGCCCAGGAGGTGGGCACGCTCCCGCTGCTCTGCTCCCATCACTCTGGGCTGCCAGTGCCTCCTCCTGTCCTAAACTCCCTGTTCCCTCTGGATTCCTCATTTTTCCTGGTTCCACAGGTGTGCTCCCTGTTTTTTAGGGGTGCTGCTGTAGGAATATGGGGAGAGGGCTGGGGCTGGTGTAGCTGCTGCCTTCAGGGAGGAGGAGAGCAGCTCCTTCTTGTTCTTCCCTTTCCTGGTGTGCAGCAGGCTCACACCCACTCACAGAAGCAGCTGCCTTGATGAATATTTGCCCAAATCATTATGCTTTCTAGCAGTTAGCCTGCAAAAGGCCCAGCACCATTTGTATGGTAATGGAAGGCTTTCTCAGAAATGTTTTGGAAGCAATCAGCTAAACTAATAGGATTTTATGTAAACCAATCTCTTTCTTTAGATCAGGGCGGTTGTTCTTTTTTTTTTTTTTTTTTTTTTTTTTTGCTGGAGAGGAGGGTAAGAGCTTTTTAATAAATGCAAATTGATATTTCAATGAAAATGGAAATGAGAGGAAAAGTTCATCAGCAGGGTAAAATGCTGCGACTTTGCTCCAGCAGCAGCTTTGTGTCTGATTCTCTGCACATTCCCCAGCCACGATGAGTTTCTGAGGGGCTGAGGCATGGTGCAACAGGGAAAAGAGCTTTCTTCCACCTTCACACTAGAGTGAGACATCAGCCAGGCCACACTTTTCATCACCCCATCAACGCTGTGGTTCCTCCAGTCCTGGACCTCTGCAGAGAGTCATGGCAGAAGTGGCCACGGAGCGGAGGCTGTGGATGGAGGGGGTCAGGCAGATGTTATTGCTCACTCCTGCTGTGGATCAGCAGCTCTGGTACTCTGCAACTTGAGCTTTCTGTACACCTCCAGCAGGATTTGAGAAAAGTGAGGGATGAGAAGCACTCAGAATTCTGATTTGTGTTGTGTGCTCAAAGCTGTGCTTTTAAGATAAGTGCTTTGCACTGGGAATTGTTCTCTGCATTCACCCACGAGCAAGAGCTTTTGCTGCAAGCCCCAGATGCTTTCTCACTTGGGACACAGCTGAGGTAGCTTCCTTGGCCCTGCTCCTGCTTGTCTCTCTGTTAAAAGGGCCTGGTACATGACAGCAGATTGTTAGCGTGGAGCATGAGCTGGCTAGGATTGCTGCGGTCAATAATTTAGCTATTTTCTTGTTTATATGTATATAAATATATACATGAAATGAAATTAATCTCTGATGCATAGATGTGGTGGCACTGCTGGAAGTGCTGTTCATGGAGACTCAGGCCACTGAGGGTCAGGCATCCAGCAGGGTTTCAGATGAGAAGTTCTCACCCTGTGAGGCTGAACCTGAATTTGGAGCAGTGGGGATTTTGGCTCGTCCGTCCTGGGTAGCAGGACAGGAAATGTACATGGTAGAGAGGCAGGATGTGCCCCCAAGGCCTTGGAAAGCAAACCCCAGCAGCACATGGGGAGAATGGACCTGCTGAGCATGGAAACCTGGTTTTTAGAAATACCTTCCTCCCTCCAGCCACACTTCCCTGACCCTTCATTCACGCCAAGACAGCTGCCGATGGCGCAGTCATGTAACGGGATTGCTGAAATAATTTGGGGTAAAAGTAATTAAAATAAATAAAATTGAGGATTTATTTGTAGCATGTATCACTTCAGTGTCGTAGGCTGCCGCAGAATTCTGCCACAGTAATCCTATCTCCCTTGAGATAGATTCAGGACAGAAAGACCTTGCTCAAGCTTTGGTCATGTGCAAGAAGACAAGGTCTAATCAGAACCTCATGATGGGAAGACAAAATCTCATCTACAAATAAGCCTGCTGGGTTGTTATTTGGCTTGCCTGAAAATACTCAAGTTTAATTCTACAATAGAATCCAACTTTAGAACTGGAAGAGTAAAAGCTAAGATATTAAGTAAGCATTTATTTGAATATATTTTCCTATTTGGAATCATATGGAGCAGTATCAGCAGCATCAGAAGAAAGAATGTGTGTTTTTACAGGCTGTGATCCCTTTCAAAGCTCCCTATCTGAAAACTGTCCCAAAAGAGCAAGAGAAGAGTGCAGTGCTTTGGTGTGCCACATTCCTGCTTAGATGCATTCCAAATACAATACTGCATTTCCAGGCATTGCAGTTAACACCATCTAGAGTGTTGAACTGAATATTCAAACTGTTACAAGGTTTAAATGCTTTGTGAGTTTGTCTGGGCTACATTAAGTTTATATGAGTGAAAATTCCTTCTTGAATTACAAAATTGAGTAGTTTTTGCTCCTCTGAGATCTCAATCCACTCCTGGAGATGATTGACTGGGGCTTTGGAAAGTTTGTTTAAACAATTCAGACTCTGGAATCTATAACTCTGTTTTTTTTTATTTACACCATATATTGAGTGTTATAATCACAGTGTTTAATCAAAGTGCTACTGAATTTTCAAACTGCATCAGATTTTATATCTTTAAGAGAGAAAGGAAAGTAAACTGAGTCTATCCAGAAACCTCTTCTGTCAGTCACAAAGGTAGTAAAAAACAATTTTAAAACCAATCAGAAGTGTTCAATTGAAAATTTCTTTGATGGAAAAAGCAGTACCTGCAAAAAAAGTAATATTCCAGCTTTGATTTGTGAAATTAAAATAAAATCTTTCGCTGTGGTTTGGATCTACAAAAATTTCTTTTTACAAATGAATCCAAGCTCTTCCAGGAGTGTCTGCCTGTTTAAGCTGTTGAGCTTCAGTTCTCTCCTGTTAGCTGTGGATCAATGCCACTTATAGATGGGGTGTGCCAACAAGATGTGAAACAAGAAGATCTAAAAATACTCCTTCCCACTGCTTTTCCCTTAAGTCTCTGATTTCCTCCTCTTGGGATCTCTCTGCTGTGTGAGTGGCAGATCTGGGGAGGGGATTTTCAGTGAGTAACTGATGGAAACACCTGAGCAGTCAGTGCTCGTGCTTTTCACCATGGCAGGAATTTTGGAGGAAAAGCAGCAATCCCAAGTCTTCCCATTGGAAGAGAGAAGTAAGGAGGGGGTGATATTCTTCAGGTACAACAAACTGCTAATGTACTAGTGAGGTTTTGTATTTCATAGCAAATTTTTATGCCTGAACCCAGATTTGGCTGTGCTAAAGATCCCCAGTAATGGGAATGTGTGCACTCTGTGATGCTCAGAACATCTCTCTTTGCAATGTTGAGATCTTTCCCTTGATTCAACATCCATTCGTGTCCCTTTGAGCTGTTTAATGTCCCTTGTCTAGTTTGCTGAGTGCCCCAGAAAAAAGATGTCTCTCCTGGAGCAGGATGGTCCCAGAATGTCCTGAAGTTCTTCCTCCAGCTGGGAGGAACCTGTCAGTGCTGCAAAGTTCCCACAAGGACCCTGCCCAGCAGACCCAGCTGGAGATGTGGAGCAGCCCTTCCTTGCTCCTCCCTGCCAGTGGGAAGGCTTCTGTCATAGGTCAGATGGAAAAGAGACAAGATGCAGGATGGAGAGCCTGATTTTTAATGAAGGAGTAACTCAAATCAGCCAATCCTACAGACCATGAAACAAGCCCCTCTTCCTTGCTTTCTTCATGAGCTGTTTAAGCATTTTGGTATGTGAAAAGGCAATTCCAAAGGCTGCCACTGTAAAATCTTTCAATCCATTTGACTCCTACCTACCTTTCTTCTGCCCTAGTCTGAAGTTGCTTACACTTGTGATGGCTGCAGCTCCCTTTATGATCAGTGGAGATGAAAGTCACGTCAGAGCTCACCATCCCATTGTTGGTGGGTGCCTCTGGGTGTCCTCTTTGGCCAGACACCTGCACTGCAGATAGTGATTATCTACTGATGGAGACATTCTGGAACTAATTACAAGAGGAATGAATGGGCCTTTTAAATTGTCTACCCAAAACCTACCATGTAAAGTTGCACATTTCATCACACTTTTGTGCCTTTCTTCTTGTAAAGCAATTTCCTCCTCTTAGTTAAGTTGTCACAGACTCCAAGGTGTGTCAATAACTGTTTTTCAGGTTGACATTCATGCTCTAATCATCAATGACTTTCTCAGATGTCTGCACTGAAGAGTTTGCCTCTTTGAAATATTTTGGAATCCATCCACTTCGGCTTTTCTCTAGATTTTTCATGGCAGTGGAAATTGCATTTGCACCTTATCCTGCTCAGTTGTTTCCACCTGGAATCCCTCCCCAGTGCTTGTGGCTTCACTTGCCCTAAAAATTATTATGGAATTGATCCTCTGAATTTGGTGAAAATCTATGTAAGAGTTTGATCACCGTTTCAAAATCTCTCTTTTAGGGGTTGTTTGTTTGTTTGTTTTTCAGGGACACAGTCGATCACAGTTTCAAAATCTCTTTTAAGGGTGGTGGTTTTTTTTTTTTTTGAGGGTTTGTTTTGTTTTGTTTTTGTTTGTTTTTTTTGTTGGTTTTTTTTTTTTTTGGGGGGGGGGGGGTGTTTGTTTTTTTTCTTTTCCAGCAACACAAAGTTTCATTTGAACTGTGTTCAATTAAGTTATGCATAATAGACTTCTTCTGGTTGTTCACTGAGCAGGAGGGACCTGGACTCGGCCCCCTTTCCTGCAGAAGGTCACAAAAAAACTCTTCCACTTTCTCTCCTCCAAGCCACTACATCATTCCTCCAAATATTCATGCAGGCAGTGGAGCCTTGACAGGAATTGTTCTTGGGACTGGGTAATCTACCCCAGCCCAGCCCTGACCCACTGAGTGTGTGCAGGGCTGTACAATGCCATGTCTCATTTTAGGCAAGTATGGAGCTCTGATATATATATATGTTGCACTTACAATGGTCCCTTAGTCTTAATCTGCATTTTAAATGTCTTCTGTCTTACTGGTTTTGATACTGATGTTTCAAGATGTTGGGATTTTGGGGTGTTTTAGTGCCTTTCATAGAAATAAGACTAATGTGCAGATCACTCATAAAGTGAGCTGCATTTAAGTGGGGAAAACTGTGATGTCTGTCTAATCTCAAGTGCTTATATGACTATTAACACTCAAGGCCATCTCTAATTGCTATTTTAAGTACACCAGGAGCTGTAGACAGTGGGGACAGAGCAAGGCCTGATTTAAGTGTTGCATTCCCATTCTCTGGAAAAATCCCTTCACCCAGAATCTTTCTCCTGGGAAGCTGAGAAGCCTCAGAGAAAAATGAAAACAATTCTTATCTCATTTACTTCTCCTGTGTTGTGCTCATGTGGAATGTGTTTGGAGATTGTTTACCCACAGGTGATTGTTCCATTGGATTCTGCTGTGAGTTGTTTTCACTCTTTGTCCAATCGGGGCCAAGCTGTGTCGGGACTCTGTAAAGAGTCAGGAGTTTTCATTATTATCTTTTTAGCCTTCTGTAAGTATCCTTTCTGTATTCTTTAGTACAGTTTAGTATAGTATTCTTTAATACAATATAGTATCATAAAATAATAAATCAGCCTTCTGAGAACATGGAGTCAGATTCATCATTCCTTCCTTCATCTGGGGGCAAGGCAAAAACTTAAACTGGCTGCTCTGTATCCCAAGGTATCTTGTCAATGAAACAGCCTTGGCTCCTTCCTAAGGGCTTTGACACAGCGAGCAGAGATGTGGGGTGTCTCTAGGGCTACTGATGACACAAGGACCTTTATGCAGCCTGTTGTGGTCTTCTCAAGTCAGCAGGATCACCAGAACTCCAGGAGTGCCTGACCCCATTCAGGGCACCTCACACTTCAGGCCATGACCTGCATTAGGCCTCTGGAGATGGTCTGAGAGAGTTTTATTGGCAGGTGTGGTGCCATAATCCATCAGGGCTGATTTATGTTTGCAAGGCTTTATACAAGATGTCTCTTCTGCAGCTTTTTTGGCTTTTACTGCATTCACACACCCCATTTGTTATTTTTCCTGAAGAGGAAACTTGCATGAATCATCTGCTGAGGATTTTAGAGAGGCTTGGCTGTGGGACACTGCAGTTTGCAGAGCAGGGCCATGCTGCAGGGATTTATCACATCAGAGTGGTGTCAGTATTTCACACAGCTGCAGCCCTCTCTGCTGACTGCCACAGAGGAGCAATGCGGTGCTCTGGCATTTCCATGGACTTCCAGGCAGAATCCCAAAGGCCAGACACTGAAATCCACCCTTTGTGCTATTGACATCTGCAGTGCAAGCTCCCATCCCACTGAACTCCAAGCCTAAATTTCAGAGTGGCCAGTTAAGTTGAGCAGGCATTGAGATGAGTATGTGAGAAATGCCAATCACTTGTTTTTAAATTTTTAAAAGTTTAATAGTAATAAAATGGTTATAAAAATAGTAATATAATTAGAGTAATAATAATTTGGACAATTTGAATTAGGGCAATATGAGACAATAGAAACAAAGAGTTACGGACAGTCCAGGTACCTTTTTCTGGGCAGCACAAGCTCGAAAAAGGACACATGTTAACAGAGGATTAACTCTTAAAAACAATAGCCTGTTGCATATTCACACACTTTATAAATTATGCATAAATCCCATTCAAATAGAGGATTCTGTCTGGTCATTGTCAGCTTCTTCCTCTGAATCCTAACAGTGCCTTCGAGGTGGGAAGAAGTTTGTTTCTCCTGATAATGGAGCAATAAATTCTTTTTCTCTGAAAGATTCAGGTGTCCTGTGGCTGCTATCTGGTGCGAGCCCTTTCTTTAAAGAAAAGTATCCTACATAGCATCGTTTCTATTTTAACATTTTTTATAACCTAAAACTATATTTAACACACTGCTTAAGAGAATTAACACAGCATTACTTTCTAACACAACACATACAATATTCATTTTAATATTTGTGAAAAGCCAATAATAAAATACATGCATTTTTCACAAGTGCATGGGGAGTGGGAGGTAGAAGTTCTCTGGGGTGTTGCAAATGGTCCACAGTGGTTCCTTGAGCATGGGATGCCTGTTCTGCAGCCCAGAGCTGTGCTGGAGCCAGTGTGGGCAGCTCCAGCTGGGTAGCAGGTGTGCAGCAGCACTGACCTGGTTTGGGAGCAACCTCTGCTGACCTCTCCAGCATGCCAAGACAAAGATTAGCCATATGCTCCCATGTACACCTCTGTGCCAAGAGCTTCTCTTCCAAGTGGTTTTAGAGAGAGGCTACAGCCCTGTAGGAAAAACATCTTGAGATATCCCAGGAAAAGAGGAAAACACTGCTCAGGCACTCTTCACCACGGGCAGATAATGTAATACAAAGCTGTTTAAATATCAGGGGTCACTGAGTTCTGCTTGATTCCTTGCTGTGCCAGTGAAAAGCATTAAATGCAAAGGGAGGAAAACGAAGGCACAGCCGAAGGTCTCTGTCCTGCTGAATAAACCAAGAAACAAGACATCCTGTTGCCCTGCAGGCCTGCTTGAAGTCCCATTCTGGAGTTTTGGGGCACTGAGCTGTGAGTCCTGAGAGGCTGTTGAAAAGTCCTGGCTGCTGTGGGAAGGTGAGTTTGCAGAGCCCATAGTGACGCTTTGGGGGTCTGTTTTCAGAAACCAGTTTTGGATCTTTAGGACCAAATTTGAAGAGCATTGGTCCTTAGACTCCTAAAACCCTGGTTCAGAAAGATCCTGGTATCTTATTTTTCCTCTCTAGAAGTCCCTCTTCAATTTTCATGAATATTGGTGAAAATTGAATGCATTACCACAAGTTAACTCCCAAAACACTGTGGATTGAGAGTCAAGTCATATCCGAAAAGGAAAGCATTCCTACCTGACTTACATTCCTTTGGAAGTGTTGCTATCATCTGAGCAGTAAAATGTCTTACAGGCACTTGAAAATTGCACATGGAAGAGAACCTATTATTATATCACTCCCAATTTCTGCATAGCTGAGACACCAGCTGATCCCTAACTGCAGCTGGAAATAAAAACTACACCACTAAAAAGGCAGCTAGACACTTTTCTGCCCACTCTTTGGAAGCAGGGCCATCTCTTCAGTGCTGCCATTCATTCTTTCTTATCACATTTCCATCAATAAAACTCCCAGCCAACTCCTTATCTTTCTCTTATAGAGAGAGCACTATTCTCTGCCTCACCCTTCCTGTGTGAGAAACCTGCAAGCAGCCTGAAAAGATTTTTGTGGGCTTCCTACCTATTCGTGGGGCTACTTACACCACTCTAAACAATTTTATTATTCTCTCTGTGATTTTTTGCTTGTGGAGCTGGGGCTGAGCAGAACTTTTGCTGTGTTCACATCAGCCCTTGGCAGAGAGCTTGCTGTGGTCCTTTCCTCACAGCAGCATCAGCAGGGTACAGGGGTACAGGGACCTGAAGCTGTGGCTGAGCTGCTTCTGGCATACCCAGCCTGCTTGAAAATGGCTCTGGATGACTCAAAATTCCCAAATGATCATTTGTATTTAGCGATCCTAGTCTTCCTGAAAGAGAAACCCCCCTGCAAGGCCTGGAGTAGCAGAAATCTCCTCCCTGTTCTCGGGTGCAGGGAGGATGAATTGGAGGGGGCAGCTGAGCTGCTTGGTGTGCCTCGATGGCCCTCTCAGGCCTCTGGTGGTGGGGCTGCAGCAGCAGAGGGGAGCTGGGGGGCTGTGCAGAGGGGTGAGGAGCCCTCCTGCACTCCTGCCTGGTGGCTGACCAGTGGGGAGTCACAAAAATGGGGGAGACTTCAGCGAAAGACATTTCTAAATTGTGTTCCCCTGTTGGTGGAACAGCTGGGTGTGTCATTCTGGTGGTAATAAACTGCAGGTTCTGGCCTTACCTTGTGCCAAAGCCAGGCAGAGCACAGGGAAGGAGCTCTGAGTTAACCTCTTGGTGAGTTTTACTGTGAAACCTCAAAACCAAGCCGGAAGGTGACCTTGGTTTGAGCTCCAGAAAGGAAGCAGGACCCAGCACCATCTCTTGGCCCATCTTTGCTGGACCTGAGGTTTCATTCATGGACTCTGGACACATCAGTGCACCACAGCCCCTCCACAAACAGATAATTCGAGCTTCTTTTAGCCAAAGTGCAGTGCTGGATGTGTCAAACTGAGCTAAAAGCCAGCAGTGGGTATCACAGGGGCCTTGACATGCAGAGCGTGCTTTTAAAATTTCAGGTTTGTGTCCCTCT
Organism: Calcarius lapponicus; assembly: GCA_039654755.1. NCBI lineage: Eukaryota > Metazoa > Chordata > Aves > Passeriformes > Fringillidae > Calcarius > Calcarius lapponicus. Next base: position 8,140,708 of record CM077466.1, read on the forward strand.
TGGCCCCTGGCACTGTACTTTGAGGTGCAATGGAAGCCTGGAATCAAAATTGCTGAAAGTCCACATATATCTGTAGTTTTTGTATCTGATTCTCATCTGTGGACTCAAGTACCTGATATGAAGGTGTCTATAAATGCATCTGAACAGCTTCAGGCCAGGTAAAATGAACCTCATTTTGCTCTTGCATGGAATCACTTTATGCTCCCAGCTTAAATGCTTCCTGCTGAGCTGGCCACACTCTCTGAAGAGAACCAAGTGGAACTGGAAAAGGTCCAGGGATTGGAAATGGCTGTGGAAGAACAAGGGCCTTCTCCCAAGGCCCTCTCAGGGGTTATGGTTTGGTCAGCCAAGAGATAATTTTGACTCATTGCTGTTTTACACGAGGCAAGAACCAGTAGCCTCAAAATGACTGGGCTGCAGTGGTTTTAACCCAGAATATTCTGGGTCAGCTGAGGCCACATGACCATCCTGGCTCAGGCTGTTGGAAAAACAAAGGTGGATTCAGAAAGGTCTTTGGCAAACTGTGAGGAGATCAGCACATGGTGACAATCAGAAAAAGAGGGGTCCAGATGCCACATCCTGCTCCAGCTGCTGCTCTTCTCCTGCTTTGGCCAAGAATTACATTCTGTCCTCCTCGTGCAAGTCACAAGGTGCTGGGCTCTGAATGGACCTTTGCTCTGAATAATGTTCTCTATGCCTTGGAGTTTACCTGGCAGCAAGTCCCAATGATGTGACTTAAAATTGAAGTGCCAGCACTTGTCAGGGATGTGACATTTGTTTGGGTTGTCCTGGTTAGTGTAATTTTTCTTCTGTATATTGAGTTATACACCCTAGTATTGTTCCTGCAGTAAAACAGTCACACCCTGCTAGCATTTTTGTGGGCCATGGATCCTCTATTTCCTTTCTTCTTGCTCATTTAAGGTCATGAGACTAAGCAGTGACAGCTGGGGATTAAAAAAGGAAATTATGATTTTTTTGGTGTGTGTGTGCAGGAGAAGAACTTCAGCAAAGTTTCAGTTTCAGAAAGTGCTGACCTTTAAAGCCTTTTTAAGATTACGTTGGTCCAGATAGCTCAGAACAGAAGGGTCCAAAATCAGTCACTTGAAAACTGGTGCTAAAGCCACCAGAAATAAATCAACCCTTGCATAAAAACTGAAGGCAATTATTGCCTCTATAAGTATGTGATTCACAAGTTTGTATTAATCATTATTCAAATGAAAGGTAAGGCCTCACTCACGGTGTGATAGATTTGATGGCATTTATCCTCCATGACGAAACTGATTCATTAAAGTTTCCTGAAATTTGGCAATCAACAAAGGCCTGATTTTTGCCTTTGTGATGAAAAAACTCAGGGCATAAACAGAGTGTTTCTTGGTGTGGATGATGATGCTGGTGCACAGATTGTGGTTACAAACATTCTTCTAATTGGAGAAAAGCAAAATACAGAAACTTGTCATAAGCTTCACAACTTTCTTGTTGAAGATCACAAAATGATAGAATGGTTTGAGTTGGAAGGGACCTTAGAGATCATCTCAGTCCAAGCCCTTGCCATGGGCAGGGACATTTTCCATGGACAGGGACATTTTCCACTAGACCAGGCTGCTCAGAGCCCCATCCAGCCTGGCCTTGGACACCTCCAGGGATGGGAAGGTCAGAAGGAACCTCTGCCAAACACATGGATGGGCTGCTGGTGCCCTGTCCTGCAGGGCTGTGAATCCTGCCTGGAGGTATTGACAGCAGCGAGCTTCGCAAGCCCAAGTTGCACACCTAAAATGAGAGCTTTCAAGTCCTTCAAGGTGCTTGGTGTGCACATCCCTCCACTGAAGGAGAGGTTTTCCTGCCCTGTACATCCATGTCACTCTGGCAGAGTAGCCTGGAGCCTCCTGGGGTGCAGCAGAACATGCCTGGATGCTCCCCCACAGCTGAAACCCCAGACTGGGTGGGAGCACGGGCAACACCTCCCAGGGGAGTTGCAGGTGCTGTGGCAGAATTCCCTGCCCATATTGGACAGTTCTGCAGCCACATTTCTCTTCACAGAAAAAAGGAAGGCACAATTCTTCCCAAGAATATTTCTGAGAACCTCAGAGAAAGGAAAAACAATTCTTATCTCATTGGCTGTGCCTGTGTTTGTGCCAAAGCAGAATGCAATATGGAGACTGCTTATCCAAAGTGATGGAGTTTTGTTTCCTTGGCCTATCAGGGCCAGGTGTGTGTGTGTGTCAGGACTGTGGGCTGACAGTCACGAGATTTTGTGCAGTGGAGTTGAGTGCTTGGCAGATTCACTTTAGATGCAATGTAATATAATGTAATGTAGTATAGAATAATATAGTATAATAAAGTAATTAATTAGCCTTCTGATAAGATGGAGTCCCCCTCATCAGTCGTCCTGGATGTTAGGGGAAAAAAAATATCCTCTATACAGTCCCATTCCCTGGGCTGGTGCAGCTCCATCCAGCTGCAATCCCAGCAGCTCCATCCTGCTGCAATCCCAGCAGCACTCACAGCTCTCTGGCTGATTATCTCTGTGCTGTTTGTTTGAGCAGGGAGCTCTTTGGTTGCTCCACCAAAGCCTTGCTGACATAGCCTGCAGCTATGAACAAATGTTGTGTGGCTGCAAGCAGAGCGTTGGAGAGACAGGAAGCGTGTGCAATATTGATAAAGAGCAGAACAGGGGCTTGTTTAAACTGTGCACAGACAACTTTTCCATAATTAAGGGAGCAGCAGACACGATCCCTTGCCTACAAATGAAATGAGGAACGAGAACAGGAGACACACAGGACATGCAGCCTGGCTCACACCTGTGAGCAGAAGTGATGGTGAAAGGCACCTGAGATGATTTCCAAGGATGGGCTGCACATGCCTGTCATTCCTTTTTTCCAGCTGGCAGCACGGGTAGGTGGAAAACTCATGCTGTGTTCTCAGCAATCTGAGTGTGCCATGAGTCCTGTCTGGGAGTGGAGCCCCCTCGAGCAAGGCCCAGGTCCCTTTTGAGAGCCCCTCTTCAAGCTGGCGTGGTTCAGCCTGCAAATGGAGCAGGTGCAGAAGGGGTCAAACAGACCTATTTGCTCAGTCCTCTTCACAGGGGCTAATGGGATTGTTTCCTTCCTCTCTGCAGCTTTATCCTGTGTTTTCTCGGGAATATGTGCCACCCTTGTGCCTTAATACTTAAAAAAAATGGAAACTTCTGCTAGGCAGCAAAAAATGGGATTGGGACAACTGCTGGGAGAGGAAGTTTGGATGTTGTTGGAGTTTATGTGAGCTTTACTTCCAGTACTTGTGGGTGCCTGATGCGCAATAGGTCACAATTGCAGCATGCAGGCACTGGCACAGGCTGTTGTGAGAAGTTGTGGATGCCCCATCCCTGGAAATGTTCAAGGCTAGGTTGGATGGAGCTTTGTGCAGCCTGGTCCAGTGGAAATTGTTCCTGCCCGTGGCAGGAGGGTTGGAACTAGATGACATTTAAGGTCCCTTCCAACCCAAACCATTCTGAATCCATGATCCTATCATTAGAAATGCGCCCACCAATGAGCCATCCTCTTCCAGATCCCACTCTGCATTCCCTTCTTCCTAAGGTTTGGGTGCCTTTCCCAAGCAGAAACTTTAAGAAGACTCTCCAGCCCCTCCTAACCACACCAGGCTGTTTTGAGTCAGGATCCCCTGGTCCTGGCCATGCTGATGAACAGTTGTCACATCCTCATGTCCCAGCGAAGTCCTTGGGGATTTTGCTTCCAAGTTCTCCTTGTTTTATTCTCTTAACAAAACCCAAGCTATTTCAAACCACCACACTCACTGAGGGTTCAAGGCTGCTGATGTGCTTACAGGACAAGGGCCAGCATGGGCAGCCTGTGCTCTGCAGAGCCCTCACCCAGCACTGTCTGAAACAGGCACAGGCACCCAGGCCTGTGCCAATGTTCAATTTAAATACTTGCAAGTGGGATCAATCTTTTTTTAATCATTTATGTTTAGTTATTGTTTCCAGATAGATCTCTTGGTGTTTTATTGATAGCAAGTTTCTAGAGAGCACTCTTTAAGCTTGAGCTGAAAAGCCTAACATCACCCAGCAAGAAGGAGCTTCACTTAAGAGACTTCTCCCATGCTTGGAGCTCTTGGGAAGGTCAGGGGTTGAATTCCCTGAAATATTTTGGTTGGAAGATATTTGATCTGACCTCTGCTTACAGCTGGCCCATCCTCAAAAGAGGCTGAGGTTGCTCAATCCTTGCCCAGTGAAATTTTGGTTATTTCCAAAGATTTCAGAGCCCTAGTTACAGCTGTATTGCTGTATAGGGTTATCCCATCCCAGATGCAGGACTTGGTGTTTGCTGTGCTGAGCTCCACAAGGTTCCCATCAGCCTTTTCCTCCAGCCTGTCCAGGCCCTTCTGAATAAATGTGTTTTTATCACAATGGTGTTTTTGCTTATGGTGCAAATATGTCCCAGAGCATTTGCAGGCCTCCCCACGTGTCACTATAAGACACGAAATAACACAGTGCAGAGGGGCTGCTGTTTTCAAGGTAAAAAGGGGAAGTTTATTTTCTGACTCCAACATTTATAGATTTCCAAAAGTGACAGGGGATTGGAGGGTGAAAGTGCCACCTCTCCAATGACCCTGGACAAACCAACAGTCCTTCAGATTTCTCCTTTTCTATAAAAGAATGCAAACCAACGAGTTATTTACAGAAAGTGTGTGAGAAAGTTTGTTATATGAGTGTAAACATCAGAAGGCTTAGAAAATCTTTAAAAATCAGGCTCCCCAAACACACCCACACTTTGCAGGGATGCAAAGACGGAGCAGGATCCCTGCTCTCACCCCATGGGTGATGCAAGGTGGCATTGTGTTCAATGATGACTTTGGGTATCAATGTTCTGCTGCAACACACACTGCCATATCAGCGTCCATTGACTGAGAAATGAAAAATTAGGGATGACAACCCTCCCTTCACTATTCAGAGCATGAAGGAAGATGATGCTGGTAATTGGGTGTTTGCTGTCTAAAGGAGGAAGTTTGTAATCCATTGCTGTTGCTGACATGATGCCTCTGCAAACCCCCAAGCCACAATTTATCTCAGCCATTTAATATCTGTGTGGAGAGACAGAATGGCATATTCAGGATGAGCCATTATGACCTGTCTGTTTGGGAATACAGAGTGTTTTATAATCTTCTGTGGACATTTTTTACTTTAAATGAAGGAAATTAATGGCTAATATCTGCAGAGGAATAATGCCTGATGGGAAGCCCTGTTTGAAGGACAGTGCTACATGAAAGCTGGAATTGTATTTCTCTTTCAGCATGATATCTGTTTTCTTTTAATCACAGGTATGAAGGACTAGAGTTTCAGTCTTAACTGTTAATTTCCTGTCTATTGTCTATTCAAACAAGATCCTGCTGTGTCATTTCTAACAAATACATTCAGAGACAGGGCTGGAACCTGGTCTCCCAGGGCTGCTGATTCCTGCAGTCTGGGCCACCCTTCCATGCAGTGCAAGGACCAAAGCAGCCTGCTGAGTACTGGAAAAATGGGGCTGAAGCATCGAGGAAAGGGCAACAGAGAATAAAAATGGGCAACAGAGAATAAAAATGACTGATAGAGCCATGCAAAAATTCAGGTGTGAGAAAGATCATGGAATCACAGAATGGTCTGGGTTGGAAGGAACCTTAAAGCTCATCTCACTGCCCTGGGCAGGGACCCCTTCCACTAGCCCAGGTCACTCAGAGCCCCATCCACCCTGGAGCTGAGCACTTCCAGAGATGGGGAATCCAGGATTTCTCTCTGCCCAGACACATTTACCAGGTGGCTTGAGGAGAGGACAAAAGTGAGGGGCAGCTTGGATGGTGCCAGCAGTGCAGGGCCAGGACAGAGCCCTGGGCACAATCACTGCAATAAGTGTTTTGGCACAGCTCCTACACAGGCTGCATTCAAAAAGGAATTGAGTGAGATTGTTTAAAAAGGGTATTTATAGTAGCCAGAGGGTGCCCAAGTCTAGCCCAGCATTCTGCTCTTGTGCCAGACAAAAATATTTAGGGCAAATGTTTGAAAATTGAAAAATAAAACAAAAATTAAAGGTGATGCATATTTTTTATTTCTCATTGAATGATCTGTTGCTGATCTTGTGGTTCATAGATATTTTAGAAAACTTTAGCTTAAAGCAGTACTGGTTTTGGTCTGACACACCTACATGTGTCTTACCAATCACAGGGAACTACAAGGAGCATAAAGTTTTTTTAAGATGAGCTAAATATATGTACAAGGACTGAGGCAATTTTTTCTTTTTAAGCTTACAATTCTGGAAAAAAAAACCCCAGTGATCTTGTAGGAATCCAAATCTGTGATGCTGAAGCTCTTGAATTATTCATATGATCTTATTCATTGCACTGTGATTATTCCTGATGCTTCAAACTCCTGGATAGCTTTTGATGCCTGTATTATTTCTATGTAAATCCCAGCCATTAGTTGGTTTTATCAATAAGTTTCAGATTAAATCATGCCTCCCCTGCAAATTAATGCAAGACTTAGACAAATGCAATAGAAGATTCATACTATGAAATCACAGACTGTAAGACGTGGGTTTAGAACAAAAACATGGATATGTTATTTCAAGCTTTAGAAGGTGGTAACTGAAAATATTAGCACATATAGGGACATTTGGCAGACTGGTACACATGGAAGAGTTGGAAGGCTTCTGGGATGTATAGATAGACTGAGTTCTGCCACAGACTCAGTCCTTCACTGTTTCCAGCCTGGAGAGCAGGAGATGTTAGACTGGCTATTGACTTATTGTCACCCTGGATAATTAAACCACAATTGTTTTCAAACAGACTTAAAGATCAGATTTAAACTCATAAAAGCAGGAAGAGCAGGCTAGGGCTGAAACAGCCTCTCTAATTCCCTGTGACATGCCTTTGGGCTGTGTTTAGCAGAAATGCCATGTGCCATTGATTAGAGCTGCCCGGTGCAGGGGCACCCTGGGAATGGTGTGGCCCTCTGAGTGCTCAGTTCTCATGCCCTTCTACATGAGACTCTGCCTCTAATATAATTTCATTTCATTATTGCAGTGTTAGTTTCTCTCAGATTACTATTTTTTTTAATTGCCCTTACTTTTTTCAGCAAAGGAGGGGAAAAGATACGATCAGCTCTAATGGATGGGACTTTTTCTTGGTGCAGCACAGTCAGTGCAGGGACTGATTCAAGCCTGCAGGCACCCAAAGTTGTACCTGCAGGCCTGAGCAATCAATTTGTTCCCTAAAGGAGTGATGAGACTGTTTTAATAATAATAATAATAAAAAAAACCTGATTTACTAATAAAGGCTTACATCTCTCTGGCCCAGTAAACTGTGAGAAATGTAGTTATGGAAAGCAAAGGAAATCTAATTTCCCCTGGTATTGACCCTTATGGTGTCTCAAAAATAAGTAGTTGAAAATTTAAAAGAAAAGCTGGTACAGCAGAGGCCACTCTGGGTTGTCAGGAGGGGCAGTTTAACCTCTGAAAATAGAGGACAATATTAAGATCCAGGCAGAAATCTGGTCTCTAGCACAGAGGATATGTTTTGATCCATTCTGCAGAGACAGGTTACACCTAGCAGAACCAGAGGCATCCTTAAAACTTATCCACATCCTTCTCCCTCATCTCCCTCCCTCTACTTATCTTTTAATCAGATATTTAATTTTTCAGCGTGCTCCTTCCTCAGCTGGACCAAGAGCTGCTGTGGGGAATGAGCAGTAAGGAGATGAACAAGTTTGTGAAATTTGGGTGGAGTGGGGATCCCTCACAGGCAGCTCTTCTACAGGCTCCCTGCAGGATCCCCCTGCATTGCACAGGGCTGCACTGTTGACAAGAACAATTAAAAAAAAGGGGGTGGGATAGGGAAAGTTGCTTCCAAATAATTGCTCATGCTGCAATTACTTGCTTCCAAGTAATTGCACATTTTACAGTGTCCCACATGCAAATACCCCACAGTTTGTGGAAGATGGGGCTTAAGTTATCCCAGTTTAGTTTAGGATTTATACCTGAGTCCCAGGTGAGTAATTTGTCCAGAGATGACAGAGTAAAGGGAGTCACCATCTCTTCTAGCTGGACTTTGTTCAAGAGAGGCCATTTGCTGTCTGGGTTCTGGGAGAGTTGCTGGATTCAGAGGTGGGAAGGAGGGACAGGGGCTTCACCCAATTCTTCCCTGTGCATTCTCCCATGGTCAGTGCAGGCAGCTCTCCCTGGAAGGTCTCAGGTTTGCTGTCCTTTAACAATCTGGTCCTTCTTGCCATCCCCTCCTCAGGAAACATCCCAGTCTGATGCTGCTGGACCACACAGCAGACAGGGGCAGGGAATGCAGAATATCACCTTACATTCTCCTGCTGTGCACTGGCTGGACTCATCTCATCCCATGCACTTTTTTTTTTTCCTGCTTGCTGCTGCTTGGAAATGGATTCCTGCATTTCTTTGGTCCAGCAGAGAAAATTCTTGGCTGCAGAGATGAATCTCACAATCGGGTCTGCAGGCCAGCAACCCCTGGCCAGCTTCCAGGCACAGCATCTTTCTAATGTGGGGATTTTCCATCCAGGGTATTCTGCTGCCTCTTCAAATGTTGAGAGAATTGCATTGTAAGAGTGGCTCTCTGCTGACAATCACACCAAAAGCCAGAGGAAAAAATGCATGCAGGGCTGAACACAGGGGCTGCTCCCAAGGGGACAGAGGTCAGCCCCTGGATGCCTTCCCAGAAATGACTGGACATGGGTGTTTTGGGGCTTGTCTGTCCAGCCAAAAGGGCAGCTGTTGCCTATCCTTCCACAGGCCAGAGACTAAAATGTCTAACTGCAAAAAAAGCCAATAAAAAAAAAAAAGAAAAGGAGAGAGAGAGAGAGAGAGAGAGAAGAAAGAGGTATTTTCTCCTAATATATTGTATGTGTTTTTATGGGTTTTTTTGCATATTGAAAGGCTGATGCTGTTTTGCTCTTCATAACTCACTTATTGTTTTATGATGAGGCATCTGAAACACCCCACCATTGTCTCCCTCTCTTTCTCAAATTCAAAACCCTTGTGTTATAAGGTCTGAAACAGGCATCCATCTCCTGCAGTGCTGAGGGCACTCCAAGACCTGTCCCCAGGTGTGTGCAGAAGGTTGCTGGAGCACTCCCCATGCCCCTGTCAGCTCTTCTGGCAGGCACCATCCCCATGAGCACCAGCTGCAGGCTGTGCCCAGCCTCTGGCAGCCTCCAAAGCCCCATCCCCAGCAGCCCCAAGGGTCTCTGAGCAGCACCAGGAGGGGACATGGCCCCATTTAAACAATCAGGGTCAATCCCATGCACAGAGGGGAATATACAGAATAGCCACAGGGTTGTTGGGATGTGTCTTTCCAGGAATGAAAGCTCAATGAGAAGCTGCAGAGTTCCTTGTGAAGGTGACAAACCTCTTTCCCTTTCCATCCATGGCAGCAGGTCTGGGAAGGCTGGTATGGAGTAAGTGGTGTACAAGGGGCTGGTGTCAGTGCTGATTCCCAGGATTCTAGGTCTTGCTGGGTTATTTTAGGCATTGGGGGGGAAGCTGTTCCAAACCCACAGTTGTTCAAATATCTACTTCCAGGCAGTGATTAAATTATCTTGAGTCAATGGCTGATTTGGATTAATTACCAGTTGTTGAATTTATTCCATTTGGGGTTAATTGCCCCATCAGGGGAAGCGGTGTCTTGAAGCAAGTACTTAAAATCCAATGTGCTACTGGTAAATGGCACCTCAAAAGAGACCTGGATGAGCTCCTTTTCTCTGCTGGGGTACAGAGGAGAAGTTCAAAGTATAAACTTAAGCTTTGTCCACAGAAGAAATTGAAAGCTGTTGATGCAAATACACAGAGATTGTGCTGAAATATGGTGCCACTGCTCCAGGAGGGGTGTCATGCTTTCACTTCCTGTTTTGGTTGAACTATTGAGATTTTTCTTTTTTTGGGGGGTCATCAGGAGAACAAAACTTCAGGACTGAGAGAGTATGGCTTGCTGAGTCAAGGATCAGAAAGTTTCTCATTCTTTTGGATGGAGATAGTCACAAACCCTCTGAAACCGTCACACTACATGAGAACATGATGGTAGATTCTCCTTTCTCATAAAGCTTTCCCTCCTAACTCCTGTTTTGTCCTATTTGGCAGCTGAAGTGCTACACTTTGTTCCTCTGTATATCCAACTTTCCTGTCATTAAGTGATGGGTGACTGTAGTACCTGATGGATGATTTCTTGGTTTTTTTCTTTAATTGCCTAGGGAATTCTGGGTCAGAAGAGGAAGGTGGGAGAGATCATGATAAAAGCAGTGGGTTTGAAGAAGACAGATATCAATGAACACAAATGGGATGCATAAGAACTCCTAAGAGGTAAGACTAACAGGATAAAGTTGTCAGGTTTTCAGAGTAAGCTGAGGGCTGAATTCAGGCTGTCCAAATACAAGAATGCAGGAAATTCAGTAGGTGCTGAGCTGGGTAGATGATGAAGGGTTTTTCTGTAACTTCAACACCAGACAGAAACACACAGAGAAAAAAAAGAAGTGGTCAAATTTCTAAGAATAAATCTGAAAAAACAGTACAAGTATTCAGGGATGAAACCAGAAAAGCCAAGGCACAAAATGAGACCTCAAAGATAACCAGAAATAATTCTGTAAGATCCATTAATAGAATGAGGAAGATCAAAGGGAGGATTGGCCTGCTACTCAACGGAGAATGAAAGCTGTCTGCAGATAATTACAATAAGCTTGAAGAATACTGGAGAAGGGGGAAAATTATTTTTTTCCCAAAGTAGCTTGGGAATTACAGTCCAGTCAGATTAACAGTTCTAGAAGAAAATAAAATCAGCCACAACAAATTGTCTGCAACTTTTGAAAAAATAGTTGGAAGACAAATAGCAGTCAATATGGGTTGATCAAAAATAAGTTGTATTAAACTATTTTAATTTCCCTTACTGTGGAAAAAATCTTGTGGGTTGGTTTGGGGAGGCACAAAGTAGGCATAGCTTGATTTGGAAAAAAAATTTAAGGTTTGCTTGGTAAGTTCATGGCAGGCATAAAACTAAGAAGGACTGCAAGCACATTGGAGGAATGGGTTATATTTGTGTGATACATGACACAAATTTCTGAAGAAATAAGGCTAAATTCAGTGCAGGACAAGTGAAAATTATTCTTAACTGGATATATTTTGCTAAGAAAATAGGCTGGGAAAGAACTGGCTAAGAATAGCTCCAGAAAATGATCTTTTGGTAAATAGATCAAAAATTACCTGTGAGTAGGCAAAGGCTTGGTGTTGTGAGAATGACAAACATCCCACCATCAGGGTCAGATGAGAGGGCTCTCTGCTCTGCTCAGCATGGGAAACCAACAGCCAGTTCTCATTAATGAATTTTAAAGGGAATTGTGGATGTACAGGGCAGAGTTTAATGTCCTCTTCTGATAGAGAGTGTGAGGGGTTTGCCTATTTTATTTCTTTACTCTCTGATCTGTGAGTAAAAGTTGAAAGACCTGGGGTTATGTAGTGCCACAAAAAGAGCCATTTCAAAGAGGGCAGGAAGGTTTCCTGTGTTCACGATAGTCAGGAAAAATAGTAGAGTTTGTAAAATAACACAAGGCACACTTAAATTGAGTGTTAGGAAAAGCTCTTGAAGGACAAGGGCAGTAAGGCTGTGGAAGGTTTCTTGGAGAGATTGTGAAGTTCTTATGATTGTAGGTCATCAAGAACAGGTTCCTGGCAAACTTTTGTCAGGAATGACATATGCTGATGCCTTCAAGTAAATGCATCTTTTATTCCTCCCAGGGCTATTGTTTGATAATTCTGTCCAAATCTAGGGATGGAAGTGATTTACTGAGAGAAATTCTCCTGGCTGTGTCATTATTTCCATCCTGAGAGGGTACTGCTTTGCATAATTCAGTTCATTTATTGCTGTTCTCTTATGTGTAATTAAACACCTGAGGTGGGCAGGGAGAGGGCAGTTGTCAGACACTGCTAGGGGAGGGCTTGGCTCCAAGTGATCAAAGATGCCATCATTTGGATGGTAGACATTCTGTTAAGGCAACATGATGCTGCTCGTCACTCTTGCTTGCTGTTCCCCTCTCTAAATATGTTGTCTTTATCTGAGAGAGCCTGGGGAACTGTAAATCTTTGAAGAAATTCTCCATATGCTGGTGATTTTCAGGGAACTCTGCCATACATAATTTCTGATAGCAATGTTTGAACAGAGAATTAATTTACTTTGGGTCCTTGGTTAATCTGTCTTGCAGTAAGAAGAGTATTGGCAGCAGGCTGGAAGTTAAGCAAGGTGCTAGTTTCCCTTTTTCTCTCTCTCTGAGCTTCACATTCACAGTAACGTTGGAGTCAGGAAGCAATGCAGGATAGGATGTTAAGCTATCACAAAAAATCAGGTTTGTGTAGCTGAAGTAATCTTTTTATTGCAGGAGCTTTTAATGAGAGCATGTTTTATATAACTCCTGTTAACATGGCAACATATGAGCATGCATCCATCTACAAGAAGAGGCTTTAATAACACACAAGTAAATAACCCCACACATTTCTCTGGGAAACAGCAGACTTAGGGCAGATAAAAGGATCAGACAAGGGTCCTGCAGATTGATAAACAGCCTCATAAAAAGGGGAGGGATGACATAATCAAAATCATGACACTTGAAATGATTTAGGTTCATAGATGTTCAGTTCAACACATATAATGAAATTCTAACAGATCACAACCCTGGTCACTGACTATCACCCAGTGAATCTTTTCTCCATAACTTCTGTTTCAGTTCTGACCAATATCTCTCTTCGCTGGAAGAGGCAGAGTTTGCCATTACTGGGAACCTTCTCCCAGATGTTTGAAGACATGTGTTTATAGCGAAGATAATTATTTTGATTTGCCTTGTTCCAGTTTCTAAGCAGTGAATCTTTCTTTCTCCCTTTTGTTTCTCTCTCTTTTAAAGCAAACAGCTTGGTTCAATTCTATGCTCACCTTTTCTTAGGTGATTTGGAATACTGCAGGAATAAATATTTTCTCTCTTATGAGAAGCTCTGCAGTCTCTGAAGTGGGAATATAGTGTCACCTTTCAATCTGTCACACCTGATTTAGCTTCAGGCACTCAGGGTAGCAGATGAAATACAACCACATGTAGATGAACCATAGGTTTTATCCACATCTGGAGTTTAAATACATGAAGCAAAATGTATTCAAAGGTGGGGGATATCAGTTTTTGCCATAAATCGGCAAGCAATTTGGCCAATTATATTCAGCAATAATTACAGCACCTTTAAACACAATCCAGCCCATAGATTGCTTTCAAAGGCAACACAGATTTTGTAAGTACTCCAAAATAGATCAGAGTGACCTCTTAGCTATGTTAGAAAATATTTAGATATCATTTTAAAGGAGCTCCTGAATTTGGCTATTCAATGAATGTATAAATCCATGTGATCTGTCTTTGCCCATCTGGAGACTGCAATGTTAATGAGTTAACTGCTGAACACAGTCTCTGCAGAGTCACTTGGATAATTTGAAGCAGCGTCGTTTCACACCAAGGATAAATACAGCTTTGTATAAAATGGGTTCTTGTCCCAGCAATAATTGCACGTGTGCTTCATAAGATGGTCTTGAATCACCCCATCAGACCCATTCCCAGAGCAGTAAGTGATGCAGGCATCCATAAAGGGGCAGTGCATCCACTAGTAGATTCACTAATTCTGGGGGGGAGTTGGCACACGGAATCAATTTGCTTTAGCAGTCAGAGACTCTTTTTATGGCAGAGAAAGCAGTTAGCAGAAAAGGAAAATGTACACGATTTATATTGCACTTCCACGTTTAGGGACCAGCAAAGCACATTTCCCAGCACAGCTAAGGTAATCTTTGGTTATTTTCATACCATTGTCAATGACAACTCTTCACAAGAAATAATTTTTTCCTGTTGAAATGAACTGTTTCACACTGTGGCTCCCATTTCTTCATGCTTGTAGCAGGTCTGTTTTTATAATCCTCAAGATTTATCCAGATTCACCAAGGATTAATCTGACCAAACCCAGACATCTCCACTCCTGGTGCTGTTTGTGTACATCTCACTATCAAATGAAATAAGGGTACTTGAGAGGTTAAGGTATCTGATTTGCATGTGGATGATTTGCATGTGGATGACCAAGGAAAATATTAATTTTTGAGTTTTAAAGCAATTGAGAAATTAATAATTTTAAGATAGTACTATTAAGAAAATCTCTGAATTGAGAAATGACCTAACTAATTAATCATTATTTGGCATTTAAATCTGATCGGGTGAATTGAGTTACCCCACTTAATCTGTAAAGAATAATACCTGTGCTTCAAAATGCTTGGATGGAGGAATCCTGTATTTAGGGAATTTGATACAGCGGGATCTGCCAGCTCAGACAAAAGTAAGCTCTTCCCAGAAAATAGGGAGAAACTGGAAGATCTTCCTTGGTAGAAGGGCTCTTTGCTTCATAATAAGGTCAAATATATTCTGGGGATGAGGTCTGGCATTAGAACTTCCAAGGTAAGATCAGATAAATTCCCACTTCCCAGTCTAATCAGTGTTGTTCCAGCTGGGTGAACCTCTGTCCTGATACAATCCTGGGCAACTGGGGAGTGAAAAGGTTTTTCCTCCATATTGTTTCTTAATCCCTTCTTTAATTATTAACACTTACGAAAATCAAAGAAGGAAATGTCTCACCTGCAAGAAATGGGGTTTGAAGTATCTGTTTTTCAAGGTAAACATTGTAAAATACCATGAGAAGTCAAGGAAGAGAAAACACAAATGGGGACTAATGCTCCTCCAGGTTGGAATCTCTCCAGAAAACTTGAAATCAAAGTTCGTTGTTAGTCAGGGCATGTTATGGCAAAATGCAACTAATAAGTGAAGGAGACAACCAATGCATTTCATGTGACAGCACCAGTGGGGGCCTTTGTGTCGTCTTAAGAAATTTCAGTTGAGTTTGGATTGAGCATTTAAGTGCCAGGCAAACCTGTGTGAAACATTTCCATGAACTGACAGAATAACCCTTTTGTCTCCAGCTAAAACCACCCCCCTTTATGGAGCCAAAAGTGAATTAAGCAAAACCATTTTCCATCAAAAGTAACCATGACGCAAATGGTTTTATCTGCTTGTAACCAAGGCAAGAAAACATTAACCAGCTGGTCCCCATTCAGAGGCATCTGTAACCATCTGGAGGGAGCCCCCAACTGCAGTGCAGAGGCTCAGTATGGGATTGAGCTTGGCTCAGTTTGTGCCTGCCAGAATCAACACTCAGTGACTGGAACGTGTTCAGAGCCTCCTTGTAACAATTCTCCAAATGGCCTTTACCAGGCATTAACGTGGCCTTGTTTCCCTGAGCCACGTGGGACTTGTGTGGTTCTGGCTGGCAGAGGCTGGCCTTGGGTGGTCCTGTGATGTTGGTGGTCGTGGCACATGGATTTCAGTCCTGGGAAGAACTGGTCTGGAGATCCATTTGGCTGGGGTTGGGGGATACTGACATTATGGGGTCAGAAATGAGAGAATTCCATGCGTGTATTTGTACTTGTCCACTTCCACGCTCTCATATTTTCATTTCTGATATTTCAGGATGGGTCTGTGGTTAATCCAAGTGGATCCTGTTATCTCTGAGTTCATGAGGATGCGGAAGGTATGTTGCTTTGGCGTTACTGCTTGGTAAGGGTTTTCTTGTTTCTTTTTGTACATGGAGTTTGTTCACTAAATTAGTTAAAATGGGAATCAGACACTAGCAGACATGGTGAAGCTGACCTAAACATGTGTCAAATGATTCAGCTCCAGTACTGTGTGAGATCTGCCTGCTGTCTCATGTGGGAGCAAGAAGCCTTGGAGATACTGTGGTAACCATCAAGCACTCAAAGGGCTTTTAATGCATCTTCTCATCACAGAGAAGCCAAGAAAATATTGACTTCTGCAGTATTCCAAATCACCTCAGAAAAAGGTCAGCATAGAATTTAACCAAGCTGTTTGCTTCAAAAATTAAAAAAAAAAAAAGAACAAGAGGGAGAAAGATTTATTCAATACCAATCAGAAAATATAGATCATAATGGGAGTATTGAAACACAAATGCTGGAGTCTTCATTGCCTGGAAATCCAGCATCTTACCATTTATCCTATTGGTCTTTTACCTTTAATTAAACTGAATAGACAAAAGGTGATAAAAGGCACAACTTAGTTTATAGAATAATGTAATGGCTTGGGTTGGAAGGACCCTAAAGATCATCTCATTCCAACCCTCTGCCATGGGCTGGGACAACTTTCACTGGAGAAACTTTCACACAGAGCCCCTTCCAACCTGGCCTTGAACACTTCAGGGGTGAGGTATCCACAGCTTCTCTGCTTATCTTCTGCTAACTCCATTCTGATTGAAATGAAGAATGTTGAAAAGATTATGCACTAAATAGCCATGGGAAACAGTAGAATACAGTTTTTTTTTTCAAGAACAAAACCCTGTGGTCAGGTCAGTCTTCTCTAAAAGAGCTGAATGAATCATAAATTGTGGGCTTTTAATCATTAAATATCCTGTGTACCTCCTTTCAAATCCAATTATTCAAGACCTTTGTGTGAAGGACTGCCTGGAAGCTTGTTATATTAATGTTCTTTTCATCATGCCATGGAGTTTAAACAGTAAAATGATTGACTCTAAACTGTTTGTTTCCTTTTGGATTTTTGAGTCATAAACTTGTACTTTCTCTGCTTTTGCACGAGTTTGAAATAATATAATCCAATTTATCTGTTGCTTATTAGGGCTTTTGTAAACCTGGACACACTTGGTAAACACTGGACCTCGTACAAAAAATTGCAAAAATTGTGCTGCAACCTGTAATCATAGAAGAATTCATATTAGAGTAGGATTAATAATGCATGTAATTATAATATACAATTTTCTTTAGGCTTTTCTAATTATAAAAAAATTACAGATAACATCAACAGTGTGATTCTGAAATGCCTCTCATTTATTATGTAGCTCTCTTAATCAGTGCTCTGCCACTGGAAATCAAGTCAGAATGTTATTATGGTCTCTCCTTCTGGATTTAATTACAGCAGTAACTCATGGCTCAAAGTCTGAGCAAACACACCGTGCAGTTTATAGCTTTGAAGAACAGCCATTAATCCTGCCATCTACCACCCTGTGCAGGCCAATGAAAGCTTTAAAAAAAACTTTATGCCTGCAGATAAACACACACTTGCACACGGGCTTAAGGTGGGGGAGTAGAGCCCAGCCCCTGTGTCAGCTCTGCACACACAGAATTGAGCATGAGATGATCTCAGGGTGCACAGATCTGTGAGCTTTTTGCTACCCAGACTCAAGTTGCAGCCTTAGCATTTTTAAGAATGACTTAAAGATGTCAGCTCCTGTCTGATGACAGCCTGGACTCAGGACAGGGCTTTTGATGAGGTGCACCAAGCACAGCATCGTGAAATGGTGGAGGGAGGGGATTTTTCTGCTCTGCTCTTCTCTGGGATGGACTCGAGTCCTGGGGGCAGTTCTGAGCCCTGCAACACAAGAAAGACATTAAACTATTAGAGAACATCCAAAGGAGAGCAACAGAGATGGAGAAGGGCCTGCAGGGGAAGCCGTGTGAGGAGAGGCTGAGGGCACTTGGTCTGTTCAGCCTGGAGGGGACAGAGAGGAGACCTCAGTGCAGTTACAAATTCCTCCTGAGGGGAACAGGAGGGACAGACACTGATCCCTGCTCTGTGGTGACAGTGACAGGAGCCAAGGAATGGCCTGAAGCTGTGTCAGGGAGGTTTGTGTTGGGTATCAGGAAAAGGTTCTGCCCCCAGAGGGTGGCTGGGCACTGACCAGGCTCCCCAGGGCAGCGCTCACAGCACCGGCCTGGCAGAGCTCAAGGGGTGTTTGGACAATGCTCTGGGGCACAGGGGGTGACTCCTGGGGATGGGGCTGTGCCGGGCCAGGAGTCAGACTTTGATGATCCTTGGGGGTCCCTTCCAAGTCAGGATAGTCTGTGATTCCATTCTATGGTTTTGCTGTATAAATGAACTTGCTGAAGATGAGCACCTGAGAACTTTGTAGTGTTCTGGAATCAGTTCCCATGATGAAACTCTAACCTGACAATTAGCTTCAAATGACAATAATGCACTCTCCCAATAACTTGAATTAGTATCTGGAACTGCTCTTGGTTTTGGCAGCAGCCAGGAAGGATCTCTCTCTCAAAGCAGAAACATGCCCAGCCACATGCCAGCACTTGGGAGGACAGAGACACCAGAGAGGTCTGGGGAAGGGTGAGAGGGCACATGCAGGAGAGTGAACATTAACATGGATACTTGCTTTTTGAAGCTAACTCATTTTTTTAAAAGAAAATAATATCATCCAAAGACAAGACAGTTAAAATACCACAGACTAATATCAGCCAGCATGATATTATCCCTGATTTAAGATTCACTATCCTCTCAAGCCACCTTCAGCACCATCTTTCTATATGCTCAGTGTGTAGAGAAAAGTAAATAGAAGCATGACCCTCCTGGTTATTTTGTTGTGTGGTTTATTTGGACTCAACAGGGGTGCAAGGACCCTAGGTCATCTGCTCACTTCCAGGGCTGGGTGAAGGGACAAGCAGCCATTGGGTATCTGTCATTTGGGAAGCTGTGGGAAAGAACCAAGGCAATATTTGCACTTGATTGATGCAGCTCACATTTATGCTGCAGTGCTCTGCAAGGTTTTCAGAAGTTGTAAGAAGCACTTTTTTTTTTTTTTACCTAAATATTTTTTCCTCAGGACCTGCCAATTGTTTGAAATGAGAAGTACTGGCAGAAAATGCTAAGCCTCACTGTTTGAAAGACAGTGACATTTCAAAATTGATATTCTGAAATTGCCACATCCCTTCTGGAAACAAAAAGCAATAAAAGGTTGGTATTTCAGTGAACTTCTCAGAAACATAGAGATGAAATGCTGTGACTGACCAGCCTGAGTTTTACGTGTTTTCGGTTTGTACATTGCAACATTTTCTTCTTCATGGAACATGTCTGTTTCTTGGGGTTTTTTAAAATTTCTTAGAGTTGTCCTGGGCAACATTTTTTTTTCCCAATCCTGGTTTTCAGCTTATGTTCCAGCAGAACCTATGGTCCTTCTCACCCCGGTAAATCAGACAGGAAGGGCTGGAGGCACAGCAGGACTAGGTACAAGATGTTTTGTGCCAAACAGGAGGGAAGAGTAGGAGGAAGGGTACTTGGGTAGGAGCTCAGACTAAGTTCTTTGTAAAAACATCCCTTTACTTTCATCTCCTCTAGCATTAGCCTTCCAAAAAGCAGGATCTCTTGTCAGACATCTGGAGAGGTGATGGAAGCTTCACTGCACTGCCCAGGGATCACTGGCTGCCTCTTCCCAGAGGTGGACTCTGTGCTGCCCTTTTAGGATGTCTCCTTTGGCAACAGACTGGGCTCTAGGAAGACTAAATCTCAAGGATGATCAGATGTGGTGGTATGAGCACCTTTGTGTTCTTTCCTCTAGGCAGTCTATTAATCTAAGGGAAAAGCTTGAGAAAGTAAGGCTAATTAATCTCGACTACTGTGGACAGTGTAATTTAAATTTTTTTGAAGACTGATAATGCTTGGGCTAAAATGCCTCAGAACCCGTCTCAGCTTCCATCCCCAACACAAGAGTATTTCATATTTTTTACAGCAAATTGTATTTTCTAAATTTGCTTTCAAATGTATCACAGGAAATAGGCCTTAGAGGAAAGAGAGGAAATCAATGACTCTGCCATATTCCAGAAAAGGATGTGGAAAGAGCCTCTTGCATTATGGATTGAATTAATTCTGCTCTCTAGCACCAGGAATATGGAAAATCCCCTCAACATCCCCTTCCAGTGTTTGGTGTGCTGCTGTAGGGATCTGTGTCCTTGATGTCAGCTTGGAGCAGAAGAAACTGGGCTGGAGGGAGGAGGAGAAGGATCCTGGCTGGAGTAGGGTGACATTGACACATGAGGCTTTAATTTCAAGGGAGGAAGTGGAGCAAAAAGGATTGCAAAATCTGGTTCCATAACAGTGTGGGATTCTGCTTGCTGTGCTTGCTCTCATATTTGTGGTCTCAGAGGAAACATCAGCTGGTCCTCCTTGGTTCAAAGTGAGATTGAAGGGGAGGTGAGTGCTTGCAGCCTTACTGTGAGAATGGGGGAAAGGCGGGATCCTGCATTTATCAGCAGGGACATGAAGAGTCTTTTCCTCTCATCCTGATAAAGTGTAAAGCATTTCTTTGCATTTATTTTTATTTTTAAGGCTCCTCTGCATTTGCCTGTGAAGACAGAAAACTTTTGGCATTTATTTTGCAATGTGCACACAATGACTTACACACACCCTGGGCTGGACATCTCCAGGGTCCCAGCAGACCTCAGCCTTGAGCCATTTTGTTTCAGGATATCCCAAAAACATCACATGGAATAGCTGGGAGAGGCAATTTGCTCAGGGAACTGAGAGGAGATCAATCCATACAGCAATCCAAACAGCAAAGCAGCCCAAAGAGAAACTATTGCAGAGCAATTACTCTTTCATAATCCTCCAGGCTTGCCTTGACACGGCACTGTGCATGAGATCTGAGCAAATTTGGAGGCTTCTCTAATTCCCATTGCCATTCTCCAGTGTAGAGGGGAAGGTTGTTTTCATGCAAAGGCAATCACTTACCCTTTATTTACTGTGAAGGATGAGGATGGGGGACTCTGACTCCCAAAGCTTTCCACAGTTGGGGTTGTTGTCTAATTATTCCATGGAAGAGCTTTTCCCGGCAGCGCGGGGCTGCGTCCCCTGCAGCAGAGCCTGGGGGGCTCCTGCCCTTGCAGAAGGTCTCTCCAGAAACCCAGTGTTTTGTGGTGGAATAATACTGCAGCCCACGTGCCTTTGTCACTTGGTTAGTTTATTTATTTTTAATGGCATCATATGAATAAAGAAATGTGCCTTCCTCATTGTCTTTTGAAGGCAGATAATTGTGTCGCTGGTTGCGCTCGCTATCGCCTTGTCGTGCCCAAATGAATTCACACTTATCCATCTTTCTCTTCACAAAGCAGCCCTGCTGAGTTTTCCCAGTTGTTCAGTCAGTCACAAGCCACTGTTGTACAGCAAGCACTGCTTTATGCTGTCTAAATAGATGTGGCTCTTCGCTTGTTCTGTTGTCAGTCTTATTGTTAAATTGCTTTGAATTTGCAGTGAATTGAAACTCTTCATTCCAAGGAGAAAGACATTATTACTTGTAATTAGGATTAGGATTATTGGATGGTAACACTTTTCAGTCCAGAGTTAATGGGTTATTATCAGAACATATCCTTTCATTAGTTTTAAATATTCTCATCATTATTCTGATATTGTGATCTAGGAAAAAAAAAAAAAAGCCTAAATAACAGTTCACTAAAAACAGCAAAATACACACGTTACTTCTAGCTAGGCTACATGGTGTTATGGATGGCTAAACGTGACTCTGTCACCACTCTGGCTGAGAAGGAGTCCCACTGTGATGGGATGGATCAAGGTAAAAAATACACCGTAAGATCAATTATCATTGATTATCGATTGCCCAGAGGGGTTGTGGACTCCCCATCCCTGGAAGGTCAAGCCAGGCTGGATGGGGCTTGGAGCAGCCTGGTCTAGTGACAGTGCCCCTGCTCATGGCAGGGGGTGAAATGAGATGGTGTTTAAGGTCCTTTCCAACTCAAACCATTCCATGATTCTGTGATCCTGCAGGATGTCTGCAACCAAGCTTCACTGGAGAATTCCATCTAGACTTGACACTAAGTGGGCAATCAATGTGGCAAACTGAATTTCCTACATTCCAGCTACATCCTGGAGGTATTCTTCTCTCCTTCTCTTGTTTTTGCATTGTGGAGTGTCAGCTGTGACAGAGCAGAGGGAGAAGCAACACATTTAAAATGCATTTAATCAATGGTGACATTAAGGTTGGCATTGGGATCATGTGGTCAGGAAGAGAAGCTTATAAAGGTATCACAGGAAGCCAGGATGTTGAAGAAAAACTCTTCCAACTCTTTCTAATTTGGGAAGTAGATTTTCAAGTGCTGAGCTTCAAAGACTAGAAATTATTCTTTGATCTTACAAAGCCTGCAAATGACAGCAGTGTCTGCAGGCCACAGCATATGTCCAAACAGTCACAAGAAATCTAAATGGGGATTTAAGGCAGTAAAACTCTTAAAATAAGAAAGGAAAAGGGACTTAATTCAGACAGTCAGACCAAATAACAACACGGTTGCTAAATGTAGGCATTACACAATCATTTATTAGCTAAAAAATCAAAAAGTAATTTGAATTTCCAGATCAGTTCCTGAAAAATTAGGGAGGTGATTTAAAAAATAAAAAAAGAGATGTGACCTAGAATGAGAAAGATTTTAGTGTCTTAATGTTTCTGAGAAGGAAGACTACAGCCTCAAAAACAGAGGAACATTTCTAGGTGGACGGAAGTAATGAAAACACTCTGAAATGTTATTTGTTGTGGTTTTCTGACCTTTAACCAAACACTCCAGGCCTGCATAAAATGTCAAACTATGTGTGTTTGTTTGTGTGAGTGTATTTGTTTGCACTTAGGTAAAGCCCGCTCAGAGAACATCTCCATGACCACAGCTGTGGGCTGAGAGTGCTTGGAGTCCTGAGGTCCGTGGCCAGCCTTGGGAAGACTCTTCAGGATGACATTGGGCTTGATGTCCAGGCTCAGCTCTGCAGTGATGCTCAGCTATCTGGTTCCCAAAGGAATAGAGATAAAAAGTTAAACCCTTCAGTAGCTTTGGACCTGAATTAATGGGAATGCTGGGCAGGGAGAACAGAAGAGCAGAATACGTGTGTTCTTTCCTGAGATGTTTTTGGTGCATCAAAACCAAATTGCTGAATTAATTTTAGTATCTGCTTATCTCAGAGTGCAGGACATGACTGGAGGATATTTCCTAGTCAGTGGTGCCTTTCCTTCCTAATGTCTTCTATCAATTACAGCATTAGTTAACTATATTTTCTGTTTCTAAAAACATCTGGAACTTTGTTGTTAATTATTCATTGAGATGGAGACTGATATTTTAACAGTGCTTCTGAATGGGCTCTTAAAAATCTTGGAGCCAACCTGTGACAGCCAGATGAAAAACAGGACAGGACAAGAAGTCTGTGAAATAAGATTTAGTGTTTGCTTCTAATGTGCTGTCTTGGGGTGTCCTATTGGAATTTTGCAAGAGAATTGCTTTTTATAAACAGGTTGTGACAAGCAATTGCACATCTCTCCACACAGCTTAAGAAAGGAAGAACAGAATAATTGAAAATAGGGCTGGGCAGGCTCTTGGGAGGTCACCCAGTCTATTGCCTCACCCAGGTGGGTTGGCTTCACACTAACTACTCCTGGCATACGTTTGCTTCACATGTTTTCAAAAACCTGCAGTGACAGAGGTCCCACAACCTTCCTAGGAAATGTTTTCAAGGCTTATTACTGGTTAATGTTACAAACTTCTTTCCTACTGCCTGGGGCCAGTGTGACACTGTTGCTTCTTTCCAGGCTCCCAGGGATCACAGGAGATGGTAATTTCCTTTCTTACACAGCTACATGTCCCTCTGTTTGGAGACTGCTATCATGATTCCTCTTAATTGTCTCCTTTCTAGACTAAACAAATCCCATCCTTTTAATCATTCTTCATAATTTATGGTGTTTAAACCTTCCCTCATTTTTGCCTGGACTCAGACAAATTGGCCTGGGTCCTTCCTGAGAGCACTGGCCCAAACCTACATTTCAGTGGCTTTACTTTCTCATCCTGATATTTATTTTCCAAGTCTCATTGCAGTGAGGATTTTCATGAGTTTTAGTTAAAGCACCCCTGGGTAAATGCCCAGTCTTGGATCTGACCTGGAGTTTGGGTAGGCAGTACCCTCCAAGGGAGCTTCCACATTTTTGTTGAACCCTGATAACCTAGGGAGTGCTAGATTTTAAGAAGAAAGATGGTGAAAATATGTAGTGGTACCATTTTCAAAGACATCTAATTCTTAAAAATACTTTTTCCTGACCTATATTTGTTTCCAGCTGTTTATATCAGCTGAAATTTCTCAAGCAGTGCAAATTCTGGGTGCTCAGCTTGCTGAAGAAGGAATTGTAGATGCAGATGCCTGAATATGTATTTAAAGTGAAATTTGGGCTTCCTGTTGTTGCTGTGTTATTGGGGGTTTTCTGTGTTTGTTTTTTTTGGGTGGTTTGGGTTTTTTTTGTTTTTTTTTTATTTTTTAATAAGTTGACCCATATATAATTTCCCTTGATTCATAACATCTTTTCTAACATAACACCTCTAGATAACACAATTCTGTTCTGTGAATGCATCAGAGGGGCCACTGTTCAATTATTACGTCTTCTTCTTTAATTTTCTATAATTAAGTGTTAAACTTTCATATGATACATAATCTCTAAACTGATGATGTTGCACAGAAATTTCAGTTTATGTTTTGGTTTTTTTTAAATTACCTTTTGCTGTTAGTATTTCAGTGGACTTGGCAGTGCTGGGTTAATACCTGGAGTTGATATCCTAAAGATCTTTTCCAACTTAAATGATTTTATGGTTCTATCTACAGAAGTGACTTCCCAGTGTGAGCCTCTGGGCATGAGGGGGTCAGGAGAAGCAGATATGTTGCAAACTTCTTCTGTTTACTCCTTCAGAATTTGTGGTCTGTGTGTTATGGGGTTGGTCAAGAGGATTGGCCCCTCCTGGGAGAAACACTGACATTTTTGGCTTGTATTAGGCGACTCTAATCCTGAAACCCTCATTGCTGGTGACAAAACACTGACTAGGGGTCACGGCCAGGGTGTCATACACAAGATTTCTATCCCAGCTGAGTAGGGTTAGTAGGGAAAAGGATTTCTCTTTCCAAAGCAGCTGAAGGACTGGATGACTTTTCCAGTCATCCAAAAAAGCATCCAAAGCCATTGGGGTTAGGTAGCACAAAGGTCATTTTCTGAGTGGGATCAAAGATAATTTTTTTTTCTGGGAAAAGATGTCAGCAGATAATGCATTGATTTGATAGTAACTTTATAAATTTGAGAAGAAAAAGAAAACATTGTTCTTGGCTATTCTTTCCACTGATAATATGAACTGGGAGATAGAGAGCCCATAAAAATCAAGCCATTACAATTGCATGAATATAATTTTTTAGGTTCTCAGAGCTTATGCTGGGAACTGAGCTGACTCTGCAGCTCGTGGTGGATATCTGGAAAACAAAATGTAGGAAATAGAATTGCTTTGGGTATGTGAGGTTAAACTTGTTGCTCCTTCCTTCAGTGAAGGAATTCTGTACCCAGTAGATTGACATGCTTTTAAGTAATCAGAGTTCCAGTGTTTTCTGCTATCTAGTGTAATACCATAAAGCAAGAGAAAGAAAAAGGAAGTCGGCCTATGCTGGAATTGTTCTGGTGTTTTCTTCTACAACAAAATGGTAAATTGTTTGCTTTGGCTTTCTGGAAAATATCTGACCTTGATACTTCATATTCAATTTATGTAAACAATTACAAAAGCATCTGAGCCAAATAGAAAAGGCTATTTCTTGAAAACCTGCAGGGAATTCACATGGGAATTTCCCACATGCTGTGGCAATCTTAAAAATACCTCCTTGTAACCCCACAATATTAATGATTAACTCCGGAACTGTGAGTTTTTCCAGACTTCCAGTGAACTCAGTGATTTGTATGCTCAGCTGCATGTATCAGGAGAGGTAGTAAAAAAGAGTCATTTACCACTTTTAGTAGCTTGCATTCAACAAACAATCTGTCACATTTTCCCCTTGAAATTCAGGGATTTTTGCAGATTGCTCGGCTGACAAATATCACAGGACGGGAAATGTTTTGTGGCTAAGTTCTTGTGCTGAGATGCTCTTGCAAGAATGAGCTGGAACCAGCTTTGCTCTTCACAAATTACCCAGAGCTGCTCTGCTCAGGACACTCCACCCACGCATTGCAGCATGAACCTTCAGAGGATGTGCTCAGCATTGCTGAGACCCTGTTTGTTTGCCTCTGACGTTCTGTGTTAGTGTGGCTTGTGACAGAGCTTGGTGGATTGTTCCCCTCACGTTTGCTGAAGAAGGGAGAAGTAGCAGAGGGCCCCTGGGGAGGTGATTTCCCAGAGCAAGCAGGAATTCTGTGTGAGGGGATTCGCACCACACAAAGTCTGCTCAGCCTGTGGTGTGGTGGCAGCAGCACAAGTGCAGGAATCCTTCAAAGACTCCAGTGCCTTAAGGGGGCTTATAAAAAGGAAGAGAGAGTATTTATACAGGCAGCAACAGGACAAGGGACAATGGTTTTAAACTGCAAAAGGGCAGATTTAGGTCAGACTTTAGGAAGAAATTCTGGACTCAGAGTTTAGTCATTATTCATTTTGTGAAACAGGAGCGTGACCATCATGAGTGCCAAGCCAATTCTCATCTTTACTGGGCCACATAAAGGTAGTTTTGGAATTCCCCATGCACAAGCACATGTGCATTTTCAGAGTGTTCTTGATATCTCTATCTATATATATACATCAATATATATATATAAAATTGAATTTTATGTATAATCTCTTATCACTTCCCTATCTGTATATCTATCAATCAGCATAGAGTGGCTCCTCAGGATGCTTCTTGGGTCAATATTTGCCCTTTTTTTTTTTTTTCTCCTGGAGGGGCAATCCCAGAACCCTAATGACACAATCAGACACAATTCATAATCAGAACTGTGCTTCAGTGGATGTTGGGAATTTACCTGCCTGCAGTCAGAAACAATAAATACCTCTACAATCTGGACTGAGAAACCAGGCAGCTGGAAGCAGATGGTAATAAAAGAAGAATTAGGAAATAACTCATGAGAAGTGACCTGGAAATCAGGCTTGGGTACACCAGAAAGATTCAAAACTCAGAAATTCATGTAGGAAGAATAAACACCAAATCTTTAAAATCAGGATGCTTCAAAACCCTCTTACTTTTAACAAAGGATGGGATTCATTTTTTTACTAAGAGTGTCCTGGATTCAGTTGTTGTTCTCAAGATAGATGTTGGTTATCATTATTTTGGGATTGGATTAGGGTTCAGCCTGTGCTAGGGCACATGTGGTCAGGACATCTTGCCTCTGAGGGCAGGAAGCAGATAACCAGCTGGTCAGTACAGTACATCTCTCTGTATCTGCTTCATTAATGCAGGATATGGATCTGCCACAGCTTTTGCCTTCAGATCTTGGCACTTCAGTTTACTCATGCTTTCATCCTCAGAGAGCCTAATTTTCCTCCCAGATATGATTTATTTCACTCTTCTTCCCCCCCCCCCCCCCTTAAAATGCCTAAAAATCCCCCAACAAAACCCAAAACAAGCTTAGAAGTAACTGATTACTGGCACCAAACTCGTGAACTTTTGCCCCATTCAGGGTTTTCCATTTCCCATTATGTTCACTTTGACTGGAGCCACATGCTGTCCCCATTCCTAAGCTGGCCATTTCCTGCTGGAAAAGGCAGGGAAAGACTCTGCAATGATTGGGAAAGAAATAATAGCAGCATTTCTCTCTGTAACCCTCTATGAATATCATATTAATGTATGTGCTACTAACATTTGTAAACCCCTGGAATTTTAAAAAGTAAGGCTTGGAAACTCTTGTTTTCATCTGGCACTCACTGTACCATGGCACTCTGGCTTATTGTTATGAAATTATCAAAGCTTCACCTTTCTGTCAGCTGATATGAAAAGTCCTTATCATATGGAGCCTGGCCTTTAGCAACTGGCTTTTGTCCTGCACCCTGCTACAGACCCATCTCCATATGTTTTATTTCAGTTGGGATAATTACAGATATAAATTTAAGTGTCTGCCCTCTTTTAAAGTTGTTGACTCCTTGTTCCCTCCAACATTTTCATAGCTGTTAGGCACTGTAGAAAATATTTCTTTGGCACTGTTAATATTGAACTGAAAATATTTGTTAGGCACTGTAGAAAATATTTCTTTGACTCATTTAAGAATTTTTATGGTATAACTGCCTAACATATAGGGAAGCCTCAGGAATAACTAAACACCTAAATTTACCCTATTTGTCCCAAGTGGTTCTTTCTGTTACACCTCTCTGTTCTGTCCCTTTTTACTTGCTTCCCTATAAATTGCAGGCTGTTGCGCTGCCTTAAATCTCTCTGCCTATGGGAGCTTTTTTAGGCTGCTGAACATTGTAATTAACCACTTTGGACCTTCCAGATTTCAGTGCATCTTCACTGATGAAATTCAAGCCCAGGTATAGCAAAGAGAGTTCCAGATGAAGGCATGCTGTTAACAAACATAATGTCCAACATAAAATAATTCTTCCAACAATGGTCCTTGTTGATGACTCCTGTTTTTTACTGTTGTAGTGCAGCAGTCACACACACCTTTTTCCTACACATTTTGGCAAAAAACAGGCATTAACTTTGAAGATCAAGGCCCTTGAGCTTTTTAGGTTGAGTATCCATTTTATGAAAACCATACTAGCTGTATGAGTGTGAGTCTCCTAAGGGCTGAGGAATCCCCAGTTCACCTTTTAAATTTGTGAGCTGTTCCTGTTATTCTTGGGAGGGACTCTTGGCTAATGCAGCTGGGGTGGCCTCGGTTTCCTCCTGGTGGCACTGGGTGGAGGTGAGTCCAGCCTCACCCTGTGCCACTGACCTGGACCTGAGCTTTGCACAGTGCTGAGGAGATCCCCAGCTCCAGAGCAACCAGTCTGATACCTCTGTGCACCCCAGAACTGAGCTTTATTTGGGGATGGGGTCTGTGGATGGCACACTGCGCATTTGGGTAGGGAGGTGGCTTCAGGGGGATGTGGGAGATGCTCTGCTGCCATGGCTGAACTGGGCTTTGTTGACACAGCCAGAAATCAAGAGCTGGGACTGGCTGTGTCACAGCACCATCTGCAAAAATGTGCTGTATTACACAGGGATGTAGCAGAATTAGGCAAAGGTGTTGCAAACTGTGATAAAGTACACCCTGTACTCTCGGGAGGAATCTAGCAATTCTTGTTGAAGGACTCCTGAAATGATCCACCCAGCCAATGGTTGAGATAAAACCAGGCAGATAAGACACTGGTATGTCCTACGAGGTGGCTCAAATATGTATTTGAAAAAAAAGAGTGGTGCTGTGCCTGTGCATGAAACACAGGCTTGCTAGGACTCATTAAAATGTTCAGTGTTTGCTTTTTTGTGCTTTGGTCAAGGCCATGAATCAGTGAATGACTCGGGTTGGCAGCTCAGCCAAAGGCAGCCACAGAGATTTCAATTCTGACAACATCAGCTAAGGAGAAAACCTGAAATGATGCTGGCATTAGTCACAGAGAAATCTCTGGTGACGCACAGCAAGTACACATGAAATTACAGGGGATGTGGAGTAATCAGCACAGATAGGAGAAAGGGATCATCCAGCATGGGGAAACCACCAGATGTAAACCCAAAACTTTGATGAGGAGTGCACATCCAGACCTGTATTAAAATTCTCCTCCATCCATTTGTGTGCTGCAAGATGTCTTTTCTCTTGAACAAGCCTGGAGGGGCCATGCAATGCCTAAAAGTTCATGATCTGTAGCTGTCAAAAGAGGCTCTGACTTTTAAATAAGCCAGCTGGTGATCAGATGCTGTGACTTGCTATTTATTTTGCAAATCATACTTGCGGACATGTTGCCTTAGCAAAGTCACTGATTGTGACAAATGTGTGTAACAAGTGCAGTCTTCTATTGATTCTCACATTCTATTTTCTGCTTTTGGTGGAAACAGATGGAATTCAATTTTCTCACAATTACTATTAGCCAAGAATAACATCACTTAAATCGGTGCGGGGGAGGTGGAAAGTTGCAACTACAAAAACACACAGCCATAAAAGCTGGATATTGAAATAAAACTTGCAAATAACCATAACTGATGCTATATCCAGGGCCCAATTCAGAAACACAATTAAGCATTTTCTGGGCTCAAAGCTTTATGTCCTACTGATATTGTACATGTCTGCTAAAAAATGGATCATCCAGCTTGTTCTTGTGGGTTAGTCCCATGGCATGACTGATGCTAAAAGTGTAAAATCTCAAGACAATCTCTGCTAAAAATAAATGTAGGATAAGGTTGGCTGTAGCTAATCCTAACCTAGGGATGTGCAGTCCTACAAAATTATTGCTTTCCATGCAAAACATTAAAGACAATTCTTAAGAAATTAAAGTAATAGTCTGTCATTAGAGAAGAAATCAATCATTAGGAAAACAATAAATCATCTCCAAATATTCAGGCTGTTTCAGATCAAAACACTGTGAATTTGGAAAGGCTGCATTGCATAGCTAATGCATGAGTACAATAAAAAAATCCCCCATTCTGTGAATTGGTTTAGGGTTATTTGTAAGAATTGAGTGTTTAAGGCTAAGAAATAAAATAATTAAAGATATTTTTTTATAAATCACAGAGATTTAGGCTAATTCTTTTGCATCGTGCTGAACTCTTAGCTGATGTGATCACAAGTATTTTAGTCCCATTATTAAGTATTGCCTCTGGCTTTGTTTAGCAACTAATATGGGATTATTAGTTTCCTCCTGGACTTCCTTCAGTCCTTCTCATTGTTACAGGATCTTATCAATTCACCCAAACTACTGCATTTCTGTTCATAAAGGCCTTGTAAAGAGGCATTAATAGGTGCTGAGTGGAGCCAGACACCTCTGTGCCAAAAAGGCACCAAGATAAGATGATTATAATGTTCTATTTCAGAGTCTTTAGTATTTTCACAGTTCTTCATGTGTTCAGAGCAAAGATAAATGGAAATCAGAGAGCTGGTGTCTGTAGTAAGGTGTCTGAAAAAATAAGGAGAGAGTTTCCTCTCTCATCCAGGGAAGACTTGTCCTGTGATGCTGTGAAACCTGTGCCCATAACCCATTTCTGAGGGCAGCTTGCAATATCTGGCCCCTGGAGGGCTGAGCAACTCCAGTTCTGTGCCTACAGACTGGAAGTGGAGCTCCACAGCTTTTTGGAAGTTGTACTTTTACGCCTTAATAAGTAAGTATCACTCTGTAAGTTGACATGGCTGTTTTGGCCAAATTTAGGCAAATACTCATAAAAGCAGCAAATTGCCTCTTCTACCCCTGG
This sequence comes from Calcarius lapponicus, assembly GCA_039654755.1. Classification (NCBI taxonomy): domain Eukaryota; kingdom Metazoa; phylum Chordata; class Aves; order Passeriformes; family Fringillidae; genus Calcarius; species Calcarius lapponicus. The sequence goes on from CM077466.1 coordinate 8,171,756, forward strand.
AATGATGCCCTGGAAATATTGGGGTGGGGTGCAATATTTTGTTTTGCCTTTTCACATGGCCAAACCAATATTTTTTTCTTTAGGAAACACCAGGGGAGCTTTTGATGAAGGTTTTTCACCAGAGATGTCAAGGCAAAAATCCCCCAAAACCCTACCAATTATTTTTGTTTGAAAAAAATAAATAATAATAAAAATCTGTGAGTTTTTAAATGCTAATCAAGCTACCTCTGGTCTGATTGTCACCCCTTTGCATGGTTGCTGGCATCAGCACAAGGTGGCTGCACTGGGGATGGGCTGCTGTGGCCACCAAAGTTGGGGTGGCACTTCAGCCTTCCTGCATCCTCTTTGTGCCAGCAGTGCTTGTGGTGTCAAGTTTCCACTCCTGCAGCACAGAGACTTTGAAAGGCTGCAGCTTAAGCTGAGATTGTATCTTTGCTCTGCCCACTGTTTTCTGTCACTGGAATGTTTCCTAAGAAATTACTTTGCAGGCTTCAATTTCTGCATCTGATGCATATTTAAATAACTTTCCAGTGCCCTTGTTTAATTTTGTTTAATTCACAGTTCTGAATATTCACTGAAGCCAAATTATGAAACACATTGGTGTCTGGATATTTCCATACCTCTTTTTTTTTTTTTTTTTTTTGTCTCCACTTGTAGCTTCCAGTTCTAACCTCCCTGTTGGAAGAAGCAAAAAAAGGACAAAAGAATTTGAATGGTTCTTCCAGGGATGGTATTTCTAAGCAAAGAGGTAACAGGCTTAGGCTCTATGTACACAAGGCCTGCAAGAATGGAGATGTTAAAACAATCACAAACCTTACAAATGAGATAAAAGCATAACTCTTTTACTGCTCTTGGCATTGGTTAAATCTACAGAGGAAATTGAAGATTTTTATGATTCTATTAAAATTACTGTTCAACACATTCGAAGGGACGATAGAAAAACATAAAGGGCAGTGTCTCATACGTTAATGTTAACCTGACAATTTCATTTATATTGAAATTTGACTTGACTTTCAAGCACCATTTGAAAGGTTATTGCATGTGAAACTGAATTAAACCACATGGATGAAGTTTGCCCTTTCGTAATTTAAAAGAAGAACTATATTTTTTCTTTCTGTAAGTCCATTCTCAAAAATGGAAAAAATCCAGGGTTTTGCCTCGCCCTCCCTTGCACCAGCACAATCACTAGTTTGTTAGGGGTGGGGAAAAACAAAAGCAGGTGAAAAAGGCATCCCCTAAGGGCAGGCTCTGATGCCAGAACTGGCTTATTCCAAAGTGCACATTAACAAGGCAGTTTCACCTTTACGCCAGAGTGCCTGAAATTAGATATTTCTCCACTCTCTAGTTCCTAAGTCTTGTGTTTCCATCCCTGTTTTTATTAGTTTTGGGCTGATGAAATCCTTTCCCATGTCGTCCCAGCATTTACCTCTTAGACTGCTCTGGTTATTTGAAGCATAATACCTTGTTTAGCTAAGCTGGCCTGCTACCTACATATGAGCTGGATCAAATAACCCTGCTTCAGTCACCTCTTTAACTTTTCCAGGAATTCTGTTGAAAACTAACATCCATCTCCCCAAGGGGTGTGTAGTGCACAGTCTCTGCAAGCGTATGGAATTTTGGTAAGTAGCTTGGAAATGCTAGGATTTGCATGGAAATACTCTTAACCAAGCGGGACCCCAGGGAAAACAAAATAAAAAAATCCCAGTCACCCTCATCCTCAGATGACCCCAGCGAATGCAGCTTTTAAATGAGGCAACCGAGTTCAACAGAAACCATCAGGCTTTTCTGAGAATTTCACCGCTGCACTCCTGCCAGCCCTTCACTCTGGGCATGGATGCAGCAGATTTGCAGGCAGCTGGAAAGCACAGACAAATGGTCACTGTGCTCCAGCCGTGCCTCTGCCCAGCAGCCGGGCGTGCCAGCCGCCTGGAACTGTGAATGCTGGCGTGTTTGTGCCTGCTGCCACTCACAGGGAGGCAGGGACACTCCAACTTCAACACAATGCAGAGATGGGACGGAGATAAATACAGGGATTTATGGTCTCTACAACCTGAATGTTTAACGGAACAGGGAGGAGCTGTCAGGAGTTGTCATTACGAAGAATGATTTTTATTAGACTGGGAATGGATTTTCCTAGCTGAGCAAGTGGAGGGAAGATTTGGAAGTGGGAAAGAGTTTCTCAGAGGTTTATTTTTGTGGCTTTACCTATGTAAACTATTTTGCAAGGAAGAGGCCCTGTTTTGGGAAGGAAAAGAGAGCATAGCCAGGAAAAAGTTATAAGAATTAGGTAAAAATCTTCTTTTGCTCCTAAATATGCCCTCCATCATTCAAATATTTGGATTTGTGAGATATATTTGCATACTGGGAGATACATTCATGGAGATATATTGGTGTATTGCTACTGGGACATAGATTTGTGTCCCTGCCTGTGGCAGCAAAGGTGGAATTAGATGATCTTTGAGGTCCCTTCCAACCCAAACTGTTCTATGATTCCAATTGTGAAAAGAAAGTAGAGACAGAACAAATGCATTAAATTGTCTACGTGTGAGCTCAAATAACCATGCTGCCACTGCATATTTTTTTAATTTCGAGTGAGTATAAATTCATCTGTCTCTGTTCATCTAAAACTTTTTGCACAGTGAACAGTCCTGTCTTCACTCCCACCAAAGTCCTGTTTCCTGTGATTCCAAAAGTAAACAAGTTCAGAGGACATGAATGGCAGCAAACAATGTAAACAGGAATTCTCATGCTAAATGTACCCATGTTCTGCTATACTTAGAAGTGGAAGTCAAGCCAGTGTTTGGTGAAGCAAATCTCCTGCAACCAAGAAGGAAGCAGAAAAATAATCAGCATATGGGTCGGTCAGTCCGCAGAGGAAATCTGAGGTGCAGTTTCACAATGCATTAAGCCCAAAACAATATTGGTTCAAAAGTTCCCTTTCTGCCTGACCTTGACCTTTTGGGAAGGGTTGGAAAGAGGAAAGGGTGTGAGAAAAGGGTGTTTTAAAACCAGATAGTCCAGGAAACTGATTTTGCCTTATAAAATGTGTGCTCGTACAATTGGAGGGGTGATACAGAGAGGAAACAAGTCTGGGCATGGAAAGATCTCCATGATAGAGCCATGTGGGCAGAGCTTGCTGCCAGAGCCAGACGGGTGTGGAAGCAAATACCAAGAGTAAAACAGGGAGACAGACATTGGCATGTTCTTTAATTTCAGATACCATGTTTAGTGAGAGTGGGTAGAGCCAGGATTTGTGGACAGCCTCATTTCTGGAAGGATGGACTGATTGTTTCAAGATGAAACAGTTCTGGTGTCGTCTCTGCTTTCTCCTTCCTTGGCGATGTTGCTGTGCAAGGACCATCTACCAAGCTCATGGGTTCATGAGTTGAGGCTTGTAAAGAGACAAAAGGATTAGGAGTAGGTGGCAGCAATTACCATGTAGTTCAAGTTGTACTTATTAATGTCATGGTCAAATCACACTTCGCTATGCAAATTATTATTGCCCTTGGTTGTGTGTTATTTGTCGTGGATTTTTTGTTAGACTTACTGCATAGAGCCCGGTGTTGACAGCTGCCCCCGGCATCTCTCCATGCCTCGGTGCAGGTGAGAATAATAACATTCAGCAACACTGACATCTTGTGGCTGATGAGAAATGGCTCAGACACGCCAGAACAGCCAAAACCACCTCTCCGTCCTGCGTTCACCATCCCCTGAAATACGGCGATGCTCAAAGGGATGAATATCAGAAGTCTGGAAATCGGGAGGTTAAAAGGCAAAACATGTATAAAGGTGCTGATTTATTAGCTGGCTGAGCCGTGTGTGTGGATAATCCGGCTGCATGCTAATCCTTTGGGCTAATCTTCTCCATGTGAACGATTCCCTCCAGAGGACAGGGATAGAGCCTGGCATGTCTGACGTGACAAACGAAGCTGTCGCTCCCTGCAGATGATCCTCTTTGTGTTTACCTCCTCCACTGGGAAGCTGGGAGAGAGAATACCTCTGGAGAAGGCCCCAGGAGGAATCTTTCTCATTACCTATTGTTGCTGCCAGAAATAAGACCAGCAAAGCCAGGCTCTGAATCCCTGCCTCTCAGACAGCAGAGATTTTTTTGGGAAAAGGGGTGGTAGGGAAGCCTGTTTGCATGAAAAGACATGTAGGAGCAAATCCTGGTTGGCTGGAAGGCTGCAAATGTTTCTGCATGCTTAGAATAATATTATCCCCAAGTGCCACATCCTTTTGGACGCTTCCAGACTTGTCTTAGGCCAGTGATACTTAAAGATATGCAGTATAAAATGGCCTTACTCTTGACATATGGGCAGAAGGAGAACATCCTATGGGTGGTGGAATGGTCAGATTTCTTTTTTTTTTTGGTCTAAAGAGAGATGTTTGTGACTCTGCAGCACGTGATGGTCAGCCTTGGACTTCTCAGTTGCAGCAGCTTCTTGGAATGCTCCGTTGTTTGCCTGTGTTCCCACTGCTAATGAACATCTGTATCCACTTTATCATCGGAACCCACTGACGAAACTATTACTGAACACTGAATTAAGTGTTATGCAATGGTCTTTTGCAAGTATCTAGAGAACTTTAATACTTCCTTGAGGATGGTGGGTCTGGGATTGCAAGGAGTAATGACCATGTGTTCTGCTTACAGCCTGGGCTCCTTGAAATTAAAGCAGTTGTCTGATTTGGAGCCCATATTGCATAAAATCTTTTATGAAATCTGCAGGGAAGAACTGTAAAATGCCACACATAGCTAGTGGTTGGGACTAATTTGATTAGGAAAATATTAGAAGTCCAAGACTGAAACTGATTCAAGCTTGGGGATCATATTTGCTAATTATCTTGGGAAGTGGAAAATAACATCCGTTTCCTAAGGATTCTGAAATTAATTTGCTTTCTCCCTACACCCTGTCCTTGCTCTTGTTTAGTGCTACTTTGATTAACTTTACCTGTGAAAACAAGCGATAGAAGTAAATGATTTTGTGGCTTGTAGTGAAGTGCTCGGATGCACTACATTTTGTGCCTTGACAGCTTTCAAGTCAATATATTAAGTAACCTTAGACCACTGACATACACAAATGCTGTAGTTTAGTGTAAAAATTCCAATTGAAAATAGTTGTTACCATATATTGGTAACAAAATACCCCTTTACCTGCACTGTTGACTTCACTTAATAATATAAAAGATTATTCTTTTGGTAGGAATAATCTGCAGAGAAATCCATTATTCAATAAAATTAAAAGTGTGAGAGCTTGCAAGAAGCATTCATTCATACTGATGTTTTCCTCTAAAAAACATCTTGTTGTATTGTCTAACTATACTGAAATCTATCACATTGAATCACAGATGTTTGTTTCAAAGAATAAAAAGTGCTCAATTCAGTAGAAACTTCAGCAGTATGCTGAGTTAGCACATTTCAAAATTCCTGCCAACTTGGTGTGAATTTTGTTTCTTTACCCTTTGAAAGTATTATTGTGACTTTGAGAGAGCAAATATCTCTACTTCCCTTATTTCTTGTGCGCAATTTTCATACACAATTTTCAAAATATCTTCATTTTCCCTGGTTGCTGGCAAAAATGAAAGATACACCAGCCTGTAGCACTTGGTCTTACATAAAAAAAAAATCTTCATTTCTTATTTTGTGTATAAAAATAACTTTTTTTCCTAACCCAGTGGAGGTTTCGCTTTTTTTTTCAGCCCATACTGTAAGAAGGGCTTATAAAATTGCTATGCCTTTTTGTGAACAGCAGAGGAAAGGATTTTATGTTTATGACCTCAACTTTGACATTAGCATTTGAAAAAAGGGCACCAAACGGTAAATTATGAGTGAATGGAGGGCTTGCCATGAATTTGAATGGATGCATTGTTTCCAGAGCTGTAAGCAGGGAAAACTGGGATTGCTGTTGAAAATTGCAATATGCCCTTATTTGTTCTTAAATAATTACACCATACTCACTTGAAGCTTGGTGAAACAGCTGTAGGTACAAACATGGGACACTTTTGGTAAGCTGTAGGCATTCGTAAACTATTTTTCTTCTCATCATCAGGTGAAGAGGAGGGGTCCCTGAGGTTTTCACCGATATTCAGCCATCAGCTCAACTATGTGTTGGCTTACAAGACAACAACACTTCTGCATTGCCCAACAGCCCTACATCACTCACGCCTTGTTGGAGCAACATTGGTGACAGGATTGGACTTGTGTTAGCTTTGACCTCTCCTCGTTTATATCAGTCTACAACTGTCTTTTCCCCTCTCACACTGTATTTTTTATAACATATGGTCTTTCAGCTGTAGGGCTAGAAAGCCAGATGTCCTCGGCTCTTTTGGTCAATACAATCAGTTATGCTGCCAATCACGAGCCCTTTAAACCCTGCTACATGACATTACAGTGAGTTTGTGTTCATATCCTTAGTCTAAACCTATTTACCAGACTCATAATGATGCTCTAAAACAATATCTGTGCCTCGCCCAGTCATACACAAACTGCTGTATTTCAGTTGTTAAGTAATGGACAAGCAATGAAGCAGCTGTTGGAACATCGTGCTGGATTTGTCTCTCTCAAGCTGAATGACAGAATTTGCCAGGTCATTTAATCAATTTCATACTGATTTAAGCTAGATAAAATCAATCATCTTAGCTCATGGATTTGGTAGCTGGAAAGATTGTCTCATCAGCATTGCAATGCCATACTTGAAATAATTTTTGGGTTATAAAGGAAAAAATCCTTTCCAGAGTTCACAGCATAGCAACCCAAACCCTGCTAAGCTCCTGCGTGCAAGACAACTAAACTGTAATTGTGAAATTACCAATTTGTAAACTAAGAGGCTTTGTGATCAATCAAAATATGAATCTGAATGGCAATTTTTCCTCAAAAGTGAGTTAAAATAATCTAATCGATAGGGGTTAGATTATAATCTTGTTAAATAGGGAAAAAAATCCATGCAAGTTTAAAGCTGATAATTTTTTGTGTCTGTTTTTTAATAAACCATCTGGTTTCTGTATTTCGCTGGCAACCCATGCATTGAGAAATTAAAACAAAAAAAAAAAAAAGGAACTTTCATTTGGCAAGTTTCATTTCTCTATCTACAATGTAAATCAAACTCAATCTAGATTATATTTACAAGAAGACATTAAAGCATTTGTAATGTTTTGAAAGGAGAGTTGCAAACTTTGATCTGCACAGGGGATCATGAAGGTGTGAGGAGAAGGAAGCAAAAGTAGCCTGCCTAATTAGTGTGATTTTGGGAGCCAACATCTGTAGCCTTTCACTGAGCAGGGTTTTCTTTCTGATATAGTAAATTTTGTCCAATTTAAAACTTAAAGAACAGCAATTCAGAACCAATGTGCCCTCACTGAAGATAAAACATGATGCAACATCAAAAGGGGTCAAGACATCAAGGAGGAATGTACTTGTCTAATATTCAAGCACAAGACTACGCCCTTAGGTGCCCAGCCTCCTTGGTTGTGGTTGGCAGAAGTCATATTTGGATACTTTGGTTGCCTTTACAGTGACAATTTGTGGGGATTTGTGTGCCCCAGGGTGACCTCAGTGACAACTCAGGCAGGCAGGCATGAGTTTCCAAGCCACATATCAGAGCTTGGTGCACTTTTCCTACTTAATTTGATACTTATCCTCAATGTGGACTTCATAAAGTCTGTACTGCCTCCTGCATGCTTCATAAAGTCCAAATCAGTGCCATGCTCCAGAACAATGGAGTGTACTTTATAAAGTGCAAATTGGCTATGCAAACTTTATTAAATATACAAACCTGCTATTAATGTCTAATCACTCCCCAACAAATTCGTCATGCTACTCGAAAGCATTGTTTTTCATCATGTCCAGCAGCTTAAAATCATTTTTGCTTTCCAATTTCAGCATTTTAATGTTTCATGAGCCAAATAAAACTAGGAAAATGTCAATGAGGTGAGAATACCTCTGTTGTTCAACTCCCTTGGTGAAAGTATTCAAATACATGGTTTGGTTTACCTCAAACTGTGCAGAGAATTCACATCATGATTTGGGACTAAATCTACATAGAATTTGAGGCACACAGATTTTGATAAATTGAATCAGGGGACGGGGTTTTTTTTTCAAAACATGCAACTCTGTAGTGAGGAGGCTATTGCCTGCTTAAAGATTAACACTTGGCACTGGATTCCCAAGAGAATGTAAAACAAATTAAATCTTCTATTCTTAGCACCTTGAAGACACATTTTTGTTGTCCATTGATACTCCTAGATCTTTCCTATAGACATTTCACAGACTTACAGACATTTGCTTTTAGCCATGCACAGAAGAATTGCCTTTAGTCTAGAAAGAGAGACATGCAGTGAAAAGAGTTTGACTTAAATGCGAGCTTTCTCCATCTCAGACAAGTCCTAACCCATCTGGCTGTGGAGTGAAAGTGAGAAAAGACACAATTCTTCCAGGCTAATCTTGTGCTAAGCCCAGAATGGCAGATACATCTGGAGAGTGCAACCACATGTGGCCTTGAAGCCAAGTTAAAAGGTTGGACTCTTCTCATTTTTCATTGTTGCAAGCTCTCTGCTGAGTTTCTTGGCATTTTCCAACCTTAGAAAACACTTAAGTGTCTTCAGTAACAAACATTCAGATAAATTTGTAAGTCCTAGAAAAAACTGTGAGTATTTAAAATCTCTGCTGAGATCCATTAGAAACTCCACACAGTCTGCCAATGCCTTTTTGTATTATATTTGTGTTTAAATTTTATTATTTGTAAGACTGGACAGCATATGGTGGCACTTGTGATCAGCGAATTGTTGGTGTTAGAGTACCTTCAACTCTCCACAGTTTTGGGTTTCCATTCCACAGGACCATTTAATCTGCTCTGGCTATCTGGAGGTGCTTCTTTCAAGTTGGCAACAAGCATCGAAGGCCATTCCTTGCTGTCTGCTGCTTGCTCCTTCTTCCAGTAACCCTTAATTTTTCTGTTTCCTCTGTCTCACTGCTGAAGGCTTGGTGCATTCTGTGGGTGTGGCAGCCACACAGACACAGCAGCATTCTTGGGGTGCAGCGCTGGCAGTTGAACTCAATTTTGAGGCTCTGGTTACAAATAAATTTGAAGGAGAGGAAAATCTTCAAGTAAAACATCAGGAGACTTTGAGAACATCATCTTACCTGGATGATCAAGGGGCTGGAGAACATGCCAGATATGGCAAAGGGAGATCATTCTGCGACCAAATTGAGGGTATGAAGAGGACAAACCTGGAGTTCTGTGGCCATGGACTTGAGCTGAAAGAGAAGAAACTGTGATAAGATAAAAGGAGAAGGGTTTTCACCATGAGGTGGATTTTAGAGATATTGGCAAACACCAGCTTTGGATATATGCAAAACTCAAAAAGTCTCTGTATAGGCTGATCTATCTGGACCTGCTCTGAACTCTTTTCTGGGGCTAGATGATGCCCTTTCAACCCATATAGTTTTCTGTGGTTGTATAAGGAAAAAAAAAATCAGTATTTACCAAGTGCAGAATTACACTGAGTACTATACAGAGAAAAGTGTTTTGTAGACTGAAGAGTTTATGTTCCAAAAAAACCCAAAGTCTTGTGTGTGTGTGTAGGGACTGGGGGTGCACTGAAATGATGTGATTTGCTGATGTTCTACTGAAATTCAGTTAAATTCATATGAAAGAAAATTTTTTTATCTCAGTCTCATTCTTTCCACTGTTAGGGATCAGACCATGGTGAGCCAGAAGCATTGCAAGGTTACACAGGATGGAAGGATTGCAAGAGTCAGATGAATGCTTGGGTTCTTTCACTCACAAAAGATATTTTTGGCTATGAAATTTTGTAGCAGTTAAGGAAAAAGCCCCACTTGCAGCAGTGTGATATCCAGATAGACACCCTATCACTGTTACTAGAACCATTTCTTACGAAGATGCAAAAAAAAAAAAAAAAAAAATTCTTTTTATTTCAGTAATTTCCTCTGATCACTCCAGGCCAGTTCTGGGCAGTAGGCTACCAGTCATTTTTTCTGTGAAATCCCTAAATAGCCCTATGTTTAAGCAGTTCCAGTGTTACAGCACGTGAGAATAAGTTTGTTTGCAAAAGTTATTTGAAAAAAGTAGATCTCTCTATATTCTCTCTCAATGGACCACAAATTAAAATATAGTGAGAATATTGAATAACTAATTTCAAAGGAGATTCACAGTGGCTTGCAAAGGAAGACAAATGAAAAATGACCCCTTTACATATATGATTCATTCTGATTCCTCCACACTCTCTTTAATAATTAGAAGCACAGTTTCACTGATACACTTTACAAAACCATTCTGGGGATTCATGAATTTAAAAGAAAAAAATAAACTAGATGTGAATAATTCATAGTTAAATAGCTCTGGGCCAAGATATGGCTTCAGTATTTTCAAGTATGCAGGTTTTATTATTCTCTTAAAGTATGAATAAAAACAAGGTTGTTTTATCACACTTGGACTAATCAATGATATGCCTGAAGCACAGTTGGCAGTAAATGATCCGTTTTAGTTTAAAACATTATTTAAATCGATGTGTATTGTAAGGGAGTCATAAAAATCTTCAAATTAAAGGGTTTTGAGCCATAAAAATAAGTAATATTTTTAAGGGTTTTTTAAGGCAGTAATGTTTCCAAGTAAATAGGAGATGGGCCAAGCAGTTCCCTCTGAATTACCCTTCATCAGGTTTTCACACCCTATTAAGGTACCCGTCATGAAATATCTTTACATTGCACTTCATGATGTAATTTGAATGTATTAGAATTAATTTGCCAATAAACTGCAGGGAAAATATGGAATATGCTACCCCCTGGAGCTTATGTACTCTCTCTGTTTAGCTTGGGCCACATACATGAGGGTTTCCAATGTAAAGTTTGCGGGTAAAAAGTGACCCTTGCAACTACAGTGCTTTATTCAGGAGTGAGCTCTTAGCCCAGGGAGGCAGAGCTGTAGGTCTGCACTCTGGAGTCAGGGGTTTTAGTTTGCTCCCTGAATGCAATACCCTGGGATACCAGTGAGGCAGTGATGGCTTTGTAGACAACTTCTTAAAAAAATTCCTTCACCACCATAGGCAGGTACCTCCATGTCTTTTTAAGCCAGCCAACTTCCAATACAGTGTGCTCTGGTGCCAGCCCACCACTGAGTCCTCTTCCCTGTCTAAAGCATGGGTTACCTGTTGTAGAAGATCAGGTAGGACATTATGGATCAATTTTAGGCAATGTGAGCTCACTTAACAGCATCAAATGTCTTGGAGATGTGAGGAAAGATTTGCAGGGCTGCGCCTTTTAGGACAGGGATTTTTGCCTTGTCCATTTTTTTTTACAAATATTTAAGGTTGCTTTAATACCTGCCACTCTGATGCTGAGGATTTAACACAGCAGCCAGGGAATCACCTGAGAGAGCAGACGAGAGAGGTTTTGAAGTTTCCTCATTCTTTACTTGCAGCTCTAATTCCCACTTGCTGGCAGCTTCTCTTCTCTGTCTGCAGCTCTAGAGAGCTCCTCCTTGCAGGTTTTGCTTCAAAGGCAATGAATATTCCATATGTGTCATGTCAGACATGCCATGCTAAGGCTTGGAGTCCATCCACCGAAGGCAAGACTTCCAGAGTTTATTCCCACTGCCTTTGATTATAGGCAATGAGAGTGAATGGAAATACTGACAGCAGGATGTGTTTCATAGTGGAAAAACTGGCATGTGTTATCTCACAGTCTTCATAACTACTATTTTCTTTTAAAAAGTTATGTAAAATATATGAGTTAAGTGCATCGAGAGCTGAGTTCTTCTAATCTTCAGCATTTTATGCAAAGTAACTGGCAAAAAAAAAAAAAAAACAACAACAAACCCAGCTCAGCAAGAAATCTTTCTCACTAAGTAGGACCAGAACTGGATGTGTCCAAACATCAGGAGGCAAAATTCCATTTTGTAGAATTTCCATTCAGTAGTGGAAAGAAAACAGAGAGATCCTCAGAACCAGCAATATTCTCACAAGATTTCTGACTTATTTACAGAAGAACTCTGACCCAAGAGTTCTGCATCACCAGAATGGAGCTTGAAGTCTGTCTTCTTCCTACAGTACATTTGCTACAGTTCTCCTACAGCACAACCAATTCCCATAGGACTGAGGTCTTGCAATATCCTGTTTGTAGATGGAGATAGTGAAGACATGGCAAAGCTTCTTGGCATTTCTTCCTTCTCTGTGCTCAAGAGCCATATCTGATAGCCTCAAAGCCTAAATTTAGCCATGGCCAAAGTGTTCAGGGCTGAGCTCACCAAACCACAGCAAGCTGACCTGTCTTCCTGCTCTCTGAGGGTGCTGGAATTTCCCAGCTTTGCTGGAAACCTGGCTTTTACCACTTGCCCAAGGTCCCCCAGGAGCTGATGGTAAACTGGCAGCTGAAATTCAAAGGAAATTTGATTATGCTGCCTTGGGCAGAGCAAAGGGCTGGAAATTCAGAACAGGTTAGAATTTAAGTGATGAGGTGAGAGATACTTGGAGTCACGCACTCTATTCTCTTCTAGGTTGGATTTTTGCCACTGTCTGTTATTTCACCAATAGGTTTGAGAAGGTGGAAGGCCAGATTTTACTACATTTGTGCAGGTTTTTTTCCTCATGCTAAAGGCAGAAAGAGAAGAGAATGCAGGATATGTATGCAGTGTTTGGAGATGTTGTAAGGGACTACAAAGTGAGGATCCTGACTTTTAACAGGCCAGTGGGAAATGTCAATGAAGCTGCTGCTGTGAGTGTCCCCTGGCCAGTCTCCCCTTGGTTCTTCTTCAGGTTCCTTCCCCTGACCCCAATTCTAGCCAAGCACTTCCTTATTTTACAGCTACAGTCCCCCTATCTAGAGGATGCTCTGGAGCATGACAAGGTCTGGTTTGTTTTGGATGATATTTTCCTTAAAAAGAAATAAATCTGCCCAGAGTAGAGAGCTGATTCTCTTATCCATTTTCTTGGTCCTCTGGCAGAAAAATCTTGGCACTATCTTGAAGGAACATATTATGTTTCCAGTGAAAGGAAATAATTCCAGTCATTCTCAAGTAATCCCTCTTATCCACTACTGCATTAATACTACAGGACCTTAAAAAGGAACCCATCTAACTTTTTTTTTTGCTAAAATGGAGTCACTGAATAAAGAGACAGGAAATTAGAGATTTTTTTTTTTTTTTTGGATTGCAGGAGAAGCTATCTCCTCACACTTGCTGCCAGAAATCCTGAGAAAAATTTCAAACTAATAAATAGCATTATTCTTATTGAAAATTTTGCAGAAATATTTGGCAGTAAAGAAAGACCAGTCAGATTCTTTAGAGTATAAGGTTTAAAATGGAAAGTCTGACACATTCTTCAGCTATAATAACACAAATGGGATCACTGTAATTTTCAGTTCTGATTATATGTTACAAAATCACTGCCAAATACCCATATATTCACGAGCCTGCAGAAAACAATCTGCAAAAATAAATATGGAGAACTACTGAAGAAAAGTACAGGCAGCTGTAAATGTAGGAAATATAATGATAAATCCAAACCTAAAATCAAGATACTGTTGATAACTAGTCAGAGGAATTTCACTCATACTCTATCAAATTGAATTTAATCACTGACAATTTCCATTATCTAAGAATACAGTGATTTATTTGCAGACATTCTAAGACAAAAAGCTTTTCTAAGATGGGATTAATTTTGAGAAGATAAGTACTAAGCAGGAAAGAAATTATAGGGGTGTTATACCCAAACTGCATAATATAAACCATGAAAATTCAGACTCAAGGTTACATCAAGGAGAAGAAACCAAGTTCTAAAATTTCATTAGTTTCAGTCACATGAAAATTAATAATTTTCTCATTGGAAAAGAAGTATTTTGTTGACAGTGCAGTTCAGAATACTGGGATTAAACAAAGATAAAGAGAAGATAAGGAGAGCTGGTTTAGCATGAATGCAGAACAACTGCTAATGATAATATCTATCTATCACTTCATGATGAAGTGATTGATTGTGAGACTGCAAAATAGGAGTAACAAATGGGCCTTTTCCCATGAGGTTTCATATTCCTTTGTGACTGCTTGTAGTTGGAGTTTGCAAGAGTTTTGCTGAGAGAGAAAAATGAAAACCTGTTAAAAGATGGAGCCCTCACTTCTTTGTGGTCAGAAATGCACAGTAAACTGCAACAGATTTCTGTAAATTGGGATAAATATCCTCCCAAATATAACAAGACACATAACAAAATATAAGGCGAGAAAAAAATTCCAGTGTGAATGGGCAGAAATTAATGGTTTAAAATGCAATAATTATATTATTTTGAGCAAAATTCTCTCTGGATTGCAACTGTCCTTGAGTGCTTGAAATTTCCTCAAGACAAATTTGCATTTCATATTTTTCAGTCAGCCTGTAATTTAATTTCAGTCTGTATTGGCTTAGCAATGAGCATCCTTAAAAAGAGATAGCTGCAGGAATGTGGGCATAGGAATGTGACTCAGTGTTTAGGACATTGTAATTTTGCTGCTGAACCATTGCCTATGCATTGGTGATTCTCCTGATCAGAGTAAGTAGTAGAAAATAGAGACTCAAAAATTAGGGTGAGGACCAAATGAGTTATGGTCATCCACCTCTCCCTTTGTGATAGCTGTGGTGAGGTTTGAATTAAAATTATTAATGTCTCTGGAGGGTGATTTTCTATGTGTAGGTCATGCACAGGGTCTGTTTCACTAATAGGAATTCCTCTTCCTGAACCTTCCTCCAGCCTAAAAGCCCATTTTCAAAATTTCCATTTCTCATTCCTGCCTGCCTGACGGTGTCTGCTTATGTGAATGCTGTTTGTAGAAACACCAAACACTGAAATGCTTAAGCAAAAGTGTGTTTTAATAGCTGCAAACTATGCTGGGGCTCTGCAGCTGGAAGTTTTTGAATTTTCCATAGAGTCAAGTTGAACGAAGTTGTGTCTGATGGGTAAAAAGATCTCACTGTTTTACAGGGTAAAAGAGAAGTACCAAGGAAAAAACCCTCATGATTCTGAATTTGAAGACTTGAAAGGTTATGTTGGCATCTAGTGAGTTCTCCTTTCTTGTTTCTTTTTGGAAGCAAAATTGGGCTTGTGGCTCCAGCACACTTCATTAAAAAGGCCCTCAGATTTTCATTGGAAGGTGAAGAGCCTGCCAGATGCTAGCATAAAGGCATCTCATTTATTTTAGTAAAAGTGGGTGTTGCTGTTTAATATCATCAGATCTTCACATGGTCTTGCAGTGAATTGCCCAAGGTCATTCAATGCCTGTGGGAAAGTCCTGCGGTTTTTTTGACTCATTTCTTCCCTCTGCAACACAATGAGCCCAGCAAATCACTGCTGTTTGGGAGCCAGAAGGTTATGCATAGAGAAACTTCCTCCTGAACAAACCCACCAAAAATGAGATGGGCACAGAGACCTGGAGAATGATCTCTTTTGGTTTTTCCTGGCTGCTTTTGAGGCTGCAAGTGATTTCAAACATGTAATGAAATTCCAGAAACACCTCTGAGTTTGATTGGCATAGATCCTTTAGTGCCCACTCTTTCAATACATATAAAAGTGCTGGAGAAGCCAGACCTCTCCATAGTAATTTTTAAATAGTAGTTTTGGGGAACCCTCTGTTTTAACTTTTTATCTTGCATATTTTTCAGAAAGAATTGGAGCTGCAAGTGCTAGTTCTGTATCCTTGACCAGTCTGAAACACAAGCACCTTTCCCCCTCTCTACTGTGTTGTGTAACTGATGGAATAGTCTTGTTTCCTGAACATTGGCATAAAATATGTCCTTCCAGCCCTCCTCTGGTGATGACACACAGGCTATCTCTTCTTCCTTTTGGGCAGCACAGAAGGAGAAGAAAGATTCCAGGTGCGAGGAAGAAAGGTGTGTCTGGAAGAAGGTGGAGGAGGCTCCTTGGCCGGGCAGGATACTCATCTGAGCTGATGTGGCTGGAGAGGGCATCTGGCCAGCCTGCTCTGGGGTTGTTTAATGGCTAGTCCATGAATCTGGACTTGAAAGTGATCCTAAGATAGATCTAAACACAGAAGAGATCTTTTCATCCCTGCATCTATGATTTCATGAGGTCATAATCAGCTGAACAAGAACAGCACCTTTCATGGAATGGAGCTAAAAGCTTCGGGTTGCTGGATTTGGGACATTAGAGAGCTTAAACACTGGGTACACTGCTTTTATTTCTTGGCCTGGAAAGGAAAATCTGCTGCTCCCAGAGGCTCCCAAACTGGCATGTCAGCTGGGGCACCAAATTCCTTGGTCTGGCAGCAAAAGTAGCCATGGGAGGGAAGAAATTCCAACATTTAGATCTGGGCAATGTGTGAGCAACCAGTGCTAAACCATTCTGGAGGGAGCAGGGTGTAAAGGTGTGAAAAGCTTCCAGACAAATCTTCCCAAAATACCAGATCTCTGTGATTAATCTCTCATGTGTTCTCTCTACTGCAAATCCAGAAGCAAATGAAAGGTGGTGAGGAATACTCATATGATTTTTAAATTACTATGACATTAAAAAAAAAAAAAGAAGTTGCAATTATCTTAAGTTTCTCTGAGTTCTAGAATGACTAAGTCTACATCAGATTATCACCTCAAAGGTGGTGTGTAGTAGAGGGTTGTGTTTGGTGTGATTGGGTTTTGTGTTCAGACTCATCCTCCACTGAGTGCAGGAGGGGAGACCAAGGGATCATCTCCAGCATGTTTATTAACAGATTAAAAAAAAAAAAGAAGAAGAAAAAAGGTATGAATTCTGAATAAAAAGACAAAAAAAGAGGGAGAAGTGTGTTCTTTTAATCTTTGAAAAGGAAGAGGGAGATGGTTTAGAGTGGAGTTTCTGAGACAGAAGAAGCAGGCTCAGCTTACCAAGTTAGTTTTGGAGGACAATCATGAACAGTAACACTCAGGAAATGAACTTTTGCTGCTTTTGGTCTCAGCTTGCAGAGTTGGATGCTGGGGGAAATCCTAAATGGCAGCTAGGGGAGGAGACTGGTTTCTGTGCTCTCTCTCAGTCCTGTTTCCAACTTAATCATCATGCATTTCACTGTTGCTTCACAGAGATGAAATTTACTCATTTTTAAGCTGCTTGATGGTAAGATTTGTTAGAAATTAATCTCAGAAGTACAAGGCACTTTTGTTTTTTCTTGTGGGAGTAATGAATGCCAGTAAAATGATTTATAAAAATAAAGCCTTCAGGTGTTTTAGCTCCTGCTGACATCTCCCACCTCACTGCAAGGATCTGTTTGGGGCTGACTTCAGGCACCACAATATGATAGAGTACCTTTCTAACTTTGCAAATATAAGAACATAATTTTGTGTGCTGTGTTACAGCCAGTACCTCCTTAGCAAAGTGCACGTGGTGGGGAGATACCCTCAAAAACTGGGTAACTTCCAGTAATCACAGTTCATACCAGCAGACATCCAGCAACAGCTGCTGCTGCCATTTTTCTTTCTTTACCCACCAAATTCCTGCTAAAATAAAACCTGTGCTTGGCTAACCGGAGCTCTCTGGGTTCTAGCTGCCCTCCAAAGTTGTTCTGAGAGTTGCCCAGTTCACTGTATGACATAGCCTTTATTTAGCTCCTGCCAAAATTAACTATGTTAATTTTGCCTCTGAGTTTTTGGGGACTGTATTTCTTGACACCTATTCCAAATTCTAGGTCTGCACTGCAGTTTTCTACCAAGAAAAAGGAGACAGATGTTAGATGAAAGTACTCTGGAGGGAAAAAAAAAAAGAAAATATGATGGATATCAAAAGATGAGGGAGCATTTAGGAGAGCAACTGGGCATCTGAAGTCAAAAATGATACAATCCTAAAAAAAAAATCCATCTTCTGTTTTCAGTTATAAAGGAACAAAACTGGTAAATTTCTTTTGAACTTTTTTTCTTTTTCTACTTAGAGGTGCTATGTTTAGGAGAGGAAGGAAGAAGTGATTTTATGTAGCCTCCAGCAAAATGCCATGTTTTTCATACAATACTTTCCTATTCATTCTTATTTCCATATTTTTAAATATATTTTAGGTTTTGGGCTGCTCATACAAATGGTTTAAAAGGAAATATTCTTCAACAAATCTCAGCTGCTTCTGTGTTTCCTAGAATTTTAAAAAGAAAGGTCTTCTGTCTTGTATATTTACATACAGCCTGAATTCCAGATTTGGAAGATGTAATAAAAATATGCTTTTCTGGGTTTAGTTCTTAGGGAAAGAGAATTCCCCATGACCAAAAATACCCCAGTAATAAGCATTTGCTCTGTACTGGCACCACTGTGACCTTAAATTATGAGCTTGCCCCCATTTGTAGCCAGTTTCCCCTCCTTAAATGCACTGCTAAGTCATTTGTAAATATCATAACTAAATCTGGAAGTGTAATTTAGTGACTCTATTTGAGGATTAAGAGGAAGAATAACATTACTTAGAACCGTATGCAATCTTTTTGCTTTGTTTAATTTAGTTTACTCTATGCAAGCCTTATCTTACAGGCATTCTTCACTCCATCTTACTTGATATATTTGCAATGCTGTTGATAATGCTATCAAAAAATAGCTAAATATTTTTCTTTAACAGAAAAAAAAGTATATACTGTGAAGTGCATTGACAAAGCATTAGTGATGTGGAATCACTGTCCGTAGGAAGGGCAGAAAGGAAAAAGGTTTGATTTTTACTGTTCGTTTTCAAAGTAGAGATATAAAATTGTAGAAAGAATGTATTGGACTTTACACTGGCTGGCTTTATTAAACACTTGGAGCAGCACTCTAGTTTCCTTTACCAAGGATGCCAAAGAATTGAAATTCTCTACTGAATACAGTCTGCATTGTGGTCTTCAGTCCACTGAGGGTTTATTCACCTCTTTTTTCAGTGGGACTACCTCACAGATTCTGTGAGTATCTGATGTTTGATTATTGTGCCACACTGGCAGATGCTGATTAATTTGTACATGTTATTGTTAATACCAAGTCTCACAAGTTTTATTCTTGCTGAACCCACCTATTGATCCCTTTTGGTAGTTGAAGTCACATTTTACTTCCTTCAGACAGTATGGATGGTGAAATAATTTTAAAGTTCTGAGCAGCTGCTTTTGAAGTTATCCTGACTCCTTTTTGAATCAAAATGTCTTAATTTTTAGCCTCACTTTTTTTTTTTTTCTTTTCCATGAAAGCTTACCATTTCCATATGGACCTACTATGCTGTCAACAAGCATAATTCTTACACATTTGGAAGGAACATGGGGCAGATTCCTGCCTGGTGCAAACACTCATAATTCTGTTGATTGTGAAGCCCATTTCAGCCTGGAGGGAAATTTTGCAGAGACCACCTTCACTCATTGCTTGGTGTGGAGACAGGCACACAAAAGGAGGTGTCTGAAAGATTACTCTGAACTGGGCAGAGCAAGGACATCTCCTGAAATAGTGAAGTCTCATGTCATTGACGGCTAGATTTGGAAAATCTAAGTGAGGTAAAAAGGAGACTCTGAAAATCAGGCACTGGAGCTCAGCAGAGCTGACACAAAGCTGTTCCCAGCATTCCTTACCTCCCAAACTGCTCCTTCAGTGGTCTAATCCAGTGCCCAAAACCCACAGACCCATAAATCCTCTGGCTCAGCAGGGCTGAGGAACAGAAATAGCTGTGTCTCAGTTACCACAAGGACAGATCGTCAGCCAGCAGCGGCCCCCAACACAGAAGACAAATTGAATGAAGAGAGACTGAAATGAAAAAAGAGAGGACAGTGATTCATTGGGGGGAGGAAAGATCAACCATCAAACAACAGCTGTGAGAAAAATGACTGGGAAACATACATGCCACATGCACACATACACACACATTGATACATGGGACCAATCAGAGTAGAACATGAAATAAATATAAAAAATAATTTACTAGAAAGTTTCAACCCAATATAAAGTCCAGGTGATTATTTCCCACAGTAACATCAAACAGAGATTCATTGTTCTAAAATCTTTGATTTTTCCATACTATTTCCTGTGTTTATTCCTTTTAGATCTTCATCTATCCCACACTAAAACCAGCAGGAAGACCCATGCTTGGACCTGTGATTCAGTCTAAGATTTTTAAGAATTTTTACTGTTACTGACAATGGAAGAAACATGATGTAGAAAAAGGCCTTGCAACTTGTTCTTGAGTGAGGAGGACTGTAATCAGGTCTGTTATGATCTTGCCATGTCTGGAAAACAATCTGAGAGTCACTGGTCATTGTGCAATTAGCACTGGTAGTTACACTCTTAAAACGTGGAAAATTGCAGTTTGAACTGGAAATTGAAGGTTGAACTGGAAACAGGACTGCTCTCTAACTAAATTACCAGGGTGAAGTATCTGGTGTTTGATATAAAAATTTGTTTTAATTAAATTGAATGTTGACAATAGAAATTAATTGTTTCACTGGCCACAGGACAGAAGAGCACATTGTCAGGACATGTAAGCAACAGCAGCTCTAGCCCTGGAACTGGCATATGGGGAGCATTTGTCCACAGGTAATTAGAACTCCATCCAACCCTTGTTGAAATAAACTTCCCATTGATTTTAATAAGAAATACATTAAACTCTGGACACCACAGTTCATCATAATGGGGTATCTTTTCTTTTAAAATTTGGCACCAGATCAAATTCTCTAATTTGGCTTACGAGTTTGCTACAGGGAATGACCTTACTCATATTATGTGGTATGACAGCTACAAAACAGCTGCTACCAGCTCTGAAGAATGTGAATTTTATGAGCTGGGAAAACAGTTTTTCATGATAGATTGTTACATTGAAGTAGTTACAAGTTCAGGAAACATGGCAAAAATAAAGAAAAATAAGAATAAATGGATAAAGAATCAATTGCCCCCCAAAAGAGCACTGTAATTCTTTGTTTTCCTACCTGTGCCAGAAAGCAGCAGTTTTAGTGACTGAATAGACACTCTGAGGAAACTTTTCAAAGTACTCATAATGACATAAAAATTCAAAGAGAAGTCTTTGAAGATTATCATGTTCCTCATCCACATAGTGATTGATATCTCTGAAATCACCAGATAAAGCAGCTATTCTAATCAACAGGGAGATATCTCTTTCATCATCTTTTTTCAGTCCAAGTTTAAAAAATGGCTTATTTTCAGTAAAACTACCCATTGTGCAATCCACATCTCTGTGAATGCAACAACTGAATTTGGGAGTTCTTTGCAGATTTTCTGGAGGATTGGCCACTCTTCCAAACGCACTGCCTAAGCCACTTTTTGTCATACTTGATGCATGGAAATGAGTATCTGCAAAAAAAAAATGGCTTTTTCCCCCCCCAGGCCACCTACAACTACATCCTTCAGAAAGTCATGGTGTTTCTGCAGCACGTAAACATCTGCTGTGTGACTGACACTGGCTGCCTACATAATTTTATTAATGCCACTGAATATTTTGGCACATTTCCTCTCAGACCATTAAAATGGCAATCGTTGGAGACAGCAGCCACAAGGCTGATCAACAGGAAAGGGTTGCAGTGCAGATGTGTGCAGATGTTGCAAGGGCTTTTTTAGAGGCAGTGGAGAGAAATGGGCACTTGCAGGTTGTGATTCAGCTCACCCCACAGAAGACATCTAAAATAAGGCAGATGAAAAACTGTGCAGTGACACAAAAGGAGCTGAAGCTGACTGCCTTTGATAGAAGGGTTCACACTGCAGATAGATTCAGTCAAATGAGATGAACCTTGTCCTGCTGGAACAATTTTGACCTGGCAGCACTTGGGGTCTCCCTGTGATGAAAAACCAAGCGTAGCATGGGATTATTATCTAAAATATTGTGTTTCATATTTCTCATTCAGGGAGAAGATTTAAATCACTTTCTTGCCTCATGATCTGCTCTAGGTTTGAGTCACCAATAAAATCTCCCTTCCTGTAAAAAAAGTTCATTTCTGAGTTGATAAACAAAGCGCATTATTAAGTAATTGCTTGTGAAAATTATCCCTGTAAATAAGGATAACACTATAAATAAGGATATAAATGGAAATAAGGATAACACTAGCAATTGCTGCTGTTTCTTGAAATAACTTATTTACCAAACCACCAAATAATTTAAACCATTTACCTGTTTTAGGGACTGAGTAATTCATGCAGAATTAGCAGTTCTATCTTATCTTGGTGTGAGCTGGCTGGTGATGAATGTGTTCTTACTTTATAGTCAGACTGCAGAATAAAATGCATGTGAGGAGAAATCATTGCTGCTGACCTGAAGTACCCACAGAGTCTGAAGAAGTGAGTTTAGAGCTGGTTTGGTTGTTTCTGTATTATCCTTTAGTTATAATGAAGTTGGAGGCACCCTGGAAAGAATGGTGGGTGTGCTCAGACAGGAATGATATCTCAAATATGGACTTTTCATGGAGTGGTTTCAAATGCTGAATGATGATGTTTGAAAATAATGAAAAACAAAACAAAAACAAAACCCCAGAAGATAAATATTCTCGAGCCATGAAACTTGATTGGAAGAAAAGCCTTTTTGCTAACAATTAGGTGCTATCCAGGCTCTTGTGAAAGCCCAGTGTGAATAGATTTGTGATGGTCAGCAAGAATTATGCAAAAATTCTGTCTTTAAATGAAAAGTGGGTGATCACATTCGAGCATGCTGGGATGAAATGTTTCTTACTCATTTTTACCTGTTGGTGGGCTGGCCTCTGCTTGATTTGAGTAGACTCTAAGAATAAATTACCATCTGTACAGGACTGGCTTCCTGGTTGAAGTTCAAACCATACATAGTTCTCAGATTTATAGGTGGAAGATGAATTTGAGTTGGAGACTGGGCTACAGTCACATTTGGCTGTCATTGCCACTGCAAATGTGCTCCACAATGTGGTTGATGCCCCAGTAGTCACAAGGGTTTTCCAGGGCTTGCCTTTTTCTTGTAGAATGTGAGCTTTCCCTCTGGACATTGCACTGCCACCTGATGAGAAATGGTAGCAGCTAAATGAGCTTTGCAGGGGTTAATGGTATTTTTAATCGACCTGCCTCCTGTCTAGGTGCCTGAGAAGAAAAATCTGCAGGAACTCAAGTGGAATTGAAAGGGTAATCACAGAGAAGGGAATAGAAAGATCTAATTAATAGATTGTAAAACTAAAAACACTACTGTGGCCATCTGATCCTGTGTAACAGAGGTCGTAGGTCTTCCCTGATTTAATTTATATTTGAACTTTATTTTTCTTTTTAAAGCTATCCAATGCTGATATAGGAGTTACTAGTGATGGAAAATCTTGCAGACACCTTTAAGCTGTGGCAGTGATTAATTTTCAATATTAAAAAAAAAAAGAAAAGAGGCAGAGCTTTATTTTTGGTCTAAATTAGTCTGATTTCACCTTTCATGAATTTCAATTGTGAGTTATTACAGAACATATTGAGTCAATTTCCATTCTTTTGCTCCTCTTCCAGCAAAAGATATGGTTCTGTTTTCCTTGGAACGTTATTTTAAGGTCATTGAGAAAGAAAATGAGAGAGACAAAAAAGAAAAGGAAGAAAGAAACTAATGGTGAGTGCCAGTATGAGACTTGGGATTTCTTGCTCTGACACTCTCCACTTCACCCAGCTGATAGGAATGATTCAGAGCCGTGTTTTGGAACAGTGTTAAGCATGCACCATGCAGCCAGCATGCAGGGAGCACTTAAAAGCAACTCTGCACACAGGTCCTTGTATTCCTCATGGATCTGAAGACCCAACAACAATGCTTCAGTACTGAACAGTTCTTTCCCTCTTCCTTCCTCCCTGCAACTTTTAATCTCCCTGCCTCAGTTGCCCAAAGAACATAGAAATGGAGAAAAATGCTGCGGGGTTAAACACTACAGGACTGGGAGATGTCTGTGTGCAGGAGGAAAAGGGACGACATGAGCCCCTAAGACAGAAGTAGGTGTTGGTTGGATCACTTCCATATCACACTTAGGATCACAGGATCACAGAAGAAGGGAGTTGGAAGGGACCCCCAAGGATCATCCAGTCCAGCTCCTGGCCCTGCCCAGCCCCATCCCCAGGAGTCACCCCCTGTGCCCCAGAGCATTGTCCAAACACCCCTTGAGCTCTGCCAGGCCGGTGCTGTGAGCGCTGCCCTGGGGAGCCTGGTCAGTGCCCAGCCACCCTCTGGGGGCAGAACCTTTTCCTGATACCCAACACAAACCTCCCCTGACACAGCTTCAGGCCATTCCTTGGCTCCTGTCACTGTCAGCCCAGAGCAGGGATCAGTGTCTGTCCCTCCTGTTCCCCTCAGGAGGAATTTGTAACTGCACTGAGGTCTCCTCTCTGTCCCCTCCAGGCTGAACAGACCAAGTGCCCTCAGCCTCTCCTCACACGGCTTCCCCTGCAGGCCCTTCCCCGTCCTCGTGGCCTCCTTTGGGCACTCTCTGGCAGTTTAATGGTTTTGTTATCTTGTGGCACCCAAAGCTGCCCCCAGCACTCGAGGTGAGGCCGCCCCAGCCCCGAGCAGAGCGGGACAATCCCTCCCTTGCCCGGCTGGCCATGCTGGGCCTGATGTCCCCAGCACAGGGATGTCCCTCCTGGCTGGGAATCTGAACTCCACAGCTCTTTCTGAGCTGCTGTAACCCTCTGCTCAACCATCCCCTTGCTCTCTGCAAACCCCAAGGAAGAACATGACCACAGCCTGCAGATCCTCACCGTGGGTTTGCAATCTGCTCTGTGCCGGCAGAAAGGCACTCCTGTGTCCCCGCAGGCTCTTTCCCCTGGCAGGTTCCCCTGACATTCTTCCTGCTGAGGAAGGCTTCTAGCAGCTTATCATCAGGGCAGGCTACATTTCCTGGCTGGCTGGTGCATATTTGAACTTCAGCTCTCACTCCTGGGACCTGCAACCACAGATCTCTTCCAGCAGAAATCCCAAGTCTAAAAGCAGCACAACAGATGTGACCATTTTTCAGTGAATGAGCTCAGGTGTGACTAGATCATTCCATTCAGGTTCGCTAATTTTCTCTCTCATTCTCTTTGCTGTCTTTTCTACCTCTTTCTCTTTTTTCCTCTCTCTTTCATTCTTCTCAGTAATATAACCTTGCTCTTGAAGATCTCTTTTCTAAATTCTCTTCAATGAAGCTCCTGTTTGAGAAATAAGGGCTGTAATATTCAATAAAGATTTTGTGATTCTGAGAAGTACTTCTTTGACTAATCTGACAGTATGATTTCCAATTTAAATACCAGAAATGAAGACATTTGCATGACTGCTAGATGGTAGATATTTTCAGATGGAAAGAAGTTTGATATGAAATATAGAAATTGTTTAGAACAAAATTACCTTAGTATGAATCTGGTAAAAATCCAACATGAATGAGGATTAGAAAGTAATTTATTTTTCTTTCTCTTAATTTTTCAGTCCGAAAGGAATGCTGCTTTTATAGGATTTAACTTAGCTGTTTCATTTATCTGAGTTGTGCTATCGTGACAAAAATAAGGAAAAGGATGTTTCAGCTTTTTTTTTTTTTTTTTTTTGTCCAGCTCTTTCTTTGACCATGCAGCAGAACGAACTATTGATTTTTGACTGCTCTGGTTTGTCAAAAACAGTGCATCTTTTCTGTTTCTCATAATATATTTTAAACCCAAATTAAGTTTGGGGTTAGTTTTGTGGGCCCAAATAACAGTTCCCCATGTACTCAGAGACACCTGAAATCCTTCTTAATTTTCTTAGTCCCTCTTGATTACTCAGGAAAAGGTCTTGTTTTTCTTTAATGGGAGCCTTGCCTGGGAATCAGTTTTAGGATGAAGGTCTGTCTTTTTATTCAGCTCTCAGCTGGAGACCAGTTGACTAATACTGCAAGACAGTATTAATACTTTGCTGTCAGAGCCTGTCAATCCAGAGAAAGCAAGTCTGACTCACTGGAAAATATCCCCATGAGAAAGAGCCTTTCACAACCTCCTATCCCAATGCATGGAAAGATAAATGCTAGGGTTCAGATTTTCCCTCCAGAGACTGTTCTTCAGGAAGAGTCAAAACAGACACATGCTCAAAGTAGGCTCAATAGATTTTACAAGATATGACATAAACGACAAAGAATTTCTAGCAGTGGTTCTCTGCAGACAGATTTATGGAAGATTGAGGGTTTGAGGATTAAACTCTCTGTTGGCTGGTGTGAGACAACCTGATTATTCTGTCCAGCTGGAGAAGAGACGAGTAAAAGGGTCCATCTCAAGAAAATGAATCTATTTAAATGATGCAAAGCTGTCTTCAGCTGGAAGTGTCAGGGTGACACTGAACATAAACACTCATGGATTGTGGCTTGCATTGATATTCTTAAGTGAACAAGAGGCGTGAGGAAAATGGTACCAGGTGTTAAATTCATCACCTCAGAAATGGAACAAAGTGAGCAAAAAATAAATTGAAGGGGTGACTGTATAGAAAGGAGCAAGCCTTCAGCAATATGCAAAATGAAAATGAATGCTACATTTAATTCAATTAAATATTTTTTATATAAAGGCATAAATAAAAAGCCATTGCTGGCTTTTATTTTTCATTTTCACTGGAAGTCACACAGCCAAACAGATCTCTGCTGGCACCTAGAATATTCATGTGGAGAGGAAGGAGGATGGAAGGAAAGGATGGGAAAAATTATGTGAGTAAAAATAAAAGGGGAAAAATCCAGTATAATGGCATTTTAAAAAGATGCAGATGAAATTTAAACTTAGCTTCAGATGACTTGCATTTTTCATGTTTTAAATTATTTAAGGAAAACCATCCTGAAAAACAGGAATTAATTGTTTGTACAATTTCCCAAGTATCACCTGACAGAATGTCTAAAATATAATAAATTCATGCACACAGAACCAGAAGATGCTAAGGAGAAACACATTTTCTAAAAAGTAATGCTGAACATAATGCTGAACAGGTCATGTCCTGAACATATTTGTACATCTTTTTCTTTGTAGCATAACTGTGGGCAGAACTGACCTAAATCAATATCAGGATGTTAATATTGATAAGTCATGTCTAATTTTTGCTTCTGTGAGTAGTCCTGATAGCTTCAGTGTGACTGTCAGCACTGGTGGAGGGCAGTGAATCCGTTTTCCTTCTCCAAACCATGCAGCTCCCTAAATACAGGTGTGAACTCTTCTTCCCTCTCCTGCAGATTCCCCAGCAGGGACTGCTCCTCCAAGGATCATCCTGGAGGCCACCCAAGGGCAGCATCATCACGGGATGCAATCTGGACACCCCTTTTCTCTGGCCCGTTCCCAAGGTGGCAGCACTAAAGGTGATGTGCACGGCCCTGCTGTCCCTGTGCCAGCCTGTCCCGCTCTGTCCCACGTGGGTTTCTATTTGGCAGCTGCCTTTACCCCCTAAGAGATTGAAGAGTTGCAGATTGATGGGAGAGTTGAATTGCTTTTGGACAAGCTTAAAAACTCTTACAGTATTAATGTCTGTTACTGTTTTGGGGGGCTTAGGTGCCTCTAAATACCACTGTACCCCCAGGCATGACCATACTTCTAAGGCTGGGGCAGCCTAAATCCCAGAGTTTTCACTCTCTGCTGCTGGGATTGGAGTGTCCTAATGATGTGTAAAAGGCAGCTGTCCCCAGGTCAACTTTCTCTGCAGCAACAGGGGAAATGTAATATGCAGGATTTCCTCCATGCACTTATCTGTGGGGAATGATGTGGAACGAGAATAATGAGTAATTTTTGGAAAATTATTTACTGACTGTAATTAAAATGCTTTGCTGTTACCTACTGCTTTTCATCAATTAACCCCAATATTCATGATGAAAAAACATTGGTATTCTTGTCAGCATTTTATAATTCAGATATCAAGGTCTGGGTATCATATGGGCAGAAGTCTTTGATTTTTTTTAGCTGGAGTTTAGGACTGCAGTGCTTCAGAGAACTGTGTCCAGCAATATGTAACTAAGGCCAAAGGCAAGACACAAGCTGTTTTAGGTTCATCATAAAAATCTCCAGATTTTCAACTCTTTGCTCATTCCACTCAACCATGCTAGCCCTCTGAAGTGCTAGTGGTGCGGAAGGAAGAGGATGCTTTATGATCCTTGATGACTATAATGTAGCACATAAAGCTCTAGGGTGCTTTCAAACTCACAGTGATCTTGTGGGGTGGAAAATTAATCACGCTGCAGCTACTAGGAGAATATATTTTTTTTGTACATTAGCTGCTTGGGTCTTTTTCCAAACCAGAAGATGATAAAGTGCTTCCCACTGCTGGATGGAGACAAAAGACAGTGTAATCAACCTAAGCAGTAAAATAAGCTGAATAAGCTTCTCTGGATTCCTGATTACTAATGTAATTCTTCTACAATCATTTTTGGCTTCAGAAATAAGAACCATTTGCAAAATAAGCAGTTTTTAAAATGCCACAGTCAGATTGTTGCAAATGTTGGATCTCAAATCCTGATCTACTCTCTCAAACTTAGCTGCCAATCTTTCCTTACTACAGGATATTGATACATTATATGTAAATGTATAGACAGCTAAATTTTTGGAAAGTGCATGGAAATTGTTCCCTGTGGTCAACATGTATCACCAAATGCAGCTAAAATAAAATACAGACAGTGGTTTGAGGTTTCTTGAGACTCTTGATATTCCTAATGGAAAAAAAACCTTAGTCAGCTTTCTTCCTTCCACTTTTTTCTTGCAGACTGATTTTGTCTTCTTACAGCAGAGATCTTTCCAAAGACCTTGTTCATACAGCAAATTTTGGGGGATTTTATGGTCCTAGATTCACTGTGCATAGGGTAATTCACAAATGCTGCATGCTCATACTTGCAGGGTTTATTTTCCAGCTGAAAACTTGCCCTTACCTAAATGAGGCCCTCTGAGGTTTCTGACATGGTTGTTGTCTCCTTGTAAGCCCTTTTCATTCCCTGTTCCAGGCTGCAGCCCTGGGATTTCAAATGCTCTGAGCAAGGTCAAGCTTTGCATTTTCCACCTTGGTGTCACTGCATCACTGAAGGGATGAGAAAAGGGAAATTGTGTAGTTGTGACAGCAGAAAGAACTCTCTGGTTCTGCAGTGCAGCCACCTTTTCCTCACATTGCACATCTCCACCTTCTTGTAACCTGTGGGTCAAAACCTAGGTCAAAAGCTGATACTGAACTTGGATGGAAAATAACTTTCTTTGAGTAGCAGCAGCCTTCACCTAATCAAGTGCTGTCTCTTAAGACAAGAAAGGAACCAGCTGCAAAACAATTGATATTTACTTGTTCTTTACATTTCAGCAATGGAAGAATCTTTCTACCCTAATTTAAATCAGGGTTCTATAGTATCTAGTATCTTCTAATTGCAGCTTTTCAGTTTGAAGAAGCTGCTGCACATCATCATCCCTCTCCATGCTCTGGCACCAGACTACTTCCACTGCAGTCTCCTACTAAGTGGGAAAATTGGAAGTTCAACAAGAATAACTTAAAAATAGAAGGAAATAAATGATCATGAAATGAAAGGAGTACTGAAAACACACTCAGAAAACCCTGATGTTCATCATTAGGCTTCTCAGCTCTTCCTGTGAAAAGCTGCTGCATTTGCTAGAGTGTGCTGGGAAGCTGTGTGCAAGAGAAAGGTCAAGTATAATTGTGAGGGTTGGCACCTTCTCAAAGATTCCCATGAAATATTTTGTCTTGCAAGTCAGCTGTTTCCTGACAAAATCTGGGCACAAGCTTTGCTAGCCCACTGCTCTACCACAAATTTAATTTGGAAGCTCATAAGACAGCTTAGTAAGGTGAAAAAACCCTGAATCATTGTATTAATAATATTTTATGATAGTTTTTCATTATTTGCAGAATGGTTTAAGTTAGAAGGGACCTTAAAGATCACTTGTTCCAAGACCCTGCCATGGGCAGGGACACCTTCACAGGGACCAGACTGCTCCAAGCCCTATCTAACCTGACTTCGAGCACTTCCAGGGATGGGGCAGGTTCTCTGAGCAATCTGTGTCAGTGCCTCACCATCCTCACTCTCAAGAATACCTTCCTTACAGCCAATCTAAACCTAATTTTTTTTTCAGTATAAATTCATTACTCCTTGTCCTGTCATTATGGTGTTATGGAAGACTTAAAATTGCTACTACTACCATGTTAGGTCCTGTATGCTTTTCAGAAGTGAAAAATGGTCTTTGGAGTTGAGTAAAGATGCTGTAGCTCATTGCCATCACTGAATTTTTAGAAGCACAGTGTAAGTGCAGAGCCTTGTCCATGGCCTTATGGTTACCTGTGTTTATTGCCATTATTAACTATAAGTGAGTCAAATGAAAGCCCCAGTGCCAGCTTATCTGGGAAACCTCTTTCATTGTGGTATCTAAATATTCAGACCCAGATAGAGCAGTAATACCCTCACTCAATCCTGTCATCTGCTCACTGAAACATGGTGGCTTTGCTAGGTTGGTGTGACCTGAGTTCTCACTGGGGTAAATTTCCAGCTGTGTGTGGTTCCTCAGCAGTTTCCAGTTCTCCCTAGGAAGTGGTGCCCCCATTTTCTGGTGTTTCCACAGGAAAGTATATCTCTTTGGACAGTCCTTAGTGAGGAGGGAGGAAATTGCCAATTAGAGTGAAATCCTGGGAGGATTTGGGGTGTGAAGATGACATTCAATGACATAAGTGCAAGGCATAAGCAAGTGCAGAAGATGGAAGCCTCCTGTGGCTCCAGTGGTGACTTCTGTTGCTCTCCCAACAAGTGTTTAAAAAACCCCAAGCACAGCAGGTTCCATGGATAGAGCAGAGAGAGTAAAGCTCATGGGAGAGTAAAAAAGCTTTCCTTACCAAATGTGGGTCAGTGTCTGGACTCATGCAGGAGTAAATCCTGTTCTAGATGCAAATAAGTGTTTTCATGCTGCCATTTAGTGGTACTCCCAGAAGCACAAGGAGCAGAGAAGAGATGCTGAGTAGCCTGAGGATGGATGCCCAAAGATGAGGATGGATGCTCTCTTCTCTCTAGTCAACATTTTTACCTGTTTTCTCTCCAGGTATGCACTGAGAAGCACCAACAGGGATGTTGGAATGTGAGGCAGAGAGAAACTCGAGCAGCAGCATGTGCTGCTGTTCTCCTGGTCCCATCCCTGTGGTATCTTCTGTCTCTTCCCTTTACTCCATACAGATGCACAGATGTTGAATAGTCCTGGAAATAGGATTGTGGGTTAATGGAGTTTGTCACTAAGGGCTCTGTAGAACAGAAAGGAAGACTTTGAGACATTGCAGACCATCTTTTTTAATTTCTGCTGTCTCCTGGCGGTGAAGCAAAGTAGAATGCCAGTAAATAACAAGATTCTGCAGCTATTTGTATTTCAGTGACGCAGAACTTTTCCTTCAAAGTTGCTTAATATGCCATTTTCTTTCCCCTGCTTTACTGTCACAGTGTATTGAATTTCTTTTCCTCCCCACTTTCAATTAATGCAAGATGAGCCTGTTTTCAAAGGCCTTGTGGGAGTCAGGCACCCATCTTTCATCAATTTTCCATCTGAGCTGGCACCAAATTTACTTAGACAACTCTTGAAATCTCACCCATAGAGTTTGATGGTTAACTAAAGAGTCCTTATTGGAAACTATGATTATTGCAAAGGTTACTGGCAATAAAAATTACTTTGTTACGCCTGTGACGTGTGTGCAGTTGATTCATTACAATAATGACACTCTTCACCTAGGTAGCACTTTTCATCTGAACTGAAGGCTCAGAGTCAATATTTCCATTTTCCTGGTGTTTCATATAAATCTCTGCATTTGTCATTGACAAATGAAAGAGCTTCAGAAATGTTTTCCCCATCATTTGTCTCCTGGAACATAAAACAAACAAGGAAACCTCGTGTTGTATCACAAAGAGTCGGAAAAAAAAAGTGTTTTTTTGGCTCAGAGAACTTAGTGATGGCAGATATGATGAAATAGCTGGGGGACATGCTGGGCCCCAAATCACTGTGGGGGAAGGCATCAGTGCATGGACCAGGATGCCCTTTGTGGGTCCTGGGGCATTGTGTGTGGGCCTTAATAGCATGGCCTGCCCCTCGCCTTTGCAGCACTCTGGGACGCAGATAATGGGGTTTTGCTCATGTGCTCTCCAGCATTCACTCAAAATCAGCATGTAACAGTGAATCATTGTGACATGATGTTCCCTTTTCAAGCACTGCAAGAGAGAGATTTTCCAGATAGAGTTCAGTTTGTTTTCTTTTATGTGTGATGGGAACCACACTTGGTATTTGCACAGTTTTAAACACTTCCCTGCAACCGCAGCTGTTCAGGCTTTCATTACTTGTGAATCAAATGTGTCTGACACACTCCTTTGTCAGCCAGAATGCAGGTAAAAGAAGGAGTAAGTGCAGGAGAAGATCTTTGGGTAAAGATTGTCAGAAGTACTTCTCATGCCACCTATGCTGAGTTTTCCTCTTGCACAGCAAAAACCACAGGATTTTCATTGTGGATTACTCTGTAAATAAAATTAGTAAAATTAACATATGAGCCTAAAACCTCTTTTTTCTTTTTTTTTTTTTTTTTTTTTTTTTTTTTTTTTTTTTTTTTTTTTTATTGTAGGCATCAAGAAATCAGTTTCTAAGGACAACACATAATTTAATCTGTTTGTTGATGTGTCTAAAGCTGTAAGAACTGCCTGTGCTGGAAAGTGCACAGACACACAGTCCAGAGACAAAACCCAAAAGTCTGGGAGGGAGGCAGAGCACTTTGTTTTATCATTAGAAACTATATAGAAAAATAAGTTGCAAACTCTGGAATTAATATGAAAAATGTTTCCCAACATTGCTGGCCAGTTGGGTCTGTTTCCCCTTCTGTCTCTCACTTTCAATGTAAAAAAGCAAAAGTGATGTCACAGAAGTAAAAGCTACAAGAAAACCACAAAGTAAAGTAAAAATATAGATAATTAAAAGCATGCCAGTGAATGGCTGTTCTGTGGTTTCTGTAACGTGGACCCCATAGGAAGATGCAGTGTGTGAGACTGAATGCAGCTACAACTTTGGAGCTCTTTTTCCCTAACTCCAGTGATGTGTCCTCAGGGCAAAAGATATTCTTCCCAAGGATGGTTTAAAAACATTTAATGGAGTTTTTCCATGAGAAGAGCTACAAAAAATACCCTTCAATAAAATGAGCATAGAGTTCATGATGGGATGCTCTTACTGAAAAGAGCCTCCAGCAACAACAACAAACACTGGCTGTAGAGTCAGCGATGAATAGAAGCTCTTCAAAGGCCTAGAAAAATAAAATCATTCAAAGACTAATGGGTCATATGAACCTTAGCTGCTTGCCATGAACTTGCATTACATGTCTGATGTTTTAAAAAGTACTGCTGCCGTTGCACTATTCCATGGTTGTAGATTTCTTCTTCCAGCTACACGCTGCAGAAATTAGATTTGTTCCTATCTAATCCTTACATTGCCATTGCCACATTACTTCAAGGAAGAAAACTTGTATATTCTATAATTTTTCCTCGTTTTAGTCACAGTTTTTATAACAAAAGAAAAGTGCTATAAGAAGACTTGGGCGCTTTCTTGCAAGGTATCAGAAATGGAGAAGGAACATGGTTTCGTGATGGCTTTGGCATTACTGGGTTAGCAGTTGGACTTGGTGATCTTAGAGGTCTTTTCCACTGATTTCCAGTTGATTCTATGATTCTATGCATAAAATGTGTGAATGCGCATATAAACACATAAATAATATGGATGTGGAAGGAAATTGGCCTTGATAGTTCCTTTCAGGCCACCCTTACACCTACCACCTTGAAGCTAAAAGGGTAGGTGTGACCAAATACAGAAAAGTGCTTTTTCTGCTTCAGAATAAACTGAGGAGGAAACAACACAGAAAGTTTATTTTCCCTCCCTGATTTTGTTTATTTTTCTTTGAGATAGTATGATAATCCAGCCATGTTTGGAAGATAAAGAGGGAAAAGGAATATTTCATCTTTTGTAACTGATGAAAAATAGTGGACTTTGAATGAAAGGGAGAACCATGGTGAGATGGTTGTCCTCTGTGAGATGACTTGTTGGGCTACTGCATCTTGTTCTGGCAATGATCTACTCCATTTGGACCAGCAAATGATCATTTCTGTGGTGCTTCTCTGGGGGGGAGTCACAATGTGTTTAATGCTCTCCTTACATTGTTTTACCCTATTGGATGGCAGTATTTCTGAAAAAATCCAGAGAGCTTATTTTAAAAGCAAATAGAATTTAGTTTGAATGGAAAGGAAAAATATCTAATGGCCTGGCTTATTCCTCTTGATCTGCCTGGGCATCAAAAGGCACAAAATGTAGTTTCTGGCCATATGTTACACACATAGATTTCTGATATAAGTGGTGCCTGTGACAGAGAAAGGAGTTCATCTGGCTCCATGAAGGCTATTAGAAGTATTGTTGTGCAGATCTGTTTTACCTGGAAAGCACATTAGTACATGGGTGGAGATAGCTAGAACTTTTGGAATCAAATATGCAAACAACTGAGTTTTATTCGGAACTCCTTCTTCTTCTGCACATTGGAATATTTTAAGTTTTCTTAGCACATTGCCTAATTTTTCCAGCATATACTCAAACACCCTGCATGAAATGGAAGCTGTCTTTGCCTCTGTCACAAGCACTGGCTTCATGGACATTGGGTGAAAGCTTTGGCCATGGTTTCTTAGATGCATATTGCTCCATTTTTGTTTGTCCTGGTTAGTTTTGTATCTTCTGGTATCTTTCTCTGCTCATCTGAAAAAGATCTTTCCAGCTCAAAACAAGAACTGTTGTGCAACTTCTTGAGAGCTGATCTGTGGTAGTTTGGAGGGGACAGGGAGCAGTTTCACAACATTGACTAGAAACAAACATGAACATCTTTTAGCTTTCTGACCCCTTTATTGGAAAAGTTAATCTCATCAGAAAAAATGCACAGTATCTTTTCAAAATAAAACAAATGTTCCTGAGCCTGTTGTTTGGTTTGTTTTTTGTTTTTGGAAATGGGTGTTACACACAGAGTTGCAGAACTGAAATGTCTTATGTGATGTCTGATACTTTCAGAAAATTTGGGAGTTGAGGAGAACATGTGTGTCTGCTTTGCATAGCAGACAGTTCACAAAATGTTGCATTTATAGTTAGAGAAGCAAATAAAACTTCATCAACAGCTCATCTGGATCTTGGTTATGGATTTGCAATAACCTCCAAGACAGTGAATGATTCTGACTTTCTGCAATGCCATTGAGCTCTTGTCAGTCCACTCCATCCTGCAACAAATTTTAGGAGTGCAGGAAGTCAGCAGTGGCTCTTCTTGAGCTTTTTATCATTAAGTTTCCTAGAGGGATGCAGAAGTGCAGCAGGATTGAACTCTTGTGACATTTTCCTTGACTTGTTCCATCTTTTGCTCAGTATTTGATAATCCTCAGTTTTTATCAGCTACAAGAACTTCCTATGGCACTTTCACAAATAAACCACAGTTCAATTGTAACTGGCAGATGTGGAAACTCTGTGCAGTCCTTAAGTACTCTTTCTTTTACATTTCTGTGAGATTTTGACTGGTAGACTGAGTACACAGTCTACCAGTCTTTGTATACAGAGAAAGCTCCAGGTACTATAATCAAAATTCTGTGAATGTTGGTTTCTGAAACAGCTGTTTATGTGGATAAAGTGTTTGATAAGTTACCAGGGACAGTTTATCGGTGGTGTTTGTGCTCTCTACACATTGTGCTGTTCAAACAGCCCTTGACTTCCAGCCAACAGATGGGGAAGTCATTAGCCATCAGATTTGAAGAACAGTTGCTTTCTGTGTTTACAAAGCCCTGTACATGATCTGCTTGTTGACAAATTGTAAACTGAATGGGAAACGTCCGATGTCTTCTCAATGCAACTTATGTAAAGCATTGCAGGAGTCAGCCTGGGGTTAATTTAAAATGCTGCAGGTTTTGTCCAGCACAGGGCTGAGGGCTGCAGCAGCTGGCTGAGAGGGGCACAGATATGTGGTGAGAGAACAGGAGCCATCTGGAACAACAGCCCAGGCCACTTTGTGACTAGGACACAAAGTACATCCTCTAAAAGCACATTTCTGAAGTCAATAATCTTAATAGGTGTAAGAATAGCACCCCAGGTACATAAATCTCACTAATCTCTAGTCTAATTTATGCAGTGCTCTGCTCAGACTTGGCAGAGTTGTTGGGATAATAATTTCTCAGGAGGAAACCATTGTAGACAATCTCTAGAAAGTGTTCTGATGTGCTATTGACACCAAGTTTGGCATTGCCTTCTTTTTTTTTTTTTTCCTCATTGCCTAGATTCCTCAGCACATAAACACATCATCAAATTAATCCCAGCATTAAGGGCTTACATTAGGAATGGTATTGGCTCATTATTTGTAATTTATGGGTACAGAGTCACCAATAGTTTGCAACATTTCCCTGTGCTGTAATAATGCATTCCACTTTCTGAACTGCAGTCCAGAGGCAGAAGCTGGTTACTGCAGAGCCAATGTTGTGTCAAGGTATGCCATGGGTTGACTTGGTAGAGGTAAATCAGTTCAGATAAGAATGACTTCACCAGATGCTTTTAGTTATTTACCTACTTTTAGACATAGAATTGTTTTTCTATTTTATAAAAAATCCATGAGGGGGAGAATTTTTTAAATATTTAAATAGGTCAGGTAATTTCCAACGTGACTCAAACATCTTATTGTTCCACTATAATTTCCTTTGTGATAGCCACAGATGTGACTGTCTCAGTCTTTTTCCCTGCCAGGATCTCCAGGTAATTATTGGTGAAAAATATAACAGAATGGTTGCCTGAGGCCAATACAATTGGGAGACTCAAGTTTTAGGTATCTTACAAAGGGGCATTTCAACACTAAAGAGGTCACACATGGTGCAGCCTGGCTTTGAATCACCATCAAATAACAGAATTGGAATTTCATCCTGCTCAGCACAGTGTCCACACAAAATACCAGGCAGAAAACATCCTGGAATTTGTCATTGGTTTTAGAAATTTTTTTTGCAGATATTTCTGTACCTTCCAAGCAAAATGTACTATGAATGCACTGCTGTAAACATGGATTTACCTTCCTCAAATAAACCAGAAAAGACCATTCTTCTGCTTTTCATGGGTGATACATGTTTGTTCAAGGGAAAGTAAGTCACAACAAAAAGCTCTTCTTTTTTCGCTTGACAGTTTTTTAGAAGCAGGACCCTGCAACATCTTGGAAAATGTCACTGAGCATTACATTCTGAGTACAGTCATATCAAAAGAAATTGGTGGTCATGATGGTCAATTAAAATTCAGAAAGAACTAAAATATTACAGAGGCAGAGATGTATGCACAAAATAATTTTCCATTTATTAAAAACCCACATTTTCTAAATGTGATTGTCAGAAAGTTTGATCCTGATATTTCCCTGATGAGGTCAATGAGTACTTTTTTACTTGACACATGAGCAAAGCCTCAGTCAGAAATAATCTGTCTTTTCTCTTTCTCTCCATAAATATACATACACACACTTACCTACCCACATGAAAGGGATTAAGAGCGCAGATATTTAATCATTGCCTTGGACTCTTTTTTTCCACTCAGAAGCACAACCTCAGATATGCACACCCCATTTTCCATTCAGTCATGAGCCATCATTTATTTCTGAAAAGTGAATGTAAAATGCTACCAAGTATGATAAAAAATTTTCTAATTTCTTCACGTAGGCATGACATTATAAAGCATAAAGTGGAAAAGCAGGCCCTCTGTGCGGACAGAATCAGCTTTCTAGATACTCTTCCCTCTTTTGCCAAGTTTTTCTTGTTGTATTTCTCAGGTAATTAAGTTTGCTAATAGGAAGTCTTGTTCCTTTTTTCCTCCTGTTCCCTATTTATAGTGACTGTGCCCTGAAATCCCACCCTACACAGAGACAGGTATCAGGACTGCTACACCTCCTTTACAAGTGAGAGAAAAATGGATATGTTTGGTATCCATGTGAGTTGAATTTCTGGTTTCATGCTCATGACAGCCCCTTAACACAGAGCAAAGGACTTTGTCTGGTTGTAAGTGTTCTCAGGGTTTTGGATCTGTATCTTCAGCACCTCTTTCTTAATGTACCCTGTGGCCACAGGCTGATACATCACATCCAGTTCCGCAAAAATGAACTGTTGGAGGAACAAGTAGGCAACATTTTTAAGTCAAAAGTGTTTCTTTATTTAATAAAAGAGTGTTACATGGCCATATTTCCAAACTAAACTCCTCACTTCATGAGTATTTCTATCCAAACCTTTGGAGTCAAGATTACTTTTCTTACACAGCTTAAACAAACATGCCCTAAAATTATGAGAAATTTCTGATTTGGACCTATTACTAACTAGACACAATCTGCCACCACACTTTTTTTTTTAAATAATTTTAAAATAACTAACTTTGGAAAAATGCTGTTCATGTTTCCTTCCTCCTCTATTTCCTCCTAAACCTCCTGGTTCAAACAGAAGATCCTCCTGTTAATCCTTGTGTTGTTATATAAAGGAATTAGGCCATTTTCTGTGGGCATAAGAGGTATAATCTTAGTCCCACGTAGTGCTGAGTATTTCAGCCATTATCCAGCAAAGCACTTAAGCACATATTTAACTTTCAGCACCTCAGGAGGCTCATTCATATCAATGGGTTTCCTCAAGAATTTGTGGGGTTCAGGGCAAGAACTCTCAGCATCCTGCTGAAGGAGGAGATCAGGATGTGAGAAACTAAGGGCAGACTGAGAGCAAAGACATGCTTATCTCCTGATCCTAGAGGTATTCTGATATTTTATGAGGAAAAGTGTGGGAGCCATGAAGTATAAGCCTAAATAATTTGCTCCTTTTGATTAGGAGTTGCGCAAGGGCTAACGAGGATTATTACTGCTCCTGGGAGACGCTGCTACACATAAAAAATGGTAACAAAGAGAAGCCTGTGTTTGAATGGCATTGGCTTGGAAATACAAAAGGAAAAACTGCAGCTCCACTGAGCAGGGTGGGGTAAAGAATTGAAAAGAATAAAAAAGTCAACTTCTCTTGACGTGATATTCAACTATATTTTCCCAAGGAAAAATAAAATGTAATTTATACAGACTTTTGAACAAATTGAAACCATATACAGAAAATTGACTTATGTTTTTATGGAAAGAACAGAACACATTTAACAAGCACTACCTAGAGCCAGCAGCCTTTCACTATATAACTTGCAGGGTGTTTTAGTTATACTGAGGTCAGAATGTCTGTTTCCAGCTTTAATCAGCTAATTCAAGATTATATTCAGTCTGAAAAAATCTAAGAAGTCTTTTCTTCTTAGATGGCTTGTTATTTTCCAAATATGAAATAGAAAAAAACCACAATATATCCCTTGATTTTTAAGAAGATAAGTTATATTTATGAAAATATCCTTGAGTACATGAAAAGAAAAAAATAAAACTATTTATTTGGGTAAAATGCATGATTGTTCGAATTTTAGCGTTCTGCAAATTCCTTATTTTTAACCACTGCATTTAAGCCAGATTTTATGTTGTATTTGGTTGCTTTGTATTACAAATAGATGGTTAAAAATGAAGGCAGCAGTCCCTTAAAACCATGTGTGGTCAGAGGGGGCTCCTCATTGTAGGACCTGAGCTATATTCTGTCAGTTGTTAGTGGATATTTTTATTGTGCATTTTCAAATATTGGCTCATTGGTAGCAAAAGTGAGAGAGTTAGATGTAGGTGACTTCTGTGGTTTTTTCCATGCTGCTTCTACAAATTGCAGTACTTGTGCCTGTTCCCTTATATGGAAAATGAATAAAAAAAAGAGAAAACTGAATGGATTCTTTGTTTATATGGCAAATGCAATGTGAATTCATAATGGTAAATACATTTTACTTGAGGCAGGCACTGGATGAAATGCAGAAGCAGGGTTTGACATTGGGACTGAAACTGGACCATGTTCCCTTCCTGTGTTGCTCTAGGATGAAGAATCACTCTTATTTTTTGCTTTTGCTCTTCCAATGCATCATGATTTGTTTGTACATTCTTGAGCAATAGAGCATTTTCAGCTAGAAGAATGGAGAATGCAACTGGCTCATGAGTGCTGATGCCCTCCAGAGAAGCTGAAGGATTGGTTTGAAATGTCCTCAGAGAGAGGGGAGAATTTGAGCCAGACTCTGCCATACCCAGGTCAAGGAAAAAGATCAGGCTTGTACTGGGGGTTGCAGTGTGAGGAGAGGGAGGAGTCATTTGGACAAAAACCAAGAAAATAATAATTCTGTTTGTCCCTTTGAAGGACATGTGGTGGTGCCTATGTTCAGGAGTATCCCTTAACTCAGAGGGTGCTTTTCTGCAGGTTTAGAAAAGAGGAAAGATTTAGGATGTGCTCTTAGGCATTCCTTTTTTTGCTCAGTTCTAGATGGTTTCCACTTCAGAAACTTCACTCTTTTGAATCTCATTCTGAGATGTTTAATACTTCCCTGGCATCATATTGAGACTCCAGCCACCTAATGCAGAGTTGTGAATGTGGCTTGCCAAAATTTTTAGATATATGATGTTTCATTACTCTAACTCATAAATCATTTTGTGGCTCTAGCTCAAATACACTACTTTTTTCTTTTATGCATGGTGGCTCACTGAGCTGAATGTTATTTAAGAGAAGCAGCATGGGCAGGATACCTCCTAAGAAATAGATTCAATCAAAGTAGCATCTGAGAGTAATGAAGATGTCCAAAAATATTTTATGTATTGTAATTAAGATGTGTTTGCTCAGGTTAGTTCCAAGGTATCCAGAAGGATTGGCATATCTTCCAGTTGCTTTCTAGAGATCTGAATTTTCATCAAATGTTTGAGCCTTTGTGCTGAAGACCCTACATTTTTTATTACCCACTTAGGTATGGAGAAAGTATAACAGCCCCTGCATGTTTAAAACAGTAAATGAAGCACACCTACAAATGTGCTCCCACTTTCTAAAAATAAGGATTTTGCTGTAACTCAAGGGAGACTGGCCTCACAGAAGCCCCACAGCCAACACTCCATGTGTTTACATCCCCAAATTATTCACAATCATTTCCATCCTGTGACTGAGTGGCAGCAACTTGGCTGGATGTCATTCAAATGCAGGGAGACAATGCAGCTTGGGGAAGCTGGACTTGAGACAGCAAAACTGCCCAAAACACCCAAATATGTAACTTGAGCATCCAATTATATTAGCAAATTATAATGGCTAGAGCTTGAGACTGTGGAAAAAAAATACAGACCAAATTTTCTACCTTCTAAAATGACACTCTCCTAATTCATGTTAGGTTTTCCCACTTTTTCCTTTTTCCTTCCCCTTTAAATTCTCCAAGTAGTAAAGCCTTAAAAGGGTCATTGAAGTTAAGCCTTATCAGTCTTATCTTTTGTTCTATTGAATGACTGTACTGTTGAGCCTCATCTCCACAGATAAAACCCTCTACTGCCACAGAGATGATTTATTTTCATCTTTCTTCTGTCTGAAACAATTTTCTTCTGTGGGTTTATTCCCTGCCTTCGGAACATGACCTAAGGTCCATCACACTTGAAATTAATAAAGCTTGGTTCAACATAAACTGTAAATTCTGGCTTGGAAAAAAAGGGAAAAAAACAACAAAACACAACAGTAACAACAACAACCAAAAGAAAAAAGAACAAAAAACCCCACAGAGACAAAAAACTATCAAATTGTTCACCCCCACAAACAAGAAAATAGCATTATTGCCAGCTTTTATTATGTTACTGTGACTAGTATGATTTTCATTGTCCATGCTCCTAAAAGGAAGGAGAAAGATAAACTTGTGTTAAAAGAGATTTATTTATAGTCTTCCTGTTTGCTCAAAAAGTCTCAAAATTTGACCTCAATATGCCCTAAAGACTTTAGCCCAGGAAATGAAGTGTCCTCATGTATATATATTTTTAGATTTCATGGCTTTCAGCTTCACTGCAGGAATTTTGGGGTTTTGCTCAGAGTGTTTGAGTGCTTGAGGTTAGCAGCACTACAATGACTAATAAAATCATGGGTTTTTCTAATCAGCAAAATATAAGATTACATTCAAACTAGAAATCCAAGTGTAAAGGATAAAGAACAGATGTATTTCATATACTGGTTTTTTTTCCTTCTCACAAAACATATTTTAAAATACTTCACAGAATTAAAAACACAGAAGAAATTCTCATTCCAGCCCCATTTAACTGAGAGCCCAGGGAAATAGAAATTAAAAAGACAAGACATGTGATGACCTCTGAGGTTAGAAATGTGATCAGGGATCATTGAGACATAAAAGTAAGGAGATTATGGATGTAATGAAGTTATGTGAAATAACATATTAGAAGATGTTCACATTCAACATTGCCTAGACTCTATAAACAGGGAGAGACCACAGAACTGAGGTCAGAGAAGGTGACAGCTACATCTGTGAGGAAACCTTGCAGGCAGTCAAGGCTGCTGGTTTGAAGGAAAGGCAAACAAAAAATGGGATTGGCAATTGTTACTGGATCATGGGATGCCTCCTTGTGACTGGGGTGATGCAGTCACAGTGTTGTTAGGCAAAATGAGTTCAAAAACCACTTTGCTCTTGTGAGTGAAGACATGACCTGATGCTGCTACAGCCCAGGGATCCTGTCACTGTCACAGAGCTGTATTCTGCAGGACATAACCTGGACTTGTGAAACTCTCTCTTTACCCCAAGGAAAATGTAAGAGACAATCCACAAGCTCCAGTCTTGCTGAGGCAGGCAGAGATGACCTTCCTGCCTGCAGGAGTTGTGTTCCAGGTAAAAGAACCATGGGAGGGGGTCAGCAGACTGCACAGCACCAGGGACAGCCAGGAAGGGGTTGATCAGACCTTCTCAGAGGTTCCACAGAGGGAATAACCTGAACCCCCAGCAGGGACAGGCAGAATCTGTGTTCATCAGGCTGGGAACTGGAGGTTCCCAAGATGCTGAAGGCTCTGAACTGATGCCTTCTGGCATCACATGGATAACTCATGTCCACTTGCAGATCTGAATATATTCAGTGCCATAACTTCAGATGAGGGACCAAGAGACCCTCAGGACCTTGCTCTTTCCAACAAAGGATGGAGCAAGGAAGAAGCAGCAAGTGAGAGCAGTAGGCAAGTCCTGCTTTAGGGAGGGAGATGGAAATCCCATCTGATGACCAGACCTGCTGCCCAGGGATGTTTGCTTTATTGCTGGGAGTTCAGGTCTGGGACATTGTAGAGAGGCTGCCTAGGCTTGAATGGCTCTTGGATTATTATTTCCTGCTGGTCCTCCAAAGGGGCACCAACGATACTACCAGGGGAGATCCTGACTGCTTCAAGCATGACTGAATATTCATCTGGAAAGCAGATTTGCAGAAAGAGACCCTGGTAAGAGCTGCATTAGGAAAGATCATTGCCAGCAGGTTGAGAAAAGTGATCTTTCCTCTCTGCTCAGCACTGCTGAGACACATCTGGAGTCCAGAGTCCAGCACTCTGCTCCCCAGTAAAGGGAGGCATGGGCATAATGGAGTGAGTTCAGCAAAGGTGAAGAAAAGTTCATCGGGATTGGGACATCAGACACTCAAGAGAGGCTGAATGAGCTGGACTTGTTCAGC
This sequence comes from Calcarius lapponicus, assembly GCA_039654755.1. Lineage (NCBI taxonomy): Eukaryota > Metazoa > Chordata > Aves > Passeriformes > Fringillidae > Calcarius > Calcarius lapponicus. The sequence goes on from CM077466.1 coordinate 8,215,186, forward strand.
TGGAAGAAGAGAAGGCTCACTGGGTGATCATTTCAATGTGTATAAAGACCTGATGATGATATAAAGAAGGTGGAACCAGAGTCTTTCCAGTTTTCAGTGCGGCGCGCAGAAAGGAAGAAAGGCCATGGGAACAAACAGAAGTGTGAGAAACACCATAAAATTCAAATAATGTTCAGGGTTTTGTAGATTGTGAGAGCAGTTGAACACTGGAAAGCATCCAGAGAGGTTGTGGAGTCTCCATCTTGGAGAAATTCAAGAACAAACTGGACATGGCCCCAAGCAATCTGCTTAACCTGTTTGAGCAGGTTGGACTAGAGGATCTCTAAAGGCCCCTTCCCATCTCAGCTTTTCTGTGCATTTCAGTCCTTGAAAATGACATTGATGACTGCAGCCAAAGATTTGCTCCTTTCTTAGTGTTCAAGGCCAGAAAATTGAGCATAATCTATAATCAGCTAATGGAAGTTCTTCAGGATCTGCAGGCACAAATAAGAGTTTTCTGGGGTAGATTCCTAGTTTTTTAATTGGAGCAGGTGATAAAAAGACTTCTTCAGTACATGACCTGACCACTGTGCTGATGAGAAAATTGATATTGATAGAGAGGAAAGGGAAGGGAAAAGGCTTCAGAGCCTCATGGGGTGGTGGAGAGTAAGGATTCTGCTTTGTTTTTAATGTTTTCTCTAAATCAGAATTCAGGCCAGATGTGTGCAATATGGACAGGATCACTGCCTCAGAATGATCCATGGTTTTGTGTCACCAGTGTGGAGGGGCCCTGGCTACCACTGCAAAGCATCTGCTTCCTACCCATTCTGTGAAATCTGTGCTATTTCAAGAAAGCCTTAAAAATCCTTCATTTAGTTGTGCTATTTTCTCATAGCCATTGTAACAGGACAAAGTGATTATAAGAATGTTTCATAGTCCTGGTCCCCACTTCTTATGGTACTAGCTATGTCTCACCACAAATTTATTTTTATTTTCTGCACAATGGACTGCAGTTTGGCTGAAAATATTTTACACCAGAATTTCTCTTGGATTTTTCATGAATGAGCTGAAGTATATGAACAACAGAGTGTCTTTTGAGGCAAACATATTTTGTCAATTTTCAGCTGACATATTGTCTCATTCCTTTGCAGAGTACTGTCTCATGAAATCTGAAATGCTGTTGCTGATACTGACAGATGCCATAAGAAAGAATCAGTGGATAGACAAGTCAGATGGATATGGTGGCTGTAGGGAAAAGAATTGTAAAAGTCTTAGCAGTCTATTTAATTCAGTTAATTAGGTTGAGCTGAGGAAACAAAAAAGCTCCAATTGAGTAATCTTATAGCATTTACAGAGCATGTTTCAAAATACTGATACTAGAAACAGACCTGTGCTTGATGAACTCCAGATGATACCACTGATGTTAATACAGAGAAAAAACTCAGCATCCTCCCTCCTCCACCTCCTTCTCCTGCCAGAGGTAATCCAGAGATTCTTGCACTGTTAAAGCCATTATGACATATTTTGGAACTAGTCAATACAAAAATTATTCCTCTTCTCTTTCCTATGATGTTTACAAATGTATTTTGCAGTAGCTCTAAGTACAAGGCAGCTAGAAAACTTTCAGCAATTTATATAAATAAATATTGTAGGAAAAATCTTTGAAGTAGGAGATCACAAGTGAACACATCTGCTTAACAGAACTGAAAGCACAAAGGTTTGAGACCTTTCCCTCTGTTCTACTAAACAATGCTTTTTAAAAAATGCTTTATTTTAATGTTTTACTCATCAACTTTTTGCATGTTTTTGTATTTTAACACTCCCATAGCAAAAAGAATGTGTAGTTAAACAAATGTCTAATTTTTCTTGGTAGCAGAAGTATCTTGGCTCTTATTTATTGATGTAGCATAAATGTTATCTTTGATACCAATGGTTTCATTTACTTTTGACCAAATAAAGCCTTTGGGAGAAAATGCTTAAAAAAAGATATTTGGTTCTTTAGTTTCAGTAATGAAAAAAGCTTTTGAAGGCATTGTGGCCTAGAAAGTTCAATATAATACCCAAGAATTTTACCTTGCTTTACAAAGAGTCTCTCTTGATCAAAAGGATGGAGCACATGAATTAAGAAGTCTTTCCCATCTTAAAATACAAGGATTCTTCCATTCATTCTATTCATAGCACAGCCTGAAACCCTTTTCATTATTATCCAGTCAGTAATGCTGAAAAAAAACCATCCTTAAGCCTAATGATCTTGCTCAAATTTTTTTTCTTAGCTGAGGAAAGGATGAAATAGACAAAATCAAAGAAAATTCAGACTTCAGTGAAGATTTTCCCCATAGGGGAAATAAAAGAACTATTTTATAATAACTTTTCCTCCTTTTTTTTTTTTTTTTCATACAAATGCGTCTTTTCTTCAGACAACATGCAAGTGCCAGGCTGTTATAGGGTTTTCTACATCACTGCCTGCAAGGGAGCCAGGGACTGTTACTCAGAGGAAGATTTCTCTTCCAAACTGACAATGGCCATGACCAAACATTGGTGTTTCTGTGCAGAGAAGAGGGCAAGCCTCCTTTATCTCCTGAATGTTGTATTGAATATGGAGCTGTGGTGTGGTAACCTGCCTTTAGAGAGCGCCACACTTGGAGAAATGAAAATTTACTAAGGGCCAGATCAGAAAGACAAACTTTAGCAACAGATCGAGTTTTAAAACACTTTAAATTTGCTTTCTATAAAAAATAGAACAAAGTTAAAAATGTAACTGCAAGCAGATTAGAAGCAATTTTAACCCACTAATGGTAATGGTATGTCTCAGATATTTCAGCATCTCATCTAGGTTGTGAAATTGGCTGCCTTTTGCAATTGGTGTTAAATTTGGAGACTCCTGGTGCTACATTTTCCGTGCCAGAATCACTGATGGTAACTGCTCAAGGCACTTCTGTAGTCCAAAATGGAATGTCTGCAAACTGCAATGATTCAGGCAATTGGTCTTTTTGTAATTCTTGTGTTTGGTTGTTGGAGATCACATAATATTTCATTGCCTTGCTTTTTCCTCCCCTTCCTCAAGTTTTTCACAGGAAATATTTCTACTATATCTCCTGATTAGATTATATTTTCAGCTTTATGCTGCCTTTGTTGTGACAACAGCCTCTTTAAAACACTGATGTCTAATGTTGCAAAATATGTATCAGGAGAGATATGAAAGCTGCACATTTTTAAAGATATGTAAAGTGAATTTTGGACTATATTGTTTAAACACAATTGACCCAAGAATAAAGTTACCATGATTACATCAAGTTTCTTTTTCTGAGATTGTAAGATTAAGGAATCCTAGAAACTGTTATATTCCTATTATCTTTTAATACCCATCTAAACTTTAAGGCTCTTACCAAACATATTAATATGAGGTTTTTTTATTTTCTAGCCTTAAATATTATGCATTAATAACAAGTATCTATAAATAAAAATCTCATTTATATGTTTTTCATGATAGTGCTGTACATTTTTTGGGTATATGTTACTTCCTATTGTGTCATTATATTGACCCTCAAGGTCTCTGTATTTTCTAGTTTTATAGCCTCTTATTTTAGATGGAATATTGCAGTCAAGAAAATGGCGTTAAGAACTTTTCCTTATGCCCACTAATATCACTATTCTATAAAAAGAGAGGTCAAGATTAAATAATAAAAGATGCTGCCTCTTTGGAATATAAAAAGGCACATATTTTTATTCCAGTTGGGAAGATGAGAAGAGATATAATGATACAGTTTGTGCTTTGTTGCCCTGTGACAAATGCCATGCAGGACTTGTGTATGAATTTTAGCAATGTCTACAATGAATATTTAGATGCTTTAAAATAATCCAGTTAGAGCAAGAATAAGACTAAAAACTGCACCAGATCTCTGTTCATTATTTTTTCTATCCTCTGGATAATCTCTAGCTCAATTTCAGCCTTCTTGATCTGTTGCAGCCAAAACTGAAAACAGTGCATGTTACTTTATTTCTTAAGATTAGGGTACAGAGGAATAAACTAGTGATGTATCCATAAAGAACCAGCGTGGCATGAGACATTTATGACAGACATAATTTTGATGCAGAAATCAGTGGGATTTAGTGTGCTTCTATTATGTATAACACTTGTTTCTTCTACAGTCGACTCAAATGTTCCTGACTTTTTACAGTCTCCAACTTTCTTTTATTTTGAATTTGAAATGACACTGCAATGCCCTGGGAAGAAAAAAGGGTAGTGGTAGATTGGAAACTGAAGTTGTTTTGGAAATTCAGAAATTTAATTCAGAAAGCTCTAAGCCCAAGAAGGATATATTCTCCTTGCTTCATTTAAAAGAACTATGGTTAAGAAACTTGCACTAAGTATGTCAGGCACTTGTCCAGTTTTCTGCTCCAATAAACATTTATTTATGTAATGTGGAAGAGCTGCAGTCAGGAGAAATAAGCATCCCACTCTACATAATCATGGTCTTGGTAGAAGAATGTCCACTTCAAATAGTGACTGAAATAATGTAAGGTTTGATTGGATGCACCACAGGTGAAGTGACTCATTTGACAACAACTCTTCTATTATCAATCTCACTCTTTACCCCAGAGATGGACCCCAATAAAAAGTTAATTGATTAAACCTATACATTACCAATGAAGTTTAATTTTCAAAAAATCTACAATTCATTGTAAAAAACCACAAAGCAATGACAAAAATACTCCTGATGAACTGTTTGGATTGAATGGAGGTGTGAAAGGAATTAAGTAAGCATTCAGAAGATTGGGCAAGCTGTAAACCTCTTCAAGAGTGACAGAGAATCACAGAATCATTGAATGGTAAAAGTTAGAAAGAACCTTCAAAAATCCAATCCAACTCCTCTGCCGTGGGCAGGGACACCTTAAACTAGACCACGTTGCTCAAAGAGCTTCCAGTCCCACTTTCTGCCTTATATCCAGTGTAAATCTGCCCTCTGTCAGTATAAAACCTCTAACACTTGTCCTGTCTCTACAGATCCTAGTGAAAAGTTTTTCTCCATTTTTTCTTATAAACCCCTTTTTATTTTAAAAGGTGAGTCTGGAGTCTTCTCCAGACTGAACAGCTCCACTTCTCAGCCTGTCTTCACAAGAAATCTGTTCCTGCCCTCTCACTATTTTCATGGCCCTCCTCTTCAGCCCCTTTAACAGACCCTTGTATTTCTTAAACTGGGCACTCCAGAAGTGGAGAGAATATTTCCTGTGGGGTCTCATGAGAGCAGAACAGAGGAGAGTCACCTCCCTCCTGTGACCTGCTGGGCTCACTCCTTTTTTGTGCAGCCCTGGATATGAAAAGTTTTAATGTAAGAGGTGATGGTTCACACGGATTTTATGAGATTTTAGCGCTTTACTTACAATAGGAACCTGAAAAAAAAACCAAACTCTAAGAACAGTATATTGTAAGAACAAGAACAATACCCAAGGTCCTGTGCAAAATGGTCCTGGTTGCATTTGTTGTAGCTTACAGATGAGTTCAGATCTTGGATGCAAATAATCTCACTCATCTTCAGCTACCTACATGCCTAATTTTTAGGCTAATTTTTAGTTTTACAAGGGTTTTCCTATGTTCATGCTACTCACTAGCAAGTAACTAGCTAGTAAGTAAATGAAGTGACAGTGTGACAGTGCCCTATCTAGCAAAATCATCAGCAAACAGAAAAATGCTGTAAATGGAAAAAAATCAACACTGGAAACAAAGATACGAGGTATCAGGGAAAGTCTCAGATGCCAGGGAATTGTTAAGTTCTAATTAAAATCCTACTTCTACAAGCATGAAAGCAATAGGAAAGCAGGACTGGTGTCTGGTGCAAAGTCAATGAGGGATAAAGACATGAAAATGATGGAAAATACAAAAATGGCAAGTCAGCAATGTGCCAATAAGTGGAAACACACCTAAAAGTCCAGAAAAGGCATTTATATAGGACTTTAATTTCAGTTATCTATGTCTGTATACATCTGCAACTAAAGGGTTGCAAAGGTGTTCTCAGTCTAGGCTCCATGTCCACATCAGTGAATTTTGAAATTTGCCCCCCAGTGTGGATGCAGCACAGGTAATCTGCAGGCCCACTCATCCAAAACCCTGTTGGTACACAATCAGGTAATTTATCATTTGTTCCTCTGCCAGGAATTAGCTGAAAAGTCCCTCCTCTTGTTTGGATGTGGATCTAAGACAGTACCATTTAACAATACATACTTAATAAGAGTAGAAAGGAATACTGGCCTCACACCCACAAATGAGGAGCTGAGAAAAAGGACTTCTAATTGCTGAGAAATCCAAAATACACATGTAACCTCAAATACATTAAAAATACTTAGCTAGGGGTAGGACTGTACACAAGAGGTGGCATTCGAGACAATATGACATTAAAATCAAGCCCAAATAAAAGGATCAAGACAATGAATTAATACAAAATGAACATTAATACCAACATAATTATATAGATAATAAATATAAAATACAAAGGTTCAAACCATGACAATCAAGGAGGAAAGCAGGTGACCTGAAATACAGGCATGTTTGTCATGGTGCACATTATGTGGAAAACACTGTGCAGAAAGAAAAACTGCCTACTTTTAGAAAATAAAGCACAATGTGTAGAAAAGAGAATAATTTTATCATCTAAAGTTATGCTATCTCAAGAGGGAAGAAGTAACAATCAACAAGGCTGCAAAGATGTCTAGTAAAGAGAAGGAGAACTTCAGTGTAACTTTAGAAGACAAGGAGATGCTGAGGATGAAGTTTTGCAGAAGGATTCCATTTCTGTGGTTGCAGCTCTGCTGTTAGACCAGTAAGTAAATTCAATTGCTACTGGTTTAGGGACCCAGGTATAATTTAATATCAAGTAAACAGCAACATTAGACTGAAGAACTGAAGCCAAGTGTTGCTCATTGACAATTAGCTCAGGAGCCAGTGGACAAATGCAGACTCCTGGTGAGAAGCCCATGGACCAACAGAGAAGGAAACCAAGGAAATGGCACACTTAGAGGCAAGATGAAGCTGGAAATATTTCCTCACAGTCTGCAAACCTACAAGAACACAGAATGTCTTCAGTGTCGTAGCTGAGAGATGGATGTAGCTGCCTACAACAGAAGCATCATTTCAACCTTTGAAATTTTCAGCACAGCTGCCTAGAATTGGTGAGAACAAAAAGTTCTCACTATTTTGTGAAAACAAAATAGTCAAGTGCTCAACTCCCAAATTTTTAAAGAAAAAACAGAAACCAGTATAGTGACTAAAATGCTACTATCCCACAAAATTATTAGATCAAAGGCCACTTTCAATGGCAAATTAGAAAAATACTCACCTAAACTAGGAGGCCAAAGGTTTTGCTAGGAGATACTTAATGTACTTAGAAAATGCACCTGGAATTGTTGAATAATTTGAGTTACAGTCTTATCTCAGAGTTATTAGAAAATGGCTATAAAAAAGCACTACCACAGTGTGCCTGAATGGTTACAGGATATGCTTTGGAAATGTCTGTGCTGGGAGGTAAGGTTGAAAGTGACTCAGAAAAATTCACTTTTGGTGGAAATATAGCATATGGCAAAATTTCCAGGACATGGGGAGCAGTGGATCCTGAGATAATGTTATCAGCACTCTGTAATGTCTCTGCAAGGCTGAAAACCACAGCAGAGTAGTGGCAGCCAGCCAGAGGGCCTCAAAAAAGAAGAGTCTTGGACACCATTTGGCTTGTGCAGGAGAAATGTAAAAGTTAATGTCTATTAAGAACTACTGTGATCCCACCAGACTCTGAGGACATGAATAATTGGGGTGAGTCCCACTAATTTCACCACTGACACAAAACCCTTTGAAGATCATCAGGGTGGAAGGACTGTGATGGCAAAGTCCATGCAGTGTCAATGTGGTTCTCACCATCCACATTCCAGTAACTTGTAGTCCCAACAGCTGATCAAAATCATGTGAAAAATACGGAAACACAAAAAGCAATATTTAAAAGGCAATAAAAGAAACCATAAGAAGCCTGGATACACATAAAGAGGTCTTAGTCTGCAGGAGGCAGCTGGAAGTCAACCTTAATTTTACTGGATTAATATCTAGAGTTGTAACCCTGTTGGAATAAAAATTTTTGTTTAGGTTCTCAGTCATTAGTCTTTATGTGATATTTATCAGCCCATGGCCCATAAATTAGGTCAGATGGTTTTTTCCACCTCCTGTTGCAGAAATAATTATCTATCTTTATTCTTGCAGCAGAAACAGCTGACAGGGCCAGGGAGATTTGTTTGTTTTTTGTTTTGCTTTGGTTTTTTTTGGTAAGCCGTATTTTCAAAGACTTGAGAAATTTTCCAGAACCTGCTCCAGGATATTCTATTGATATTTCCAATTCCTCAGAGGTTGTAAGAAGAGATTAACTGTTGGACAATATCCACGTGAGAGACCATGAACACTAGAAGTTGACAGCTTTGCAGCATAATAATCCATGGAAATGTCATCTGAAAAGCTGAGATAATGTCTGAAATTTGCCAATGGGCAAGAATAGTGTATCTGGGGATGTAAAAAAGATAGGCTTGAGCTTGATTATAAGAATTCAAGAAAGATGGAATTGAATCTGAATAGAGAGACTTGTGGCTCTTTGGATTAAGTCTCACAGGAGATAAGCACTTGCTGACCTTCAGTTCCTCAATGTTCTTCTGCCCAGACTTCTAGTGTGCTTGAGTGTTTGTTTCTTGACCTTCAGCCCTAGCAAAGCAAAGAGGTTTAGAAATACTTGAATTGGATCAGTTGCTATGATGATCTTTTCATGAATAATTTTTTGGCAAGGTTAGTGTAAATTTGGATGCTATTCATGAGCTGTTGGTATTGCAAGGTACAGAGGAAAAATCACTGATTTTATGAGAGGAGCAAATGGCAATGAGCTGTTCTCCTCTGCAGGATGAAGATTTTAATGAGCTGAACATCAGCTATCTTACAGTCAAGAACTGTAGGAGGATATGAAGGAAAACATTATGTAGAATTTCTGTTCCTTGTAATCAATTAGAGACAATTATGGTTAGAAGACAATTCACACATGTAGTATATTAAGCTGTGCTTTCTTTGGTGTTGGGCAATGAGTTTCTAAAAAGATGTCAGTGTAGCTCTGTGTCCTGTCAAACAAAGGCCAGACAGCTCTGTCAGGAATCCGAAGTAATGTGGCAACAACATATGCAGTCTTGCTAATCTGCAGCTTTCTTGAACTAAGTAAATCTGGGATGGGATGCAGTACACCAAGTGAGGACTTCTCAGAGTGGTGAGGCACAGGAGATAATCTTTTATGGCTCAATATATGTTCTAACATAATGATTGCTATTATTTTGTGATTGTGTATCATTGATTCCAGTATGCTTTGTGGTTTGTAATAACTCAGCTTTATTTCTGAGGAGCTGCTACCTAACCAGTTCTTCCTCTTGCATTTTCACAGATGACATTTTCTTCTATGGAATACTTTGCTCATATCCTTATTACTTTTTGCAAGCAGAGGTTTCCTCTATTTCCAGTTCCAACATTTCTCTCTTCCAACTCTGTCTATGTACTGAGACAATTTTTGGCTCATCTGAAAAGCAGTACCTTCAGGAGTGTTGGGCACTCAGTCACTCTTAAATGGTTATGTGCAGAATAATATACCTTGCAGCTCAAGATATTTAGAGGTTTTGGGCACTTTGTTCTTTTGATATGAATGTAGGCAGTCTGTACTATTTTTCTCTCTTTCGTATTGTTGTTTCTGAAAAAGAATCTAAAGCAGAACAGGAAATTTTCACTCTTTTTCCTTTGGTAATGATGCATTCAATTATGTTCCTGATGATTCATGAGGTTTCTAGTGGTGACGATTATTTATCCTGCACAGCCTCTTCAGGGAACACAGGGTGCCCAAAAGTGTGACTAAGATGGGTTAAATGCCATATGCTCCAGTCAAAGTTAGTTATGTTTCTAGGAAAATCTTTCACTACTTCTGAGCAGTCTGAGGTCTGCTGACAATTGCAGGAAGATCCTCCTGTTCCTCTTAGTCTTCCAGGCTACAACCTCCCAGCTCCCTGCGTCTCTTCCTACCTTCCTTCCAGAGTATTCCCCAGGCTCAGTGTGGTCATTTTTCTTCAAGTATTTAGAAATCTGCTTCTCCTTTCTGTGACCTCTTTCTGACCCAGTGTGTTTAGGTGGGATAAGACAAACAGGTCATTACCCATCCTGCTCATCACATGCTCTCTAATACTGTGTAAAATTTACTGTACACACAGCAAACTGTAGTCAAAGAAACAAATTGGTAGCATTTCTCAGTTCAGAGCCTGATGAAGCGCATGTCTTCAACATTGCATTTGGGGGACTCAGAAACTGGTGGGTTATTTTTCATCCAAGCAATAAATTTGTCTTAGAGGGGACTGGTAGCAAGGTGTCAGATGCTCCATCAGGTGCGCCTGGAGCACTGGTGCTTCCAGGTGTCAGGAAGAACAACTTCAAGGAAATAATACTCTGCCCTCCAGAGGCTTGCCAAATTTTGTCTATGTTTTGTATGTTGTCAGTGCTGCCTGGCAGCAAAAATAATTCAGAAAATGTTTAGGTCATCAATGCCACCACACCACAGATATAAGGCAGGTACAGAGACATCTCAGCACTCTTAAATTCTGAGCACTTCAGCACAAACCTGGCAGCTGGAATTCCATTAAAAAACAGAGATGTCTAGGGAATGCCAGGGAAAAAACCAAACCAAACCAAACCAAATCAACCAACCAACCAAAAAAAAGGTACCTGAATTTTACAGTGATGGCATTTTCAAGTTTCTTTACTTAAATTATTCCCTGTACTAAGTTCTTCCTTCCAGTTATAGCTTGGCCAGCCAGCACAATTCTGGAAGTACCAAATTGCATGATCAAATGCTGCTAAGAAGTGTTTAAATTAATTTCATGACACTTGAACAACCTCCAAATTTTATAGTGTTGTGATGCCAAGATCTTAGTGATATTCTTATAGTCTATGCAGAAGAGGAGGAACCACTGTCATTTCTTTTCTTCTCTAGGAGCATTTAAGAGTTAGTTATCTACCCCCAAACTTTCTATTGAGGGGAGCAAAGTGCGACTGCAGCACTTCTCCAGGGAACTTCTCCAGAGTTAAGGCTTTCAAACTCTGTTGTCATTCCGATGAATTTCCTCAAAATATAATTATGAAATTTAATTTTTTAAATTATATGTCCACTATTGAATATATAAATCAAAGTTTATTGTTGTTTGTAACAGAGATCATTAATATAACCTCTCATAGTAATTTGTATGTGTTGTGCACCAGGTGCTGACAATTGAAGACATGAAGTATTTTGAGACATTGAAGTTATGAAGTATTTTGAGAGTGTATGTACTTTTCGTGCTGGCCTTCTCAATTATCTTTGCTCTTCAGGGCTCATACAGGGCATTGTAAAATGTTTTAGAGTGATGCACATTACAGACAAACATCAATTGTCATAAAAATTTTGTGGGTTGATGTTTGAAGACTTTACCAAAAGCTGGGGGGAAAATGTATTTTCAGGTCACTGGATGCAGTCAATAGTGCTGAGTCTCATTTCAAGTGACTGAAACATTACTTACAAAACCCAGAGCATAAGATCTTATTCTATTCAATCTAAATAAGTTAATTAATGGACTATACCAATTTTTGTACACAGAGAACAAAAGACTCTATTTGGAGAGATTTGTGCAGCTAAAACTTCTTTTGGTGCCCCACTCAAAGTTTTGAGTTGCAGTCTTGTGTTTCAGACCTAATGTTTGAACTCTGGTTAGGAAAAAGAACAGCAAATATTTTCAAGGACAAAGAAAAGTTTCTATTCAGGTAACTTTCAATGCTTAAAGTTTTCCTTTTTTTAACAGAATTTTGCTTTTTCAGTTTTTCTACTACTTAATTATTTTTTAAATTATCCCACATTGTCAGGGCCCTGAGGACACCAGTAGGATCTAATGGTCCTCAGCAGCCTCCTGGAATTGGGATCTGGGGCCTCACCCACGCCCCATCCAAGGGCTGAGGTCTCCTCTCCCCGTGGGAACCCTTCCCTGCTCCCAGTGCTCACCCCAAAGGAGGGACTGGCCCTGCTGCACCCTGGCACCCATCACCACATAACTAAAATAAGAGCAGTAGATGCTAATTTTGGCTGTAGACCAAACAAATATCGCCCCACTCATTACAGTTCTAGGCTGCTGTGAATCTTAATACCTGTGCCTGTAAAGGATTTCGAAGCTGAATGTTTTAAGATATAAACTGTGGATTAGCTTGATAAGAAAAATGTAGCTTTGAAATATCTTGGCAGTTGGAAAGTAATAGTTGAGCAAATAAATGCTTTACTGGTCTTATATTTAATTTTTTTTTTCCGTGAAACATTACCCTGATCGTTTTTCTAAGAGATTTCTGAAATAAATCTTACTCTATAGTTGTTCTTCAAACCAATAAGCAAAAATGTCTCTGATTTGGCTAGGTAAAAAGGTTTCATTTTATAAAACCTTTCTGAATACTTACACAGGCTTCATTTAATCATCTGGAGCCATCATTTTTACTAGTAAGATACGGAAAAATGAATTTCTATTAAACTTATAAAAAATGTTATTGCTTTCAGAAACAATCTGTGGTGCAATTCTATATTAGTCACTTTTTAGAGTGTTGTTACTCTTTAGAAAAAAGAACAGAACATTTTATTTATGGTTTCTTTCAAGCCTGGAATCAAATGAAGCCCTGACTTTTCAATGCCCATTGAAGGGATGCTGACCACTCCACAATTAATAGTCCTGCAACACAGAATCTTCTAGGGAGGAGGGAATTTCCATTTGCATTGTTCAGAACCTGTCTGTACTTGTATTTGTTCCTAGCTACCTTTGGAAAGCAGGAATACATAGGACACTCTGAGTTTAGGGGAGGAATGTTTAATAGGTGAACAAATAGCTTTGGTTTTTATGCCCATTCACAACATCACTAATTTTTGCATTAAGGACCAGTATTCATCCTTTCATTGTTCATCCTGAAGCTGCTGTTTGATTTGAAGTTCACCCTGTCCAGAGCAGGCCCAGGAAAAGTGGGGATCCTGGCATGCATCCTGTATCCATACAGCCCCATGGACTTTCAGGGGTTGGATTCGGCACTGGGACAACCAAGAGCCTCCTTTCAACCCTCCCTGAAGCCACACTGCCAAGGCTTTCATTGCAGGCAATGTAATAAATCAACAAGAACCTGCCAGCTGCCAGAGGATTACAGTTTTCTTTTGGGAATTCTGCAAATTTTGAGATGCCATCAAAGTGTTTTTGATCTTACAGAATCCAGCATTTCTCATCAGAGGCTCTCAGTGTGACTTGAAGACACTAATTGAACACAGGTGTATAATGAGTTTGAACCAAACACAGTTAAATTTTTGACTTGAATCAGTCCTGTTATAGAATGATATCAGGCTTGTTTCACATAATGTATTTTTCATGAAAAGTATTGAACAGTATTGACAATATTTTTGGTCTTTCTGGAAGTAATCTAATACACTTCATGTTGCTTATTTTTCTGTTTATACAGAATCACCATCTAGGAAATTATCTCAAATTTGGAAAAGCACAGGCTCCAAAATTATATTTGAATATGCTTTATTGAAACAGAGTAAGTGATATTTGACAAAAACACAACATGTTCTTTGATATAGAGGATCTCATGCAGCTGGAAATCTTCAGTTTATTGCATGATTACTACTTGAAAATGTTACTTATGTATTACCAGAATGTTTCTACATTTATATATACAATATAAAAATGTCTACATAAAACACCCAGTAGCTTGTAGGCAAGCTCAGTGAAGTTCAAATCTTTGAATTTATGGTGGAAATTACTGTTTTCCAGGTAAGCATGGAACCCCCAAATATGTCACCATGCAGAAACTCCAAGTCCTGTGTGTGCCAGCTGCAGGACCCCATGAATGCCACAATTTCCTGGTAGAGCAGAATAGTTTGCATTGGAGCTCATGCCATTATAAAATGGGACAGTGAAAGCTTGTATTTATTTGTGCTGCAAGGAAGACATATAACACAATCACAGCTTTAAAACTGTCAGGGTAGAATTGATTTTGGAGAAGGTCAGAAACCCAGAAATCAGATATTTAAGTCTCAGCTTAGTTACTCCTTAGTTCCCTTTGTAGTCAGTAGGTAGAATCAGAACTGATCTGTGAGAGACTTTGTTTTATATATCCAATTTAAAAGAAATTGAAACAAAGTCTACTTTTCTAGAAAATCAAAGTGAAAGGGATGCTTTTGGTGAAAAGTTAATTAAATTAACTGAAATATTTGATCCTAACTCTAAAATTATTATGCTAGGATATATGACTAGATTTCTGACTCTCTTGATTTTTATACACTTTCAAAAATTAGTACTTATCACTATCTTATTAAAATAGTTTATGCATACCATGAAGAAACTGTTTCCTTAGTTCATCATGTTCTGCTGTTTGGGGTTTGTTTGTTTTTCTTTGCTCATTTCTACTTCAAAATTAAAGATCTTACTACATATAAAATTTTGCAAAAGGTTTCTCTTACTGTAGTACCAAATGTCATTACCCATGCCTTGCACTTCAGTAATTGCTTGGATGTTTAACAAAAAGATAAAAACTTACCCACTAATTTATAAAATATACTGTATAGATTAGATAGAAGCTACGGGGGATATTACACACTTATTCATGGTTTTGGAGCAGGCTTGAGAAGACACAGATTTGACAAGCATTAGAGTAATGTGAAAAGAGGAAATCACACAATGTTATCTTGTTCCTTCCCTATTCTAGTTCCATGCAATCCAGAAGATGAGGCTCTTGTCACCAACTCAAACTCCCATTATATGAAATTCAGTTAGTGTTTTGTTTTAAAATAAACTTGCAACCTTGTAGAATGGATTTGCCTTTCACTTTTTTCCATTTTATGCTAATAATATTTATGTGTGATCTTCTAAATTCAGCAAAGCTTTAATTTATTATACAGTCAACTTGGAGAGCAGAATACTTTTCTATCAAATAGAACACATTCATATTAAGCTAGAAAATTAGATACTGCACAGCAGCTCTTTTTTAGCAGCCTTGTTCTAAAATATCTCAATCAGAAATTACCTTTGGATATGCGGATATTTTTCAGGTATTCTTAGTTTGTGGAAAAACCACTTAACTGAACTCTTCTGTCCTAAAATTCTGTTTCCTCCTAGTCACAGTCATATATGGCAGACAATTCTTGATACAGTAAATTTGCATGGAGCAACCTGGTCTAGTGGAAGCTGTCCCTGCCTGAGCAGGGGTTGGAACCATCTGATCTTCCTTCCAACCCAAACCATTCTGCAATTCCACAATGTGAACTTTTCAACCTAGCACCACCCCTAATGAATTATTCTAACATTTGGTCACAATTAAATGACTGTACAAGTTACAAGGTAATGCAGTTTTTAATATATTTAATCATTGTCAGTTTTCTCTCATTGCAACCAGATATGAGCACTACATATCCATAGAAGAAGTTACAAATATATGTAAATACACACACATATCTATTTTTATGAATGTGCAATACAAGCTTTGTAACAGATTTAGTATTGTTTTCTACATAATTTCATTTGTGAAATAGCTATGTTTAATCACCATCTTTTGAGCAACCTCTAAGCATGAAGGAAAAGATTTTGCTACTCAAAATTACAGAAACATTTCCTTTTTGAAATGAAAAAATAACTTAGATATGGGGAAGGTATATGAAAGCCCAAAAGAATTATTTCACCTAATACCAGTTTGACTATAACAGCAGTGAATTTTCTCTGAAAGAAACTTATGCTTTTTATATTTTATGTCCCTTTAAAGTTCTTCACATTACCTTTAGCTTTGATTAACCTAAATCGTTATATCCCATGTGTGCTTTTTGCCTCCCTGTTGCTCATTCATTTCCCCTACAGATAGATAATGAACATAAAATTAATTCTAATACAGACTGAACACATTAACAGCCTTATTGGGCTTTTGTATTAAGATGAAAAAGCTTTAAAATATGTTTTTAATGCAGAGAACAATACAGTAATGAATTTCAATATGCATAACTTGCTTATTCAAAATATTTCTAGAAAGTTATTTATAAAAGTCTTTACTGCTGTAATGTGAAGCTGTAGGCTTCTACATTTTTCAAAAGTTAAAAGTCAGGGCAAATGAAGAAATCCATTATTAAAATTAAATAAAGAAAGTCCTTTTATTTGTGCATGTGAATATCCTTTCTGTGTAGGAACACTGGGAGTTCTGAAAGGACTGCAAATTTTAATTCTATTATTTTTGCTTTTCCCATTTTTTTCTTAATAATTTTGTATTGAAATGCTTATCTGTGTTCACTTCTCCCAGTGAATACTTGAAGATTGTAAACTTTTCCTAAAGGTCCAATACCTTTCCCTCTACCCCATAAATTACAACTCCATTGTAATGAGTTAGTGCTATAACAAAGACTCACTGGCAATGCAGTGTATTTTAATAGACAAATTACTCTAAATTAAGCTCTAACCATCTGCTCCATTCTCATTTATGGCTCTAAAATGAACGTATTTAAAATTATATCATTTAAAAATAATGCAAATGATTGAAGTCTGCAGTAAGGCTTTTGCATATTTGTTCATTCAGTGTAGCATAGTTATGGTAATAGTGATGTTTCTTCCTTGCTCCAGGCATGTATGAAGGAGAAAGTGGTTAATGCTTGATACAATAAATTTGCAGTTATTATGACGCATTAAGTATGTCAAAAAAGATATTTTACTCCTAGAGAGTTACACTGAATGTAAATGTCTGTATTGGAGCATCCTGATGGGATACCTGGAGGCAAAGCTTTAGCTAATTCTACAACTTGTAGGGGGTTAAGGATATCAGAGACATTAAATGCTGACAACTGTAGTTTTAATATGCTGGGGAAATGAAGCTGTTCTATATCACTTTCTGTATTTGTTAACTGTTCTGCCACCACCAGGGATCTCACTAGGATTTATAAAGAGCATGCTGATAGCTATTTAGAGGGAAAACAGTAATTTTTTTTCTCCAGTAGTAAATTGTGGTACAGACTGATGGAGCAACAAGGAGGAGAAAAGACATGATATTCTCAAAGGATGGAGCTGGAAGTCCAAGTAAATCCCATTTCCTCTCATTGCCTCTCTGCTTTGTTTGTGTCCTCCATATTTAAAAAATATTGAATTAAATTCTTACATTGATCTCATAAGTGAGATAACTTTACTATTATTTTTGACTTCAAAAAAAGCATCAGCAGTCTAAGAAGATTTATCTCTGGCTTCATGTGACTGTAGCACTTACATGGAAGAACACTTGTGGAAGGTGCTAAATATTGCCCACCACGCAGAGACACCTTTTCTCCTGTCAGACTGGGCAGGCTTCTCATCTTATAGAAACATAAAACAAGATCAGCTGAGATGAAGAAGAGAATCTGACCTGCAGATTGTGACCATATTCAGCTAAAAGATGGCATCAGTTTTACCAGTTTGCAGTTCCAAAGGTAGCAGTTTTGACTGGGCTAAATGATTGGGCTGCCTGCAGAGACAGAGGGAGGAGTGTCACGGGGCTGTTTCCTCCATGTGTTTTTAGTGAGGGTGAATTTCCTTTTGGAAGTGTTGCTGTCTGTGGAGAGAGCCTGTTTGAGCCAGGCAGGCCAGATGCTTCCCTGTTCCACAGCTAAAGTTAGACAAGAACACCAAAGTTACCATTCACTCATAGCACTCCAGCAATGTCTCCTTTTCAATCATTTAGGGAATGACATCAGTGATTATAAAGGAACATCTGCTGATGGCTTTAGGAGGTATTAGGTTTGGAATGACTAATTTAGTCATATAATTAACAGAAATACGGTTTGTTTGGCAGAATAGGAAAAACACACTATAGAGATACTGATGATAATTGTGAGGGCCAGTAATAGAAATCAAAATGTATCACTTTAGTACATTACATCTCTGAGTCTGTCATTCCAAAGTAAGTGCCTCTTAAAACCAGATGCTCCCCCTGCAATATTTGATATGTGTTTATAATGGATGAACAAAGGAGGTATTATATCTTTTGTTATCACTAAGCACCAAGGTCAAATTTGGTAAGTAAGCAATGATTTCAGAGTTTTAATTATATACAAAATAATTCTGTTTAATTCCTGCAGAAATGTGTCTGCCTCTAGGAGATGTTCTGGAAGGGAGGATTTTAAAATTGGCCATCTTTTTTAACCCTTCAGAAAACATAAATTTTGGTGTATGCATTTCTTTCTTAGCCTTGTAAATATTAGGAACATACTTCAGATCTTCCCTGTTTGATTGAGGGTGTACTGGAAGAACAATGCATGGGACTTTTTTTCACACTGTAACATAGTAAAACTAACAAAAATGTATCTTCTGTAGAATATTAATCACTGGAATTACAAGATGTATTAATAGAGGGTAAAATGTGATTTTACTCTATCTAAATAAAACTTATTGACCTTTTCTTATTGAAGTCATTAAAATTTTTGTTTCCAGAGTCTTCAGAATTTATTTTTCAGTGGTTCATTTATTATTTAACATATGATTTCATTCTATTCCATTCAAATTTATAAACTGAGCTTGTAACACTGAGAATTTTCCAATACACAGCTAAGAGCTGTGATTAAGGCTGTTTATCTCTGTTCATACTTTTCCATTCTCCACCCTATTGTTTGTAGTACTTTGTTTTGCCAGGATTTAAAAATGTATTTTACTACATGTGTTCTAATTAGGCAAAAATGTTAAGAAATGAATCTTGCATTTGGAAAAAGAAAGGCATCAGTCTTCCCTTCTCTTACTTTTCAAAACTTCCCTATAGATTTTTATTTTTTGGCCAGTTACTTTCATTTTGGAAATAATCTTTTTGTTCAGTCTCAGAGAACTCCTGCTTTTGGCAGATTTCTGAGAGTCTGGTACAGTTCCACTCATCCCAAGAGGAATGGATTCATCAGCAGGGCAAAGGTGAGGAGTTGAGAGTTCACAATAATGAACATTCTTATATTATTCCATAATCCATACTGTGGATGTTCCTGCTATCTTGATGGAACCTTTTGGTACACGTGTGTACCTGTTCAAAAGAATTTTTTTTTCTCTCTGGGAGCTGAATTTCTGCTCATGCAGCTCTTTATCAGAAGATTTTTTCCTGGTGAAAAGGAGAAAAGTGTTTTTCAAGGGAAAAAAGAGACAATTCAACATTCTCAAAATTACTAAAAAAGTAGTTATTTTCTTGAATTAGGTTCACTGACATGGGTCTAACTATATAAGTTAATATGTCTTTTGGTGTTGTTTTGGGGTTTCTTGGGGTTTTTTTTAGTGAACATTTTTCACTAGAAGAGAAACCACATTTAATTTTCCTCCTGTCTAAATTTTCCATTTATATTTAGGAGGTGATAAGTTTGGGGCCATGGTGTCTATTACTGTTCTTTCTATGCCCTTTGAGAGTTCTAACTATGAAATGAAGCCAAAGCTGCAGCTGCAGCAGCA
Source organism: Calcarius lapponicus (assembly GCA_039654755.1). Taxonomy (NCBI): domain Eukaryota; kingdom Metazoa; phylum Chordata; class Aves; order Passeriformes; family Fringillidae; genus Calcarius; species Calcarius lapponicus. The sequence goes on from CM077466.1 coordinate 8,234,674, forward strand.
AAAATGCACTTTTTAAATGAGAAACATCTTGCTGTTTTCCCCTTCCCCACAGTAAAATTTTGCTTAAGATGAAAAATTAAACATCATGTTACAATTAGGCCCCAATCTATTAACACTTAATTTGGTAGAGATAAAATTAAATACAGGAACAGCAGATATTTTAATAGATTTTGGGTCTTGCTCACATTATCACACATGCACCATTGTATGTAGTACTATGCATTCAGAAGAAAAAATAATCTTGTGTTTTCAGTAATTTAACTCCTTATTCTTCAGTTTTACATTAATATTCTCAATTGAGAGCAATTTTATATACAAACATCATCCTGATATGAAATTTTGGTTCTATTTCATGCAATACTTTCTGTAAACAAAAATTAGACTCAGTGTGCAGAATCTAAGCTTTTTTCAGTGCGAGATATCAGCTTCATGTACTTTTAAAATTTTATTAATTCTAACATTTGTCCTTTGAAGGGGTAATGATTTATTGTGTGTGGAAATTCCACAATACCCTATTTTGCTTTGACAGCTGTATTTATTCCAGTGAGATAATTAATAGGAATCACAGTTGTTAAGATGGTTTTCTGATGTGTTGACAAAACCCAAATAAACAGCTGAAAATTATACACTTTAGTTTCAAGAAGGAAAAATGGCTTCTTTCATTCCCTCGCCTGTTCTTCAGGTATAGAATACAAGGACTGTCCATTGGAAAGGAAAATTAATCCAGGAAAATCTTTCACTTTCACTTTAAAATGCATTTTTGTAATAGTTGCTTTTTAGGATTTGTCTGTAATATTTCTAAATCAAAGAGAAAAAACAAAACAATTGAAGCGAGAATAATTCTATTATTTTCTTAGTTATTGGAATTACTTCCCACAGTGACTTAAGCAATGTGATTAAAGTGACTGCTTTTCTTTCATAGTCTGATTTATACAGGAATCTATGATCTGAGATGGAGGAATGTTTAATCTAGCAGTTAAAGGCATAACAGGATATTACTGAGGCTGAAAGCAGAAGTCAGAAACATATAAACTGCCAATTAAATGCAACTTTGGAAAACATAATGAATCTGACCTTATTTTTGAACATCTTGCTAGATGGAGGGCAATTAATGACTGACATTTCTTCTCATGGGAAGTGACAAACTCATAATCATTTGGAATCTTGAAGTCAAAATTATGTGTCTTTGAAAAGAACGTTCAACAGCCCAGTAAAAAAATTAAGAATGTTAATGTTACTTTATGGTAAGAAAAAACAATAATTTCCCCACTATGAAATAGCAAGTTTTAGGTCCTTATTATTTAGAAGCTAGAAAATATGATTATAGTGGATTCTTCTGGTCTTAACAGTCTGAGGATCTGTTCAAAAGCTGTTGAAATGATACATGATACGAGTACAAGGAGGAGATGGAACATTTTGCAATGAAGGATGACATTGGGGAGGCAGGCTGGTTTAGCAATTAGTGCACGGATTCACAAGTCAGAAATTCTACATTCTATTCCCATACCTGACATTGATTAGCAAGTCACATTAGGACTTATTATCAAAAGTCAGATATGCAGCTGATCATCTAATTAAGATCATCATGCCATTAGCATAAATGCATTTGCAAATCATGTATGCAGAGCTTTAGCCTTTGTTTAACCTTGATCTCTGATATGAAAGCAATCTATGATTCAACCCTCTCATTCCATAATTTGAGCAGCTCACAATTTTTTTATGTATTTATCCTCATCAAATCCTGTCAAACTGGATATTATTATTTATCCTTATTTTTAGAAAGTGGAAGTGCATCACAGAAATAGAAGGTTCTGAATTTTGAAGATACTTTAGCATTTAAAGATGCAGATAATCAATTAATGAAATTTTCATAAGTCCCAAAGATGATCATATCTCTTAAGTCCTATATACATTTTAATGACATTTTAAGTGCCTAAATTGTATTTGAATTTGATTCTAAGTCTTGTGAGGGTCTATGAAATCAAAGTCCATTTAAAAACAGTGTCCACATGTGCAAGTAGCACAGACCAATATAAGCAAATCAATAAAATGAAACAGTTTGTAAGAAGGATCTGGCTGTCACACATATCAGGAGGCTTTATTGCTGGTCTAGTTCTACTCATGCTTGCCAAAGATCACCTCCTACTCACTTTCATTCCAAAATTCAGTTTGTGTGGGAATCCAAGACCAGCCAGTTAATACAAAAAAAGCATTATTAAATGGGAATAATCAGAGAATTTGCTTCAAAAGATGACCACCGAGCTAAAATGTCAATGTAAGCTCACCCTGTGATTCTTAGAAAGAAAACAATCTAAGAAGTGTAAAAGTAATGGAATTTCACTCTGAAAAAGTAGAGAATATTGATGTCCTTACTTGAAAATTTAGTATTAGTAAGCAGATTTGGTCATCTGAAAAGTATGGTAGGATTGTTTTGGAATAGCTCACTGAAAACCTGGACAGAAACTGTTAAAACTAACCTTGGAAGAGATATACTTGATTTATGGAAGGTTAGCCAGCTTAACAAAACAAAATACTTAGCACCTATCCAGTCTGAAAATATTGCTGTATTCTGGGATTATTCAAGTAAACATTCTCCATTTCTTGGCCAAGTTTATGAGAGAAAGCAATAATTTTCCATCCACTGCACTGCTCTCACACTTTAATGAATTTTCCATATTATGAGAAAATGGAAGAAGAAATGCATCATTTCAATGTTATTAAGTATATCAGTAAAACAAAATTAAACTTTCATGCAATAAGATGAAAGGAGATTAAAATTTCAAAGAAAAAATAGGATTGAGAGCTTCATTCATTCTTTTGACTAAATTAATTTTGTCACTCTCACACATTCCAGAGGAATATCATGGACATATGAAAGGTGCTCTGTAACCTGATATTTCTAACTTTGATATTTCAAATTTTCCAAAATATGAGATGTTATGCCTGTACATGAAAAAAAACCAAACCCTTAGCAAACAGTTCTTTTGACAACTGCATATGAGCAGCATTTCCTAAGCCATACAGATCTCCTCCCTTCTTGTGCTTTGGTAATGCTGACATACTTAAATAATAAACACAAATGAGCATTTCTCAAGCGAGGTCAGCTGGAAAAGAAGGAAGGTTCATTGTTACCACAAGAACCTTTTCATGCTCTGAAACATTACATCAGAGTTAAAAATGCAGGATGTAAACAACAGCTATTGAAAACACCCAAATGAATTGAATAGGGTCAGACATTAGTAACTCAATACAAAAACCTATAAGACAATAAAAAATACTTCTTTTTAGCTGAATTTTATGTATTTATGTATGCTCTTTTTTTTTTTTTCCTAGGACTTCAGTTATGAGGTAACTACAACAAGCTTCCAGGCTTTTCTTGGCATGCTCCCAAGAGAAAAGATGTCTTAATCCACATCCTTTCCCTACCTTTATGTTTGAGTGAAAACTAGAGCCTTCAGGACTTGTACCAAGCACTGTGGATGGCTCAGAGAGTATTTTTTCACTCTAGAAAATGAAGCTCCTTCTAGAGATTTTCCATATGTCACTGCCAAAAGAATGTGTCATATCCTAATATGCCCCATCACACTCTTCTAGTCTGATGGATAAATTGAAGGAGGTAGGTTTATAGAAGTATACTATTCTCCTTTTCTTTCAATATTTTGTATGCAGATACCTTGGCTGCCTTTTTAGTATGTCTGTGCTTAAAATGTATTTTCATTTACATTGTTAGTATAGCTTGGTAGGTAACTTGCAAGGTCCAAACCTAAAATTCCACATTACCCTGTCTTAAAAAGTACTTTGAAAAAAATATATCTGTAGTTTTAATTTAAAACTAGTGAGAATACTCACAATTTAATTAGCTAACTTTATAAGATTTCCTAGAAATTTTCCTCATGAGGTCTCTTTCCCTCCAGTTTTAAATCTGTGGGGGCTTTCAGACCTGGGGGCAAGATTAATATATTTTTAATCACAGTTGTTTGATTTCTTTGCTGCATTTTCTGTATGCAGAAAAGAGGATCTCTAGACATCTTGGAAATAGAAGGTCACTTATAAAGAAAGAAGCTTCCTAGTATGCTGATCTATATACTTGTTATCTTGGAAGCTACTTAAAAATTTAAAATTTAAAAGAGAAAATACATTTTTTTTTCTTTTACCACAGGCTTTTATTGTAATTTCTCTAGAGAAATCCTGTCTCCCTTTATTGAATACTAACAGGTAGGACATATTCTATGTTCTCCAGTTTGATCTCCAAAACCTCTGTCTTGGATTTTCCTTGAGAAATTGGAAGACTGGGAAGTGAAATGAACATGTCCACAGATCCTGGAAACATCTACCAATGGGGATTTAATTTTATTTTTTCATAAAAGATCCTTATCCCCTCAGAAATGCATGAAGTTTATGAATGGCTGTTAAAAAGCAAAAGTTGGAGTTGGAAATCTGTTTCATTAAAGGCTGATAGAAGCTGATAAATATCCTAAATGCTCTCAATGGCTTCAGAATGGCAGTACCACAGTGGGTTTTAGAGAAAAATCATACATGTGGCATATGGAAATTCTCTGTAGAAAAATACATTAATCTTTGACATTTTGGGCATGAATGACTTGGTGTCTGCGAAGATATTTGCTAAAATGGATTAAAAATACTAGGTCTGAATAGCTTTTAAAGGTCACTTCAGAAAGAATTTACAACGTACCTGAAGGAAACATGAGCAAGGAAAAAACCTTTCCACCAGAAAGGCTTTAAAGACATGATGTGTCTATTTTGAGTGCCTAAGATAGCAAGAAACAGACAGAAACCTGAAGCAGTGAGGAGTAGGGTATGGACCAGCATCACTCAGCCCATGGTGAATCCCAGCAGAGGAAAGGTCTCTCATTTTAATCAAAGTTGAAGCTCATAAACTACAGAAAATGGGATTTGGAATACCACAGTTTTGTGCAAATTATCCTAAGTGATACAGTTCTGGAAATCTTACAGAGACCATGGAGGCTTCTGAGCTTACAAAAAAGATAAGGGATGGTTATATAACAGAGCCATGCCTATTATCAAAAGGGTTCAACTCCTCGTTCTTGTTTATTTGCTCTCCCAACATCCAACAGACTGTTCTGGCACATCCCAGACACTGTTCCTGCTTCAGGTGAGAACTTTAACTCAAAATTCCTTCATTCCTTCAAAATGCTGTACATTTGTTAATAGCCACCTCTTTCACTGAGTTTTTCTGAAATAGAAACTTTCTGAAGTTATGCTTTGTTTTTCCCTGTGCACAGATTAGAATCAATCTTGTATTTCATTATTTTAGGAGGCAGTCAGATGCCATGACAACAGGTAGCAGTGCCTTGAGCTGGGCAGACAATTAATCAATAGCTGTGAGAGGTGACTAAAAGATCAGACCAGAGGTAGGCATATTTTAATTATTTTGTAAGATCTGTCCATCTGGTCTTTTCTGTACTGCCTAATACCAATTGTCATATCATCCTTATTCTGGACTATGACAATGCAATCCACACTCTGAAAGATGAGGATGAGCAGAAGCCTGAGCCACTCTGGCTCATGTATTTATAGCCTGTCTCTCCAGAAACCAGGGCCTAGGGAGAGTTCATTAATCCAGGTCTCACCTCAGGTCTTACTTGAGGTAGGAAAATGAAAAGGATGCACATCTGAGCCAGAAAACCACGAAAGACTTTGCAGTTTGGATGGAAGCACTGCAGACTGCCTCCAATTTTGACTGCTTTTTGCCTGACAGATGACAGGCAAAAACCGAGGTTTTTTTCTTGTTTTAGTCTTTATTTTGTGGTTGTTGTTTTTTTTCTTCTTGCTTTTTTTTTTTGAAAGGATGTGACAGAACAGCAAAAGGGCTGCCTCTGCTTTTCCTGGCTGTGGCAGTTTGGGTCAGGTGGACTGTGGGGAGGAGAAGGAGGAGATTACAATGTCTGCACACACATGGAAAGACTCCTGACAAAGCACATGTCTTGCTCGTTGCAGAGGAGCAGATGCAGGCCAAGCCTCAGAGGTCAGGGAGAGGATACATTCCTAGAGACCCAGAGGGAGACTCTGAAGGTTGCAGCAACCCAGGAAGCAGTGCAAGCTGCTGGGCTCCAGAGCATCTGGAAGGAGAGCTCATTCTGAAAGGAAATAGAATGCAGGGGGAAGATTTGTTTTCCAAACTTTTGTTTATTGCATCATAAGACCTGCATTTGGTGTATTTATTAATGGGATGTCTGTGCTGTAACAAAACATTAGAGTTACTTTCATGTAGGGGTATTCATTCTGCAGATCAAATTGGTCCTACCTCAAGGTTCAGAGCCTCCTCAGAGACCCATCAAAACCCCATCAAGGCAAAAGTTTTTATATAAGCTTTCTGGGACTGAGGGCCTCTCTTCCTAATTCAGAAAAGACTAAAGAAACATTAGTAAATTATGGCTGGTGTAATTTATTTGGCCAGTCCTGCTGGTAGAAGGAGACAAATAGCTGTTATAATGGACTAGACACCATGGAAAAATAAGCTTGGTGTTTAATCTCTTGAAGCTGATCTAATTAGTGATGACAATTTGTCTTAGCTAGTACAAGAGATTTAAGAGCTGTGTGTAATGCTGGTTTTGTTTCCCTCAATTTTTGACTGCTTTTCTATCTCTAGATGCTGGATTCAAACATTTCAGTTTTCCAAGAAAGCATTTATCATATAATACACACTGTAAACAATGTATATTTTCTATTCTGTTGAAAATGTAATTTATCTATAAAATATGTGTCTCAAAATTCCAAACTCAAGGATGTGTGGGCTCCCATACAGTTAACCAAGTTCTCTGTTGTCCTATATATCCTAAAGCTATCCTAGTGCAATCCAGGAAGATAAATGCATAAACTATAGGACCAAACCATCAACAAAAATTGCTGATCCCCCTGTAAACTGAGCATAAAGAATTTTGTTTATTTTTAACCCTCTTGATTTCCTGTTTTGGTATAATTTTAGTGTCACTGAACATGACTTTAAATCCAAATATCAAATATTTTGTACAAGCAAACCTAAATCCTGTCTGCATCACCTTTATAGAGCAAATCTTAACCATGCTTTGCTTTGGTTATATCTGTTGAACTACACTATCTAGCTGAGGTGCTAATGGATTGGAGTGAGAGATTAATGGTTGGCAACAAGTATAATTCCAAGGGCCTTATTTGCTGTATGTGATGGGACTTGATATATTCAACAATGTGTGCAAAGAATTTGATACTGTGAAATGATGGGATTCCTGTGATAATAGTTTGAGATTTGTGACGTAATGTGCATATAGCATAACATTACCTTCAGAAATCATTTTGAATTTTGGAGTAGATTTTACAAACTATTGTTTTGAGAAATATATTATTTTATTTTATTTTATTTCATTTCATTTCATTTCATTTCATTTTATTATTGTGGGGGAAACCAGGCACAGCTGTTGCCATTGCTAGCATTTGTAAAAGTAGCACCTCATACTAAGAATCAGGAAAAATCTACTTGCCTGCAGATGCAATGAAATGACTGCTTGTATTTATATCAGTTCTTATAACACTGGGATAATCATTAAAGGAAAAATATCTGTATTTTTTGGGGGGAATGATCAGAGTATTCAAAATAGTGAACATGAAAATGAGGAGATGTGACAGAAGAGAAATATGCTAAACAGAGTATTGGTAACTATCAAAGTCTGGTCGAAAGAAATCACAGAGAAAGAATTCAGGGCTTTGGGAAAAGGCAGAGGATCCACACTTGAAAAAAGGTGAAAGCCTTTTCTTTATATCAGAACTACAGAGTGCTATAAACACATTGCACTTGATGAAACGGCGTTGTTGGCAAATTTATGGAATTCAACACATATTCAATAATATAAAATATTCACAAAATATTTAGGAAGCAATTCACTCATTACAGAGTATTGGGCCTGATATTTAGATGAGTAAATCAATGCTTTTAGATTTCTGGTTTTGATTCTTCTGGCTTTTTCTATTTCAGCAATTCTAGAGACAGTTAGGAATGTCAAAAATGTTGTATAGGGCTATTACTGCACATATAGAACGCTAAATGTGGGGGCTAGGAAAGAAAAGTGTGAAGAAGATTGCTGAAGTCCTTCCCCACTTCTGTGCTTATTTACCCTTAGTTTTAAGGGAAACTGTAACATTTTAATGTATTTTCCCCCTTTTTTCTAATCATCCATTTTATTCATAATTATGAAATGTTGTCCAAACAACTCCTAGAACAGTTCCTTAGAATCCATAACTGATAATATATCAGCAAACTGCTCTGTCACTTTGAAGGACAGGTTAGGACAAGAAGTGAAGAATAATATCTTTCCTTAATTGAATCTGCAAAGGGAATTCATGGTGGTTAATTAAAATGTGGTCTGGGCAATGACTTTTCTGTTGACAAAAGGAATTACAATATGAGCTGTACATTTTCTAAAAGAATAGGTCAGATTCAGATTATGTTCACATTGACATAATTGTAGAGTGTTTCTATTGATGCTAATTCATATTTATACCAGCCCTTCAGAATTAAAAATCCATTCAAGCATTTCTAGCAATACAGTGGGTCTTAGAATAGTGCTTGACACTGATTTAGTTTTAGAAGCAAAAGAAGTAAATGAGCAGCAAAGCTTCCTATAAATTGATATCAATTTATCCCTAATTTGTAGTTAAGGCAGAATACAATGGAGAAAACTTAAACTTATCATATTGTTGTAAAGTACATTTTTCATGGTAATAATTGATAAATAAAATTCACACTCAGGGAATTAGAATTACTAATAATGCAGAATTTGAAACAGCAGTAAAAATTGCAAGAAATCATATAACCCATCATTTAACCAGATATTTTCTTCAGTTTCAAAACAGCAAACTCTTTTTTTTTTAATATAATTTAACTTTCTTCAATGCTGGCAAAAACACTGATTTAGAAAATATTTGTTCTTACAGTTTGCGTTCCCCTGAGTTTTGTTGAGAACCGAAGGGCAAATAGAACATTTTATTTCGTTCAATATTTCTGGGGAAGAGCAAGTTTTTGGTTGTAGACAAGTGATATTGGCCTGTGGTCAGAAACAATAATGTCTTACATTTAATACTCTTGCTTCTTCTGCTCTGTAATACTTTTAATACTTTTTGTGCTCTTGGGTAGGCATGCCCTGAAAGCTACTTTTCTGCTGTCAGAGTTGGCAATTCTTTTGAAAGTTTCTTCCTGTGCATTGGGGCATATGTATAGACAAGTAAAAAACCCAAGTATTTCTATATGCAACACAATGTATCTATGATAGCCTTCCAACTCAAAGGGTTTACATGAGGATGGTTGGCAGCATAATGATAGGAGGATTGTTAATTAAGAACATCCATTTGGTATTAATTGGTTTCACACCACTTATAATATGAGACTGAAAAAAACTAGCCTGGTTACTTTTTGTGAGGAGGTCACTAAAGACTTGAGGTTTCCCATAATAAACTGTGCTTTGGTACGCACTTAGTTCTCTACACTCATATTTGTGCTTCAGCCAGAGACCCTCCACAAGCACATTGTCACCTCTGTGGAAGCTGCTGTCATAGAATTATGTGCATATGAAGGGGTTTTCCCCAGAACCCAAAGAAACACAACTGTGTTTTACCACCCTGTTTGTGAATGCAAAGATACCACCTCTCAGTTCAATTCATTCTCTCCATGTTCTCCATGGAGAACATTTAACTTTAGTATATTGAGTATTGGTTTGTTGTAATTCAGGGAATTCTGTCAAAGTCACAGTGATAAATTTCTGGAAAAATCCCTTTGCCCAGGATTCTTCTCCTGGAAAGCTAAGATGCCTCAGACAAAAAAAAGAAAACAATAATTATCTGATTTGCTTCTCCTGTGTTTTGCTCCTTTGGAATGTGTTTGGAGATTGTTTACTAACAGGTGGTTGTTTCATTGGTTTCATGTGAATTGTTTTGACTTATTGGCCAATCAGGGCCAAGCTGTGTTGAGACTGGAAAGAGTCTCGAGTTTTCATTATTATATTTTTAGCCTTCTGTAAGTATCCTTTCTGTATTCTTTAGTATAGTTTAGTGTAGTATTCTTTAATACAATATAGTATCATAAAATAATAAATTAGCCTTCTAAGAACATGGAGTCAGATTCATCATTCCTTCCTGCCACGGGGCACCCTGCAAATACAATACTGCATTGAATTCCATTCTGTGGTGTAGAGAATTCCTATCATTAGCCCTACATCCTCCTCCTCCTGTACAAACTTTAGTTTTACAATTACATTCCCTTTATTAGGAAAGATAAATCTCATATGTGGAGAGAACCTTTGAAATTATTAGGTGAGAATTTCTTGCCACTAACTGAAGCATTGAAGTAATATCAGAAACAAATTTTCTTCATAATATAAGATCATGGGATAGTTCAGGTTATAAGGGACTTGAGGAGGTGTCTCATCCAATCTCCTGCTCAAAGCAGGGTCGGCCTTGAAATTTGATCAGGCTGCTCAAGGCTTTGTCCTGTCTCACCTTAAAGCCCCCAAGGAGGGAGACTGCCCTGCATCCTTGGACCAACTGCTCCACCACTTGACCGTTTGACGTTACGATGAAAACATTTTCCCTTACATCCAGTTTGAACCTCTCTTGCCTCAATATACGCCCATTGTCCCTCAGCCTCCCAGTGTCCACCTCTGTGAAGCATACAGGCAGCAACTGACAGAACAAGAGGACACAGTCTCAAGCTGTGCCTAGGGAAATTTAGGTTGAATGATAGGGAAAAGTTTTTACTGAAAGAGTGATAAAGTACTGGAGTTGCCTACCCAGTGAGATAGTAGAGTCACCATCCCTGAATTTTTTTGAAAAAAGATTGGATGTGGCACTGACTAAATGGTTTAGTTGAGTTGTTAGGGCATGCGTTGGACTCAATGATCTTAAAGGTCTCTTCCAGTGATTCTGTGATTCTGTGATCCTGATGACCTCCTTAGAGGCATTGGGAGGCTACTATCAGGCTGCCTTGATCACCTTCTCTTCTCCAGGCTGAATAAAACTTCCCATGAGCTGACTCGAGTTTATCAATACCTGTCTTGTTTGGAGGTTAGGTGTGGTCAGAAAAGTGGATAAAACACTCTAGATGAGGTCCAATAAATGCTGAATGCAACGCTGCAAGTGCTTGCAGTCTCTGCTATAAGATATTCTAATGCCCTTGAATTACATAATCTATTATATTTCAGCTGTCATTAAATTGGAAATTCCTAGTTTTTCTTAGTGTGATTAGATCCTATTCATAACCAAGCTAAGGAATGATGACAGGATTTTACATGTAAGCAGAAGGTTTTACTGATTTTCCTATAAAATTTCCACGGCAGAAGGTAAATAATTACACCTTGGTCCCAAATCGTGGTGCCACTCTGACAGTGGACACAACTCCTCATTCCAATGCAACCCTTATTCTGCACTGACTCCTCACAAGGCTTGGGGTGGGAAAAAGATACTGTGCTGTGGGGGAAATGAATGGATCTTTTACTGAATTAGACCTATGTGCAAACTGTGATGTATGGATGAGTTCCCAGAAAAGACCAATCCATTTTATTCAGTACCCCATTATTCATATGAATTAAAGATGTAACTCTAATAACTCCACAGCTATCATTCAGTAGATTTAAGATCTTTGAAAAAAATACAAGATAAATCAGCAAAACTGACTGTGAAGCAGGACATAATATAAGCAAAGAGTGGCATTGATGGTGGCTACTTTAGAAATATAATTTGGTGGCCTTCTACAATATTGCCACAGATATAAAGGACTGATATTTCTACAATTCAAAGAAAGCATCAAATTGGTCTTAGAAGGTCAACACCTTGAAAAGTAGCTTTGCAGAGTTTAAATCTTTTTCCAGTGGAAATTCAACAGCAAACAACAAGTGCAAATGTTAATGGCACAAGCTCATTTCACTTTAGAAATGAATTGAAAGATAATAGGATTGGGCTTGCTGGAAGAGTGCAATCCATATTTTTCACAAAATGAGAATTAATTTTTATTATTTTAATTATGCTGCTGTAGTTTTGCCCTGTTCTCCATAGCCAGTTTTCAGTTCTCCTAAACATTTGCATTTCCAGCTCCTATGTAAATGCTTTCTTTTGTAAAAGCTCCCAAACCAACACCACAATTTCTCCATCATAAAACATTCTGCTGCTTGCTACTCTGGTCCTGAGGTTTTACAACTTTGAGCTCAGAGGGTTTTGACTGAATGCAAACCTTTGGCATTGCTGAGTGTCCATAATTATATATGTCTCCATGGTAACCACAGGAGAGAAAGTATAGCTGTATAATCCTTCTTAAGTAATACAATGTTATGTTTTTCTTGGTAGACAAAGAGATTCTAGCTAGTAATAAGCATATTAAGCAGCCTGTGAATATCAAAGTTGCACATATATTCCTTATCAGCAGAATGGAAATTGTTTTAGCAAAACTGAAATGTGTGTTGATACCTTAGGAATATAAGCACAAAATGTTTGGAGCTTCTGTTTTGAGTAAATCTGGGCAAACTAACTTCAGATTAATCGTTTTGGTAAATTTTCCTTTCTTTTAATCTCACAGTTTAATAGAAAAGTCATAACTAATCATGGCAATCTGGTTGCTTGCCAGAAAAGGGGCTAAGTTATTCCCTGACTAATCAAAATGGAATTTACATTCTTTTAATGTGCTATATTCCTGTGTGATAGCCTGAACTTGCTCATTTAAATGTTTCTGTACAGTGTAAATGATTCCAGAGCCAACATGAAATTGATGATACTGCTGTAGTTTTACGTAGGTTTTTTTTGTTTCTCATTTCTTTAATTATTTTTGGTTAGAAAAAATACAGACTATTTTGGACAACGTAATGACTGACATTTAAAAACCAAAAGTATCTGAACACCATTTTTGTTTTTATACTTTCCAGCTTTCATCCTCTGAATCTGGGTAAAGACTGCAGGAACTGTAAAACTGTTGTCATATTGACAGGAAACAGCAGAAGTTGCACAGCTCTGCAAGCAAAATTTAACCCAAGGCACACTTTGGCACTGATGCTTAAATAAAACAAGTTTTGTATGACTAATCCCTCCAGCATTCAGGGTCTGTAGAGGTACATATGTGGATAGAAAATAGGTGTACCAGAAGAGACACAAACTTGAAGAAAAATAAGATATTTTGTTGAAAAAGAAAAAATACATTTATAATACAGTCGATTTTTTTTCTAAAGGGAAATTCTTTTTCCAGTTTTCCATGAGTTCTCAGCATATTCCTAATGGGACATAAAAACTGAAGAAGGAATGTAAGCATAGGTTATGATCCCACAGCATTTTTTTCTCCTACTGCTGGCCCACAGAAATTTTTCATCTGTGGTTCCCAGCCATGAAAGTAATCCATTGAGTGGAAATTTTCTTTTTTTCTGTTCTTTGTTTTCCTTCCCATCTATGAGACACATTTGGTGTTTTGATGTCCTTCACAATGTCAGAGACTGATTATGCTTAGCACAGTTTCTATTTAAAAAAATAGGACAGTGAGTCTTCAAGTTAGGATTTTCTGACAACATTACTCTGTATGGTTTTTTTCTTCCTTTTTTTTCTGTCTTCACTCAGCCTTAGGGGGTGGGGGGTAGGGAGACAAGATAATTAAATAATTTAACAGTATTTTTCCCAATGATTTCATTATGAATTCAACAAGGATAAGAATGAGGCTCTAGGTCCTGAAGAACTTAATAATGAGAAATCTGTCATAGTAAAACCCTCACTGTAAACAGGGAAAGGTCCAGTGCCAAGTTCTGCAGCCTGCATGTATTGTCCCATTCCTGGGTGCATTCACAACACGTAGTCATGGAACCAGAATAATCTAGTCTGTGATGTGCCTTTTGCCAGCAATTTATCTTTGGAAGGAAGAGGCTATTCTGATAAATTAAATATTTCTGTGCCAGACCCAGAGCTAGTTGCTTTGTTCTCATTTTGTGTTGGCCTGGCAGTGCCACAGCAGGTTTCAGCATGCGAAGTTCACTGGCCCAGTAACTGTGATGACAGACAACAAAACCTACTGAAGTTAAAGGCTATTTAATAATAAATAGCAAGCCTTGAGTAGTTTTAACAATACACTTAGCAATATACTTTCAAATTTGTGGGAAATTTGTGTAGTTCTAGCAGGCTGCATGGGCTGGATGTCATTAAATTAAAATCTCTAAGAAACCTGTGGATCTGGAATTCCGTGTGTAGGAGGGAGTGAGATGGATGTAATTCAAGTATCATTCTTCAACAAATACTCAAAGAACTTGTATAAAAGTATCCATTAAGGCTCTCTGCTCTTTTTCTTAGTGGAGTCTAGCTCCTGGAAGAGAAATCAAGTATGGAACACATACCATTAACATAGGATGGAGGAAGAGACATTGGAAATAAAGGGCATTTCCATGCCTAGATGCCTTAACCTGCCACAGGATTCCCACATCTACCAGATACAGGAGAACTGTGGCTATAGGTGCTGCAGCCATCTATGTTGAAACTTGCAATAGATTCCATGTTGTCAGCAGAATAATTGATAGAAATTCCATCCAGACATCCCAGTTTATTCACCTCCTGGCTTGGACTTACCACAGGGTGGGAGGGAAGTTTCCAGTTAAAGTGCCACAAAGCCCAGACATTGTTTGGTGGACAAGAGTGTGTCACTAGAGCTGTGTGGTGTGTGCTTAACCTGTGATGCCCTGGGAGCTGCATCTGGAAAATAACTGGGTTTGTTTGGTCTTTTCCCATAGGCTGCACCATCATGTTAGAGATCTGGGGAAGTACTTAAGTGACATTCATCACAATTTCTAAAGAAAACTCTATGAAATATTATTTTCATGGTTCACTGTAAAATTTTCAATTGCTGATTAGCCATAATAGCATTTGTTAACATTACAGGTTTGGCACAAAGCCATTTGTTTTCCCTTATTTGAAAGGTGGTTGGGAAAATAACTTAAAATAAAGATTAAACATTATTTTTTAATTGGGTCACTCTATAATGCTTATTTTTTCATAAACAAATTAAAAGTTTTAAATGATGTAGGTATATGTACTGTACTATAGAGGATGTATTATCCAACTGTAATAATGAGATTTTTATTTGGGGTTTTTTCCTCTGAAGACAGCTAAGAAAAATCTCCGAGCTTCCCAAAACCACTCTTTCCAAAGAAACCACAATGTTACAGAGCCCTTTCATCATCCAGCATACAGTGCTGTACACACAAAAAATATATACTGTACTACTTTAAATTAATTCATATTTGCAGGAGACACAGTCTGTGTGAGTATGTGCAATTATGAAATGCAACTTTTTTTCCCTCTTGACATTTTTAGCTGCCTCACCCCTTTTATTTGAACACATACATATGGTGTGTGAGAGTGAGCAAGCTCTCTGTAAATGTTTGGAAGGAGCATCTGTCAGACAATAAAACTTACAAGGAAACATGTTTCTCATTTAAAGAGTATTCACTAGAACTATTTCAGTGTTGGAATCAGTTCATTTGTATAGCTTGGAGGCATTAATAAGAGCAAAGAACTGCAAAGGCACCAGAAAACTCAAACTGTTACTAAGAATCCAAGGTATTTTTAAAAAGCATTTTGTCTTTTCGGCATCTCAGTCTTCTGATATGGAATCTGAACCAGCTGACAGACAGGAAACCTCTGCTAGTCCATCCAGAGGGATTGCAAACAAGAAGATGGCACGATTTTTGCAAACCTGGAAAGTCTAAAGATTGCAATAATTGTTGGACCAAAGGGACCCTCTTCAGGCATAAATAGCAAGACTCCTACTGTCTTCTCTTGCAGACCAACTCAGCTGCCAGCAAAAGCAGGTGCTCTCCCCCTGCCAGTGCTCCAGAGGAATATTTAGTGAGTATTCATAGATATTTTTACAAACTAATGTATTATTAGTGATTTACTTAAGATTGTATAGTTTTCTCAAAGGACAAAGACATCTAAAAATCAGTTTTAAGGCTGTTATTTTAAACAATTGGTGGAGTTCAACAGTCTGATGCAATTACCATGTTAATTTAAAAACAAAATTTGCACAACCTATGACAGTAACTGTAAAAAAAATACTGATTTTAAAAATCTGTGTAGTTTAAACAATCTAAAGGAATTACAATGTTTTGAATTCACATTATGACAGCAAAGTAATTTATATAAATATGAAATCTATTTGACTTTAAATGTTATGCTATAAAACAGCCTTTGTAGAACACAAATTTAAAATAAATCATTTCTTTTGGCAAAGCAACCTGCAATTTAATCTTTAGAAGAATAAATATACCACTAATGTTTTCCACAGAAACAGTTGCTACTCTAATTAAATCAAGATGTGACTCTAATCAGATTTCAAAAGAAAATCAGAAACAGATTTTTCTCTGAGGTAGTACTATGGACCAGGATAAGATATTTTTATTTTCATTTTTTATTAGAAACACTTGTCCCAGGTAAAATTACAGGTTTGTAGTATATACCATGGAAATAACAAATCTGAAAGCATTATAGTAACATTTTCAGAAGCATAGCAATTTTTAGTGTTCCAGATATCTGCCTTCTCTTTGGCTATAACTTATGCCACATTACATTTTATTAGGTAACTGCTATTAATTTTTGAGTTTAGAGTGACTAATATGACTAATACTCTTTTTCTTTCTTTTCGTGTGGAAGGCAATGGAAAACCTGATGTTTGTCTACTGGTCCTGTAAAGTTATCTGGACAGTTCTTGTAACAATACTGGGTTATGCCAGCAGCCTGCCTGTGGGGGAGGATGCTCTTTGCACAGCAGAGGAACTTGCTAAGTACAGGATAATCTTCACAGGGAAATGGAGTCAGACTGCTTTCCCTAAGCAGTATCCACTTTACAGGCCCCCAGCACAGTGGTCATCCTTGCTAGGTAAGTGAAGTATGCACAGTACTAAGAGCCGATAAACCTCTTGACCTCTGTGGTCTCTTTTTCCTTAATAGTTATGTAAGATAAGTAATGAAAAAGGAAAAAAAAAAAAAAAAGCCAAAGTTATTAAGAATGAAATGCAGATATTGAAGTATCCACAATGTTCTCAAAAATCTCCGACTGTTTTCAATTGACTTCTGTTTTCAATTGGCTGCAGCTGAAAGAAGCAGAGATAAGCCAAATGTTTTAGTGTTCACTCAATTTTATACACATTTTTTTTAACCTCAGAAATAAAACAGAGAAAATTAAGAAATAGGGACATTCTAAATCAGACTTTTATGTCATGCCATGTATTCACTCAAATAGGTGTTACTCATAGTTCTGACTACAGCATGTGGAAAAAAAATGAATATGCCAGCAATGGTGTACGTGATTTTGCTGAAAAGGGTGAAGCATGGGCACTAATGAAAGAAATAGAAGAAGCTGGAGAGAAAATTCAGAGTGTACATGGAATCTTCTCTGCTCCTGCAATTTCCAGTGGTACAGGACAAACCTCAACTGAATTAGAAGCACATCCAAGACACCCCTTAGTAAGTAAATGTACATACTCATTTCAAAAGTTTATTTTACGTTACCAGCAACCAAAATTAAATATTTGAGTTCTCACTTGTAGAAACAGCACCAGGAAAAAGAATTACTAAAAAGCATGTCACACTGCAGGGAGCACTGTATAGCTTCTATAAAGTAGAAGGGCAAAATGACATTATTTCAAAAACTTTGGGTGAAAATTACTAAAGGCAGGACTGAAGCATTCCAAAGCAAGTGATGCAATCCTGATGGATCATTTTGTTTCATTAGGTTTCGTTCGTTGTACGAATTGTTCCAAGCCCTGACTGGTTTGTGGGCATTGACAGCCTAAATCTCTGTGAAGGAGATCACTGGATGGATGAAGTATCAGTAGATCTATTTCCATATGATGCTGGAACTGACAGTGGATTCACATTTTCCTCCCCAAACTTTGCCACTATTCCGCAGGACACAGTTACAGAGGTAGGTGCATGGGCACAGTTTAACACTTCATACTGCTATGTTTTGAGTTTTCCCTTTAAAAAATAGTGAAACTGATTGCAGTATTTGAGAGTGCTGATGCTCTCTATGTATGGATTTATTACACAGCTGATAAACCTACTGCTTTTGTTTATCTTCTGTATCTTTGAAATTGATTAGGTAAATGTAAATGGTTCATGAGTTTGTCTCTACATTTTCTGGAAAAGCTGACAATTTTTGCAAGTGATATTTAACAATCCTTAAAGTGCCAGGAAAATAAAAATACAAAAGTCCTGACATCACTAAATGTGAATCTAACCAGGAAAAATCTTAGTAGTGAATACTGCTGTGAGGAGGAGTTTTCAGTTGAAAGCACTGCTGAAACTTGAAGCTGCTACATTTGAGGGAAAGGACCAAAAGGAAAGCAGAGAACTTCACTGTGGTGACATTCCTTTCATTCTCTTTTTGCTCATTTCATCCTCTCTATGCCCTATACTTTGCTTTAGCCATTTAAGAGAGGTGGTAAATGAAGAGAGGTGGAAATGAACCATTTGATTCAAATGGTTTGAATACTATAAGTATTCACTAAATCCTTTCTTAAAGGTGCACAGCAACAAATGCTGTGCTAATGAGTAATGAGGAAAGAAAGAGAGAAGCATCTGGCCTTTCACATCCATATGGCAGCTCTTAAAGCATACCTAATATTATTGCTTAATACTCATGTATTCTTCTTGTAATAACATCCAGTTCCTTCTGTCAAATCTTTTCATACATTACTGTGTTTGCAGGACGTCCTACCACAGTCCTGTATCCAGTCAAGTGTCCTGATTAAAAATTCTGGGCTGACCAGCATAGTTACGTGAACTATGTATTCATAGAAACTGGTTGTATGGAAATTATTTGCCAAAAGGTATTAGCATGATTTACAAACATGATTTTACTGTTTCCTTCTTAGTTTTTTAATATTCCCCTTTTTATTTCACAGATCACTTGTTCCTCTCCAAGTCATCCAGCAAACTCATTTTATTATCCCAAACTCAAAATTTTGCCACCAATTGCTCAAGTAACAATGGTGAAAATAAAGAAAAGCCAGCTAGGTCTTTCTGCACCTTTTATTAATCTTCCAGCTAAAAGCAATGAAATAATAGACACTGTCTCAGGTAAGTGATTAGTAGATGTTCTCAATTCTGTTATTTCCATTCACTCAGAAGTATGTGGAAATCTGGAAGGTGATACGGATGAAACAGGTGATCAGGCAGAATATTCTCCTATCTGCACAGGAAGAGTTCCAGACTCACAAATGGGAAATAAAACAAGCCAGTCGACATAAAAGAGAATTCCTGAAAGAATAAGTAAGGGATTGCATATTTCAGCTGTGGTTCAAAGGACTGGGCTATATCCAGAGTAAGAGCTACCCAAGCCTTTGTATCAGTGTAGCTCAGTGAATTTTATAAGAAACAAATGACACTCAATCAGAATCAGCATTCCCACACTCTTTGCAACTTTGAAGTAAATATTCATCCTTAAGGTTTTACATGACAATGAAGCCAAGAACCATTATTGTTGTCTCTTTCTGGGTCAGATCTTGGCAGTTATATGCCAATTAATAAAATTAATACAATCTCATTGATTTGGACATATTTTCAATAGAAACATAAATCCTGATAACAAAAATAAAGTTCTCTCTCATTTTCATTTTCTTAAAAATACTAGCTAATAATCTTGAATAGATAGGAAATGTGGAAACTACTGGCTCAAGTCAATCATAAGGGTGATTTTCAAATCTCTGAATTAAATACATATATTGTTAACAAAATATTTGCTCTAAGGGACCAATGTATTCCCAAAAGAGTTGCCACATTCCAGGAGCTTTCTCCAGAAAGTCTGGAGATGGCATGTCTCTAGCACTGTGCTGGTCACCTCACAACCACTAAAATACAGCTCATTCTCTGCTCAGTTAATGTGTTATTATAATTTAATAAGTGTACTTATCAATTTATAGTGGTTTAATGTATTTGCATTAGTAAACAATACATATCCAAAGTGAGTGTTACACATCTCATTTACAGTTATATGCTCTTCCCATAAGATTTGAAAGGAACGTTTGGCACTGTTCATGATATAAATTTAAAACTGCATTTAAAGTATAGTATTTCAAAAATAATTTTTAATCACAAATCCCCACTTTCTTGTATATGAACCAGTACATTAAACCAGTTTAAAAACTCATTCTGGAATCAAAAGGGCAGATTTAATTACCAGAGGTCAAGCAGTGTCCCTCATTCCCTCTAGAAACCTAGGAATGAGTGATGACAGCAGAACTGGTGAGTTCACTGTAATGCCAGAAATTTATACCAGGTGTCACATGTTTAGTGTGGCATTAAAGGATGGGCTTGTGCACACCTCTTTTACCCACAAAAGCTGTAACAGGCAGTTTTGATGCCTGTGACAAGCAGTATATTAATTTAACCTGCTAAGGAATATTCACCTACTTATTATGATTTTAGATAGAAGCATACATTATGGATAGTACTTCAGCGTTTCTAACTTCTTTTCTTGCACTGAATGAAAATTATATTGAAATCCTTTCAGCATTAGAAAGCTTCTAGTGATAGTATATCCTTATTGGCAAAGGGAAGAGGAGTGTACACACCAAAAAATAGCAAGATGATAAAAAAATAGGACTTTATTTCCAAAGCAAATTGGAACTAAAGTAAAATGGAGTTTGATATGAACAACTCTAGGAACAATAGCTGTCTGCAAAGAAATATAAATATACTTAAATAAACCAGAGAAAAGCTTTAATCTCAGTGTTTTAGTTAGTCATGAAAAGGAAAATTAGTTATAAAAATTGACAGTAAATATTTTCGAATTCAATCTTTTGAGTACAATCATTTTAAGCATAGTTTTCTTTTAAGGAATTCTGTATTTTCAAGACATAATATGCTTCAGAACTGATATAATACCTCAGACAGGCTCTAGACTGCAATAACAATAATACCAACGAGTTTAGGAGCTGAAACCAGATTTTTTTTTTTTTTTAACTTATGAGACAGCACACTGATTTGATGGATATCATATGTATTTTGTATAAGAAAGGATGCTGTTTGATGATCATTCCTTAATGCTTTTCCAACTGTGTATTTGACTTAAGTACAACTTGATGTAAAGCTCCCTCTTTGCTGTGTGTGTTGCAGAAACACCCCTGGACTGTGAGGTTTCACAATGGTCTTCCTGGGGGCTCTGCAGAGGGGTCTGCAGAGAAACAGGGACCAAGATCAGAACTCGTTTTGTACTTCTTCAACCTGCCAATAATGGAATGCCTTGTCCAAACCTGGATGAAGAAACAGGATGTGAACCAGAAAATTGTGTCTGAAATAAAGAAAAGATAATAATTAAGATAATTTAAAAGTAGGATAAGTTTGAATCTAAACTACATGTCAATCAATGCCCTTTATCATTTGGATACACTGCACTATTTTGCTGAAAAGCTGCATTAGAGTGGGTTTGAAAGTTTTTATTTAATATCAAGATTTTGGGGGGTTAAATTCTTAAGGTTTTGTAGGACAACAGTATTGGATAATTTAAAGAACAAAAACCCCCAAACAAATCCTTCCTCCAAATACACTGTAAGTTCTTGGAGTACCCTCTAGTGGCAGAAAAGAAGACATTTGGAAAGATTGTACTTCACATTTTTACTTCACAGTAAAAATCTTTCAATCACAAAGTCTAAACTAATAACCTCCTTAAATAATGTAATTTGTTTATCTACACCTATTTATACCTAGAATATAGTTTTTTCCTCTAAATTATGTTTTTATAATTTATTGGCATTTTTGTCATCTTTCTAACCTTGCTTAATGTGCATTTCTTCAGAAACTACTTACAAAAGTCAGAGTGACCAGATGTTTGCAGTGTGGTTAAGACAATAATGGAACTGAGTAAACTTGTCTTGAGACTTTTGAATATATGAAAATGTCCTTTTATTTTTCTTTCTCAAAAGTGAGAAGAATAACTGCCATGAGGACACTCAGCCAACAAAATTACTAGAAAAAAATCTGAAGTGTGGATAGTAGTAGAAAACATCTGAGCTGAATTAAAAGTGTTACCTGAGATTCAAAAACTGATTGTTGGTGTGTGTCCCTCATTAGACAACTTTAATCTCAAAGTTAACACTGTTGACCATAACATAAATTATATCATTAACCTTATATATGCAGTAATTGTGTCCATGTTTCTTTATATGTGTTTGCTGCTATTTGTGTATATATCACCTAAAATTAAGGTATGCACAACTCTAACAAAACACATGTTAGAAACTGTTCTTGACTGCAAGTTTTAATGCTCAAATGACTTATAAAATGAATGCAACATATGGCCTATGAAGAGCTGTGACTACCAACTAGGAAACGAATTTTGGAATAATACTTATTCAATAGAATAAGTTTAAAGTCAGCTCACAAAACTTTTACAGCACACTGAAATTTTACAACTATACAGCACAGGTATTGAACAGGAGAGTTGATTTGTTGTTTTCCAGAATATGCCAATACAAGATAATTTCTCTTGTCCTTAAAGGAGCACGCTGTATTCTCCATAGAGCTGAAACATTTAAACATTTCTCTGTATTTCTTTTTCCAGGAGAGATATCTTGCAAAGACACAAATAAATTTGAAACTTTTATCAGACAAGACTTCACTGGTCCTGCAAATGCTGATAAATACACAATTGTTAGAACTAAGTGTAGGAATTTCTGCTCTTCTCATATTCTTCAGATTCCCACTGTTGTCTGTTGTTCAAAATTGTTCCACTTACTCCGGTCATCATACCTATTTTTTTAAGTTCCCCCTATTTCCACTCTATAATGTGTGTAATGTAGTGTTACTACACTATTCTGTGTTTAGTTAATTGTTAGAATTTTTCTTTTTGTATTAGTTTTAACCATTCTGTGTTTTCTGTTACACTTATTTACTACCTGTTTACACATTTATCATCATATCAGAAAACATAACCATATATTGCAGTATATATTTAAATATTTTCAGAGGGTAGGAGCTTATTTCAAATTGATAGCCAAGAGACAAATTAGGCTCAATAAAGTTTTAGGGCAGATATCAAATGCAATTCTAAATTATGCCTTAGGAAAACCAAACTCAAAACCCACAAGGTATTCTTTGAGGTACTTTCCTGGAAATTCTCTAAACACTACAGCTTTTCTTCTTCACATGCCCAGAATAAATTAAGGTCCAGACCCAGTAAAAGAATACCTGCATTTGTATTAACATACATGACCTGAAACTTGGATTTCAGTCCTACAAGATTTACTTTGAGTGAAGGAGTCCCAGTGTTTGCTCAAACTCTTGGAGACAAAAGTTTTCCAAAGGACAGTGGAAAAGAAAGGATGAGGTAAGGACAAGGAGTAGAAAGAGAATATGCAACCAGCACACCTCAGAAAACTCCAGTCAGTGATACATAACTTTACTATTTTAGGGTGTTTACATACGTGACTATTCACTGCATCTTCCTTCAAAAACAAGTTTCCTATGCAGCCAGTTACCTGGATATGAGGGTTTTTGTAAGCGGTAAATTCAGGAGACCTTGGTAAATATATTCTTTAAGGATGCCTCTGTGCATTGCTTGGCCATAAATATAATTCCAGGTGTTTCCTTTGGAAACCACAGGGATGGAGCCATTATTTGGCAAGACTGTGGATACAGTGAATGAAACGCATTCTAGTGATGGAGCACATTTCTGATAGTATTTATCTATTAAACTGATTAGTGAGGTATATTATCCCTGCACAGATATTGTTAGGACTTTGTAGCTTCAGCAGCCTTGGAATTCCCTTAAAGATTTTGGGACCAGGAAGAAACATAGAGAAGCTCTTCCTTCCTTTTCCCTTGTATCTCATGTTACAGATGGTTGGCAACCAAGATGCTGAGGTCCAAAATACATGAGATTTAGGGAAGGAAATAGGCAAATTAATTCCTGGGTTAAGCTAATCTCAGAAAGCACTTTGGACAGAAGCTTGAAATGGATTTGTAAAGACAATTCCTTTCAAGAATATCTCACAGAAAGAATCAGCTTTGATGCCTTGGCAGATGTCCTTGCAGAATGAAAGATGTGGTTAATGGTAAAATGTAGCAACAAAAAAGTCACCACAGAATTAAACTGTGGTCCTACAAAAATAATCAACATGAAATTAATCTCCTATAATGGAATAAGTGTGAAAACAAAATATCTGAGACTATCTGATGCTATTTAAGGCAAAGTTTCATTTCATTATATTCCCAGTCACAGGTAATTGAAGCACATTGGGAATAACTGATCTGTCATGAATGATCCAACATAATAAAGTAACTCAGACTATTTCATGACAATATTTAACACTCCCAAGAAATAAATCTAACAATACAGCAATTCTCGTATCAGCCAGATGTTGTTCAATGGGATTTTTGTAGTATGCAGAAGTTGTGTCCATTACAATTTACAGAACTCTGAATGACTGAGATAAAAGCTCTCTGGATGCTTCACAACAACCTGATTACTTAGAGACTGAATTATTTTTCTTTGCTTGAAGTCCAGCAGCCCTACTATGCCAGCATTTGCTAGACAAAAGTATGGAAGAAATGTGTCTCTTCCAATGGGTCTGGGCAGAGTGAAGGATTAAGTGGTGTCACTTTGAATATCTTGTGTTCTACCACTGGAATGCAGAACTTTAGAAGCCACAAGTACTCAACAAAAAGCTAAAAAGATGAAAGGTCAAGTAGCTCACAACCTGCAGACAAACCTATATTTCCTGCAGGTATGACTATGGCATGGGAATTTATGCAGGTGCATGACAGTCAACATCTCATGTGGTACAGGGGCAAAAGTCCAATATTATGATCAGATCCTGTATAATGGATAACTGCTGAAGTAGTAAAGGAGTCCTAACATCCCCCTTGACATTCCTAAGGATTTAACAGCCATGAGATGCAATCTTTATCCCTCCATCCTTAGCCTTAGGAGTCAAAGCTGTAACGTGTAAGGAATCAGTTCTCATCATCTGACAACCTTTCAATATGGGGTGATGGGTGATGGGTGATTTTTGGATGTGAACTATTACTTGTGCTACAACTTCCATGAAGATGCTCCATGCTGTGAAATGGAGTGGACCCAGGATGGTCCTAAGCCTGTACCACTGTTACACAGACATTCCTTTATTGAGACAACTTCATAGATGGCAGGTGCAGTGAAGGGTAATAAACACAAATCAGTCCTTCTTTTGCAGATGTGAAATAATCCATTAGGAGTTTACTCCAAAATTTTTATTTAGGTTACAGATATATCAGAAGATGAAGGGCTGTGCACCCTTCTTCCTTGACACAAGAAAAATATGTGCTGTGGTGCAATTGGGATAATATAAATATTATGAGGAAAGAGAGGTCCTCCTGGTGGGAAATGATCCCACAGGTGGGTCCTCCCTGCTGGAAATGACCACTCATGCCCACCTTTCAGACAGAGTGATCTCCATTTATAGGACAAGGAACATTTGAGGGATAAATGAGTTTGTCATCAGACATACACATTGGTCGATATTAGTACAAAGAATAAAAATAAGAACCTCAATCACTGTTTGATTCATACCATAACTTTCTTCAGAGAAGGTATTAGGAAGTATCTAAGAAATAGTCATTCCTATATTAAAAATCTTATTCTGAAAGTGTTCATTTTTCCCTGCAACATCATATTCACTAATGTTATTTAATTATTTAATGGATTATTTGATTATTATTCAAGAACTTATTCAAGTTCCTTCGACTTCTTTAGAGTTCTCTTATGTAGTGCCTGTGGGTTTTAATCAGGTGCCTACATTTGTACAATGATTTAGGATGGAAATTAAAAATTTGCTTAATAAAGGAGGGGTGAAGCTCTGGAATAATCACCCAGAACTGATGGGAAATAATAACTTAATTGAAGTAGAAAATATAGCAGTTTATGGAAAGAGGTAGTCAAAGTAGTTGCCTACAGAAATCTAGGATACTGATCTCAAGCACCTGAGAGGCCCTTTCAGTTTCATGCTCTTCTAAGTGTATAAAATAAATTTTAATCTAGATGCTGGGAAAGAAGAAAGAATTTTAAAGGTGTCTTTTCCATGTTATCTCATTCTCCAGAACATGCTGTAGTTATTTATAAATGTGTAACCACCAGCTGCCTTTTCTCACAGGTTTTTTTCTCTCTGAAAAATACTCTGATAAGCAGCAAACAAGGAACAACCACAGGACTACAGTCATTTGTATGTAACTATCTTCAAAAGCAGTACAGCAGGGATATATAAAAAACATGAAAAGCAAATTAATAGGATTTCTTATGAACTTTTGGATTTCTTTTTCACTTGCTTTGTATTTTCACATTGGAGAAAGAGAAGAGAAATGCATAATTGAAGATATTCCCAGCGACACCCTGGTAGTTGGTAGGTACCTGTCAATGCTTTATGATGATCTAACCCAGGCAATAACAAAGATAACTGGAAATGTAACAGCAATTTCTGTGACTGATGAATATGGTAAAAGAACAGAAAAGGACACTCTGAAAATAACTCCCTGCACCAGGGATTAGGTTTAAAGTCCTCAAACATTGTGTGTGTACATCACACAAAGAAAAGCAGGCTTTCAGAGTGCTTTACTGACTAAACAGAGAAAAAGAATGTTTTTAATTCTACAGCTGTGGAATTGCTGCTTCCATGTGTGCTTCTGCACTTTCTGACTGATGTACTCATTCATATCAGAATTTCTGTAACACAGTTTTCCCCATATGAATGGGAAAGTTTCATTTGATAAGTGCTGGTGTGAAAAGAGACAATTCACGATGCACTGAAGTTTCATTTCTCCTCTGATACGAGAAGCACATTAAATTAATCTACAAGACTGTAAATGTAAGATTTCAAGGGGATAGTAAAAAATAATACGAATGAATCTTTTTTTTTTTAATAATATGATAAGAGTGAAAGACAATCCATAAAATGTAATTTGAGTACAGCACATTATGCTTTTGGAGGTCTCAGTGTGCCTTCTAGAGGTTGATCTTCCCAGAGCATTAGAAGTAATTAGAAAGTTTTTCCTGTTAATTAACCCTTTTTTGTAGTACTTTAGAACATTTTCTAGTATAGTAAAAATTTATTGCATTTGACTCTGTTATGAAGTAGCCCTGAACAATATTAATCATAAACACATTAAAAAGATTTCTATTTCTATTTTACCTGAAAAAGTGTCAAAGGTGTTTAATGTTAAGCCATGTTTTACTTAACAGATTTATCTCTGTTTTTATTCAGGGAATTACAAAGTACAACGCTGGGATTTACATACACGTGACTTTCTTGAATCTGCTCCTGGTTTGGGAATGTTTGTGACTGTCACAAGTCCTACTGGTGAGGTAAAAATGCTTTATGAATGTTTCTCCATGATTTATGACTTCTGGTACTGGCAGGCAGCACTATCTAAAAAAAAAAGACACTTCTGAGGAAGAAGTAAAACTACAGTCTACCAGCTAGTTCAGCATTTTGATGCTGAAAGATAAAAGTAAAAATAATTATAATAGTTGATAAATATGTGTATGGACAATTTTTGCATTAGTACCAGATTTGGGAAACAGCGTCAATAAGAAGAATTAGTGACAACTGAGAAAACAAGTTAAATGAAAAATAAAACCCCAAAATTCACAAATGAAGTAAGATGGTACAGAATCCACTTGAGCAGCAGAAAGGAGTGCTGATGATAAACAAAACTCAAAGTCACCAAGGCTGCTCATAGCCCTCAAGCAGAGCAGCTGCCTGAGGTCTGAGTTTTTCCAGCACTGGACAACTTATGTCCCTACCTAAGCAAGGTGTCAGTTTTCAGACTTTGAATGCTTTAGAGAGCATTGGCTTTTGTACATTGCAAAATTCTGTAATATTTTCATGTTCACTGTGAGCTAAAATTGTTTCATTTTCTCTAAATGTGCTCTGAAATTTGGATAAATTTAATGATGTCAGCAGCTTAACTGATTCCTTTTTGCATTCAATTCACAGTATTGTTTTTTTAATTTTTTTATTGGCAGTCATAAATTACAAACCCAATGCATATATCTAAATTGCAGGTACTGTTGTCAAAACTGTATGGGCCACAAGGGACCTTTACTTTTACATCCTACATCTCTGGGGAGCATATCATCTGTTTCCAGTCTAACTCCACAAGGTTTGCAGTGACTGCAGGAAGTAAACTGGTAGGTGTATTT
Source organism: Calcarius lapponicus (assembly GCA_039654755.1). Lineage (NCBI taxonomy): Eukaryota > Metazoa > Chordata > Aves > Passeriformes > Fringillidae > Calcarius > Calcarius lapponicus. Next base: position 8,262,866 of record CM077466.1, read on the forward strand.
CCTAAATAGTCGTTGCTGTAACAGTACAAATCATTACCAATAGCAGAGATTTCAAACTGGATTAGAAGTTGGTCTAACTTCTAGCAGAGAATTCAACATTTTTTAGTGATTAAAGATAGCAAACACAGAATTAGGCAGATAAAAAGACAGGAAGACTGCTCTGACATTTTAAAAGTCAGCATTCAAGAGGCAGGACTAAGGATAGAGAGATTTAATGTTTGTAATGTGCTTTGAATGTGAAAGATTCTGATCATTAAGAATAACTAATTTGGATCAAAAGCACAAATATGTAAGATTGACTGACACAAGCATTTGACATAAAGATATTCCATGTATTCACTAACTTAGATTGGATTGCCAACAAAAATGTAACATTTTAGTTTTTGAAAGATATTAAAATGAAGAATATGTCAGCATATTTGTTATTGTCTACTCCCAGCAAAGTTGGTTTTAATGCAGATTTGTGGGGGGGAAAAAAGACATCAGAGGTGATAGCATGGCTCTAAAAATTTTTTTTTACAGTAAAGAATTATAAATACTGTTTTGAAATTTTATCTATTTGCTGCTTCCTGAAACCAGGAGAGAAATACTCTCTAGAGTGGTTTGTGGCTTTTTCTCTCCAGAGAAAAAAGAATTAAATAACCAGCTAAATATAAACATCTTCTAAGTGAGTTAAGGTAAGCTAAATCTCATCCTAGCTGTGCACTTTGGAAACATGTAGATAACACAGAAATAACAATACTGGAGTAGGTTTATTACACTGGAATAACAAGGTGTTCTTACAGGCTGATTGATAGAAATTAATGGAAATTTAATCATATACATTGCAAAAGCAATTAGCTCTAATCATAAAAAAAAAAAAAATTGTGGAGCTTATCAACTAGAGAGAGTAAAGGGGATAAAGCTTTGGTTGGTCACAGTTAACTATGCACCATGAATGTGATTCTGAAGATGTGCAGGTGATTTTATCTGGAATAGATGGGGGTGTATTAGCATTATTTTACATGATACATGCACCATGTAGAGCTCTCACCATCCTATGTAAAAGAAGCCAAGGGATGCAGGGAAGGAGAACTTTAATATCACAAATAGTAAATAATGCTGTTTGTTTGAGAACACAGAAATAAATATTATCCTTTCTATTTATATCTGGAGGAATAAAGATCACAAAAGGAAAAACATTCTTTAGTGAAGGTAAATCTTTAACTGTTCCTTGTAAGAACCATATGGTTATCTGAACTCATTAAAAAAAAAAACCAAAGAAATTAATGGACCACAAGGTTGTGAGGTGGATTCCTACCTATTACAGTTAGGTAACTTCAAGACAACTGCAAGAAAATACACTTTTCATTTGTGGCTGATCTATGAGCAGACCTAACTTCTATTACAGTAATATCAATTTCTAGGCTTTTGAAGATGCTTTGTTTGGCTAAAACCTTTTTATTTTCTCTTAGGTACTAACTGGCTTATAGGAGAAGGTTCTACTAGTTTTAGTAGAATTTTTCATGCATGCCAAAATAAGTTGCATAACATTGCAAGTCCCGTTCTTCTCTCTTCTTTCCGTGGTTGTGTTGCTTAGCTGGCTTGAGGCATTTTTGCTATAGATCGATCATAGCCTGGAGGATATTGGGAGATATTCCAACTTGGATAAATAATGTGAAGAAAAGAGTTATGTGAGGGAATCTAGAAGTGCATTTGTAAAAAGCCTCCAACAGTACTATTAAAAATTGTAATTTCTGCAATATCAGGATGAAAAGTGAAATATAATGAGCAGTCCTTTTTTTTAAACTATTTTGGGGAAAGGCATCATTTTAATGGCAGTTGAACCAATACTAGCATAAAATAATGCCCTAACATTAGTGAAGATTGTAAATTTTTATAGCTAATTTAAAAATAAAATTAAGAAACCCTTCAAATTTTCCACCTGATTCCAAATTTAGGAGGAATTCTAATTTTTCTAAGCAATTAAAACTATTTTCTTGCAATGATCTTAGGGGGAAATTTTCCATTGTTTTATTTTTATTCTAAGGAACTTTGAAAAAGCAGAAGATACATTAATGAGAACATTTTTTTCTTTTTGCAGCGCATCCACTTGGACATCAGAGTTGGAGAACATTTTTTGGATGAATCTGCTATTCAAGCCAAAGACAAAGTGAATGAAGTTAATATCAGACTAGAGCATCTAATTGAGCAAATTCATCATGTAACCAGAGAACAAGAGTATGAAAGAGTATGTATGTCCCCTAATGTAAATGTTAAAAATATTGTACATAGGCTTATTGATTTATGAAGTATTATGAGGTTTATTATCCAATTGCAGTGCTGTTTTTAACTAACTCATAAAAATCTATCGATATTTAACCAAAATAGTCTCCATTACCTTGCACAATATTTTTAAGTGGTTACATAAAACTGTTAATCACTGTGGGCTCACGCTTGTAGCAACAGGTGTTATTTTCTAGCAGCAGGTGTTATTTTAAAGCAGGATTTTCCAAGCAGAGTTTTCTTGGTCAGACTTGGCCACAGCAGCCAAGCTGGTGGCAGGTACCATTGTGGATGATGCTGTTATTTCTACATTGCCCTGGGTGCACAAACTCCATTGAGTGGGAAGGAGATGACTGAGTGTATATTTATATATCCCCATGAAGTGTGCATTTATATATCCCTTCTTCAAACAAGTGTACACCCAGTCACTTTTCTATATGCACGCCGTTAGACTGAGAAATGTATCAACTCATTACCCAAAACTCGTTACCCAGTTTGAAATGTATCAACTCTTTACCCAAAAACAGAAAATTGGCTGCAAAAGAGCTCTCGACAGCAAATTATATAAACCTAAACAGGTTAAAATCTGTACTGATGGAACATGTTTTGCACAATACATCTTCTGTGAGCAAGGGAAGCTCTGTTTGCCTTCCTGCTTCAGGATGCAGTGTGCCTGCTTCTCAGTTTTGATTTGTGAAGATATCCACCACACAGATAAGTACAAACCTTCATTTTTACCCACATGGAAAAATGGTTTTGTTCACCACAATGCAGAAGAGGGATGCCTTTCTGGTTACCATGAAACATATAGATGCCAAAAGGTAATAATTATGCTTTTCCTTTATTCTCTAGGAGCGTGAAGAAAAATTTCGGAAAACAAGTGAAGAAACCAACAGCAATATTTTGTGGTGGGCTATAGTACAAACACTAATCCTCATCTCTGTTGGAATCTGGCAAATCAAATCTCTCAGAGATTTCTTCATATCTAAGAAGCTTGTTTAAGTTCTATAAAGTCAATGCACAGATTCAAAAATTGCTCATCATGTAACACTGAACATCTACAGAAACTCTGCACCTACGAGAAAATTGTTTTTATAGAATTCTCAACCTTCTCTCATCTTCTGCTCTAACTCTGGTTTCTCCAGCTAGGTCACAGCCTCTGTCACCCCCTCACATTTTGCTCCTTGAATCCCATCTTTTATCATTTTCTTTCTACATGTACAGATGTAAAGCCAAATACAGAAGGAGTCAGTGACTAAGGCAGAATTTAAGTTCAGTACTTAATGAAGAATATTTAATTTAGTTTAAATCTAGAATACAAATCTAAAATAAAGCTTCCTAAGATTTTAAATTACTCTGCTTGCTGAGTAATCTTATTTGGCACTACCATGAACAGTTCAACACTTCAGTCTGACTAGGATTCAGATAGTAAACAGAGAAATAAACACATCCCCTGTGGTGTTTAATTGGGTGAGAGTGCCTTGAACTCAATCTATGTATGTGTAACACCTAAATGTAATTGTGAATGCTTTCTTGTAAAATATTCAGAGTTTGAACTGATCAGTGGTGGCAGCAATTATCATAGGAGAGACCCAAACAAGCAATCTGGAATTATACTTTTTCTTCCAGAAAAGCCCTTAACATTAGGCTATGGAATTGATGATGATCAGATGTCTGCCGCAGTTGTTTATGTAAATTACAGTCTTTATGAAATATGCCAAAGAAACCCAAATTATTTGGTTTCTTGGTAAACAACGCCAATTTTATTTTAATTCATCCCTGCACTAAATGTTTCTGTGTTGAAAATTTTTATGATTTTAATTATTTAGCAACTTTATTATGACTGCCTACAGACGTTACCAGTTTTTGACTTAATTTTCCATTTTACTTATTGCAGCTTGGTTGCATATACCTTTATGCCCTAATTTAGCTAGTTTATGTACAAATAGCAGTGTCAAGTCAATTACAAGTCAAAGGCTGTGGTTAAAATTCCAGATAATTAGCTAGACAAAGCAGCAGTAGTAGAAGGAAGGAGCTGGAGGTGATTACATACAAATACATGGAAGTTTCTAGAGCACTGTGATATCAGAATATTGTGGTTTGTTTTCCTACCCATCTTTTCAGACCCTTTGCTGGTTTAAAAGGTAGTGAAAGGTGAAATATCTGTAGACCAATTATTGTTCTAAAGGCACTGCTTTCTTTTGTTTTTCTATCTTCTCGCCTGTTGCTTTCTTTAGCAAGGAAATGACACTTTCCTTTAAGTCTACTTATATTTCCAGCATGGGAGTTAAAAGACAGCTGGTAGTACGTGAGAATCAATAAAATTGATATAAAGTAGAGACAAAAAGCAATGTTCCAGGGACCAAATCAATCCAAATAAAATCTCATAAAGCTACTCACTGCATTGTGTCCTATATTTAAAAATTTGGATACTTCAGAGGTGCCACTTTGAATGACCAGTTTGTAAGTGTTATTAAATTCACTTCTATAGAGCACTCACTCACAACATGTCTTGTAATAACATCTTTGGTGGTGGGTAAGAAGGAATTATGTGTTAAAACCATATGGTATATGAAGTCCAAGGAGAAAGTAATAAAGTGTTGCGACAAAGTTGTGGCTCAGACTTTAGCTGATATTTAGTGTAAGGCTCCTAACCACATCCCAGTGACAAACATAACTCATTTCCCTTACAATACACTCCAGCTGGTAATCCAGGACAAGCAACAGTTCAGAATTCAAAAAGAGCTGATCATGTTTCACCATATTAATTAGGTCTATACTCAAAGAGTATAGACTCAGCACTGAGACTTGGGTGTCTTGAATATAACTTGTGATTGCTTAGTTCTTTACTACTACTAATGGTACTATTATTAAGAATAATCACCATCATCATATTATCATCATCATCTTTGCTTTTAGGAAATGTTTTCACTCTCTTTCAAGATTTTTAATTAACTCCATAAAGCACAAGCTGACTCACAGCTCTTTTGGGAAGCACTTTGAGGGCAGAAGCCTTTGCAGAAATTAAAAGCTTCCTCTGCAGTTCGTGGCTCTGTCACCCCCAGAGCGACAGTCTGCACTGCAGCTAAGTCTGTAGGGGACTTTCTGCCTAAAATTTTCCTCACGGAACACTAGCAAGCCATGGGGTCCTTTTTTTGTCTAAGAAATGAACATCAAATCTCCTTGTTTTGCTCTTTTTCCTCAACAGAAGATGCTACGGCAAACCTGTGATAGCGAATTAACAAACTTCTTGGATTCTTGCATTTGAAAGAGTGAAATCCACAATTATTTTCTCTGCTTTTCTTTTTTTTTTTCCTCCCATCTGCTGGCCGGAGAGGAGCGACCAGGGCGGGGCTCCTGCTGAAGCCCCTGCCCGAAGCGCTGTGGGTGCAGCTCTGTTCCCCACGTTTGGGGACGGCGAATCTCTCAGAGCACCGTCTGTGTCGGCACCGCTCCACTTTGCTAGTGAGAGGCCAGAAAAAAACAAATTTTATTGGGGGGTGTGTGTGAGGACCAGACTCTGCCGCCCTGAGGCCCCGCGGCGGGAGGGGCGCGGGCCGCGCTGCCCTCAGGGCCGCCTCAGCGGCCGGGACATGGCGGGGACGCCCCCGCGGGGCTCGGCCTGAGGACGAGCGGCTGTGCCCCAGCCCCGGGGCGCCGCCGGGCCCTCCTGCCCCGCCGCCCCATGGCCGTGCCCGTCTTCTGCAACTCCTGCCTGTGCGAGCCCCGCACCCCCACGCCGCGGTTCTGCCTCACCAGCTGCGGCCACGTTTTCTGTGAGGTTTGCCTGCAGAAAGGTAATAATGGCTGCTGGGGCGCGCCCGGCGGGGCGGGTTGTGCTGCGTGCACACATCCACCTCAAACATTGCTGTTTCTCACCCGCCGTGGAAAAAAAGCAAGCCCTGAGCACTTTTAAGAATGTTACTGATAAGCCTTTCCAGTCCTTGCTGTTGATTCGCTTTGAACAGTAAAACTGTGTCCACTTCCAGGTGGATGTGGTTTTGAGAGCAAGCCTTGGGCACACGCGATGGAGGCTTTAATAAAACTGGATTCTGAATGCTTATGATCCATAATTTTGTAAAAAAAACCAACCCACAAATAGATGCCTTTTTGTTCTGGAAAATTTGGGAAAAATAATGTTTTTCTCCTTAGTGAAAGAGCAATTGGAAAAACGTAGGATTCGTTTAGGGTAGGTTTTGGAAGTAGTTTTAATAAGTTTTGTGGCTCAGTATTGTTTCTGAAGACACTCAGCAGCATGAGGGAAGATTGGAGGTGATGTTTTGAAGCTCTTGTGTTATGTACAATTCCAGAGTTATATTCTGGGACTCGTTGAAGCTTGGTTTTTGTAAGGGCACATGGTAGAAATGATCAATCTGTATTCTATAGCTAAAAGCTTTTGACTAGATGTTTTCACAGGGTTGCTGTTGAGGATAGAGGATCATAAAATGCAGTCTCTGCAGCTTGCAGGCCCCTAGAACATGAACATCTTTCCTCTCTTCTCTTAATATTGTCTGGCAGAAAAACAGATGAGAGATGATGTATCTTTTTGCTGTGAATTCAGTAGTAATGAGATTTAAAATGTATTTAAAGATGTTTATAAACATTGATCCTTAGAATCTTCAGAAAGGCAGTAGCTAGTAGAATTATAAATTATAAATATTGAAATAATGTGCATTTGCTATAGATATTTTCTAATATGTTTGCAGATAAAGAGTTTAAAAGTCATAAAGTTTTTAAAAGTGATTTTATTGTTTTCTCACTGGAGGAATTCAAAAGGCAAAATTACTAATTTCTTGACATTTGGGTTTCATGTATTTTGTTGGGACAACCCAACTGTGCCCCAGTCTAAAAAGCCATATATCAGATTGACTGTAAGTCATCAGTGCACTTAAGCATACATTTAATTAAGCCAGGCAAGTAGTCCTATTTAAATCAAGGGAACTAAAAGTCACCTGCATTCTGTGACACTAATGATACTCTTAAAATCATTTACATGAATGCTTATTTACAGGAGTAAGACCTGATGACATTCACATACATTTTTCCTGCACAACTCAGTGTAATGGTTATAGAATCAAATTCTTTATTCATGTTTATTCATATTTCTTGTGTAACCTCCAGATTTCTTCCACAAGCTCCAGAGGTTTAGGCATCGCAATATATTTACAATGTATTCAATATATATTCAGTTTGATCTATATTTTAAATGTGTCTTTACCTTCTAGGCAAAAAAGATGAATGTTTGGTCTGTAGGAGGGCTTGTCGTACCTTAGTCCTTTCAAAAGAGGTAAATCAAGCTTTAGTTTTGTTGTATCACATTAATCTGTGCCTTGCTTAACAGCTAAACTATTTGCATTAAAAAGTGGTTCCTTTTTTGTTTTTGTCAACTGTGACATGAATATTTACTGATAATACGTTGCTAAACTAAAATACGTAGGCACTAGACAGCTCTGCTTTTTGTTGTAAATATTCCTGTAAATTAAAGCCTATGGAAACTTTGGTTTTCAGGTACTGCTAGACTGTAAATCATTCTAAACTTTTCAAGAAATATGGTGGCTACTGTGTAACATCAGTGACTACTTTCAAAATAGGGAAAAATGTTTATTGATCTTGGCATTTGTACATCACAGAAAATGAACTGTAATGAATTATTTCATGTAATGGACTGAAAGCCTGCCTGGTAGCTCAGCAGTGCTTTCAAGTGGATTAGGTTTTTTTTCCCTGTTTTCTCTTAAGCTCAACTATTTTCCTTGTGGCTGTGTGATTAAGAAAGGGTTTGAAACATTGTTGGGAATTTTTGTTATTCACTGGAGAATTAAGAGCTTTTAATTCCCTTTCTTGATTAATCATTAGGAATCTTTAATTTTGCATTTCTCCCAGGAGCAATCTTCTCTTTAGCTGATTCCATAAATAGGTTGTGAAAACATTTGTATTTTTGTAGACTGATGCCTACCTAAGAGCCAATGCCTTATAAGGATAAAAAGGAAACATTAAAAACATTTAATAAAATTCAGTACAGCTAAACATGAAGGCCTTCTAGGAATCTTGCTCATTGAAAAAGACAATGCAACTAAGAAAATTGGAACAAAACAACAAAATGCAATTATAATACAAAGGAACAATGCACACAGTAATCAAATATGAAAAAAATCAGAAAGTCCTTCATAAAAATTCTAAAGGGCATATTTTAATATGCTTTCAATATCAACATATTCATGCTGCAAACATTGTTATTAATTTCAGTCCAAGAATAATTGAAGTTGTTGAGGACCTCTCAAGGTCATCTTTCTCAACACCTTGCTCCAAATAATGTTAATTTTTAAGTTACATCAGTCTTAAATTGCACCATTTCAGCAGAACTTGATAATTTACTTCAAAAGCACAGAAGGAATTTAAAAATGCAGTGATTGGGATACTAACAAAAATATTAGATGTTTCATTAGATCGTGCCACTGCTCTGGAGGGCTGGAAGGAAGCAAATTACCATATTCTTTAAAAAAGACATTAATGATGATTGCTTATCCTTGATTAAGAACAGATAAAATGATTGGAATGATAATTAAAGATGCATATAAAAAAGTCATGGCTCTATAATTCAGGAACCTAAGTGGAAATATACCTGGTAAGCTTTATGAGCTTGATGCTAAGGAAGAATTCCCAATGAGAGGAGGTCCTATAAATGTGTTAGAAGTCCTAATTAAATTGTATGTTGGGGTAATCAACATGTACACATTAAATATTCTCATCTTTACAGTAATGCATTCTTGTCACCTTTATGTCTTCCTTCTGTGTCTCATGATCCCCACTTGCTTTTCCCCAGAGGATGGTTAAGTGTTACAATAAATCAGGTTCTGGCTGTTCAGTATTTCAGAATATCAAAGGAACATCTGCTACTCCTCCATGCAGCAGATAAAATATAAACAGTGTTACACAAATCTTTATTTGAAAGAGTTTTTATATCAGTATGAAGCTGGTTGGGTTTTATTTTTTTCAAATCTGATAGGTACTTAAACCAAGATCATTGCTTTGATAGAAACCTAAATAGATTGCAAGAGCTTGGTTCCTGTGAATGCATTTCATTTAAAGAAGCTGAATATATTTTTATTAATCTCTTAAGTTTTCAAGATGGAATATTATTGTTTTTATTTTCTTTACTGAAATACCATAGGTGGGTTAACTGTGCTGTCTGTCTGCGTTTTTCCATCTGTCAGCTGGAAATTTTTGAATCTTTGGCTGATATCAACCAAATTCAAAATTGCAGAGGAACTCTCAAATACAATTACTTCCCTTCTGTCAGTTCTGTAACAATTAGTAGCTGGGGAAAGCAAGGAAAAGCAGTTTTCCTAAAGCATGCACAGCTCTGATTAAAAGACACAAGACATAAAATATTTTAAAAATTCAACAATTACATTAAGGCTCTTTCTTATCTGGATAATATTCTGCTGCCCAATGGGCAGGGAGGGACATAGGGATCCCAGTCAGCATTGGAACTATTCTGAAAAAAGGACTTTGAAAACAAAACTGATTGTGGGATGCATCCCATGTGGCTGGGAATGGTGAGAACCAAAAAGCCTGGAAAGGGGCTGCCAGAAATGTGGCTATTGGTGTGAATGCAATGCCTGATCCAAGGGCCACAGCGCCCTCCTTGAATGTCCTCTGCACACTGTGTCCTATCTCAATCACTAGGAAGTATATATGTGGGTAATACATTTAACAAAATCCCAGTGCTTTCCAGAGAGTTGATATGGCCATTAAAGAAAACTAGGCTTGTTTTCAATTTCTGCATTATCCTTCTCTAATCTGTCAAAAATTTTTATTTGATATTCATCAGTCAATTTAAGAAACACTTTACAAAAGACTTCATTTAATATGACTTGCTAATAAAAATGCTAACCTTGGTATATTTTCATTTCTTCATAGACAAGTCCTGATATTCAATCACTGTTCATGCCAGTAGATGTGTTAAGCAAGAAATATTCAAAAGAAATATCACAGGTGAATCTGCCTTTAAACTTTTTAACTCTATAAATAATCAGCAAATCCTACTGATTTTTGTGTGAATTGGAAAGTGAATGAGTGAATGCTTGAAAATGAATGTATGCCCATTACAATCTTTACTTCCTTAATTCCACAGTTTCTGAGTTCTTAAGGAGGCATAAATTATTCATTATGGTCACTGCTTATGTTTTCAAACTCTCTCTAAGGACCACTAGTCTGGTTATTTTAATGGTGTAAAAATCACTTTCAATGCCATGCAGTGAAAAATTAGATCTTCCAGAAGCTTAAACGTGCCCAGATAGTGTGCCTTAATTATAGCAATAAAAAGTTACACAGTGAAAACCTGAGCTGAACACAGTCCTGAGCTGACTATGCTCTCTCTTCTTTCTAAATTTTTTTTTTAATCAAAACACACTTTTTTTTTTTCCCCCAGGTAGATGCAGTAAATAATTCCAAAGTAATTTTCCACTTATTTTCTGGGAATTCCAGATAGGATTCACTTAGTCAGGCTTAGTTTCTAGTCAAGAACTTCAGTAGCTGTCTGGATTAAATGAGTGCATACAAACTCCCTTTTCCTCCTCATTTTCTGCATCTCTTCAGCTTGGCTTTGGGACTTTGTGTCCTTATCCCTCTTCTGTGCATTTCAGCAGTGCCAGCAGTAGCAGCAGTGCATTGTCCCTGGGCCCAGCCACAGCCTTCGTTGGCTGTTCCCATCTCCTTGGGCTGGGACTTGCTGACCTTTGGGTGAGCTTCCTGATCCAGCAGAGCAGCAACCCAGGGGATATCACCTGTGTTCCCCAACAGTGGTCATGGATTCACATTTGCTCTACCCCAGGCTTCACAGACTTTTCCAAAGCTGAGCTTGGCCCCTTTCCTGAGCAGTGCTTCTCCTCAGATATAGAAGGGAAATGTGAACCCTTCCTCTATCCTTCCATACCCACTTCTTACCAGCAGGATCAGCAGTTACCCCATAAACTGAACAAATGCAGGGAGCCTGCACACCTCCAATCACATGGGAATACAAACTTCCATAGTGTGCCAAAGGAAGGAAAAAAGAGGGCTCAATCTCTCCAGGCTGAGGTAGGTTTTCTGTAGCCTGAGATAACTTGTTGGGAACATACTGAAGTGTAGTGAAGGCATTGAGGGGAAGGTTCAGAACTTGTCCCAGCATCAAAATATGTAAGAGCAATTTATCTAATCTCTTATCTAATGTAATATCACTTCTGTGGGTGCTTAGGAAAGAGTGAGAGCAGAGCTGGATGTAGAGATACATCTTTGGAAGAGCCTCCCAGCTTTCCACAACTTGTGGCGCAGGGATTTCTCAAAGTGGGATTGGTCTTCTGCGTTCAGAAGCTTTGGTGGATATTTTTCCCCACGTAATAATTCGGGTTATTTCCTGAATTTTAGCATCTGTCTCATATTGTGGAAGGGTGGTCCCCAGGTTTTTCACTGGATGATGATTATTCCATTTTTCAGGTTTTGACCTGTTAGTTTCATTTTTCACTCTTCAGTTTGATTCTGGAGGAAAAAGTATCCATTCTCATGCACTGGGTCTGTGCTAATCAGTAGCTTTAGACTGCTGATGCATCCCTTCACCAACTGTCTATTTTTCAGCCGTGAAGTTTTGTATTCTGTATGGTCATTCTTTTACTGAAGTTCTTGTATACCTCTGATTAATCTGAACTGTTTTCAGACCTGCTCTGTCCTTTCTGAGATGTTAAGCAGACTCAGGATATAGGAACATGCATTTTTTAAAGGGGAATGATGATGTCCCCTGTTCTATTTTAAACTACTAGTAAGATCTGATTTGCTTTTTGACTGGTACTGAGCGCTGACAAATTCAGGTTTCTCCTAGACCCAAGAACTCATTTCTGAGTGAGTGGAGACAGCTCAGAGCCATTGTTTTCTAAGTGAACATTTCTTCCATCAGTTCTTCCAAAGACATAGTGATCCTTTAAGTATACAGTGGGAGCCTCCCAGGTCCTTCCACAGGGAATAAAATTACCATTTAACTTGGATATTTCTCTATGGGTTTATATTCTCAGGGTGTTTCTTCTTGGTTGTCTCAATTCCTACAGATTTTCTGGCAGTTTTCTTACACGTGAGAAGAAAGATTTATTAGAAGTTACTGCCTATGGTAATTTGTTCCTCAAGCTCTTGTCTTGCCTACCTTGTCATTTTTACTTTTAACTTGTCATGGTTTATGATCCTCATGTGGACACAAGAAGTGCTTACACATCACCAGACAGTGTGTCTAACAATTATTTTTTAATTAACAGGGTATTTTTACAAGGCATGTTATAATTGCCAGTAAGACAGATTACTTTTTATGTTGCCATTAATTTTATGTGTTTGCTTAGCACTGATGAATAAGAAACACTGCAGCTAAACTGGCTTTCTAATGTCTTTACCTTTTTATTGAACATAGTGTTAAAATATAACTTCAGTGAAATAAATCTACCAGCTCTACTGTAGGTCATATTGGATTAAATTAACTTTATAAGACTTTGTCTATCAGTGATAATAACTTACAATAGTTTGGGATTTTTTGGAAGAGGATTTAAAAAAGATATGTTAACTGCCTATAAAAGACAGAAAACTTTGAATACTGTGGAGTAGTTATTTTCCATTACTTCTTTGCTGAGGTGCATAAATGTAAATTATGTGAAGCTTGATATAACTGTATTTATTTTTAGGTATCAGAATTTCAAGAAAAATATCGTAAGCGTTTATTAAAATACCACAAACAAAAGGTAACTCTAATTATGATTTTCTAGGTTTTTGTTTATGTTTACCTTGTTACTTTGGTTTTTTTTAGAAACTATATTAATCTATTATAGGAATACTTAGAATAATTTATCAGGATTGACTCATTACTGTCATTATAAATACCGGTTTTTAATTGTTTAAAGTCTGTGAGGACTATTAATTCTGGTTACTGTTTGTAGTAAAATATTCTAGTTGTAAGGTGGTTAAGATTAAATGGAGAATCAAAGGACAGGGAGGGAAGAAACCAGTTCACTGTATGGAGGGGAATGTGGAAGAGGTGGGGAGAGAGAGGTGCTAGAAGATAAGCCCAGAGGAAAAGAAGGGCTGACAAAATAAATAAGAAGCTTGAGCAATGGGGAACAAGACTAATACCCTGAATTTGGGATAGCTGATTGTGAAGGACAGAATTAATTACTCTGTGGAGAGCAGGTACTGCATTTGTTACTGTGCTTCTTCCTTTGTAGGTTGGAAGGCAGATTCTTTTTCATTTTTCAGCTGCTTCTAAATATTTTATTAAATTGTTAGATTTTTCTTTTATTTCTAAGGACATGGGATGTTGCTTAAATCTACGTGGCAGTATTGGTGACTTGACCTATGAATGGGTGCCCTATGTATGAAATGACAGAGAAGCTCAAGTAGCTGCCCAGCTGTCATTTCCTGTGTGGGGAGAGTTTCTGGTATGATTGCCATGGATAGAAAGCTTGGGAAATTAGGTGCTCTGTGACTCATTCTTCCTTCTTCTCCCTGAATGCATTTTGGGATCACTCACAGTGTGCTGTGTTTTGTGTAGATCTTTTAGGGTCCTGTTCTTCTGCTTTCAAAGCCAGGCCAGGGACGAATCCTGATTTCACCCCCCTTCTAATCTATTGTACCAACTCCAGATGGTAAAACTGAAACCTGTAGACAAAGTAAAGCAAATATCTTAATAGAATTCAGCATAAATTGAGATGTTATCTCCAAAGAAGCTGTGGAGAGTTTTGATACTTTGTAATGGTAATTTTTTAAGTTGTTTACTGTTGAGACATTCACTCAGCAGTGTTTGTGAAGTATTAAGGGATGGTGCTTGACCTAAGGAAGGTGTCCAGGTGACAGTACCAAAACAATTGATAATACAGCTGGTTGCTGCTTCAGTGGCACACTGTTTTGGGTGGGTTTGTTGTTGTTTTGCCCATTTTGTGTATTGTTAGTATGTTAAAACTGCATTAGATTAGGGTCAGGAGTGGCTGGTTATATTAAACACCATTCCAGTTTCTCATGCTTGGCTGTCTTGTTTCAGGTCCCTTTCCTTATTTCTAGTTTGTCATCCTTGTCACTTTCAACCAACAAGGTCTCATGGTCTTCATTAAATTGCTTGGTTGCTGTGTCTGTGAGTTGTGCAGGTATTAGGGTGCCACTTGGTTCCATGTTCCTGGCAGGTCTAGATGTCCTGTTATGCTAGGATCCCAAAATACTGAAAATCAAATAGTTACTCATGTTCTTTAAGGTACTTTGGTCTTAAAATTACCCAGTCCTACAGAGCAGCAGGGTAAAGTACATTCTTCCTGACTGGTTCCTTTCTTAATCAAACCTAGCTCTCATTAGGAAGGAAGAAAAAAACCAGAATACCAAAACCAGATCTTACATAAATTACATTTTTTTTACTTTAATCTGTTTTGCGGAGTTTTGCATCTGCTAAAAGAGCATAGTATCTCTCACAAACAATATGATTTTATAAATCAGGTAATTTTATTAAAGGATTCAAATAACAGTTTGAGAAGCATGAAAAATTAACGAGCAAATTCATAATTTGCTTTCAAATCAAAATATGAACAGTGTGAAGGATTAAGGTCACATAATGGAAATTAGGGATAAAACATAGATGCAGTATTGAGGCTATTGAGTAAATTTTTTACATCCTTCATAAAATATAATATATGCTCACATAATGAAAGACTGTAAAAACACACATACTAGGGAGCTGCCCTAGTCTTCTTGACCTTAATATTCTTCCATCTTGCCAGCTCATAACATTTTTAATGGAGATATTTCTGGTTGTGTCTCTTAACAGAGTAGAAAAAACTTTTCACTTAGGCTTACTACAAATAGATACTGAAGTGAGCTGAATACATTTTGAATCTGAAATGAGAAATATGGGAACAATGTATTTTGTACATTTATTGGTAGATTTTTCAGATAACTCTATATTAATCATAACAAAGCTTTTATATCAGATGTGAAAAATGGGAAGCAAAAGAAAAGAAAACTGGTTTTAAGCACTTTTCCTAGTGTTCATTTATCCAGTATTACCAGCATACTTAAGAAAAGGTAATCAAACAAAGTCTTTAACTGCCAAAAAGAAGCATAGCTCTTCCAGACTGACTGTTTAATGGGTCCATAACACAGCCATAACAGCTCCAATAAATCTGGAATTGCAGTGATGTCTTAAGATTAAAACCAATAGAAAGCAGCCTTTCAACACTTTAGAATACTAGCTGGATGAAAATGAAGCTGTATATCACACAACCAGACTTTGTTTAAATCTCTGATTATCTCACAGGTAGCAAAGCTGGAAGAGTCTCTCAAGAAAGTAACACAACAAATTCAACAGTTACAATGGTAAGAGGTTTAATGCAGCAAAAGTAAATGTAATCAGATAACAGTAATTTTAATTGATAAAGGAATAAAAATTTCATATTTTGTTTGCCTTCCTTGTGTGTTTTTACAGAAATAAATGTATAGGGATTTCTGACATCAGATCCATTTTATTCACAGTAATCAATCCTGTCAGGAAGAAATCCTTTTATTTTACAACACAACTCTGTAGTTAACTCTAAAAATGAACTTTTAATAAAGTCTGTCATATAGATATTCAGTTTTAATTTTTTATTTGCAGTTACATAACAATGTTTGTGTATTTTGCAATGGACTTTATAGCATCAGCCTGGAAAATACTATGATGCCTTTCCTGGTATCCTAGCCCATATATAAAGTTACCAGAGTATTGTAACATGGTTCTCATTGTTTCTATTTCTAGTAAAAATTAAATTCTTGTCTCATCTTGAATTACTGTCTTTTCTCAAATGTTTCAAAGTGGTAGCCAAGGGGTCACTCATCCTTATCCCTCTGCTCAATGACTGATATGCCTTCATCTTTTCATCTTACTTATTTCCGACATAAAGCCAAAATTGTTATTAAAATCTCCTTAATAAGCCAGTTCATGAAACCAGCATTTTAGTTGCACAGATTTGATCTTTAATTGATCTTTATTCCTTTTCTGTGATTTTTCTTTAGTACAGACTTTCCCTTGACTCTTAAATGCACATAAATACTGTATTTTGCTCTCTCAGGCTGCTTGGTGTAATGTGACAGAAAGAAAAATCCAGTATAAAGGAAACTCTGTATGTGGTTGTTTATTGCAATTTATATACTTTTATTCATTTTATGCCTCCATTTTCTAGTCTGCATCTCAAATGAATAGCATCTTGGTTATATCAATTACAGAGTTCTTACTGAATTTTAGATTTTTTTTTTGAGTTCTACCTAGAGAGGTGTTCTAGGGCCTCTTTTTGCTTGCCTAGTAAACATATTCCTCCTATTTATGATTCTTGCCAAAGGTACCAGTTTTGCAAAGTTATTGTCGAATAGCATGAGAATGCCAGCATTTCATTTGATAACAAGATTTCTTAAAGTTTGGTAAATGTATAATTTCATGAAATGAATTTAATTTTGTGCTTAACTATAGTTAATAGTTGTATTTTAACATCTGTTGTTCTGTAAAATACTCTGGCATAATATTGTGCAAAATTTGATATTGTTGGGTATATAATGAGGCTGCAAGTGTTATGATGTAAAGATCAAGTTCATAGCTTTACCAAATAAATTCTTACTTTGCTTCATGGCAAATAGTGTCATGTTAAAACCTGCTACTGATGGATACATGCTTTGATATTTTACTTTATTGACCAGTTGGGCATGTTGACTAATCAAACCAGCTTTCAGTTTATATCTGTTGTTTCTTCTTTCCCCTTTAGTATGAAACCTCCTGAAAACACTACACCGCTGCCATTTTCCAGTACGAGCAGAAATCCATCCAGTAAGAAGTGTTGGTTTAAAATATTAACTATGGAATACCTGTCACTGGACATAGCTGTGTTCTAATATTAAATTTCTTAATGACTTCAGTTCCTTCAAGAAAACAGAATGTTTTTTCTTCATATTCTCTTCCTTCGAGTCGTCCTTCCACTTCTGAAACGTGGGTACAAACTTGTTAATTTTCAATGAAAATCTTAACTGATATTTTATACAGAAAATAAACCTTTTGTAGTGATTTTAAAATATTTTTTGATTTTTTTTTTGTGTTTTGTTTTTGCAAACTGTTGAAATATGAAAGAACTGAGGAAAGTCTTATCTATTCAAGTGTACATTACAGTTGTATGGATGGTGGTTACTGGAAAGAAATCTATGGCATGATGTACCTTATTCTAAAGAACTTTTGGATGAATAGCTACATAGATGAATGCATAGAGAGATAGATTAGTGAGACACTCTCCATTTGCCATAGACAAAAACTAAATTTGTTGTACAGACACCTATATGTACACTGTAGTGGTCACAGGATGGGTGGGATGAGCCACTCCAGTAAGGCTTACTTAATTTTAAGTGAAATGAATATACAGCTTGCTCAAGCTAAAATATTTTTATACCTTTGATTGTGACTTCCTTTTCTCCAAAAAAAAAATAAAAACAAAAAACCCAGAGATTCAGAGTGCCCTTGTGGATAGAAATGAAAAATATATAAATATGCATATTTATTCAGACAAATAGAAGAATAACAATGCTAATCATAAAATAACTTGCTCTGTAAATGTCTAAACCAAAGCTCAGAATCACTGAATAGATTTTTCTTACTAGTGAGTTTTGGAATAAGTCCTAAATACTTATGTGTCTTATGCATTATGTATTATGCTTTTCCATTACTAGTCAAATTTAACATTAGAATCTAACATGATTTCAGTCTTTATAATGAAAATGTTATTTTTATTACAATGTCATGCTTTGACCTTTCTTGCAAGGATGGAGGCAATGGAGATTGATCCTGTACCTTCACCAATGAGGAAAGTGAGTGGGGTTTTTTTAGTACTTGTTTATGTATAGTTACACACATATATCCTTTTGATTTCTCTTACTCTGTTAATGCTGCAAAATACAGGATTCTCCCCCCGTCCCATTCAAAACCATTCTGATGTGCATGATGATTTCAGTTATGCTTGATGCAGGATAGAAATCAGATGCTCCCCAAAAGAAACCAAAAGCAAATCACAACATTAATTTCTGGAATTATATTCTCTACATGCCATGTAGAGGCTTTTAAACTTGTGATGCCAAAATAAATGGCAAATTCTTAAAATCCTAATATTACAAAAACATCAGTGGTCTGAAAGCACCATTTAGACTCTGATACCTGAGTAGGGAATTGCAGGTTTTGAGTGATACTGCTAACATGAGAATGAAGGCAGGAGCTTTTCATGGTGTTGGTATCCTGGTTAGGAGAGGTAACATCCAGGAACAGCTGCTAGCTTGCAAATGGAATGTCAGTGACATTCAGAAAACAGTGACACTCTTGTGTCTGATAACACTTCTTATCTGAATGTGATAGGTTATACATTAAAGCTAAAATACATGTATTTCCCACCTGCCCATAGATCTTTAAAAATAGTAACTTAGGTTTTGCATTTTAGTGCTATGAACAAAACTGACAGCAGAGAGTTCTGGAAATCTGCAGGCTCTGTAGACCTTAAAAATATGTTAAAATGTCTTAATAATTAATATGCTTATTACACTGTGGTTAATGACTTGCTGTTCATTTAGCTGGAAACACCAACTGGTCCAACAAGATTATCAGTAATAACTCCACCACAGAATGGACGTATGGGTGAGTAAAAGTAAACTTTGTAACTGAGTAAATTTCTCTTGTATTAGGAAAATGAATAAATTAAATTCCATACATTAGCAATTTACTAAAAAGATTGGAATTCTGTTGAGGTGTGAGGAATTTACCACGTGGACTTCAATCCAGCAGCTGGGAAATGCTAAAATGAAGTATGAAATGTTTTCCTAGTACTTACCTCTTCTGTTCAGTAAATGATTACTTTTAACCAAACCAATTTTTGCTGAATCAACAGTTGCAAAGAAAATACTGTGACTATATGTGTGATTGAACAGAGCAGGAACACTTGCAATATACATTGTTGACCCTCTGTTAAGCTTCATAATTTTATGTATTTGTGGTTAACAGAGAGTAACATTGTCCACAATGTCATATTAAATATCAGATGAAGAAAAAGGGGGAAACTAAATGGAAGTTAAAAAAAATACTTAATAACAGAAGTGAGGTAGTTGAGATCAAGGATTTCTTCCAAAAGGTGATTTTTATTTTCACCTTATCACTGTTATAGGGTATGAGACATTTTACCTGCCACTACCTTCTTTCATTCCTTCATACCCTGAGCTTGGGTAACACTCAGATGTAAATAAGACATGACTAAAAGCCTACTGGAACTGGTGCAGTCTCTTGAGAACTGTTTATTTGTGAGGACTTCCCCAGAATTTCTGATGCTTTGCTGGCCTGATGTCTATGTGTCTCTCCCATTTTTGCTTTTACATTCAGCATGTTTCTGCAGCAGTCTGTGCTCAGGCAGCTTTCACCTGGCTTCAGCAGTTCATAGACTCCATCTGCAGCCACATAAAGAACTTTTAGCACTCTTGTGTTTTTATATGGTGTAAGTGTCCCGAAACAAAGACAAATGCAATTGCAATGCAATTGCAATGGAGGAGGAAAAATTGCTTTTTGTATGTTATGTCTGATTTATATGTTTAGATCCTTCCTAAATCCATGGTTGCCTATAAATTTAAGCATAACAAGATAAAGAGAGCTGAGGTTAACTGTTTTTTTTAATTGTATCTAAATATAAATAGATATTTATTAGACAGTAAAATTTTATGTAGAACAGTTATGTGTTCAGCAGATTTCAGAACTTTCACATAAAGTTTTGCAGTGGACAAGGCTGAGGGAATCAAAGTTTATGTGCAAAAGTAAGGGTAAGTGGAAACAATGATTTAATGGTGCACTAAGGAAAGTTTCCTTCTCAGAGGTGGATGGGGCAAAAAAAGATCAGCTGAAGAACTGGAGCACTTCAGCACAGCTGTCTCAATAGTCTAATAATAGTCTTAATAAATGAAGGAAGGTGAAAGAAACCACCATGTGTTTAACTAGAACAAGATTTGCAGGGATGGTGCAATATGATGTTTTTGTGACAGCTGAGCTCTCTCATTGACCATTGTAATTATGCACCATTTTTAGTTCTTGAATGAATCAATCATGAATTTGTCCCAAGTCATGCAATAAAAGTACTAATTTTTGTTTCCAAAGTTATCTCTTAAGTAAAATGCGTAATTCACATTGGTCATGTTTTCAAAAATCTGATTCCAACAGGGAGTGTATCCTACAGGACTTCTCAGATAGCTCTAATAAAGCCAAGTCAGAGTAGTGGAACAGGATCTACAAGGTAATTCAATACTTTTTCAAGCGGTTACCATCTCCTACAAGAGAGTGAAATGCCCCCTCTGGCCTTTATTAATCTGTTGGTTCAGAGATCTAGATCTGAAGAAGTGTTACTGTGCAGCCTGGCTATCATCTACTTGAATGTTTGGTTTTGGGGGAAAGTTTTATTTTGAAATCACATTTTTCAAAAATGTGCAGTTATGATCTGTGCTTCTGTAGCTGTTGGCATCTGCAGTCATGGTGTTCCTATAAAAAGGGGTAATTTTATAATGAGGAAGTTTAACAGTGTCTCTGCTGTGTCATTCTTACAAAAATCAGAGATGAAAGCACAATGTCTGCACAAGGGCTGTTCTCTGAATAACCTGAACTTTTCATGCAGCCTGCAACAGGTGTTTCTGGTTTTTTCATTTAAACATTGAAAATGTCTTAAACTCTGAGAATTATTAACATCAATAACTTTAAATTATTCCAGAAAAATTAAACTCTTGTTCTTTATAATCATTAAGCCAAATATATCTTCCTAGCAGAAATTTAAGATACATGTAACAAAGTACTTTTTTTCCACCTCTGATTCCAAAATTATTTGTCAGTCTGCTTTTTGAAATATGTAAAAGTATTCAGTAAGTAAAAATATATAGACAGCAAATTGAAGTAATTTTGACATCTTTTGTATTGTTATAGAAGTAGCCTCAAATCACATGCATGAATTAATTTCATTAACAGATCCACCCCTGTGCTGAGATTACCAAATAGTTCTTGTCCATCATCAGCAGGATCCCAAAGCAGTCAGAGGGGATCATGGGCTAATTCTGATTTCAGAACCCCTCAGCTGTATCCATTTACATCTCCTTCCCCACAGCTGCCTCTGTCCAGGCAGCCAATCACCATCTCTGGACTTCTGCAAAGACAACAAGGCAAGTATATTTATAAACTAGCATTTAACACTGCCTGAAAAAATTTGCGCATAGCAGCTTAAATAAATTAACCAAAATAAAAATGGTATTTCAGAATTGGAAGTAGGCTTTCAGCAAAATGTGAAAGATGTTGGTGTTTGTGATTGTATTTTTCCTTGGTCTTATGTGTTGGACGGCATCTGCTGTGAAAATGTGTTCTTGCTTCACTCCAGAATTAGATCTTAACAGAGATTTAAATCTGATAATGTCCAAGTTTTCTGTCTCAATTGCACATTTTTTAAAGATCTGTCTATCAAGACATCCATGTAAATGTCCACAGATCACAGTGAAAAGGGAGCTAGTGCAGGGTGTTATTGTTGAGTGCAAGATAAAAGTAGCAAAAGCAGCTTCATAAACATCAGCACAAGGTGGGGGTGGATTTGGGTAGGAATTGCACTGGGGCAGATTAATTAATAAAATCACAGATTCAGAGTCACAGAATCATAGAACAGCCTTGGTCAGAAGGCATCTTGAATGGTCCAGCCCTTTCTGGAAAAGAGAACCTAGATGAGATCAGGTAGCACCCTGACCAATCACATCTTGCAAACCTAATTCTCCTTATTGATGAGTTTGCATCACCATTGAAATATTTTTTTTAACTTAGATTAAAAAGATAATTCATCTCTAAGGCACCTTTAGTCCATACTAATAAATGTGACCTTCCTGCAAATCCCAAGTAGTTTTGAGTTCATGAAACCAAAATAAAAATACTTTGAGAAATGAAGGCTTATAGCTTGTAAAAGCTTACATCACAATTGTTTTAATTGTGAGATTTGGAGAGTGATAGAGTGTGTGAAATAATGCATGAACCTGATAGGATCTCTAAATAATGTAGGAGAAATTAATGTTATAAAAAAGTAGGTGTATTGAACTTCAGTAATAGGTGTCTTTTGGCTATATGATTGCAATTAACTTCAGTTCATATACAGAATAATGCTTTGGAGATTCACTTGTGTAGCTAAAATTGGAATTTGGCAAAAATGCTTTTATGGAAATACAGCGGAGCACATTTACATTCATGAAAATGGCAATAGAAAAGTTTTCATTGGTTGTGTAGGTTTTTTAAATTTTTGATAGTTTTGCTTTTCCTTATATATATTCCCCATATAATTTACAAGAATAAAGCCTTACTTTAGTTTTATCAAAGTTTTTTTTTTTCATTTGTACCTATATTTTTATTCTAGGATCAACTAATTTAGGAGGACGTTCAGCAGAGAGATGAGCAAACATCTGTGAATTGTTTTGGTTAAGAAGTATCTGGAGAAGCACTGCACAGTCTCTGGATATCAAAGTATTTGTAACTTCCATAATATGTCAAATTGGCATAAACCAGCAAATTGTTCAGCATGAGTACTGTATTTAAAACATCACTGATCTTTCTGATTAACATCTACTAAAATTTTAGATGGGAGTACAAAATTTTCTTGTTTTTTGAAATTCTGATTTCAAATATAGTGTGTAAATAAAAGTCCTTCATTACCTAAGTGTTAAGACAAAATCTGATTATATGTTGAATGAGCATTTTTTGCTGTGAGTGCATTGAGCTGCAGGATAAATAATTGTGCCTGTACAGTATTATAGATAGACTTCAATCCTAAAAAAAAGCAATTTCTTTATGGATTTTTGATTTCAGAATTCCAAAGTTTGGTTCTTACTCAATGCATCTCCTTTTGTTTGCACTCTTGAAAGGGGTGAGTTTTGAAGGATATTACATTCTAGCAGGCTCTGCTGAGCTCAGAACACAGTATCTGTTCCATGGTTGTGAAATTCACCATTTGATTTAGATAGCAAGGATTTCTTCCAAAAATGGAATTAAATGGGGGAACTGGAATGAAGAGACAAAACACAGTGAAGATTACTTTTACTTTTGCACAGGAATAGCAACTGGAGACTCTGAATGAAGGGTGCCAGAATTTTCTTTTCTGAGAATAACTCTGAAATTCATATGCCCTCCATATGTGGCACAGTTTTGGTTATGACTGAGTCATCAAATGCCTTTGTTTTGTTTTGACCCTAACTTTACCTGGACTATTACAAGTAAAATAAAAGTAGAAGCTGGTGTGTTTTTTGAGATAAAAGTTCCCTGAATATATGATAATCTTCTTTTGAGTTGAAATGTTTTGCTTTTCATATCACAAGCGGATGGGAGAGAGAAAACTTAATGAAAGGTTTAGGAGTTGAGAACTGGAAGAGGTCATTCACCAAATGCCATCATGGGCAAACCACACTCAACTTGAGGATATTAATTGAATTTATTACTAAGAAAATCACAGCAGGATAGTGAGAAGTAAAATAAATCTTAAGAAAGCTTTTCCCCCCA
Source organism: Calcarius lapponicus (assembly GCA_039654755.1). Lineage (NCBI taxonomy): Eukaryota > Metazoa > Chordata > Aves > Passeriformes > Fringillidae > Calcarius > Calcarius lapponicus. The sequence goes on from CM077466.1 coordinate 8,286,711, forward strand.
CCCCTCTCTCCTTCCCAACTACCTCCACCCCGAAGTGCATGGAGTCAGAGAAAGGGAGTTACAATTTACAATCAGTTCATCACAGGTTTCTTCCACAGCTCAGGGAGAAGGGTCCTTGCCCTGCTCCAGCATGGAAATTTTAAACTTCACATTTATCTTATTTCAATATAGCTTATAGCTGCCTTTACTTTTTTTTTTAATCATGGGAAACTTGGTGGGTTTTCTCCTCCTCTCAGAGTTTAGCTGGGATCTCAAAGTCAACTTCCTTCCAAGCAAACCTCCAGCCAAAAAGATTTAATTTTGTCACAGATATATTCAAATAATGATGTATAGTGAAACTCTTAAAGAAATTCAATTCTCCTTTAATTCCAGGTGAGCTTCAATAGCTTGAAAAGTGAGGCTGGTAAAAAAATACTGCAAAATTCGATGTTATTTGTGCCCCAGTGGTTTTCTGTTTGTTTGCATCCCAAGAAGGGATTCTCTCTTAATCTCTGTTTCATCACACTGCAGAGTTGTCATCCAAGTCTATGAAGTCATACTGTAGCTTTTACAATTGCTGCAAGATGCATTCTGCAGTCAGGTGAAATACTTTGGTTTTATTGGTTTTGGTTCTCTTCCATCCCACTCCACAAACCCTCAGCAGTTGCAGAACTGAGCTTCAGGAAGCTGAAAACTTGTGTGTATAAATGGGCCCTGTCTGAAAGAATTTGTGTAGGAAAGAGTCATACATGCTAGATCTATACCAGTCACAATAACAAAGAATCACCCTGTCATTCAGAGATGGGAATATTCACAGAGAACAGAATTATTCTTGTTTCTTGTTTCAGTGCTCACCACAGTGGTTTCCACTCAAAATTCAGTAACAATCTTCATGGTTCAGGTAATCATCAGTTTACCTTTTCTGTGGTGAAAGCTGGACACAGGCAGACTGTGTTTTGTAGCTGTAGGCTGAGAACTTGGATCATTACATCAATAAAGAAAAGAAATGTAGTATGGAAATAGAGATTTATTGCTGCTTTGAACTACTTAGTAGTGTCTGGTAGTATCTTCTGGTAATATCTTCTACTTAACATGTATTACCTAATCTATTTGAGCCCGCAGTCTAATACTGAAGAAAAAGAAACCCAGCAACCTCATCTTCAGAAATTCTACAGCTTTGAAATTCACTTTGAAGAGAAACAATGTAGTTTGAGGAAGAAAGCAAAGGCACTGGAGCTATCACTTTTGAGCAACATCCTCTTGCTTCCCAGTTCAGAAAAAAATGAAAAAAAATTATATGAACTGAATATAATATGATGTTTTTCAAAACTTACATTTCAGTGGCTCATATAAAATAAAGTAATAGGTAGGAAAAATAATTTAAAAGGTAAAAGTTTGTGGAATGTAATTTGCTAAGTTCAATGCATCTATCATTTGTTCAATAAAGTTGAAAATACTATATTCAGTATTTCACTCTTTAAGGAGAGGAGAAGAGAAAAAAAGGAAGGTTTGTTCCAATAGGCACAGAAGTTCCTATATTCCTCTTAGCATCTCTCTTCACACACTTTTTCTTGCTTTTGCAAGGAATTGGTCCTTGATGTGCAAGGACATTTGCAGTTCGCTGAGGATACAGCAGAGGGTGCTGAGCTCCCTCTAAAGAAATTCGCTCCTCACTGCTCTTTGGCTAAGGGGCCTGAAATCCAGCCTGTGGCCTTTTCAGGATGGAGCTTACATGGAAAGCTACAGACGGTGACAGACGGGAAGAGCAAGGATGTGAGGTAGAGCCTGAATGTGAAACATCAGAAAAGCACCCGGAGGTGAACAGCAAATGTGAGGGACTACATAAGGTCACTGGAAGTTAAAACTAACTCAGATACAGGAGTCTTCAGGGATGTGAAAGGTGAAAATGGAAGCAGGGTCAGTCATGCTGGGGAGGGTAAGCTGTAATGGTCTGAAGGAATAAATTATATATTAATTTTGTAAAATTCTGAACAGAGGACCTTGGCAATGCACAGTGGATATTCAAGACTTCAGCATTAAGAAGCAGCAGCTGAAGCTGTGCTGTGTAACTGAGAAACAGACTGAACTGGCCTCCAGTTCTCATTTTCTGTCTGCAGCTTTCTGGCCTTAAAGCATAAGAGGGCACTAATTTATCTTTTTCAGTTTTCTGGGAGAGAACACGAGTATATATTTCACTACAAGGGTGTTTTATGCACACACAAACAATAGCAGAGGATTTTATTACGAGACAGAATCGTGCTATTCATGCAATGGGGTCAGCACTCATGCTGAAGGTATCCTCTTGTTTGCATTATCATTGCCAACTTCAGCTTCATTTCACAGTCATCACATCTCCCTCACAAGGTGATGCTTATGCCATATAAGGCAGCATCATGTCTATTTATTCCTGTGTGACACAAAGGAAGTCTGTTGCAGACAAATGCTTGGTCTGTTAGACATAATACCTGATACTTGCCAAGGAGCATTTTCTACAATTGTGCCAATTAAAATGTGAAATTGCTACCACTTATTTTTGAACTCTCTTGTTCTGGCAGTCAGGAAAGAATGCCATAACTCATCAAGATGCAGCGCTGTTGGTTTATCTATGATAGCCCTATTTTCTCTCTAGAATTTAACCTGCTCCTGACCTGAGGAAATGCAATTTGATAATTCTCTCCTTCTGTGGTCTCTGTGTCAAAAGTGCCAACATGCTTCAGTCTGTAGAGCAGCTTTGTGTGCCTTTGGAGCACATGCTGTTTCTCATGGTCCATTGTTCCAGAGTCCTTCTGCAAATCTCTCTTGTGCAGATAAGAACTGCTTTGCAAATAGGAGGACACTGTTCATGTCCATGCTGTAGTGTTTGGGATTCCTCCACATTGTGCCTTTAGGATGGCTGGGTATCCCACCAACTCCAGAAAGACTTAGCACTGCTGTGAGTAAATCATCTGCATCACTGGGACCCCTGACTGCTACAACATTTTGCAGGGAAACCTGCCTTTTGTAACAACAGGACTGACTTGCTGAGTGTCTCCATGGAGAAGGTTCTACCCTGAGGATCCTTTGTTTCGTGTGTCACGTGAGCTTTGGGCAACCCTTCCCTTGGTTATGTCTAAAGCTCTGATAATCTGTCCCTTGAAATGGTATTAAATTTTTGTCCTGAACTTTAATACTAAAGTAGTACCAGGGCCTAGGGTGCCAGCTGGGTGTCTGCTATCTGGAGGCATGGGGAAATAACTTTTTTGGAACAAAGTGGAAAATTTGTGTGGTGACAAGGTGGGGAAGGACGTGACCCTGAGTATGAAATGCGAAAAGCTTTTCAGTGTTAGGAGGGAGTGAAAAAGCTCTGTTAGCAAGTCACTCAAAAGTCACAGTTTGCCACCAGAAAAACAGGAAAAATCTTTCTGTTCTGCAAATGAAGAGGATTGCTTTCCTTTTTGACACATGGGACATAGGGAAGGTCCCTCACAGCCCCTGCCCCCAGCAAGCAGCAGCCCTCTGACCTTGCTGCCATAGAACTATTCAGAAGCCACCAAATCTAGAAATGATCTACTGTTCTACATCATGGTCCACCTTGCAGAACTCTAAAACCAGGCACTGGTGCTGTCAAGGCCCACATGTAAAAAAACTCTGCAGAAATTGAGCAATGCTGAGAGGTTCCAGGTTCCTCCTTGCACTCTGGAGAATCACTCCACACTGGCAATGTTTTGTCCTAACCAGCCCAGGGCCTCCCAGATAAAGGCACACAACACATTTCCGATCAGGGCAGTCTCAACAAGAAGATCAAGGGCTGTCTATCCCCATGTTAAGGCATCTGGAGGAAAAAAACACAAAAGAGAGAAGGAAATCAGTCCCACTAGACATTCCTAAAAGCTTTTTCTGGCCCCTGCCTTAACCGAGCACACGTTTTAGCCGTGTTTCACATCCTTGCCTAGCTCTGTGTTGAGCCAAACAGAAGCTGACTTTGGAGATGGTTGAAGTACATCTGTGTCTTTATGCATTTGGCTGTGCAAAATACGGTAAAAAAAAATAATATTTCAGCCATCTCCAGCTCCTCTGAGCTCAACCACTTTGAAACAGGCAGGACAGAGCTCCAAGAGTCATTGTGGGTGACGACAGGCTGGGCTTGGTGTGATGAGAGTGAGGAACAGATAGGCCCTTTGGGATTACCCAGACCAGTTTCAGCTGTTCTTGACCTAAGTCTGCACACAGGACCCAGCCTGGGAGGAGTCAGCTCTCAGGAGGTCGCCTCCTGTTATGCTGTCACCTGTAACATGGGAACATTATAAATCAGGATGGTGCAGGGGAGAGGAAGAAAAGCCTGGCTAAGAGATGGAGGACAGGACAAAGGAAGGAAGAACAAGAGCAGCCAGGAGTATCAAGGAACGTTTTCAATGTAAACTACATCCTTCTAGTCTTGCTCCTTGTGTGTACTCAGATGTTCTTGTGTGTTCTCCTTTTTGCTGTTGCCCATACAATGTTAGCAGTAGAAGGTATTTAAAGCAGAGAGAGACTGGAATACCTAAATGAGAGTTGTTTAAATGCCCCTGGTCAAGACTTCTTCTGTTCTGTGTTCTGGTATCATTCTTGGCATAGATATGCAGACCTGTTTTGCCTTACTCACTTCTTTCATTGTAGCTCTGAAATGGGCATTCCAGCTTTTTATGTATTTATGTGTCTTTCTATTAGAATCTCTGCAGTTCCTAGTAATGGCAGATCGTTTAGAAATGATGCAGTTTTTAAACTAAGAAATAAAGAGATAAATGAACAAGAAACAAGGCAAATAATCTTTATAATGTAGAGGACTTGCATTTTCCATAAGTGTAGTACAGTTACTGTTTATTCTGACAGCATTTCACAGCTTACCAGTAGAGTCTATGGGGTGTGTAGGTAAAAATAACACAGCCTAGCCATGTTACAGCCCCATACATTAAATCTTTATAAAAAATAAAAATAGACCTGTAGTTTGCCTGTGTGAAATTACCAAGTTGCATTACTAACATGAATGTAAAAAGCTTCTAGCCCAGCATACGGTAAATACATTAGTGCTATATTCCAGAAATCATCATTTTCCCAAGCTATAGTTCTTGCTGACATATGTGGTAGAAAGGCTAGTTCTGCCAACTGTCTGCTTCCTTCATATCCTCTGATTTTGGTGCAAGTTTAAAGCAATATGCTTAATAGCCTCAGTCTAGTACTTTGAAAAATTGCGATGCCATCTATCTGCATGGAAAGTCACATGTCAATGACATTTGGTTGGCACAGTGGGTTTGGAGAAAAATGGCAAAGAAAACAGTTGGCACTGAGTTTTGAGGGAAAAAAATCAGAAAATGTGAGTCTGTATGCCGTAAACTCAAGTTTTATTTGCTCATATATCACTTTGTCAGGGTTTTCAATGGTTCTTGTGGAAAATGTGTTACTGAAATATAAAGAAGCTTTTACATATAATAAGGATTTTCCCTTTAACCTAATTGGTGTTTTCCCAACCTATGCCATACCCAATATGCTGGGTAGTACAACATCAACCTCCTAAAAGAGCTACATGAGCCCTCAAAGTAATTTTTCTGTTAGAGAGCCCATCCTTGCACATTGTGCAGTACTGTGTGAGACAGGAGGGGGTGGGTTTGCACAGGCTGATGACTGCTACTCTGCCATGGGTGCACAGGGAGCTGTATCTTCATGTGTTCTTGTCAAAATTGATACCTTGGTTGTAGATTTAGAGGAAAGCTGCTGTATATTTCCAGTTTAACTCTACTGGAAACTGGCAAACCACAGTCCCTCCCTTTCACGCCGTAAATCAGAGACAGCTAATAATAATTAATGCTAAGGCATCAGTCTGCTGAAGCCTTTTTGCACACTGGATGAGACAGCAGCCTCTTGGGATTCAGAAATAAGTTCAGAGTCTCTGCTGGGCTGAAATTGGCAGCTTCTGGCAGCCTTTGTAGGAGGGTGTGGAGGGGACAGAAAGTCGCCTCTGTGCTGGCACGGGGAAGCCTCTTTGGAGTCCTTGCATGGTGGTGGCCCTGCAGTTCCCCTGCAGAACACTCAGACTGGCTTTCCTACAGGCTGTGATCAATCACTGTAACACTTCAGCAGTGAAACCTGTTCCTGCATCCTGGCTCTGTAGCTCAGACCAAGGAGTGACTTCATAGGTATTTTTCATGTGTGCAAACATTTTATTGCCTCATTCAAGCCCTTTTTCTTGGAGGCAATCTTTGTTTCAAACTACTGTTCCCTTAAAACTCTTACTTCAGTTGTTGATGATGGGGCTGCAAATATTACCACTAAAGAGAGAAGCTGTAAAATAAATGTCACCAACAGACATAGACTGTGTGTAAAGCATACACACATTGAAAACCTTCCTGTTGTTTGCAATGCTTAATGCCTGCAGTGTTCCTTGAGAATCATTTGAGAAATATATAAATCAAAAAGTAGCTCCTGACAATATGATGGGGTAAGTGCAAATTTTCAACATGGATTGTTAATATGGCAACAGAGTGTTTGAAGGGACCAAAAAAAAATGTTTGAGGGAAGGGAATAGCTCTTGTAAGACTCAGCTGTGCCTGTCAGAACTGTTAAAAGAGTCACAGTTTTTGTTAGGCAGTAAACTGGAATCCCTGCTGTGCTTCACTTAGTTTCCAAAATTCATAATTGCAGCCTGTTTCCAAAAAATTAATTAGCTTATGAATAAGAAAAAAAAAGCACAAAAGTTTGCATGGAGTGCTTTAGAGCTTTCTTGGGATATGCTAATATATGTTTTATTTTACTTAATTGCTGTTCAACAGTATTGAACTTTTTGAATATACCATATGTAATGGGACATACTGCATAGTCACATTTAATGAAATATTGCTGTACTAGCTATATTTTCCTCAACTTTTTGAAGTGCTTATTTATACCCTAAGACAGTGAAAACTGTGACTCTCCAGAGAATACAAATATCTTACATATTTTAAGCAGCGATAAGCAGATCCTGAAGGAACACATCAACGCAGCACACATAAAGCCAGGTCAGTGGGCACAGGGCAGATTTTGCCATCACAGAGCATCCAGCAGTGAATTCACTCCAGCAGAGATAGCAAACAGCTTGTGAGCCACTGGTCTCCCACTCACAGCCCAAAACCACAGCCAAGCAGGGCAGAAGTGACTCGTGAGCCCAACCATCTGAGCCAGGATGGGAATTTTATTCTTTGGGAGCATTTTGGGCAGGGGAGCCTTGGATACAACTTTTTGCTGCCAACAGTCACTTTTAAAATGGAGAAACAAGTCTCTTTTATACTGAAGGGTGAGAAAACATTTCTGTGGGAGTCAGGCAGGGGTGAAAAGCTGCCAGCCACACTCACAGTTCCTGCCCACATCCTGGTTTTGGTGATGTAAAAAAAGGGATACATGCATGTGTTTTGCAACACATTTCCTAAGTAGCCAGACTTCTCACAATCAGATCATTATAACTGGGAAGGCAACAAATACAAAGGTTTTCTCAGCTATTAGTATGTGTTATGTGTGAATTCTTTTCTGTAAGCCTGATAGTATTTCTTGGGCAATACCAAATGTATCTTTGACTTCTGATTATTTAGCCTAATAATAATTATTTTTTAAGAGAACAAAAAAAAATACAACTCACTTTAACTTTACAATTTATTTAGAGAAGTCATACCAAAAATAGGCCATACTAAATATGTACTATTTGCTAAACTATGTAAATACATAGTAGCTACGTATACCCATTCTTGGGGTCCCAGTATGCCTTGTTATGCTGCTCTGACATAAATATTTATGTGACGTGCAACTCTGATATTTCTAACAGAGTTCTCCATGATTTTTCAGTAAATATTATGTGCAAACTGGGAGGGGAGGAACAGCACTTATTAGTTCACTAGTGAGGGAGAAACACCAGCTGGATGCAACAGTGTTCAGGCATGTAAAAATCCACGCCAGTGCAGCTCAGTCACATCAGACACTCAAGAATCCACTTCACCATCAAGGTTGCTTTGCTGTGAGCAGCCCGAGACCTCTAATTAGCTGTGAACTCTCTCTGAACTTTTCCTTGAGCTTACTGCTACATTGTGTAGCCTTCCTAGTGTCTAATAAGGGTGAAATCACACTGCAGCACTAATCTAATTCAGGTAAAAACAAACAAAGCATGAGATGGTGGCCTGCTGGAGGCCAGCCTTTTATTAGTTCCTGTGCTCAGAGCGGTGCTTTGTCCCTTTAATCCAAAATAGCCCTTTTTCTCCAGTACTTGGTTTAAAAACAAGCAGCAAATGATTTGTGGGAGTGATCTGGGGCATTAGGTGTGTGCAGGCACCATGCAGAGAACCAGCGCTGGTCTTCAGAGGGTTTGCAGCAGAACTGGTTTGCAGTGAGAAGAAGTGAGTTTTTCTAAGACTGGTGATTTTCTTGACTTTCATATCCATGGAAAAATAAATGTAGGTTTTTATATTTTTCCTTTGTCAAAAACAAACAAACAAACAAACAACCCCCAAAAAACTATCATAAACCCAAAATGTTTTACCTGAAATAATAGATTCTTACTCAGATAACAGGGAAATAAGTATCCTGGCTGCCTCCTCTCCTATCCCTTTCTTTGTGGGAGAGCAAGTGGAGCTAAAAGAAGCAAAACTTGGGCAAAGAGCTATTCAGCCTGCTGCAGGATCCTAAGCAGGATCAATACAGGCACACCTGCTCTCCCAGTTTCCAGGGAGCTGCGGTGGCATCTGCTCATCTGGTGGAGTTCTCTTTTTCTTCCAAGGATGTTCATGTAACATAAATAGGGAAATGGATCCAACCATATATTTTCAGAGGCAAAAAAAAAACTTACTGCTTCTACATCCATGAAACTGTGATAGGATCAAAATAAACCAACATAAATGAAAAATAAAAATAGGGTTTTTATTAATAAAAATCTGTTTTCTGGACTAATCTTTATATATAATCAGGTGTTAAATTTACCCAATCCATGGGCCTGTTTCTGTGCAGCACAATGTGAATTCTTAGGTTCTGAAGTGGAATAACCAAAGAATTTACTTAATTTTTATTGCTGATGAATGAATGAATGAATGAATGAATGAATGAATGAATGAATGAATGAATGAATGAATGAATGAATGAATGAAATCCTGTGAAATTTCCAGTATCCAGTACAGCATAACAGAACCAGTGTGAAACCAGGTGAAACCTCCCCAAAATCTTTACACAGCACAAAGGATGAATGTGCAGCCTGGTACATATCTGAACACAGCTTGGAAAGCCTGCAATGAATGGGAACAGCATTTCCTTGTGGCAGTGGGAGAGATAACAGGATTGAGTGGATGTGGAAGCAAAAGGCACTCTGAATAATGAACTGCTGAATGAGAGTGGAGTCCAGATTGCAGTCCATACCTTATGGCTATCAGCAAGCAATACAGTGAGTGGAAATGGGCTCTGAAAAACATATTCAATCAGGGAAATTGCCCCGCCTGCAGCTCATTAGCAGGATTAAGTCCTGATACAAAGTGACAGTCAGTATTATTTGTGTAGGCAAAAAGCTTGCTCCCCTTTGTAGTTTTTGGCATATCCAGCTGGCTTTAACAATATGGATCTGAGACAGCTAGTGTAGCTTTAATGTTAAATTAGCCAGGGTTAAAAGCTTGCCAAGGCCAGGCAGGAACAAAGTGTTCTTTTTTGCAAAGCGGGCACATGGGGCCAGTTTCATTTCAGTAGCACCCATATGGTAGCTACTCCATTTCCCACATCCACAGCAGCATTTCTCCAGGTACTGGATGTCATTTTGTCACCAGAGCTCCACACTGCTGCAGCACAGGGAAGATCAGGCTCCCTGGGATGAGCAAACCCTGAACCCAAAAAGATCAACTCATTGTTTAGAGCAGACTCACCCTGCTGAAGCCTGACGTCTGTTCTGGAGTCTAAACAAGAGATAAAGGCTCAAGTCCTCAGCTGGTAAAAATTAGTGCAGCTACTGTGAACCTCTGGAGCTGCTGCAGTTGCATTTCTGGTGAGGCAGCTGGAGTGTGGTTGTTCCAGCTCCCAAGGAACCAGCTCTGGATAGGCAGCTCATGCCCCAGAGCTTCCCAGATAGGGATGGTGGTCTGGATTTAACTCTAAAAAAAGACTGTTACAGCAGTTATTAAATTGCTGTTTTAAAATCAAACAGATTGTGGTTTATCTCTCTTTTTATATTTGGAAGATAAGTCTGTGTTTATGGATGCCAGACAGCAGAGGTTTTGTCAATGTATTTAGGGGAATTGAGTATTCCCATCCAGCAACACAGCATCCAAAGCAGGGGAATGTGCTGTTCCTAGAAATCAGCAGTTTCCTTTCTAAGTGCAACTACTGCATGATGTTCCCTTGCCCCTGTTGCTGGCACCCCACTACCACAGTGCTCAAGCCATCACAAACCTATTCTTGCACTAAGAAAATAATATTAATCTTAAAAAATTAAAATTACATTTCTCATTCTCCATAATTATTTGCTAGATTTCTTTTCCAGAGCTTAATTGATTGCCTAACCCTGGGAGGTTAGGGAGAAATTTTCTCTGGAGTTTGCCCTAAATCTGCTCATTTGCACCATTTTTTTTCCTGGCAGCTGGTGTAGGAGCCTGGAGTGCTTCTCTCACAGTGCTGTAGTGCTTGTGCCCTTGGGACCATCTATCCCAGTGATGCTTTTGGTGCTCTGGGTTCAAGAAATGCAGTTTATTGTGTTTAAGAGAAACCAACACAAAACCCTATAACATTCTGCCCTGTCAGAACATGACATGCTAATATCTTAAATAAAAGATGAACTACAATTGGTGATTTAAAATTGACGTACTGTGAACTTTGGCATTAAGGGGGCAGAAAATGATGGAAAAGTTTGCTCATGTCACAACTTAATGAAATCCTAATGATTAAGGATCAGGCATGCAAGATAAAAGAAATAGTGTTGAAAAAAGAAGACTGATATCTTTAAAAAGTTTGATTGAAAAGCAGAATGTGTGGCTCAAGCTGTACCAAACCTTTACAAAAGAGACTTGTTTGTGCCTATTGTTCTAGCACGGAAAATAAATGGCCAATATAACTGTGTAAGGCACTAGAATCTGTCATCACTTATGGCCAGAACAAGGCTATGGATAATGGACTGTAATGCAATATAAGTAGCACTGCCATGAAACCAGGGTAATTTAATTTAGATCAGAGGATTCAGTTTGTGTGGTATAGACTTATGAATATAATAATTCTTAGCCATGACAGATTATCCTGCCAATGTACTACAGCACTCTGGGCTTTTACAGAAATGCCAGCCTCAGCTGCACTTTTTTTTTTTTTTAGTCTTTGCCCAGTGATATGTATTAATTTGTGGTATATATGAGCCACTAAAGACCAAATTGAAATCCCTAAATCCAGTATAGTCTCAGAGATCATAACATAAGCTGAAAACAACAAGAAAAAATGGTACCATTAACTCAGAGGATGTAGGTGATCATAAGTGGTTTTTTGAACAAGTAAGAAATAAATTTATGAGAGGCCCAAGGAACTGGGAAGAATTATCCCTATTGCAGGACAATGTCTGCATTCAGCCAAGGAAACTAACATCTTGCTTATAGTAAATTATGTTTTAAAATGTTGGAGAGTAGTGATTCCACACATATTTTTTCTTATGTGTGGGAAACAAGCAGGAAACCAGGAAAATTAGTTTCTCCATCCAGTAGAAATGTCTTGTTCCAGATCTTACAGGTATTAAACAGCCTACGGCTTTTCTTCTTTTGCTTTGCTTAGCTCTATTCTTTGTAAACATTTGGTTATAAATTGTATCTCCATCTCCTTTTGTGTGAGGATGATCTCATACCATCAAAAACGAGATTGAATTATTCATCTTTTTAGGTTTAGATATCCCAAGAGGAAGGATGTGTGTTGCCAAGCATGGCAGATAGTGCTTGATGTTCCTCACAAGCTCACATCATCCCTACCTGAACACCTCCACCTTTGCCTTCCATGATCTTCAGGGAGTTTTGAAGCACAAGAAGTGAAGAGGTGTCTTTCATCTGTTGGACTCTCTGATCTAAAGTGTCTTTTCCAACCCAAACAATCGATTCTAAGATTTTTAGGTTACTTTAGGCTGCAGGTCAGCTGTACTTCAATGCACCTCCACAGTCCTGGCTCTGACCAGGGCAGGGATCTTGGTGGATCTTGCTCTGATTTCCTTTCAATCCATGTGACAGCATCCCAGAGGTTAGAAAATGAGGTCCAAGTGAGGGAGGTGGAATAAGGAGGTGGGGAGTGGGAATTTATACCAGCAGAACTGCCTGTATGGGAGCTGAGATGTAACTGGAGCTCAGCCTCGGGATCAGAGCCCAAGAATTGCTGCAGGCTCCTGCAGTTCACTCTCAGCCCTGGTTCCTCCAATTGTTCAGTGTGTAGACAGAGACATCACAAAATGCAAGCTGACATTTCTCTGCAGTGGCTTTCTCTGGAGTGTCAAATCAATTAATGATTTCAAGTTTTGCCTTGAAGTAACAGACACTAATGCCCATATCCGTGTTTTATCGTTACAATTGTCCAAGGTTTTATACTGCATAAAATAAGTGGAAAAAAGAATCCTGAAAGAGAATGCATAGAAAAGAAGCCAGTTGGATTTATTTAGCTACTTCATGTTGGATCATTGACTAGAAACTTGATAGTAGCACAGGAAAATAGTAACATCTTTTAACTTGCTTCTATTCCACCTATTTTAAGTTCACAGCGATTCAGAAAGCAGACACTGTGACCCACAAGTGTAGTTAGTTTTCAGCTTGTAATGCATATGTGAAGAAAGCATTTGTCTGCTTAGCCAAGGTTCACTTGCATTCATGGCATATGGAGCTGAACCATTCCTGGTTTCTCTTCTGGCCAAAAAAACATTGGATCAAACTTATATCTGGGGCAAGAATGCTGATTTCAGTTACTTCAGCAGTGAATAAGACCCATAGCTTATTTTTAGGCCAGATAATGATCCCAGTAAAACAATACTGATGACTGTAAGTTTGGCTCACATTAATAGATTAAATGTGGGTAGATGCAAACAGATGGCATCAGTTGCTTTGTCGCTTCCTGGCAGAACTGGTCTCATTAAAACAGCAATTTTGCTGAAGCTTTTGTGGCTGTGATTAAAGTTGCCAAAACTTTTAAATAGGCAGAGTTTCAAAGTGATAGCTGGGATGGTTTCCAAATGTATCTGGCATAGTACAGCACTCCACATTAGACTTGTAAAGCTGGATGTTTTTGAGGATAAAGGAGATCTTTAATTTACCCAACAGGCTGTTTTATAATTCCATATGTCATCTGCTGTATTTGTAAGAATGTTTGTTTCCCTCCAAAGAAAACATTCAGTGGGATGCAGTGAAGGATTGTGTAGTAAACAGCTGCTGGATGGCTGCAGTAGCACTGACACCTCTTCTCTGAGCTTTGTCAGAAAGGGAACAGGGTGAAAACGTTTACACAAGTGATAATTCACAAATGATTGTGGGTGAGAGGAGAGCTTGGAAGCTCAGATGCTGCTTTCTCCACTGCACAGCAAAGGCAGAGGTGACAAATATCAGCTCTTCATACTCAAACTGCAATTTGCTGTTCTGCAGTGGGAGGTGGTGCTGCTGGCAGGAGGAGCAGCGCTGCTCTGGGGTTGAATTCATGGATATTTGCAAAAGTTTTGGTATCTATTGTCCAAAGGAAGGGTGGCTTCCAGTACTGCTCTGCTGCTACAGGAAATGCCTCATCCACAGAGTTCCAGTGCAACCATGAGCAAACCATTTAACCTTTCTATCCCCTATTTTTTTCACTGTCAAGGTGGGTGGGGTGGTTTTTTTTGGTTTTTTTTGTTTTTTGTTTTTTTTTTTTGTTTTGTTTTGTTTTGTTTTTTATGGGGAAGGCAAAGAATATGAAATTGGCTGAAGATTAATTGCTGAAGAATGCTAAGAAACCTACCTGCTAGAGTCTGTCAAAGGGCTAGATGTAAGGAAAGAGGAGAATAGAAGTGGTCTGACATTTCTGATTTGAGGCCACAGCTGGGAGAAATTATATTGGCAGAAAATATTTTGTCTACCTGTACATAAAATTATGGAGTTGTAAATTTGGAAAAGACCTTTAAGATCATCAAGTCCACTTGTCAGCCTATTAAGCCATGTACTCAAACACCATACCCTCGTGCCTTTTTTCACACTTCCAGGGGTGGTGACTCCACCACTTCCCTGAGGAGACTGTGCCAATGCTCAACATGTCTGTGATTTTTTTTTCCCTAATATCCAAGGTAAACCTCACCTACTTCAACCTGAGGCCATTTGCTTTCATTTTGTCCCTTGTTACCTGGGAGAAGAGAACAATCCCCACCTGGCTACAAACTCCTGACAGGGAGACCATAAAGTGTCCCCTGAACTGCCTTTTCTCCAGGCAAGTTAAAAGTGAAGGGACAGCTCTTTGCTGGTAATTAGCAAGTTAAGACTTGGATCTAATGGTGGGAGACACTGGGTGAAAACTCAAATATATATGATATTTGGAAAAATTAACCCAGTATTTCATAGGTCTCAAATATATAGCAATCATTTTCACTCCCCAGGTCCCAAGAATATTACAAACAGGCCACATTGAAAAACCTGAAGTTTGATATAGAGTATCTGGCTTTGGGAAGGAGATTATGTTTGCACATGTGCTGGTCTATTGTAGTTAATGATATGTGAGAAACGTAGTTTTAATGGGTTCACATATTATTTATTATGGGAGCAGAACATCATAAATTTGATAACCAGATCCTACTAATTTGCCAAAATATGTAAGAAACACAGTGGCATAATTGTGTTTGTACTGTATTCACTTTTGTAGAGTAGTTTAATTTATATGCATGGGAAATTTCCATTTAAAGGCAAATAATGCAACAGTATTTTCTTCTGTGCATACTTCTACGAGATCTTACATGAACACACAAAATTCTACTACAAAATAGTAGAATTCCTGGTATCTCCAGAAAAAAAAAAAAAGGACTATTTTAGAATTACAAATTATAAACTGCTTGTATTGTTTTGGCAAATCTCTGAAAGAAGAGTTTTGAACATTTTGAACATCAGCAAGTTAACAGAAAAATAGTGTCCCAGTAATAAAAGTAGAAATCAACTAAACACCTAATGAAAATATTTTCCGGTGATTTATTACCTCAGGTCCTGGAGAGATGAAGATCAGTCTGTGAGATATAATTCTGTACCATTGCACTGTTTGACTCATCTTCTAAGCCAGGAGTCAAGAGCAGCTCAGCATGAGGGAGCTTCTAAGCACTCTGTGAAACTTTCCTATCTTTTAAAATCAGAGACTGATTCTAATTATACTATGAAAGGAACCAGTAGTGTTGGTGAAAGGCAGGTTGCTACTGAAATGACACGTTCCCACCACACTGTGTGTTTATAACAAATACAAATTCCTTCATGAGTGGCAAAACCATCTCCAGTTTTAAAGCGAAAGCAAGAATCCCATTCAAAGTAGTGTAATGAACTGTCAGTAACAGATACTCTCAAGAGATTATTATTTTAGAGATTATTAATTTTATCATTGATTTTTAGAGATTATTACTTTAGCGCTTTTCGGGAGGATCTGGAAGAAGGGGAAGGAGGAAGGAACTCAATGAACCTCTGCAAATCTTGTTATTTCCATGCAATGAGTGATTCTTCCATCTGACTCCTTCCTGCTTTTGCAAAGGAAGTTGAAAATTATTTGACTTGGACATGCGGTTTAAGACAAAACTCTGATGTTTACGGGAAAGACCTCCTGCTCCCCTCAGGAGGGATGTTATTTCCTTTCACTCCCTCCAAGCAGTTTAACTGGCTTACTGGATGTGACAGTGGCATGCAGGGTGTGTTCCCCAGGAGAGGAACACATTTTAATGGGACAGCGCATAATCCCTCTCACACCTCATGAATTCCCAGCTCTTTTTCCATGACTGATTTTCATGAGCAGCCACAGTGGCTTCTCCTTTTGTTCGCACGAGCAATTTGCGGTGTTTTCTCTCTGAGGAGGAGCTCAGCCAGATTCAGATGGTTCAGGGAACTCTGGCATGGGTGCAATCAGCCACTTCCAGGTTTCAAGGAGTGGAGGAGTCGGTTTTGTTCCTCAAAAGCCAAAAGCCTGCCTCCAGCAGCTCTGAGAGATGTGGCTCCAGCTGACTGGCACAGCAGGGACTGTGTGAAGCCCTGGGCTCAGTCCCAGGCTTGGTTTTCCAATGAGAAGGCGACAGATTACAGGGTGGAGATGATCTGCTCATCTTTTCATTGAGCTTTCTTGAAGGTTATGCCACAAAGAACATTCTGAAGGGTTGTAAGAGATCATAGATGAGACATGATTTCCTTTCTGGCACCAAAATCTGTGAGAGTTTTGGGGAGCTGACCTGCCATCTCTGAGGGCTGCATGGAAAAAAGGATGAGAAACATGGTAAAAATTTCTCAAAAGTCACTGGAAATAGTAAGCCCTGCCACAAAATTTGAACACCTGAAGGACTCTTTTGAATATTAAGGCTGAAATCCTTGCTACCCTCTTTGTTGTTACATGCGCACAAAAATATGGATGTCTATTTCCAGACTTGTGAATGCCAGTTTGTCATGGGTCTTAAACAACTGTAAAGCCTATTCCTTGTGAAAGTATGAATTGAGAATTAGTAGAAAGAAGGATTTAGTTCTGCCAATAACTGCAAATAAAAAATAGAACAGAAAGGAGACAAAGAGAAGCTGAAACACCATTTTCAGTGCTCCTTCAGGCCTTAAAAATCCCTCAGTTAAGGAAGCTTGTGGTTCCTTTAGGCTTAAACAGCAAATGTCCCTTGATCTTAGTGGTGTTTTGTTAAGCTGCTGTTTTAGACATATAGTATTCCAGGAAAAAGAGTGGTCCCATAACCAGGCTTTCCTACATCCTCATTCCTAGAAAACACAATGGTTCGTTTGACACATGGTTGTACTTACCAGCTGCTCTTTTACCCTGCTTTTATTGACTGCATTTTGAAATGATTGACTTCAGAATGAGCCTCTGCGTTCTTCCTCCTTGCAAACAGAGAAGTTAAAGCCTGTGCAAGTAGATTCAATATTTAAACTCTTTCTTATCTGATTTTGTCCCTCAAAGGCCACATGTCAGCTAATGCTCAATAGGTGATATTGGTTTATCTCAGTAATGGGCTGCCTGGAGTGCAGGGTGGGAGCAGCAGGGACTGCTGCCTGCCAGTGGCTTTTCAGAGCTGTTAAAAGACAGTCACAGAAGGGATGGGCTGTGTCTCCTCCTTCCTCTGACCAGGCTAACCCATGGCTTGCCAAACAAACACAAACAAGGCATTGTAGTCTGCCCGAAATAAAAACATTTGCTAATGGGGAAATAGAGGCCTCAGTGGAAAAATGAGACTCAGAAACAGCAGTCAACTGTATAAAAGCTTTAATCCATCACTCTTGTGGCGTGACAGGGTGCCAGGTCAAAGAGACAAGGTGGGATATATGTTGTTTGGAAATGCCATCCCTCCGGTGACTTGCTGTTTTCTGCTGAACAAAAACCAACTTTACTTCCCCCCTCAAGCCCCCCTGTTTTGTAAGTATATCAGACAGAAACTTGCATGATTTTTTGACACTGTTTTGCCTTTGAAGAAGAGTGGAGAATAAAGAAAATCCCATCTTGTAGAGTTGCAGCAATGCAATTTCTCCTCACTTCATCTTAAAATGGAGAGGCAAGCAGTGACCAACTCAAGGAAGTCACAGCTGGTCTAAATCATCTCCCACCACTGGTACAGCAAGGGACAGATACACTGGGCCAGTCCAGCTGCTCTGCCCTGCTGTTCCAGGGATCCTAAACCTTGTATTTTTAAGCTAGCAGAGGTGTTGTGCGTCACTGCTGCATTATAAAGCCACTAGTGTGCACCACTGAATAGGAAATCCACCTATTCAAAACACCTAGACACTTAGTTTATTCAGAGAAATCCCTGCCTTGAGCAGTATTTCTCTTTATGAGGACTCCTGACTAGGTGGATTGACTCTCACAGGAAGTGAAACATTTTTTCCAGATCCGCTTCCATTTACGTCTGTGCAGGGGAGAGGGAACCCAAAGGAACCTTGCAATAATGTGCACACTGAGCCCTTGTTCTTCCAAAGGGCCTTATACATGCTGGGAGGAGTCTGAAGAGCTGGAAATGGATGTAATTCCTCTCCAAATTGCCAGAACTGTGCAAAGGGCCTCCTGAGTGGGAATAAAATTCTGGGCATAGCTGACAAAGTTGTGTTTCAAGATGTTCCTTCCCAGAAGCCCTCGTTCCTCTGGAAGCACCAGAACAGGGGAGCTTGGAAGAGAACCAAGAGGGCAAAGAAGGGAGAAGAAAAGAAACATTTTATAGATCAATATCCCTGTCAAAGGCAAATATTTTCTCCTGTTTTGTCTGGCACAGAGAATTTTGGAGGGGATATTTTTAGAATACTCTACATGAATTTTTGATTACCTTAAGAGATTTATTTTCTGCCAAAACAAAGGGATCGTATTTCTCTAACCAGAATATGGCACTTACTCTGAGGACAGCCAAATCTTGCACATAATCATTGAGGTCATATGCAAATAAAAGGCACCATACTTCGTGCAAATTCCCATTTTAGCTATTCTTACAATATTTCTCATTTATAATAGTGTAACTATTTTATGAAAAGCTCTCTGGGACCAGTCTATTAAACTATAACCAGCCTGTTTTCCTTCAGCTCCTGCTGAGGAACTGCCTTCAAGGAATATTTTGAGATGTAAAAATTAGGAAAAAGAAATTAAAACGCTTTTTAGCAGCTTAGTTTGAACTCATCATTTAACTGCAGTAATATCTGTAATATCTTGTTCATTTGCTGCTGCCATGGTCCAGCAGTGATGGTGCCAATGGGGTGGGAAACGTGGGAGGAGGTCCCTGTGCTGTTTCTTCTTGTCCTTCAAATGACTAAACACTACCAAGTGCTGTAAAAAATGGGGAGCACAGCCCTGCTAATCCCTCAGTACAGCCCCTGCATTTCTGTACTCACTGTCTGATCACTCCCCATTCCCTCCTTCTTCTCCTCTCCTCTCTCCTGCCCCAGCCTTCATCGAATTCCCCTTTTTTGACTTTTTTTTTCTGCAGAAAACATTTGCCAGGCAGGATGAAAGGCTCATGGGCACTGTCCCATGTGCTCTTGCCTGAGGAGGCCAAGGCAGGGGCTGCTGCACTATAATAGATGTATTATATTATATATATATTTCTATATTACTATAATATTTCTCACTTGTGACTACTGTAATCAGGGTATGGCATGTAATACCTACAGAATATTCCAAATCCACTGTTGGTCTGAAAGGAATTAATATCAGGTCTGAGGACATTCTGGTCATTGTCCCTGCTGACTTCTTTCTGCAACCATACATTACAAAGCTGCCTACTGATCTTCTGAGCTCTCTTATTCTGGCCACTTACTGACAACATGCAAAAGAAAGTACTGCCATGGGGAAAATAAACCCATCCTTCTTGTGTCATTTCAAGCAAATTATTGCCTGTTTTAAACCTCTACCCAAGATATCTCTTTTTTTTTTTCCTGTGCATAATAGGTGAGAGCAGTGGGAAGATTTTGAACACTTGGCCTTGTAGTATGGATGTTCTGTCCCTTCCTTTCTGTGTAAAATATTGTAAAAGTTTTTAGGCCACCTGCCATCTCTGTTTCATCTTTTGATGCTATTTCCACAATCCCCACTTTGGAATTATCTTCCCACCTGTACTGCTCTGCTGTCTTGGGTCTTGAAAAATTGCAGACTCTTGTTTAAGACTCACTTTCCCCCCAGAGTTGAACCTGGTCCTTTTTCCTTATCTGAATGACAGAGCTCAGGAAATTATTTTTCATGTCAGCCTGCACAGGCTGCCAGCTGTTCCAGTCATCACTGGCCTCCTGTTTCAACAGAACTGACAATAAAAAGTTCTGACTATTCCACTGCAATTGATAAAATCTTTATTTCATGGGTAACAGTAAGAAAACTGCCCGATGAAGTCAAATACTTCCAGGAGAGTGATAAGAAGCCCTGTCTGAGTGGCTGGAATGACAGACCCACATTCTTCATGAGACAGATAAAACACACTGTGCCAGGGCCATCTGGAAACTGCTCAAAATCACCAGCCCTGGTGCAAGACCTTCCTCCCTCATTCCAACCCCTCCTCACACACACAGTGGTCATGGAGTGTGCCAGGAATTGTTTTGTACAGATGTGGTAAGCACTTCTGTCATGCTCTGTGAGCAATTTGTGGCTTGTTTCCCTGACAGGATCTGAAAGCAAAGACAGCTGAACCCTCTCCTTGGAGCACACCCTCTATCCCTGATCATAGAACAGAATGGAATGGAATGGAATGGAATGGAATGGAATGGAATGGAATGGAATGGGCTATTTCTCTTGGAAGGGACCTACAATGACCATCTAGTACAACTTCCTGACCTATTCAGGGCTGACCAAAAGTTTAAGCATATTATTAAGAGCGTTGTCCAAATGCCTCCTGAACACTGACAGCTTTGGGGCATGCACTGTCATTTTCTGTCTCACCCTCTTTCTGTTTTTCTTGCTTCCCAGACAGAGACAGTGTGGAGATCTGAGAGGATCTTTATTACCTTCCCCCAAGCGCAGCCGTTTTGCCCAAGGGACCAGGAATGAAGGGACAAAGGTTTTCCTTGTGTGCAGCAGCAGGCAGCCACATCCTACTGATGGCAGATTACAGACCCCTTCCACAATGGTAATGAATTCTGAGTGTCAGCTGGATGGAGAGAGCACCTGAACATGATAGTGGCACATGGTGCTAGCACAGGGCCCTGGAGCCTCGTGGCACACATGTCCAGTGTGTTTCCAGTCATCAGATCCCATCCTTGTGTCACTCACTTACTTTGTGAGAAGTATGATAATGAAGGAAATGATAATGAAATGATAATGAAGGAAAAGGACCCTCTCCCTGTGCAAGGTTCCCTTTCACTCCCTCTCCACATTTGCATGCAGGCACTGCCTGATTTCAGTTTGTAATAGATACCAAATTGTCTAAATGAATCTTCACTACAAAGCCACTCTCTAACTTCTGTTTCTCAAGCATCTCTTTCCTTTACTGACTGCCATCAGAACTGCTCTTTGCCCAAAAGGAAAGAAACAAGAATTGATTTTACAAAAGCACTGGTAAAGAAGCAGAACATTGTTTACTAACCCAAGGAGTGCAAACTGTTTATGTTTGAACCAGTGGTTAAATTCTTCAGGGAAGTTTAGTACAAAATTACACCCTCAAAGCAGAATGTTTAGGTTTTCCACAGAAAGGCTTTAACTCTCTATGACATTGTGTTGTTTTGCAGAATAATTTCTATGGAAAATTTTCATTTTTTAGCCCTGTTTCATTCTAAAACTCTTTGGTGTATCTATTAGGACTCCTAAGTGATTCCAAGACTGCTGCTGAGCACCTTTGAGGACACGTCAAAGTGTGTCTCTGAAGGTGCAGGTTGTCCCTGCTCTACCTCAAATGAGATGGGAATATCACAGTGTGGATTTACCTGTGGCTGTTCCTGGGCTGTTTCTAAATACCTGAACATAGATTTATTTTCTATAGACCTTCACAATGCTACTGCCACAGAAAGGTAACTCTAAACATCGCATATGTCCTCCAAGAAAGAAAACTCTGTTTTTCTCTTCATTTTCTGTGATGTCTCAATGCTGTTTCTTCCTTGAACAGAATGGCTCAAGAGGCTCTAGAAGGATACAAAATGCATCTTTCTGTCCAGCTGATTAGCTATATCTCCTCTTCTTTACATTTCCAGCTGCTGTAGACAGAGGTGGAGATTCCTTGGCTTCAAAATAAGCTGATCAAATTCCAGTTTTCAGAATTACAAGCCCCTGCAGTATTTCTCTGGAATATCAGACTCTCGTGATCTGAAATAATTAAGCCTCCATATTTTACCAACCTTTCCTTCTGGGAGGAAGAGCTTCACAGGAAGGTGCTAACTCCTCTGTCTCCTTTACAGGATCAGAGTCCATCTCCATCTTCCATTGTCCCTGATGACTTCTCCAGCCTCATACAGCTGGCCCAGGCATTTCCAATAAATGTGACTAATAACTAAATTAATTGTCTGAATTTTCTTATTTGTGGAAGGTTGGAAGATTTTCTTCTAGGCCTATATCCATTCCCTGAGTTGTTCCTTATCCAGTTTCAGGTGGGTTTTAGAAGCTCTCTTTTGAGTGGGCATTGCAAACTCTGTGTAGTAATCTTTCCAGGTGCTTTGGGTTTTGGGGTGGTTCAGTGTATGGAGATATATATAAATATAATTTTTTACTTTGGCCAAAAAATAGCACCCGATTTACAAATATTTCATTTTTTCAATAGATTGATTCTTTTCTCAGGGAAGTGCCTCTCATTTCCTAAGGATGAAGAAACTATTTGTCCCAGTCACATTTTATTTCTGGTTTTGGAACTGTTTTCTTTCAGAATTAGTGTGGCTGACATGTGTGCTATTTGCAATTCATTTATTATCCTGTGAAAGTCATTCCTCCAGTTTATTATTATTGTTTCCCTCCTTGTGCTCACAGGCACCCCTTTGTAGAGAGCATAAAATAGGTTTTGGCAAAACTCTTTTTTCTTTTTTTAAAGTTAATTCTGTTATTTAGTCTTTTTCAAAGACACTTCCACATTTACTGCCATTTTGGCTGGATGAGGTGATGTTGATTAGCAGTGATTGGTGTAATGTTCCTGCTCTTCCATTTCTGCATATTTGGTGTGTGACATGACCTCTCCATCTTTTGTCTTGCAAAAGATCTCTTGTTCCCCAGGCTTCTTCCTTGGGGTAGGAAAATGGAATATTCCTTCCCATGAGCTCTTCAGCAGATGCCATTTCATGGAATTCTCACACGAGGCAGGAAAAGTCACATTTTTGTGACATTTGTCACATTTTTGTGGTGTCCAGGCTTAGGTACTGATGTGGTTCCTGAGATGGTGAGGAGCTCTTGCTTTCTGCTTTCAGAAAACCAGATTGGGAGCTCTGAGGTGGGTCTGGTGCTGGTACCTGCCTGTCTTTGTGTCCTCTGCACAGTTACAGCCCTTTGGGAGGGTGAAATGCGGCAAAACCTCCTCGTAAAGCAAAGGCTCAAGAATCCATTTACAAAGAAATGACTGGAAAGACTAAGAAAAATCACCTTCACGTATTCAGTATTTCTCAAAAGGTCTGGGCAATTTTTTTTCTTTTTTTGCATAGAATAATTTATTTATTAAAAGAATACAATTTAGTTTGCCAAAAATAACTTTCATATTTGAACTAAATTCATCAAAGAATTTCAATTGGTTAACATTTGGGGAATTATTTTCAACTTGCAAGCATTCTGATGAAGTGATTAATTTCATCCCAAACATAAAGCCTACGTTTGCTTAGGTGAAGCTTAAACCTGAACCTGCCTATTGTTCCCCTCTGACTCTCTAGGAAATGTAAGTGAGTAGCTCGGGTGTAGATATTGACTGTGAAGATGTCTGTGGTCACAGGGATAAATCCCAGCTGAGTCAGGCAATGGGAAAATAGGTCCCTTTTGTTTAGGAGCACATAACAAGATTCCAGGAGCTTACACATTTTGTTGAAAAAAGTCACAGGAGGAGACAGGTTGGGACAGACAAGGTTAAAAAAGTTATTTAGGGTCATTTGGCAGCTTAATGGCAGAGCTGAGACTGGAGCAAGGTCAATGACTCACTCTCCAAGCCGAATTTCATCCCCTAATTATTTAGGAAGTTTCTGGGTGCTGGGCATGACTGAGAGAGGGGAAAGGCAGCCCCACTGCAGGGGGCTGAGCGCAGAGGGGAGAGGGTGCATGACAGCATCAAAGAGGTGAATGGCTTCATGGAGTCCTTTTGGCCCATTATTTCTCTTTGTGGGCATTTTGAAAGGAATGATTTGTTAAAGGGGACTTGAAGGAGGCAGGGATGTAAACAGAGGGACTGGCAGGATGCTTTAGACACAGGAGAAACAGGGAAAGGGACATAAGAAGGCAAAGAGAGCAGCAATCTGGACCATGAAGAAAGGAGTGGAAGGAGAGGATGATAATGAAATTGGAAGGGAATGGTAGCAGAACAAATACACGCAGCAAAGATAAGAAAGAATTTAAAAAGCCATTTGTTAATTGAGTAGTTTCTGTGTTAAAAAGAATTAAGATCCTGGAGATTAGAGAAAACTACAACTGCAAACACTTCTTTGGAGTGTCCTTTGAAGGGATAGCCTTTGCAATCCATGCAGGCTCAGAGCCAACCTTCCACCCAAGCAAGGACATGGAGCCAAGAGTGTGCTTTGGACTGTGCTGTCAGCTTCAGAGTGCCTAGTGCCTCTGTATGGCCTGTGTCTGGCCTCCCTAAATGTTTACATTGACTACTTCACATATTTCATTCTCATTCAAGAATATTTTCTGCAGGATGCTTGGAAAGAAAATGCACCTGCAGATGAGGGTTCTGTGCATTCCTGCTGTGAGGAACACTGTCAGGAAAGAAGAGGAGAGAGTGGGAGCCCATGACATGCTTTTGAACCTGAAATGTAGGAATTAAAAATCATCTACAATCAAACTTACGGGAGAATTTGGGATTTACACCCAGAAGCCACAATTACACATACAGAAAATGGTTATTTCCTTCTCCCTCTCCAGGAGGCTGGCACTTGGCTTTCTTCTGTGGTTTCCTGGCACCTTCACATCCAGAAAGAAGGCTGGCCCAGGTTTAGCACTAGTGAAGCTTTCTATAGAGCAGCAAGTAACTTAAATATGAACTCAGAAGAAAAACTGGTTAAGGGTATATTCTAAAGTGTAGAAGAGGAAGAGAAGGAAAGGCCCTTTATATCAGTGAAATGCCTTTTTTTTCCAGATTATTTTATAGGCATCAAAATGTTTTCTCAACCTCTTCCTGGCTGCTACTTAAATAGTGGAAACTTATTCTCTGTGCCTGCCATTCTCTTTTGTTAGTTGTATTCACAATTGCAGGGACTGGACCTGCAGGGGGAAAAAAAGTCTTCCTATCTAATTCCCAAAAATATGCACTATCTGCCTGCATGTAAATAATGACCCACTTTTAAGAAAAAAAGTATTGATATTAACAGCAAGGGGCTGCCTGCCTGTGAGGGTCATGGTCCCAGTGCTGGTTCCTTGCTTGGGTTTTGG
Organism: Calcarius lapponicus; assembly: GCA_039654755.1. Taxonomy (NCBI): domain Eukaryota; kingdom Metazoa; phylum Chordata; class Aves; order Passeriformes; family Fringillidae; genus Calcarius; species Calcarius lapponicus. The sequence continues at coordinate 8,311,830 of CM077466.1, forward strand.
TTTTTACCCCACACTGCACGAGCTGGAAGCTTAGATGGGGAATGGAGAGAGCAGTGGAACCCAAAGTCTTGGCTGAGGCATGAACAACCCCGAACTTTGAATCAATTCTGAACCACGAGTCCTGTCCTAATCCAAGGTATTTGAGAAAATAAAATGAGGTACTTGGAGACAATCTTGGAAGACATTTCACAGAAGTGTTTTAACCTACAACTCTTCAATTCCTCTAAGGCAGGATCAGTTGTTCTCATGAACACTTAAATCATTCCTGCCTCAGCTGTTTATGAGACCCTCCTGCGGTGGAGGTTTCACAGATTCTTGAACAAGATTTCCTAGCACAAAATGAATCACATCAGAAATCTCCCAGGGTAGCCAACCTGAAGTTCTCTTAGTGGGGTTGAAACCAATTACTCTTTGTCCTATCATCAGTGCACATGAGGAGCTGTTTGTCTTTCTCTCATCTGCAGCTGTTTTGTAAGTCCATTTCAGTCCTCTTATGTATAGACTAAATAAACCATATTTTTGCACGTCTTGTTTACTACAGCTCTGACTGTGCTTTGTGTTCTTTTTCTGAACACTCACAACTGGTTCAGTTGATAAAGCTGACTTAGGAAAGAGGAGAAGGGAAACAATACTTTGATATCCTCTTAGGATCAAAATGGATTGAATGGAAAATGGACAGTGAATTAAAGAAGTCAATCCCAGGCCCCCCTCATTGTCCACCTTTTCTCCTGCCCAGGCATGCTGTGCACATCCATGCAGCTCCTTCTCCTTTTACTCCAGCAGCTGTGGGGTTTGTCAGCCCTTTTGTGGCAATTACTTTAATTCTCTGAAATCAAAGCACCTGCCAGAGAAGTGGCTTGTTTTACAAATCCAAGGCCTATTGAAACATTTTAAGGAAAACAATTGTTTCATTCTCTAAAGATACAGATCTTCTCCTGAGTCAGGGAAGGAAAATAAAGGGGGAAAGTTTGACATTTGACTTCACTCTGGAATGCAGGTAAAGGCTTGAAATATAAACTCTGAGATGAACAGGTTTGATTAAGATATCATTTTAAACTACTGTCCTTTTCCTTATTTATTTGTAACTTTGAAAGGAAAGGAAGATAAATAGCTTTATCTTTGTCATTGGACAAAAAAAAAAAAAAAAAAAAAAAAAGAGAAAAAAAAAAAGAAAGCTGGCAGCTTTCACTGAGAAACTTTGAGTGACTTTGATGGCTACCATGAAAGCACCATGGTCTGTTTGATCTTTTGTTGACTAACTGCAGGTTTGGGGATGTTACAATGCATGTTTACATAATGCAGGCTAGCTGCAAAGCCTCACCTCAGCTGAAAAGACACAGCTGGTTTTAAAAGCAAGCTAGGCCAGGACATAAAGAAAAAAAAAAGTTCCATAACACGTTATGAAATTTCAAAGGTAATGCGTGAGCTGTACAGCCAGCGTGAAAAAAGACAAAAAGATCCTACACTACCAGAGAGGAGTGCAAATAGACTCGGATTTCGTGGAATCCCTTGTAGTTCAAAGCCAACTGAGTGTTCAGGATAGAGCCAAAAACTGTTCCCTTTGAGGGATATTTGTTAAAGCTAATTCAAACATCATCACCAAAGTACTACACTAATCCTCCTCAGGAAAATTTGCTTTTGCAGCTCCTTTCTTATTGCACTGTCCCAGATCCAGGCTGCTCCCACCAGCCAGATTTTCTCATGGTGATGCTGAGAGTGAAACCATTTGTGTCACAGGGTGTAACCAGCTGATGTCCAGTGTCTGTCCCCTGGATCATTCAATTCCAGTGTCCAGCCACCCTGTGCTGTGCTCAGCTATGAACAGCAATGCAGGAACACATGGATTCACAGCAGGTGACCATCAGGTGCTTTTGCTCCTTCAGGTAAGTCCTGGCCTAACTGAGGCACAGGGACCTGCAGGGAGGTAAGAGCTGGATCACAGGAGCCAGAAACAAAATGAAGTAAAACTTCTGCCAGAAGTGGTAAGGACACAGCCCTGCCCACAGTAGTCTGTGACTAATGCAAAGGGACAAACCCCTTAATTAAGCTTCTACAAGATTACTCCTACAATAACTTAGCAGAAATGGGTTGGATTAGTATCTCCAAGGGGTTGCTGCTGAGGTCCTGACGTGGTTCAGGGGGTTATTTCCACTGATGTGTAGTGTGGTTTCCTACAGAAGGTGCCATCAGGAGCATGGGTTGAAGTAGTGTCCAGAGGGTGCAGTTTGGGAGCCTCACACCCCTGCAGAACATCTGGGGTGTGCTGGAACAGGGGGTTGGATTTTGTCTCCCACAAAAGGCACCTAAGACTGCTGTGTGAACTGAGCAACCTCTGTGAACTCTGTGGTGAAGGAAGCCATGGGGGATCGCTTCTGAAGGGCACAAATTCTCATGTACACAAAACACTGTTCCAAGCCAAAACACTCATCTAACGTGGCCAACGCTTACAGAAAGGGAGAGGGGCCAGCCCACTTCTCTTCAAAACACAGAATGTCCCTTGAAACCACAGTGGTGAGGTTTCTTGCCAAGGGCTATGAGTTTAGGTTTCCCCCCTGGCCTGCAGGGGGTTGAACTTGAATTTCCTTGTGTGTCCCTTCCAATTCAGATATTCTGTGATTCTGTGATCTTGGTATCAAACTGGTATTACTGGAGGTAAATGTTGTTATCTCCATGCATTGGTCCATGGCTGGAAGCTGTGGAAGTCAGTTCATGCCATTCTACTTCACATCAACTTTATTGCATTGCTATTATTTTTTAAACAGCTGGTGCCAGAGAAGAGCACCTAATGGGCCACTGGGTCTTCTTGATGGTTTTGAAATATTCACATCCTTTTCCTTTTGAAGATACAAACTTTTCCATTGCCTCCAGAAGGCTGTGGGATTTGGGCTTCACTTATGGAAATAACCAAGAGAAGATACTCTGATTTTTGCAGTGTTGATTAAAAGTCACAATTGTTTATTCCTTGAAATCTTATCAGAACTGTAAAATCTTGGGTGTCAGTGTCCTTGTGCTTCACTGAATATTTTGTGGATCTAGGCTGCCTGTTGGTCTGTTCTTAAAAACAACAATTAAATTTGACTGTGCTCTTTAGAGGAAAAGTGACATTTCAGAGACATCATATAGTTTCATCATGATTCATCCTGAAAACTTATGCAAGTGGTGACAAACTATGCTGGTAAACAGAGAGGCAACAATTTTCCAGTTTTGATGTGGGTTATTTTAAAATTTACTGTATGAAGATGAACCCACTGCTCTCAGCTCAATGGAGATGACTCCCCTCCAGCTGAAACATTCATCAAGCTCCATATGGACAATGCTTTGTTTGGGTTTGGGAAAACCATCTAGGATATCATCAGAATGAGAGTTGCACAATTCCTACTAAAATTTCAGGTTGATCAATGTGTGGGTACAGGGTATCCCTTTTCAGAGTGCTCTCTTTAAATTCAAGTGTTTTAATTTTTTTGTTGAACCTCAAAGGAAGAAGCCTGATAGCAAAAGCTCCTGCAAAATCTGCAAAATATGGAAACCTTTGTGCTTTGGCCTTGGAGGCAGGGGCTGTGGAGAAATGGGGATGTGCACACAGTTTGGTATTCCTGACATTCCTGACAGCAAAGGCTGAGCATGGAGGGGTTTGGGGGACAGGTGGGAGCAGGAAATCTGGGAACACTTTTTAATGAGCATTGGTTCTTGTTTCCCTGGTGGACTGAGTTTAAATGTTGCTCAGTCAGTTTTTTGGCACGATAGTTATTATTTTGAGTTAGCACCTGGAGTACAAAGGGAATACACCTGAAATCCCTGTGAGAGGTCTCAGTAGACAACTTGAAGAGCAAGCACAAGATGAACACGCTGGAAAAACCTTGAGAATTATTTAGTTAAACTAATTGATATACGTATTTTAAATTTAAAAAGTAGTAGAAACGCCCAGGAATCTTTAAGTAATGGGGGAACAGGCAAAGGAACTTTGTTAAATACAGAATTCCTTAACTTTACCAGAATTTATTTAATATAAACTCCTCAACAGTGTTGTAACTGTCTGCGAGACATTTCAGAGTGTCTTGGCTCTGCTTTCCCATTGCTATGCCTGGCTGGATGTGGAAAATACACTGGGAGCAAGGATTTCTCTGACTAAACACATTTGTGTGAATTTGCTCCCATCTATAACTAGCTTTCACAGTGAAAATTGAATTCCTTTTCATGAAACAAAGTCTTGTTGCCTCGGGGATAAAGACAGTTTTCAGATTGCGTTTCATAATTCAGTCTGCAGTAGACTGGGTTTGACCATGAGGACCCTCCTGGGGACCATTTTCATCTTGGTAGCCTGTGGGCTCTTCTCTGGGCAGCAACTATTCATTCAATTTCTGAAATAAGTGAGGAAGGAGGGGATGGGACCAGTGTCCCTGAGCTGAAAATGCCCAGCTGATGGGTTGTGAACAGGAGAATTAATTTCTGCACACTGCTCTCACTGGATTCCCAGAGGGCTGCCTTGCCTGAAATGTAATACAGTCGTAGCAATTGTAAAAAAATGTGTCAGAAAACACCATTTAAATTAGGCTCAGTTATGGCTTTGAAAGTAGAACACATCTTGCAGTAGTTCCTGAGTACTCTCCTGTTCTTTGCAAAGTGCAGGCTGTGAGAGGGCTCTGATATTCAGGGTTTTTACAGCAGATTTACCCCCAAACCCTCCCTCTTATATCAGTAGATTTACTGCGCTGAGCATCTGCTTCAATGGCCTGAACCAAAGCCTGTTGGAATAAGTGAGGAGCCTCTCCTGCCTCAGTCAGCTCTGGTGGAAGGCCTGAGAGAGACATCATGGGAGTTCCTGAGCATTTTAGGTGTTATTTACAGTGGGCTGCTGCTGGGGGAGCACTAAATCACAGAGTTATTAATCTGCAGGGGAATTTAAATGGCAGCCTGCTCTGCTGCTCACACAGCTACAAAACCTTTCCTGTTGCAATGATTCATGACAGGTCAAGGGAGCATATGCAGTGGAAGTACACTTCATTGTGTTTTATCACTTGTCAAGTCTTATAAACTCAGGGGTTGGAGATTTTTTTACTTTATTTTGGGGTATTCTCATTTTATTCTGGCTGATAGCTATGTGGAGAACTAGAGTGTATCTTAGTGTAAAAAAATAGTGCTGCATGCTCTTCTCATCTTAAAATTTAGTATATTTTTCATTTGAAGGCTGTTTCTGCTTACCTCTCTGAGCCCTGGTGTCTCTGGGAATTGTGCTTGAGAAAGGAATGCAGCACAAGCCCTTCCAGGTCCCAGTGGCCAAACTGCTATGGAATGGGAAGGGGACAATCAGCCTTGCCAAAGAATTTGTTTAACTAAAAGAAGGGCCAGATTTAGCTTCCAGCAGCAGAAATCTTCCATCCATGAGGTGCTTCTACACCACTCCGGCTGTGCTGCTGTCCCTTGAGGCGTTTTCAGTATTTCCAAGGTACTTTTTCACTCCTGATTCCTAACTGTAGACAATTTCCTGACCCTCTGCTCACAGCTGCCTTTCCCCAGGGGGAAAGGTCACCACAAGCTGCTCCTCAGGCAGGATTTGCTTGGTCCTGCATTGTCGCAGACATCTTTTCATGAAAATCCTTTCCTGGGGATTTTTTCCTCCTGAGAAGCTGAGAGGCCTCAGGAACAAAATGTAAACATTGGTTATCTGCTGCTGTGGAATGCAACAGGTGGATCTGTGATTGACCCATCTTGGATGTTTATAATTAATGGCCAATCACAGCCCAGCTGGCTCAGACAGAGTCCGAGCCAGCTGCCTTTGTTATGATTCTTTCTGATTCTATTCTTAGCTTAGCTAGCCTTCTGAGATGAAACCTTTTCTTCTATTCTTTTAGTAGAGTTTTAATGTAATATATATCATAAAATAATAAATCAAGCCTTCTGTAACATGGAGTCAGATCCTCGTCTCTTCCCTCATCTGAAAACCCCTGTGAACACCATCACACCTCATCACCTGCTTAACCTGGATGGGAGCATGGTGCAGTACTGTCCCCTGGGCTAGAAACTGGTGTGATGGTGAACATCATTGTCTGGGAACCTGGTGGGAAAAGGCAGCAAGAGAACATCTTGTTTGGCAGGAACAGGGTGGCAGGGAGGGTCTCCGCATGCTCTGCAGGGCACTGCTGCGAGGCAGCTTTATCAGTTTCACATTCCTCTTGGTGAGCAGCAGTCCAGGGCTGTCTCTGCTGGGATTCCCATCAGCACCACGAGCTGCAGCACAGTTCATGTGTCACCAGCTACAAACTGGGCTGCACCTGCCTTGGGGTCTGGCTCAAGCACAAAGTACCACATGATGATAAAACTGTTGTCAGACACCCTCAGCACAGACTCCAGGTTGAAATTAATGCCAGACTTTATTCTGGAGTCACCTCACAAAGCTGGAGCCCTTTAGGAACTCAAACAATGCAGCAAAAAGCCACCATCACTTTCTTTAAAATGTTGCTTTGTTCCAGACAGCTTACTGTCAATCTCCAGCCCATATGGAAGAATTCAAGCATAAGGGTTTTGGTTTTTTTAATTGATTTGTTTTCACCTGCCTCACATAATCTATTTTTCCCCACTTTTTATGAAGAACATGTTTGGGATATTTCTAAAATGGGGGGGAAAAAGAAAGCCAGACCCAATGGGTTGTTAGCAGCCTTGTGGCTGTCAGACTCAGCCAGAGGATTGTCAGCTCCCTCTCGTGGGTAGTGGAGCCCTGAGCAGAACTGGCTGGGGTTTCTGAGGCAGCTGCAGACCCACATCAGGACTGATTTATCGTGCAGTGGTTCATTTCTGTGTGTGACAGCACCCACAGGGCAGGGGAGATACCTGTGAGCACACAGGTTTGCACATGCTGTGCACAGTTATATCCACAACTATATCCTGGTGGGCAAGACAAGCAAAACTCAGCTGAAAAATCAGCTCTTCCACCCTTCTGGCTTTGGGCAGATCATCACAGCTTGCTTTTAGAGCTCATCTCAGTGATGGAGAGTGGACCAGCACTGCCCTGGCAGCTGCAGCCCTCAGCAGAATATCTGTCAGTATCATAATTCCTACAGCATCTCAGAGCCTAGGACACTTTTTGTGTTGAGAAACATGGAGATGAGCAATGAGTTCAAGGATGAGGAGGATGGAGCCTTAAATTCCCTATGACCACACATTAAAAAAAGAAAGTTGTTACAGCTCACAATATTAACTCATATACTCCCTAAATATCAATGGACTTAAATAGACCTTTGTCAAAGAAACTTTTACCAGAGATTATCTGATTTTTCTTCCTCTTTGAGTGAGATGGTAAATTTGGGGGTAAGCATCAAAAAAGAGCTGCAGAGACCCTCTTAAACAAGTGTTCTTAACTTCTAATGACATCAGGGGAAATTAGGAGGCACAACAGGGTGTCTGAGGTGCAAAAGATTTTTCAGAAGCTTTGAAGAAGTGGAAAATGCTCTTTTGGAAATCACAGTCAAACTTAAAGGGGTTTCAAGGTCCATAGCCCTTCACTGTTATAATGTGGATTTATGCCCAAAGCCTGTGCTTGTGCCTGGTGCCGGCTCTTCGGCCAGACAAGGAATGTGCTGCAGATGCTAATGGCATATTTCTACTGAAGCAAAACTTAGATATAATGTTTCCCTGACAGGTGATCAAAACATCTCAGTGACTTCCAAACCCCGTTTCCTACTGTCAGAAGGAACGGCCTTATCTAGAGTGGGAGCTATTAACACAATGTTATTGCACTGCCATTCACAGAGCCCCAGGGAGGAAGGGCTTTTTTTTTTTTTTTTTTTTTCTTTTCCTTAAATTGCAATCCATCAGGTGTGAATGAAGATCTTTATCGGCTGAAAGATAACAGCTGATGTCTTCCCTCCTGCTCTCAGACAGGGAAAGTAATATCTTACATAATGGAACAGGGGAGCTGCAGTAGCTCCGGTGAGAATAAAGAGAGAAGGGAGTGGATTGTGTTTCAGGTGTAGGCGTTGAGCTATTATGTTTCACGGAATAATGATGTCCTACCCTGTAAAAGAGTAGAAAGAGGTTTTTTATTCTGCCCTCGGGGGCACGGCGGGGCTGTAATGACATTCCCATTGTGCGGGGGGGACAGGGGATGATGCAGCAGCCACAATCTGTTTTCCTGCTTCTGCTTATCTACGAGAAAGGGAAAAGTTAACACTCTGATAGTCAAGATGAGCCTCTATGAACGTGGAATTGTTTTGGCTGGGAGAAGTAACTCCAGTTAAGTAAAATGACAGAGTAATTAGGGAGCCACAAGAATGCAGGGGCAGGGCATGTCTTGCTTCAGTCAAGGCTGATCTTGGAACCACCAGCTCCTGTCGTGGTTATGGAGGTGTCTTGAGTTCCTTGGGTGAGTGCAGGCTGGCATTCACTGGAAGAGCTGCTCTGAGGGGCACTGGCACCGTTTGGCTCCCCATATCCCAGCCCAGGACACATCCCACAGCCCTGCTGCTGAACTCATTGTCTTCTTAGCAGCCATGGGGAAGCAGAAGGAGCTGTGAATTTGGAGCACAAGCTCAGCACCAGCGGCCCTGCTTTGGTCACAGCATGCAGGGATGTATGTGGGGAGGATTTTGGAGTGGCTCAGGTGTCCTAGGAAGGTCACCACAGCAGGCTGTGGCACTGGGAGCTTGCTGCCTTGCTGTTCTGCTTCTTGATTATGCTTTGCTGTCTTTCCTGAAGTGTTGCTCCATGGCCAAGAGCAAGTCAGCAGCAATGCGGTGGATGCATGCAGCTGGTATCAATAAAATCTCACATGGTTCAGACTGGTGAAGGAGGGAAGTGTGAGTAACCTGGGTTATCAGAACTTTGAGTATATTTTTCTGCCATTCCTCTCTGAATTTTGCCAGAAGCCAAAAATGCAACAAATCATGCTGAAGCACCACTTGTATGTTCACACTCCAAATTCAAGTTGTATCTGTGCAACTACTAAAAATGTTTTTTGTAGATATTTCTTGCTGTACCTCTGGTACCCCTAGTGAATTCTTTCATTGAATAGATATCAAAGAGGAGGTTGTGGTTTTCCTCACAAAGGAAGTGATACAAGAATGAAAAATTGTTCTGCTCTTCCCCACACGATGAAAGGCTGAAGTCAGTTTAGTGCATTACTTCAAAATAGAAAGCTTTCTTTTTGTTTTCTGAAACATTTGACAATTACCTGTTGCTGTAATTTACCTGTAAAAGTACCTTCACCTGTAACTGGAGACCCTTGTTCCCCTACCTTGTTCACTTACTGAAATGAGGTGCAGTTAAATACCCTTCTGAACTGCAACACAAAAACGTTTCTCTGAAACTGAGAGATTGAACAAGTTCAAGGTCATCAAGTGGGTGGGAACACCAATATCCTGCTTTGCAGGCTTTGGCCTTTCATCCATCTCTAACAAAGACTACAGAAAAACTGATTTGGGTGCTAAATATGGCCTGAAGTAGACGTGGGAGAAATTCACACCCATAGAGTGATTTCCTTCATGGGAAGGATGTCATGTTCTCCATGCAACTTTCTCTTTGAGCTACTTTTTTCAGACCAGGTTTAGATTAGATATTATTTTCTTATGAGGGTGGTGAAGCCCTGGCACAGGTTGCCAGAGAAGCTGTGGCTGCCCCATCCCTGGCAGTTCTCAAGGCTGGACAGGGCTCTGAGCAAGTGGAAGATGTCCCTGTCCATGGCAGGAGGTTGGATCAAGAAGATCTTTAAGGTCCCTTCCAAACCAAACCATTCTATGATTCTGTTGTACTTCAGGGTGTTCTTTTCCATCAGAGCATCCTGAGATTATCCAGTGAAAATGGGCTGCATCCAGCATGGTCTCTGCAAGATGGGTGCCCTCAGACAACACCTGGTGGTGCCTTCAGCCTTTTTGCACTAAAGTAAATGAGCCAAGATGGGAATGTTGGTGACTGCAAGTGCCATGTGGTTCACTGACCTCTATTTTTTGTGCCTGCTGTGTTGCCCTGACATACATTATAGTCTATTGTGTAAAAAAACCATCTATTTATGTTTTAAAATCCATCACCTTGACACTTTGGCAGATGGTTTTGGAGGCTGCCTTTTATACTATGCTTCTTAAAACTTGTCAGATGCTGCTTCTTCAGTTTCAAACTTCCCACCCTGCTTTCTATCCCCATTTACTATCATTAACTTTGTCGTTGACTTGCCAGACATATAAATCCTATTTTCCATTAGGGCTGCCACATTACCAAATAAGTGCAAGTTTTAAGAAGGGACATGAATTTAATTTCTGAATACCAGTGAGACAGATGTTTCTCTTATGAGGAATTAGCACTCAGGGCTTCCTTTCTCTTAAAACAAATAGTGGTGTTGCTGGCATTCTTCTGTAATTAGTAAGTATCTGCTTGCTCTGTACATTCTTTCTGCTGAAAGTTTTACACATTAGGGGCTCTGTCATTTTTGTATTTTGGAGCACTGTTTAATAGAGGAGCTGGCTTGCCAATAACTGCTTGTAATTTCTTAAATAAATAAATTAAAATAATTTCTTAAGTAAATTCTGTGCTGTTCTAAATGGGGCAAAAAACTCTTCTGAATCCAAAGCATTAGATGGTCTAAGGTCTGTGTGGCTGGAGGAGTCTGCAGAGCTTTTCAGCTGGCAGATGTAGCCATCTGCTCCAGGGCAGCTGAGTCACTTGCCTGTGTTTTGACTGTGCTGATGCCACCTCTGCCTGGACTCTTGATTCACTCACAGACTCCTGCACTGCACACCTAAATTACGTGCAGCAGCTGAACTCTTCCTTTCTGGCATTATTTGGCTGTTTCAGCGAAAGACTTTTGCAGTGCAATGGGGTGCTGAGACCACTCAGGACCAGTGGAGGTGGCAGGGGATGTCCTGGAGAGCAGCTGGGCACTGCAGGAGCGCCTCAAGTGACACAAATGCTGAAATCTGGCGGCGGAATGGAGTGCCAGGTGTCTGCTGTCAGTGGGAAAAATTATACCCTGGAGATGCCTCTCTCTGTTGGCCAGTGTTTAGAAGGCCAGCTTAGATTAGACTTCCAGCTTTTAGGCTGGTGAAATGAATCACACTTTATGAAAAATTGGAGTACTAATGGATCAAGTGTGTAATTTATATTTGCACTGTAGAGACACTTAGCAGGCCCAGCCAAGACAGCTTCGTTTTGCAGGGGCTCCCACAAATAAAAAATGAGTGTTTTCTTCATCTAAACAAAGGCTCTAATACATTTTTATATGCATTTGCACACTCAAGAAAAATGAGGAACCATTTTAGTCTTCTTCCTAGAGATTCAGAGTTGCAGGAGGGGTGTGAAGTGATTTGCCTAGAGTGACATAGAAAACTTTGGACAGAACTGAAAACTTCACCTGGATTTGCTGTCCTTGATTCTATGTGTTAATCTCAAAAATATGTTTTCTTCGAAGAACAGAGTTCTTAAAGCAAAATCTGCATATAAATCTTCTGTGAGTAAATGCATGCTCTCTACAAATGATATTCAACGACCCATGATAGGCTTCTAAGAATAGATGGGTAACAAAAGAGAAATTTCCTTTAATAGTACTGTATGCAATATGGAAAATACAAAATTGTGCAGAAGTTACATGGATTTGAATCTGGGTTTCAACTGAATGGTTTGGATTGAATGGAGAGGAGTCTGGCCATGTGCAGTGTCATGGCAATCCATGATAGACTGATTGTATCCAGTTACTAACCTCAAAGAACATGCACTGGAAATCTTTTGTGATGGTTCTGGCAGGATCCTGTACACAGGCTGACCTAAGATTTTTGAACATTATGTGAAAAGGTGACCTTAAAAGTGTGCTAAGTTAATATCTATTTATTGCAGTAGATAGTCAGGCCCTGTACTTGAGGTGGTGATTAATTTTATGGTGCCGTTCATTTGAATTCATGTGAATTTCTTGTGATATCAGAAAACCTATCCCTTTAATCCTACAAGCTCTACTCTGCTAGAGTCTGAGTAAAAAACTTCCAGGCTTGTGAGACCATGGAGTTTTCTATCAAAGGGCACAGACTTCCTATGATATCTTAATGGGTTTTTCAGTACTTTGCCCACCAGGTTGCATTTATGTACAGAAACACATTGGGAAGAGATCTGCAATTACAGATCTGGCTAAGACTGGAAGTCTTTTCCAAGTCTGGAATTGACTGTGACAGACTTAACCCTAAACATTACATTTGTGAATTCTGATGTTAAACATGAGGTTTACAAAAGTCAGTATCAGAAGAGCATTGATTTTGGTCAGGCTGGGGTTTTTTTTGTTTTGTTTTGTTGGTTTTTTTTGTTTGGTTTGTTTATTTTTTGGTGGTTTTTTTTTTTTTTGGTTGGGTTTTTTGGTTGGTTGGTTGGTTTTGGTTTTTTGGTTTTTTTTTGGTTTTTTTTTTTTTTTTTGGTTTTGGTTTTTTTGGTCCCAGGATTCTCAATAATTTCCCCAATACTATTTATGGTTCTGTCAATGATGTGATTGATATCTGTGGTATATGTGCATGTGTGGGCAGCCCAAAGATACCCAGACCTGCATTCTTGTTGAGTTGCTTGTTATCACCCCTTTTGTCTTTCTTTCCTTGGTTGCTTTCCTGCTTTCTCTGTTCTACTGCTATAATTTTAAAAACTGTGGAGAATTGCCTCATTTCACTAAAAAACCAAGCACTGCACAAAAACTTTGCTCTGAGAAGAGATAATGTTCTCTAGCCCATAAAACCCCCCAATGTGCCCTATTTTTAAAATACTGGCATGTATTGCTAAAGGAATCTTTCAATATATCCTGGCATGCAGTGGATGCTTAACACTCATTTCCTCTTAAGAATCTAAGTATCAAACCCAGATGATGAAAGTTTAATCCTTTGGCCCAGGTTCTGCACATTGCATCTTTCAACACAACAAAATGCCTTGCACTGGGCTTCAGTGCAGGGTCTTGGGTTAGAAAAGGTGCAGTTTTGGCAAATAAAGTTCCATTTCCAAGGTACACATCCAGCAGGCCAAGGCATTGCTTAGCAGAAGAACTACAGTGCCTTAAAGCCATCTGCACAATTTCTCAAAGCTTCACTCCCCTGATGGATAACAGATGGAGGAGGAAATTTATAAGTAAAAGATTAGAGCAACTCTGTTTATAAACAGGAGTACTAATCACTCTGCCTTTGCCCTGGAGACCAGATTTAATCCTGAGGTTTAACTTAATGCAACTGTCTTGTTTCTGCTGCCAACTGAGAACATTCAAACACTGCCATGATAAGGGATACTTTGGGATGATACAAAGCTAAACATCTCTTGGCAATTGATGACCCAGCATTTAATCAGTGATTACTCTCAACAAAACATGGTGAAGTAATGGCCTGGGTAATTTGTGCCTTGAACATTTGTCATCTCCCAGTGTTTAAATCCATTTGCTCAGCAGCTCTCCATTGCATTTATGCTAGGTCAGGAGCACCTGCACTTTGCACCCTCACCTGGTGGTTGTGGTAGTAATAACATGCTGCCATTTTGATTTTTGGTTTGTTTATTGAGGAAACAAAGGTTCAGGGATCATCTGGGACTGTGTGAGAATGTGGGCATTTAAGTCTTTTCAAGGTCATTTGTCTAGAACCAAAAGGAGTAGAAACAGAGTTCTCTGTGTCATGAAAATGGCTCTCCCACAGGGGGCAGTGGGACAGGCTGCAATGTGAGCTTGTTCTTTTACATTTTACACAACAGGATTTACACATTTTGAGAAAAAGCTCACCACCATGTCAACAAGACTGTGAATCCTGTTTGACTATTGAAAATCCAACTCCAAGGCACAAAATAATGGAAAGCAGATACCAATAGTTGTGTTGCTCATGGAATGTGTTCTTTAAATAAGATTTGGAACAAATTCAGCACCCACTGAAATGAAAAGTGAGTGAATGAAAACCTTCAAAAACTGAAAGGGCTACAAGAGAGCCAGAGAGAGGCTTTTGACGTGGGCAAGGGGGGAATGGCTTTAAACTGAAAGAGTGTAGATGTAGATTCGATATTAGGAAGAAATTCCTTACTGTGAGGCCCTGGAACAGAAGCTGTGGATGCTCCAACCCTGGAAGTGTTCAAGGTCAGGTTGGATGAGGCTGTGAGCAATCTGGTCTAGTGGGTGGCATCCCTGCCCACGGCAGAAGGGTTGGAACTGGATGATCTTTGAAGTCCCTTCCAAGCCAAACCATTCTGTGATTCTATGAATAAGTCACAGGGCTGTAGATTTGCAGCATAAGTTATTGGGTAGCAGATTTTCCACTCTCTGTTTTCTATTTTTATACCCCAATATCTGTGCTGTGTTCTGGAGTGTTGGTTAAAAGAACACAGACAGTGCAATTAAACCTATGATGAGTATTGATTTTTCAATTTGCTGCCTGAAGTGGAAATTAAAAAGGAAAATTGTCCCAGTCTGACCTGAAATGAAAACACATTAATTTTTCTCATGGAAAAGAAACCAACCACTCTGCCTGCTGCACCCCTGCTAAAACAAAGTACCTCCAGCCTAAACAGAAGAATTCCATTCAGAGTGGAATTTTTTTAGTCTGCAATTGCCTGTTTGAGCTGCTGGTGAGACATACATTTAAGAAACCTGAACCTTTCTCTGCTCCCTAGATTTTAGCATTCTTGTTCAATTGATCAAAAGAAAAGGAATTAGTGCAATCTCTGGTTATTCTGTGTATGAATAATAACATGCTGCCATTTTGCTTTTTTGTTTGTTTATTGAAGAAACAAAAGTTCAGAGATCACCCAGGTCTGTGTGAGAATGTGGGCATTTAAGTCTTTTCAAGGTCATTTGTCTAGAACCAAAAGGAGTAGAAACAGAGTTCTGTGTCATGAAAATGGCTCTCCCACAGGGGATGTGACAGAGGGACAGGCTGCAATGTCAGCATGTTCTTTTACATTTTACACAACAGGGTTTACACATTTTGAGAAAAAACTCGCCACCAAGTGTCAGCAAGACTGTGAATCCTGTTTGACTATTGAAAGTCCAACTCCAAGGCACAAAATAATGGGAAAGCAGATACCAGTAGTTGTGTTGCTTATGGAATGTGTTCTTTAAATAAGATTTGGAACAAATTAGTTGGTTTTGCTTGATTCTTGGAGAGTGGCAACACTTGACTGATGGAGAATTGTTCATTGGTTATGCTATCCCCTGGTGATGATAAACCCTTAAATCCTTACCTGTTTTCTTATTTGTTTCTTAAAGGATGGTTTCAGAATAGTTTGAGATCTCTATGAAAGTAAAAGGCAAGGAAAATCAGATTAAATCTCCATGTTACAAAGCCACAGTACAATCTAGGCTGGAGGTCAGCATGGGTTAAAGGAAATGTGTTCCTCCTTGTAAGCAGGAAGGTGATGAGCATACCCTTGATACCTTTCTCTCTAGAAAAATGGTGCAATTTCAGCAGTTGATATATTAATAGTAAGTGCATTAATATATCAATAGTAAGTGCATATCTCACTGCTAAGGATTTCAAATGTCTCTTTATCAGGTAAGCTTTCACATCCAGTGAAGGAACCTTTGAGTTTTTTCTTTTGCAGGAGAATGGAAATGTATATAAATATCTGAGTAAAATATTTCCTTTCTAGACTTGGGGGGAAAAAAAGGAAAAAATTCCCACAAAACCCAAGTATGTCTTTGATAATCATGTTTATACAGAGTCTGAACAGTAGTAGTTTTGTAAGAGAGATTTTCTTTTACTGGACTTTTTCTGTCTTGCACATTTTCTCCTTTTATGAAGTGTGTTTCTTTTAGACATCCTGGTCTCATAAAAGCAGCTTATTTAGAACAGACCTGGCCATCTGGGACTGCTTTGCTATAGGCTAAGCTTAACTTATTAGGTATTGTCATCCGAAGAAAAACAAAGAGGCTACTAATGCATTTTTCATCTGTTCTGTGTATTTTATATTCTCTGAGCAATAGAAGGAAGGAAGGAAGGAAGGAAGGAAGGAAGGAAGGAAGGAAGGAAGGAAGGAAGGAAGGAAGGAAGGAAGGAAGGAAGGAAGGAAGGAAGGAAGGAAGGAAGGAAGGAAGGAAGGAAGGAAGGAAGGAAGGAAGGAAGGAAGGAAGGAAGGAAGGAAGGAAGGAAGGAAGGAAGGAAGGAAGGAAGGAAGGAAGGAAGGAAGGAAGGAAGGAAGGAAGGAAGGAAGGAAGGAAGGAAGGAAGGAAGGAAGGAAGGAAGGAAGGAAGGAAGGAAGGAAGGAAGGAAGGAAGGAAGGAAGGAAGGAAGGAAGGAAGGAAGGAAGGAAGGAAGGAAGGAAGGAAGGAAGGAAGGAAGGAAGGAAGGAAGGAAGGAAGGAAGGAAGGAAGGAAGGAAAAATTGGAATGAGACGTCTGGAATTTTCTCATTTCAAGATGAGCTAAATTCAATCTGTGGTGCTTCTCAGCTTTGTTTGCCTGCTGAGGGGGAAGAGGAAAAGGGGGGAATGTAAAGTGTCTGCTGAAAGCTCACCCAAAAATGTGAGCACCAAAAGGGTGAGATACCACATCTGCTGGGGCATGTTTGACTTAAGGAATACCTGCCAGCATCTGGAGCAGTAATGGCTGTTTAAAGGAAGCTGTAATGTCAGTTTCAGACAGAAAGCAAATTCTCTTCAGTGCTGCAGCATTTGGATGACATGGAAAAGTGTTTGCTACTGGAGCTTAAGCAGCACTTCCCTGGGTATTAGTGTGATTCTGGGGGAGCTGGCTGGTTTTTTATGAGTGGTTGCTTTCCATCACCTTGTCCTCTCTACACGATCACTCACAGAGATTTAAAACCCAAATACCCAAGAAAGCACCAATGTGATTTTTCCTAGAGATCCTGAGCATTCCCTACAGACCCTGCTGGCAAAGCCACGCGCAGAGCTGGGGACCAACCACATCAGTTCATTTTTTCTTCTCTTCTTTGCAGGACAGTAGTTGTAGCCATCTTTCTCAATGTGCAAGCAATATTTAAAACATTCTATCCTCTAGAAACACCGGTTTTTCAAAGTAGGAAGAAGTAAATCAGGAAGTATCAGGTTATTCAAGTGGGCCTTGCCTGTCACTGACCCGGGCTGGCTGGGCCTGATGCCCTGGTTGTCCTGCCCATGCTGTGGGGTCACATCCAGAAGATCTGCCCCATGACTTTCCTGGCACACTGAGGTCATACTGACAGGCCTGTAGCTCCCAGATCCTCCTTCAGGCCCTTCTGGTAGATGAGTGTTACATTTGGTGACCTCCAGTCACCTGGACCTCCCCAGAGGGACCAGGAGTGCTGGTAAATGCCAGATGGCTCAGCGAGCCCATCCATGACTCCCTCAGTCCTCCTGGGTGGATCCCACCCAGCCCCACAGACCTGTGTGGGTCTAAGTGATGCAGCAGATCTCTGACCATTTTCCCTTGGATTATGGGGGCTTTGTTCAGCTCTCCATCCTGTCTTCACCTCAAGGGGCTGAGTACCCAGAGAACAACTGTTAAAGACTCTGGCAAAGAGGCATTAAATGCCTCGCCCTTTTCTTCATCCTGTTTCACTGTGACTCCTACCCCATCCAATAAAGGATGGAGATTCTTCTTAATTCTTCTTTCCTGCTGATGTATTTATAGAATAAGGGGGGTTTTTATGTCTTATTGCGCACCAGGTGATCTGCTTATTGCAAGAATTTTTTTCCTCTCCAGAAACAGCCACTAGTTTCTTAGATTAAATCTGTGAGACTTTAGAGCTTTTTATTTTTGTATTTTGGTAACAAAATGGCCTAAGTGTATATTGTTCAGCAACCACCCAACTTGTTAAACTCTTTACTTCATAACAGACTTTTGCCTTTGATGTGCTAAAATCAATTATGATTCACACTAGTGACATGGCAGACATTTTGAAAGTGTAAAATTTAATGTATTTATAAGTCTGTCTGTATTCAGGCACTTTGTAGAAACATGGGTGTGAGAATCCAGTCTGAAATATATTTTCCCCTGAATCTTATCAGGATCTCAGACCATAAAAATTCCTTCATTTCTACTGGGACTTCTCGCTGCTCTCCCACATTCCCTGGAATCATTTCCCAGCAGTTCAGAAATAAGGTACTATTTCCTGCAAAACTGACCTTGGTAAAAAATATCTTTTGAGAAAAAATTAATTGCTTATCCCTGATGAACCCCCCTGGTCTGAACATTCATTGCCTGTAGGAAGTGGGAGATTGTGGAAGGAAAGTATCTGCTGCTGGATGCAGCCGAACATGCTGTGCCTGAAATAAAACACCGAGGGAAGATTTCTTTCTGCTTTCTCACTGGGGAGGAGAAGTTTTTGAGAAGGCTAAAGACAATACTGAGATTAGGCTGCTGTTGTTTCAGCTCAGTGGCAGACGTTGAAGCTTTGGCTGAGAGCCCATCAACAGGACCAGATGTTTTAGTCCTGCACTTCCTTTGCAATGGGAAATAATGAAAACTGAGCCTTGCAAACAGAACGGGACTTTGCTGATTTAATTTATTTGTTGTGTCGTTGTGATTCATATCATTAGAAAATCTCCCTGCCAGGGGTTCAGACCAGCAAAAGAGGAGCTCATGAGGGAGCTGCTAATGGGGTTTCACAGGTGCCCTCTCCTCTTGTTTTCAGTTCTCCACTATCATCTTTAGTAGCTCTCACCCTCAGAAACATATGGGAATCCATCAATTTTCCAAAGGTAATTGCTTTCTGGGAGTTCATTTGGTGTAGTGTGTGAGACCACAACTTCCATTTTATAGCCTAGTCTATAAGAGCTCCCAGAGACTGGAATTCAATGCTCAGAGAAGCTCTGAGCTCAGAGCTCTGCCCTGGGTGTGATGAGGAGTTTCACTGTGCTGTCTGGGTAACCTGGGCACTCTTCATGGATTTTAGCTACCAGAGTATCCTCTGCGCACAGTGCAGAGAAAGATGCCTCCAGGTATGACTTAGATTTTTGTAGGGAAATCCTCTTTTGGAAGTGTGGGCAGCTCAGAGCATAGCCACAGAGTGGATGAACTCAGGGCCAACCCTTCTCAACAAAATACAAGCATTCTTTTTTCCCTGTTCTGCCCTGCACCTGAATATATATGGCTTTCTTCCTCTGGCAGACTGTGCTTTCACACACTGGATTTCCTCATTAAGTGACCTCAAGTATAAGAAGTTGTGCAGTGGGTTTAAGCACCTTTCTTTTCAACACAACCAAACAAGAGCTACCTAAGATGGTTGGAAACAGAGTTGGCAGAGCAAAAATCCCTGTATTTCTCCCTCAGAACAAAGTTTGTAATTTGTCATGACT
This sequence comes from Calcarius lapponicus, assembly GCA_039654755.1. Classification (NCBI taxonomy): domain Eukaryota; kingdom Metazoa; phylum Chordata; class Aves; order Passeriformes; family Fringillidae; genus Calcarius; species Calcarius lapponicus. The sequence goes on from CM077466.1 coordinate 8,331,033, forward strand.
TCCAGAGCTTTTTTGAAGCTACAACTAGAAAGAGCCACCACAACCACCTGGTTGAATCCCTATGCTCTCAGTTTTGCCCAGAGTTTTTGTTTCTGCTCTGAAACATTTCCCTGCTGGGAGGATCAGCAATGCTGCTTCCAGAACCTTAGTTCCACCAGCCTGAGCCTGCCTGTGATCACCAGTGCTGATGCTCTCCACAAACCCATAAGTTCAGCACAAAAAACCTTGTGCACCCTGGAGCAATAGCAGCAAAAGCAACAGAGATGGGGTCATGTGAATAACTGAAAGGTAACATGAAAGAAATAGATGACAGAAACTTTGTACTTTGCAGAAGGCAAGTAAATTTCCTGTAAAAAAGTCAACATTGGACGGGAGATGAAATTATATATATTGCTTTATATGTGCAAAAGATGACTTGTGGTTTTTTTGTTTGATGTTTTAATGACCCATATGTAGTTTCACCTCTATTTCAGTGTAGTAAAACCATCTTAGTAGCAATACATTCCTTAGAAAGCCAGAATTCTGCAGGTTGTATTCTCATAACAGAATAAAAAATTACAGCATTTCACTCCTATTAAACATAGTTAGAAATATGTATCTGTTTCATGAAGTCAAGTAATATGCTAAAAATATGCCTCAGAATATCCAAATTGCTAAAATCTTGAAATAGAGGCAATAAAATATAACAGATCTGAAAGAGGGAAAAGGCTGTAAATGAAAAACCAGAGAAGGCCTGCAGTAGGAGTGTATGAGCACCCCCAAAGCCAAACTCTGGCAAATGTTAACCAGTTCAGTCTAACAGGCTGTCTCTTGTGATCCTAAGCTCAGTAGCTGAGATGAGTTATTGGAGGGTATGCTCTGGTTAGGGTCTGTTTTGTGGCAGATGTGAAGATGGGATTTCTAGCAGTCCTTTAGCTCCTTCCCTGAAAACCTTCAGCTGCCTTCAGTAGCTGCAGCATTCACTGGAGGACTGAGGCTGTTGCTGTCTGCACATATTTGGTCACAATGGATATTTTTAAGGTGAGGATGCTAAGGACAATCAGTTATTGAGGCTTTGAGCTCCCCTATTCTACATACAACAGGGGGACAGGTTTCACATTAAATACAGAAAATAGTCCTTACGGTAAAAGGAGGGTGGGATGCAAATTCTTCAATTAGCTCGGTGTGAGATGATTATATCACTCATTTTATTTGCCTGCTTTTCCGAACACTTATTTCTGCTTGGAATTTGCTTGTGGGACACTCAGATTCTCTGTGGCATCCCATGAGGGTCCAGTGACAAGTAACACATTGGAAGAGGGCTTTTCTCCTGGATGTGAACACAGGGGCCCATAGACAGAAGCAGTTTGGTTGTGTGAAGGTATATGTTGACCTGCCTTTTAGGCATGATCATAATAAAATATAATAATAAAAATATAATAATAAAATATAAATAATAATAATAATATAATAATAATAATATAATAATAATAATAATAATAATAATAATAATAAGAAGAAGAAGAAGAAGAAGAGAAGAAGAAGAAGAAGAAGCGTCGAGTTCGGCAATCAGCATTGCCAATTTCCCAGGATATTTTGGGGAAGGAGGTGGAGAACAGAGATTGATCAGCCTTGCAGCTATGTATTTTAAGGAAAAAATGATCCAGATTTGTTTCTCTTCTGTCCTTTATCATGACAGAGCCATCATATTAGACTGAGTAACTTCTACATACATCCAAGTGCCTTGTTTCCATGAAGATTGCAACATCTGGGGGACTCTTCAGGAGTTGGGATCCCCCCATTTACTTTTGCAATTCTTTTCCTCAAGACTCACCCACTCTGTTCAATAATTGTGACACATTTCTTGTTGGGATGTGTCTTTATCTAAATTTCAGTCATTCTGTGTTACTTTGAAAAGTCTTTTGATATCTGATATACACTGTCTTTGAAGAAAAAGTGTAGTCTTTTTGACACTGAAATCACATCCCCCCCCCCTTGATCTTTTTGAGGACTTCAGAAGAGTGAGTGTCTGACATTTCTCTGCCAGGCACATTTTCACAGCTCCCCAACCATCAAGACTCGTGTGTGCACCTATGCTCTGAATTTTTGTGAGTGTGGT